>OY978220.1:32459253-33124253 GCA_963854785.1 Vaccinium vitis-idaea | reverse complement strand
TTCTATCTCCACTTTGTCAGTAACATTTGTTTTGGAGCCAGCCTCATTCAAGTAGTCTGCAACAACTTTCCTCTGTGGCCAAGTAAACAATGTAAAAGCTTCAATAGCACTATATGTATAAATCAAAAAGAAGTTGAGACAATCAATTTCTTGATTCTAGAGAGAGAGAACAGCCCAGATTGTCAAACTTTCATCTGAATTCCTAATATGAGAATAACCCAGATTGTCATAATCTGGAACTAGCAGATACAAATGCAGAGAATAATGAGCTTGAAGAGAATAGCCCAGATTACCAGAGTCTGGAATTAGCATCTACAATCCTATATTTCCAATGGAAATGAAATAGAAACACTACAAAAGCTTGATGCATTCACAGTCAGCATTAATTATGTTTCCCATGGAAAAAATAGACACAGATCTATAAGATTTGCAGCAAACATTTCAGAGAAAAATTGCAGTTTTCCATCTGTAATTGGTGCAAGTTGTCGACTAAACTACTAAAGTACTAATACATAATCTACATGCTAGATAAAAACACTCAGAATAACAAGTGTAAAACAATTGTAATTTCTGAAGAAATGAAACATTCTCAAATGGAGGATCTGAAATTTGACGAGCAATTTTTGGCAAAAGTTTGAGCTTTTGCTTACCAAATTGTCTGTTGCACCACAGTATATGTCTTTGCCAACTCTGCGCAGCATAGAGTTGTAGAACTTCCAGTTTCCATCATCTTTGTCAAGTACCACCAGTGTCCAATGTGATTGAACAACTAAGGGAAACAAGAAGAATCTTGCTTGCACAGCTTTATTCATATATTTATCAAGAATATTCTTCAGTTGTCTTGCCCCTTTGTTTTGAACCATAAGCTATTTATACAGGGGAAAAAAAATAGACTTAATTTGCTTGTGAATAATACAAATGCTTGTTTTTTGTAGTTCTAGTTTCTTACCCAAAAAAAGCTGGGGAATATGACTGACTTCGGTGGTTGAGTATCCAAGTCAAATGTCGGTTCTGCTTGACTGTGTTCTTGCATGAGGACATGTCCATACGCATCTAAACACTGTTTTTTCAATGAAACAGGATTAGTAGTATACTTTTGTTTACAGTATGCAAATATAACAAGATAATAGGGCAAGGAATAACCCGGGTTGATATTGATTCTTCATATAGCAAGTTTTGTATGTCACAAGCTTCAACGTGCAGCATTTGATCTGGCACATCCCACACGACAACACTGCATAATGTTTTCAAAATTGAGTTATTACTTTTAAGCATTATAAATTTACTAGAACAACATACAATCCTAATGTACAATCTACAGAAAATGCACTCAAAATGTACAGTGTATACACAAAATGAACTTAAAATGTACAATCTACACTGAAAATGTACACTGTACACAATTTTTCCGTTTGCACAAAATGAACTCAAAATTTACAGTCTAATCTCAAAATGTACACAAAATTATTTACGTTAGAATTTAGACTGTATATTTATAATATAAAGCAAGGATTGGAATGTACATTTAGGGACTTAAAAACCAACAACTAGCATATACTGTACATTTTATACTGTACATTTTAGAACTGAGAAATGTGAACTACAAACCACAACTAGCACATACTTACCATTATTAAGATTTAGATTGTACGTCCATAGCATTATCGATAAAACATCAACAACAGCAGCATCTAGATGCATACCATAAGTCAAAATAAGGATTTCCAAAATAGAAGCATGATGAGAATATTTCTTACTTAGCATGTTCAGCTCTCCAAATTTGTAGAATTCTATTCATAGCTTGTCGATTTATGAGTTCAGTCATATCAGTCTGACCCTTCCACTTCTTCAGCTTCTTTGGTGGCCTTGCCTTTCTCTCATACTGTTTGCATGAACTTAATTCAATGACATTTGCTTGTGGACTCTTCTTCTTCAATTCCTCGTACACATAGTCATTGCAAACATTCTTCTTTCTATCATCTCTTTCTTTTACCCTTATGGCTCTTGACGGTGGTGTCTCTTGCTTCTTATCCTTTCGCTTGGCGTCATTGATTTCTCCATATGCTTGTGTGATTTCATGGAGTTTAATATTTATGATTTCAAACTCCAACTCTTCATTTTCTGTCTGCAATCTTTCTATTTTTTCTGCTGTTGCTTTCTGGGTTACTTGGTGTACTTCCCTTTCAGTTTGAATGCCATACTCCTGTGTCAGTTGATGCACCTGATAATCTTCAATTCTTCCTTCAAGTTCCTTGTTGATTTCTTCGAGGTTTTGGATTTTCTGGCAAAGTTCAACTATGTATGTGTCCTTTCTCTCTTCTTCAAGTTTTTGGATTTCTCTTATGCCTTGTTCTTCTTTAACTTTCAACTTCAGCATTTCTATCAACTCTTTTTGGGATTCTAGAGTTCGCTCAAACTTTTGACAAATTTCGCTACTCTTAATCTCTGCTGCCTTCTTTTCTTTCTCCAATATTTCAATCCTTTTTTTTAGTTCATCAATCACTTTGATTGCATCCTCATTTGATTTCTCCATCACTGTTGCACAAACGTTATCCAAAGGTGACAAACTGTTAGGTACCAATGTTGATCTCGAGTCAGTCTCTTGTGTCTCAGTGAAAGAATTAACTTCATAGGATGGGAAAGTTGAAGTGGTCAAGTCCTCTAGTCCTTGCACATTTAAGAAATTCTCTTCCACTTCATTGTTTGCTTCACCTTTTTCTGCATTTTCCTCTTCATGTACTTCATCTTTGTCCCCCAAATACACAGCTGCAATTGTTTCCTCCACCTTGTTCCCTTCACCTTCGTCCCCTACTTCATTTTTCTCCTCACCTTTTTCTCCATTTTCCTCTCCACGTACACCATCTTGGTCGCCTACAACCTCTTCTTGCTCTATCTTTGTACAAACATCTTCCTCTACAGAAAACACTTGTGCAGATAGTTCAGCAAACATCTTTGTTTCTTTATCTGTTTGTCGTAGGCCGGTATTGTTTACCTATTGAACAAGAGGAAAAGATAATCAACAATGTGTACAATCAATGTTTCATTTTCATCAAATTAAGTACATCGAGAAACCAAACACAAGCCACAAATAGTGAGGGTAAATGTTAAAGTAGAAAAGTCAAGTAAGACTAGTTCTACTTCAAATTAAGTCGATGTTCTAATAACCTCAAGAAAGGGTATATCGAGACACCAAACAGAAGTCACAAATTGGGAGGCTAAATGTAAGGTACAAAAGAAAAGGATGGGATTACCTCCAGATATCAAATGAATCTTTTTACTTGAACAATATGCAATCCTAATGTATACCGTACAGAAAATGAATTCAAAATCTACAGTGTACACACAAAATGCATTTCAAATGTACAATATACACTAAAAAGTCAGCAAAAAATAGTACTTGAAGCATTGCAACAGGTGTAAGCATTAAAACATCAAAAAAATGCTCTAGAGTTTGTTTCAATTTATTACTTACTTTATCAAGTGGAATTTGACTCAATTGTTCGAAATCCTTCAGACTTTTCCGAAGGTCTGAGATTTTCCACTTTAAAAGTCTTGGAACTGCATCTTCTCCCTTTACTTCCACAAGGTTGGTGTGCTCACAAAGAAAGTACTGCACAAAGAAATTGCAAAGTCAAAATATGAGTGATAAAGTAAGTAGTAAAGTAAAAAAAAGTGTGTCAAATTTAATTACCAGTAACAGAATTGAAGATCCTTTCAATTGTTTGATATCTCTGTGATTACTGTGAATGGAATTGAACAAATACTTCAACACAGCTGCTGCCCAATCATATTCCTTGACTTTTTCAAGGTCTTCCATATAATGGACATACAACCAATTCACCGAGGTTGCTTTGTTGGAGAAAAGCAACATCACACAAAGGTACAGGCAAAGAAGTCTAACAACATCATCTATATCTTGTTGCTCCTCACTGTTTTTCAGATCTCTAATCTTTTTCTCAATTGTCGTGGTTGATAACCTTGATTCCTTAATGTCCAATCTTTTCGCCAAGTCAGTTGCTTCTTTGTTGATTTTCATTTCTACCATCTTCTTATTTCCACAGGAAATACCAAAAATCAACCTTACATGATTCTTTGTAAGCCTTATATTCTTCCCACCTATTCTAAATGCTTTGGTATGTTCTTGATAGGATTGAACAATCTTTAAGACCACTTCATCATACTTCCTACATTGATCACTCTGTAACTTCTTTTTGATTATTGCTTCAAACAATAACCAAAATGGCGTTTTTTTGAGGGAGGCTATGTGTCGATCATTCAACTCATTATCTTTAAGAATTCTAATTATCGACAACAAACTACACCTATTTGAATTGTGCTCTCCTTGTGTCTGGTCTTGTGTTTCTTGTTGCATTTCCAGTTGAAGTTTTCTCGGTCTCTTTCTAATTGGCTGTGATCTGGATGTTTCTTCCATATTCCTCTGAAGTGGTCTTTTCCTAAACTCATATTGAGTTTGTGCTCTTGGCTTCATCATGATACCTACACATGCATAGTTTTAAAGAGCATGTTGTCAGTATATTATAGAGTTGATCATACAAAAATACAAAATGAACTGAAAAATGTATATTCTAACACTCAAAATGTATGTTCTATTTTTCAAAATGTCCAGTTAAAGTGCAATGAAAATGTACAGTATACACTATTAATGCATTCAAAATATACACTCTACACCCAAAATCAACAGTCTATTATTTAGGCCCGAATTTAGACTGTACATTTATAATATAAATCAAGAATTGGAATGTACATTTAGGGACTTAAAAACCAACACTGACATTGGTATACGAATACTAACACCAATATTGGATTGTACAAAGACATCGATTAGTCAATGACTGTACATTTAGGCACTTTGATGTTTTACACTGTACATTTTAGAACTGAGAAATGTGAACTACAAATCAGAACTAGCACATACTTACCATTAAGTCAGGGTTTTTAAAAATACGCATAGTAAGGCGATTAAGTAAGAGAAATCTGGATGCCATTTGCAGTGAGAATGTGATCAATAATCCAATATACACTCAAAAGTTGACTTAAAACTAACAAAATGTAGTTACCTTGAAGTGTTCTTTGTGCTTCTGATGATGGAGTTGAGGCTTTATCATCAGGAATCTTCTCAATGTTCTCTTGCGAATCTTGTTCTCCGCCACTTGAAATCCGACCATATCCTGGTGCGTTTGCAGTTCCTATAAATTTCATCTTCGATTAATTAGCCGATATAAACTAACAATAAACGAAATTGATTAACAACTATACACAAACTTTTTATTCGCATTGTTGTACGAATCTTCAACTTTGTGCACTCAGATCTAGGGTGATACTCGACTGAATCCCGAACAAACGATCGCACTTGCTAGAGAAGGGGGTTTTCAGAATCGTCGATTTGACAAACGAGGGTTTTCAGAATCGTCGATTCGATCCGAGAGATCGCATTTCCTAGAGAAGGGGTAATATCGGAAGAAAGAGGGTAAAACTTATGTGCAGGACCTTACAAGCTATTGGGCTGGGCAAACGTATTTGTTTCGGACCTTGCAAGGTATAATACTTGTTGGCAGGACCGGCCCACAAAACTCTATTGTCTTTTAGGAAAAACATAGGGCCCGACTTTACATTTTTGTCTGGGGCCACGAAATTCTCAGGGCCGGGCCTGTGTACATCTGTACAATAGAGAGTTTAAAGGAAAGAAAAAGAAGACAAAATAGGCTGACTCATGGACATGTGTCCACCTCTTAGAATTCTTCTTGGTGAGTCATTGTGATTATAAATAAAATTGGGAACTAAGGAAGGGATATATAGGAGGGGGAGGTTTTTTTACACTCGAGGAAGGAGAGACTGGTACAGATGCGAGTTAGGTCGAGAGCTACAAAGCGATGGGCTGACCGATTAATGGTGAGATGGTGTCCGATACAAATGAGATTTCAGCATGCTATCTGCGGTGGCGAGGTCTACATATTTAACGGTAACGATCAACAAATAAGAAAAATGTATACGAAAAATTATGTAAGTATGGAAGGAAGTGGGATTGGTTATTTGATTAATTTTATGTTATTTTCATGGTGCTTGTGGATCCGGGTTGTTACATAACCGCAGTGTTGGAAACCACCGATTCGCTCGTGGATGTGGCTGGAAGAAGTAGGTAACAACTTCACTGCCATTGAAGCACAACGCTCCTTCGTACCAAATAACCCATAACCCAAATTTGAAAACTAGATTTGGGTCACCAACGTCCAAAAATTATAGGGTGATTGAGTTAACTTCTCTCCTGAGGACGATAGTCTTGACTACAACACAACCTTACAGGGAGAGCCAGAAAAAGGAGGAGGAAGATCAGAGGGGAGCTATTGAAACCTGCCGACCCCCGGGCAATGGCAAGAAAGGAATAAGGAGGGCAAGGTTCTAGAGAGAAGGTAGAGCCCCTCTCTCTATACCTTTTCCACGACTCTAACATGATATTATTGTTGTGAAAACTGAACATACAAGATAAACTTTTTGTAAAATTGAAAATATTTTAAATTCTACCATTCTAAAAACAAAGGGTGTTTGGGCGCCGGGTTTTTGAGTTTTTACCTTCTCCATGTTTGGGCGCCTAGACTGGAAACTCTTTTTGAGAAAACATATTCACAGTTTTTTACTTTGCAGGCCAAAAGCCAAAAATAGGTCCCGATCGACCTCCTTTTTCATTTCTACTTCTCCTTTTCATCTTCCCTTCAATTATCTCCCCCATTCCTACCCACATTCGGGACACATACAATACCGTTGTGTGACGTTTGAATTAACAATTTAGACAAGTCCAAAGAACAGTTTAGTAGAGTTGGTCGCGTTGTATTTTCTATATTTCTCAATGTATAAAATTGACAAGCTAACACAACCACTGGACATGATGCTGATTTCCAAACATGTTTTTATTCCTTGTTCGTCTCCGACTCCCTGTCTTTGCTTTTCATGTTCCTTAAGTATTTCTTAAGGATGTGTTGCTTTCACAGTATGCTTTCTTACTTTTATATTTTTACAAAGAAACTTGTTTTGACATTAATCGAACACTTTCATTTGTTAAAGTTATCATTTTGTAGTTGTTTTTTATTTTTATTTGAACCGCATTTAGTTTGGACTTTTGGTTCTATAAGACACATTAAATTTACTACTAATATTTTGAGGGGCGATCATATTTTTTAGCCAACAAAACGATCTCATTCTATAAGAATACGAATTGATAATTCATCTTTTTCTATATCCATTTGGCTATAAACTCAAAGCTTACAAGCGAATTTCTCTCTGGTCTAATTGTACAATTTGGTCTTGTTGGGTGACTACGAGTTTCGCATTTGAAGGTTCAAAAGGGCCTTTGATAAAACGTGTCTGAGATGTAATTCTTAGCTTTGTTCTAAGTTACGTCCCAACATCGAACAACAAACTTGAAGGCCAAAATCAACTTCATTATGCATTTGCAAGGGTTTGATTAGTATATTTCCGAAGTAAAAAAAAAAAGGGGGGGGGGGGGGGGATGAGAAGGAGATAGGGTCCGATCTAGAAATAAATCTAAGAGAGAAGTGGTCATTGGAAAATAAGCAACTCGTAAAATTTCTAATCATGTTCCTTTAATAGACAGCATAACCATTTTAATTTTGAACAGCATTGCAGCTTATGCTTTTTCTACATTTCATTTTTCTTTTAGGGAATAAAATGGAAGTGCAGGTAATCCGTCAGGAATTCGAAGTATTGTCTCGTCACATCACACTGTCACTTATAGGGGATCCCGCCTTACTTATGTTGGGATTAAAGCTTAGGTCTCACCACATGTGAGTGACATTAAGAATATGTTTAACCCCAATAAAGAGCTACAGGGACCTGAACCTAGACATCCTCTAACCAAATTCAAGTTTTCTGTTCACATTTCTTTATTCTATAGTTTTCCATTTGATTTTAGCAACCCAGTTGCTAAAATCAACCATGATTTTAGCAACCCAGTTGCTAAAATCAACCATGATTTTAGCAAATGAGTTCAGTAGATGCTAAAATCAATTTTTTGAAATCAAAAAATGAAGTGGTTCCGTGTATCATTTTTCGATTTTTTTGGCACCAAATTAAAGTATTCCTTGAGTACTTTAATTCGGTGTGAAAAATTCAAAAAATAATAAACGAAAACACTTAATTTTTTTTATTTAAAATACCATGATTTTAGCATTTTCTGAACTCATTTGCTAAAATCATCATGATTTTAGCAATTGAGTTGCTAAAATCTTTTGGAAAACTATGTCATGTATAGGAACATTGGTCCGGAAGAAATTGTAGCCCTAGTCCAAAGACGGAGACGGGCCTTGGCCCCAAAAATATTGTGGAAGCCCACGAGGCCCAAGAAAGGCATCTACTTGACATATTGAATTGAGAATTTACTCCAATCTTTTAAAATAAGAATTGACCGAAATATTCTCTATCACTTTTTTTTTTTGAAAGGTTCTCTATCACTTCATCCCCTAATATATATATATATATATATATATAGGAGCCCCTTCCAATAAGGGTCCCTTATTGAAAAATAAAATGCGGACCTAGCCTTTTTGTGTTTCCGGACCAAATTTTGACGATCCGAACCGTTCAATGTTTTTAAAATAAATTTTTAAGGGCCCCCGCGAAGATTCATCCAAAAAAAATACCCGTAAGGGCTTCATCCGATCGGTTTTTGTTAAAAACGCTATATATAACGTTTTTAACAAAAACCGATCGGATGAAGCCCTTACGGGTATTTTTTTTGGACGAATCTTCGCGGGGGCCCTTAAAAATGTATTTTAAAAACATTGAACGGTTCGGATCGTCAAAATTTGGCTCGGAAAGGTGAGGTCCGCATTTTAACTTCAATAAGGGACCCTTATTGGAAGTTAATCCTATATATATATATATATATATATATATAACAAGGATCCGGTCAGGACACCCGGACCTATCTTAGGTCCGGAATTTTCACTTCCCGGTCATTTGGCCGGGATCCGAACCGTTGGATGTTTTTAAAACATTTTTTTAAGGTTCCACGCGGGAAACGGGCAAAAAATAATACCGGGAAGGGCTTCATCCGAGCATTTTCGATCGTCATTCTTGGCCGATCGTCATTCTTGGCCGATCGTCATTCTTGGCCGTTTAAAAATGTTTTGGACGGTCCAGATTTCTCATTCCCTCTCTCTCTCTCTCCTCTTTCTCTTTCCCAAATCTGAACCATCCAAAACACTTTTAAACGGTCAAGATGTGTATTGGGTATCGCCACGTGATACCCAACCAGCACCCAAAATTTTCTCACTTATTTTAGTTACAAAAAAATACTACTTTTAAGAACAAAGTAGGGCATGTGCGGTACAAATAAGATGGATTTCAAATATATGGTGCTAACGAAGTTGTGAAACAATAAGTTCTCCTCATTCTAGTTTTGGGACCAAGTTGGAAAAATGTTTTGTTTTAAGATCAGAATAGGAAAATGGTCATACTTATATGGTACAATTTCGCATATTGTTCAACTAATTATGAGACCCTGAAATTAAAAACCAGGCAAATCCTTTAGTGGCCTCAAGGTTTAAAATGTTTGGCCTTCATAAGAATTGAACATGCGATCTAACAAGGCATCTTTGGTTCAAAATCAGGTTTTTCAAAATGCCCTGTAATTTTTTTCGTTTTTTATTTTTCTTTTATCTCGACTAAAGGAACCAAAAAGAGAGAAAGTGTTCCTGTAATAAACTACTTACTTTTCATTTTCTTACTTATCGAAAAATAAAGATAAAAAATAAATTGATGCAAAAGGGAGCTTTCGTTCATTAAATATAATCATGAAACGAAAATAATATCACAACTTTTCGCATGGACCACATTTGTTGCACTCTAGTCGAAATATAAAAGTAACTACTACAACCTAAAACCAATTGGCGATAGGTAGAGTGATCTCTAAATTATATTACCAAGCTTGGATGGTTTAGGTAAGTGATGTGAGATAAAGTCTAACACTGCCCTTCAAGTGCAGCCCAAATGCATGTGGAGCTACGAATTGAGGAGGTGAGGTAATTTGACTCGCGATTGACTCGGGCGACAGAGACTTAACCGTCCTAGATCTAGCTTTGATATCAAGCTAGATTTCTTGGAGGGTTCCATCGTAAAACTAATTGGCAATAGGTGGAGTGACCTCAAAATTATATTAACCAGATCGACTTGGATGGTTTAGGTGAGCGATATTGGATAAAGTCTAACATTTAGTGCCAATATTTTTTTGACAATTCAGGTGTCCGGGCCATCTTACTGAGAACTTTAGGAAGAGAGAAGAGTAAAGTACTTCTTGTATTTCAAAAAATGAATGTTCGATACAAAATAGAGAGGAGCTCATAGCTTTTATATGTACAACAGAGGCTACAACTACCAAATTGAGACTTAACTGAGACTTAACGGAATTTCTAACTAACTAGACAACAAGACCAGTTAAGCACTAAAAACTTAATGGAGCATAAACAGAGTTAACTACTGATTAACAAACTAACTGACTTGATTAGAATCTATTATCAGCCCCTTGCAAACTGATGTTGGAAGGCATGACAACTTCAGTTTGTCACGTAGAAAAAGAAATCTTGCTGTTGTGAGTGGCTTAGTCAAAATATCAGCAATCTGAAAACTTGAAGAAACATGTTGAACACGTATTTGTTTAAGTGTTATCTTCTCTCTAAAAAAGTGAAAATCAACTTCCACATGCTTTGTGCGTGCATGAAACACTGGATTTGTAGCCAGAGATAGGGCTGAAATGTTATCACACCACAAAGTAGGAGTGGCAATTAAATGATGAACATGCAGATCTTTGAACACCTGTAACAACCATACAAGTTCTGTAGCAGCATTGGCAAGAGCTTTGTATTTAGCTTCAGTTGAAGAGCGAGCAACTGTAGCATGTTTCGTGGCTGACCAAGACAACAAATTTGATCCCAGAAAAACACAATATCCTCCAGTAGAGCGTCTATCAGAAGTATTTCCAGCCCAATCAGCATCCGAGAAGGCTGATAATGTCAAGGAGCCTCTAGAAAATTCAAGTCCATAGGCTAGAGTACCCTTCACATATCTCAAAATTCGTTTTACTGCAGTATAGTGACACTCCAAATGATGGTGCATGTGCTGACACACAGAGTTCACAGCAAAGGAGATCTCTGGCCTAGTCAGAGTTATATATTGCAATGAACCTACTAGGGATCTATACAATTCAGGTTGTGCCATAGGAATGAGGTTATCAGGAGTAACTTGCTTCAAAGATGAAGGAGAATCACAGGGTCTACAGTCTAGCATACCTGCTTTAGTGAGAAGATCCAGAGCATATTTAACCTGGGAAAGGATAACCCCCTTAGGAGTGTGTACCACTTCTATCCCCAAGAAATAATGAAGGTCAACTAGATCTTTGAGAGCAAATGTAGAGCTCAGCTTAGTAACCAATTCACTAATAAGAAATGAGCTAGATCCAGTAATAAGTATGTCATTCAACATAGACTAAAATATAAACTAAATCATGATTCTGTTGTAGCACAAACAAGGATGAATCTGCCAAACTATTCTTGAAACCCAGAGATAACAAAGAAGTAGATAGCATACCATACCATGCTCTAGGTTCCTGTTTCAGGCCATACAAAGCTTTGTGCAACTGACACACATGATGAGGTAATTGGTCATTGACATACCCTTGTGGTTGTCTTAGAAAAACCTGTTCTTAAAGGGCTTCATGTAAGAATGCATTAGAAACATCTAGTTGCTTGATAGGCCATTCAAATTGTAAAGCCAAAGACAAAACCACTCTCACAGTAGGCTATTTTACCACTGGACTAAAGGTTTCAGTATAATCCATTCCCTCTGTTTGTTGAAACCCTTGTGCCAATAATCTGGCTTTATACCTTGAAACAGATCCATCTGGATTTCTTTTGATTCTAAAAATCCACTTACATCCTACTACTAGAGCATTTTCAGGTAAAGGAACAAGTGACCAAGTGCCCTGAGTCATTAAGGCTTGGTACTCATCTGCCATGGCCTGTCTCCATTCTGGGTAATGCATAGCTTTTTTAAAAGAGGAAGGTTCAGTAGAAGGAGGTGTGTGAACAAGTAAAGACAAAGGAATTCTAGGTACAATAATACCATTCTTGGACATGGTAAGCATAGGATGAACAGAGACAGAGTTGGATGGTTGAGAAAGTTGGGAAGGTAAAACATCTATAGAGGAAGAAGTACTGGAAGATGAAGCTGGAAATGGATTAGTTGGGGAGGTATTTTGAGCAGGAAGAGAGACAATTGGTGAAGTATTCTGCATAGAGAGAGGACTAGATGTTGCAATAGTAGAAGGAATTACAAAATGAGGAATGATGCTATGAGAAATAGGAGATGGAGATTGAGGTGAGGAGACAAGTTTTTGATAGGGAAAATCATGTTCAATAAATCTCACATGTCTTGAGATATAAACTTGCTGGGTTGCAGGATCAAGACACCTGTACCCTTTTGTATTAGGACAATAACCCAAGAAAACACAAGGAAGTGATCTAGGTTCTAGTTTACTAGATGTGTAGGGCCTAAGCCAGGGAAAACAGCAGCAACCAAATGGTTTAAGGCTATAATAGTCTGGAGGGGTATTATACAATCTGTGATAAGGAACATCAAAATTAAGTGCAGAATGAGGAAGACAATTGATAAGATAGACTGCAACAGTTATGGCTTCAAGCCAGAAAGATATAGGTAGATTTGCTTGTTGAAGTAAAGTTATAGCTGTCTCTATGACATGTCCATGTTTTCTTTCTACTAGGCCATTCTGTTCAGGAGTATATGGACAAGTACTTTGGTGAGCAATACCAAAAGTGGAGAAGAAATAATGCATGAGTTTGTTTAAGAATTCTCCACCCCTATCAGATCTGAAAGTTTTGATAGTGGATTGAAAATGATTTGTCACAAACACTTGAAAAGCCTTGACATAAGAAGTAACATCACTTTTATATTTCAAAGGGAATAACCAACAATACCTAGTAAAATCATCAATCAACAACAAGTAATACCTAAAGCATGAAAATGAAGATATGGGAGCTGGCCCCCACACATCCATATGAACTAGTTCAAATGGTGATGTGGTGTGAGTAGTGGAGACAGAGAAAGGGATTTTATGACTTTTCCCTTTATTACATGCATAGCAATCAGGCTGAGAAACAAAGGAAATATAGGAAGATTATATTTTTTGGCTAGATGATGAAGAAGGCCACCATGAGGATGACCCAAACGTCGATGCCAAAGTTCAGAAGAAGGAACAGTGTGAAGCACCAAAGATGCATCTTGGGAAGGCTTAGAAGAAGGAAGAAGGGGATATAGTCCCTGATGGCAAGATCCCTGATGAATTACTTGATTGGTTAAATTGTCCTGAATTTTGTATCCAAGAGAATCAAAGGTCATTTTGCAGTTATTGTCAAGAGCAAACTGATGTACTGACAAAAGGTTATGAGAAATCTGAGGAACATGGAGGATGTTATTAAGTAGAAAGGTTTGATGTGGGAGAGAAAGAAGCCCCTTACTTGAATAAGAGACAGGCACAAATTGACCATTCCCCACTGTGACTGCTGTAGGAGCTTGATTTGAGGGCATGGAAATCTGATGTGGAGTGTTGGTCACATGTGCTGATGCACCTGAATCAAAAAACCAAGGTACTGCAGTAGTAGGTGTTAAAGATGTAGTAGGAATTCCACAACTCTGATTAGGAGATGGTGTAGTTGTTGATGAATAGAAAACTCCAGCATTAGAGGTCATTATAGGCTCTCCATGATAAGGAAATGATAGTTGTGGAGAGGGCAGACCAAACCCCTGTTGATGAGAAAACTGTCCTTGATAATTAGCACCAACATCAGGTGCAACCATAAGAGCTTGTGCTTGTGTTGGACGCTGTGAATGATAACCTTGTGAGTACTGAATCCCAGAACCAAATCCTTGTTGTGCCCCTTGTGAACCAAACTAAGAAATCTGTGAATGTTGCACTTGTTGTGGACTGTACTGAGTTTGAGACACATATTGAGGAGGTCTGTAATCCAAATTTTGTCTATAATAACAACTGTAAGCCTGATGATTGGTACGACCACAGATTTGACAAGCACCAGCAGGAAAAAAAAATTCTGTGGAAAATTATTCCTTGCCTTAAACTTGTTTCCATTCCTTGTATTACGATTGCCTCCAAAGTTATTCCCACCATAAGTTGGATATTGAAACTGCTGACTCTGTTTTTGATTACCCTGAGTTGTAACCTGTGTCTGTGGTATGATAGAAGATCCAGAATTTGTATTGGATGAAACAGCAGTAACACCATTGTTTTGTTGAGTAAGTTATAAAATGGTAGAAGTTTCAATGGAATCTGAATCAAGATATAAGTCTTCTGCAAGTAACATTGAAGCTAGACCATGGAATGTAAGAGGTGAAGACTCAAATCTTGTGCGTATTGCTTGTTTGAAGGAACGGTATTGTTCATTTGGCAGACCTTTCAGAGTGTGAAAAACCAACTCCTCATCATCCATATGAGTACCAGTAGCTTCTAATTTATGAACTAGAAGCTTGATTGAATCAATGTATTGCTCCATGGTTGTGGTTTTTTTTTCAGGTTATAGACCCTACACTTAAGGTCATGAATATGTGTTCGAGATAAACTATTAAACTTTTCTTCTAGTCTGGACCAGACCTCACAAGTTCGTTTAGAACCAACTAGGTGAGCTAAAAGAGAAGAACTCACTGTAGCAATGATACAAGACATAAGCATGCGATCTATAGTCTCCCAACGTTTATACTCAGGGTTAGGGCTCCGATTCCCTTGTTGATCGCTAATCTCAACAGATGGAATGGTAACAGTGCCATTAGCATAATCAAACAACGAATTAGCCAACAAGGCATTTTCAATCTGCGTCTTCCACGCGAAGTAGTTTGTAGAATCAAGTTTCTCAGTAACAAATGATGAGAAATTTGCGATAAGAAAAGTTAGGGAAGAAGGCAAATACTCAATTGTTGTTGCTGCCATAGCTGTAATGTAGATCTGAGAAGAGTGAATACGATCGTCAAACCCTAGTTTCTTCAAGACAAGAACCGTGAATCTTAATCTTTCTGCTTCGATCAACTATAAGGACTTGTGTCTGAATTTCAGTTGAGAATTCTCACATCCATTTGAAGAAATCAAAGAAGATCTGAAGATTTTTTAAGAAAGAAGAGTAAAGTACTTCTTGTATTTCAGAAAATGAATGTTCGATACAAAATAGAGAGGAGCTCATAGCTTTTATATGTACAACAGAGGCTACAACTACCAAACTGAGACTTAACGGAATTTCTAACTAACTAGACAACAAGACCAGTTAAGCACTAAAAACTTAACGGAGCATAAACAGAGTTAACTACTGATTAACAAACTAACTGACTTGATTAGAATCTATTATCACTTACGTGCACTTCAACTAATCCAAGGGAGCTCAATCGATCCCACCATCTACTAGCGGGAGCAGAACTTCATATGAAGTGAATTCAAATGAGATGATAGCGCATTAGAAATTTCAAACACGAGACTTTGGAATAGAACAAACCTCTAAGTCTCAAGTCTTTACCACCAAGTGATCCCTTGGTTGTCATAGTGCCGATGTTTAAAATAAAATTAAGCATTCAATATGCATGCTCATGTGCACACACTATCTTAGAAGTACAATACCGCATCTGGTAGTAGATTTTTTTTCTGGTATAACCCTGGTTCAGGATGTGCATTTACGTAATTGGCCTTTAATCATTAAATTGGTCGATGTGATCTGTAGAAGACTACCAAGTTTTCTTTTTTCCTTCTGGTATACTGTTAGTAGGGAAATTTCTTAAGTATTAAAAAAAAAAAGAATGTTAGTAGGGTTTAGACCGTTAGAGGATATTTAGTGGTTACAACGAGAGCTGAACACCTCCCCTACAAAAACTCGAACTCAAGGCTTCTCTCTTGAAAGAAAAGTGACGCTAGGCGAGGTGTTTACTTAGAGTACAACTGGGTTAAAGTAATATTTTTAAACAAGAAGATTATCCCATTCTTTACTAAATCTTGGAGAATTAAGATTTTTTAGTCAAATGTCAAAAAAAATTAAATTACCCTACTCCAACGCAACCCATCGACAAGAGTATCGACTTCCTCTATAGGGTCAAACTCATGACTTCGTTGCATCTAAGTACAGCTACTCAACCGTTGGGCTAGCTACTTGGATAACAATTAAACTTTCACCAACTTGTTGAAAATATGACCAAATTTTCCAAGCGGGTCGAATAAGTAAATAACTTTTTATCTGTAGAAGCATATAGGTTATGATTTTCTTCTTGTTTTATAGGAAAAAAATAAAAGAAAATAATGCAATTTAAAAAGGTTACATATTTTAGTATTTGACTTAAGCCTCATTTCCCATTTGTTAAAATGGAAAATTCTAGCAAAATGAGAATTTTAGCAAATGGAAACAACCTCAAAATCAAAGATTTTAGCAAATGATTTTCTTATTTGCTAAAAATCAACCCAATTAATTTTATGAAATTTTTCATTTTAGAAAATGGGAAACAAGACCATAAATTTAGCTAAATGATCAACCAAATGGGTTAATTTCATTTTCTCCTTATTTTTAGAATGTGATTTCGTCACTATGGACATCATCTTCATGTATAAAAAAAGTCAACAATCAGAACTGAAAATTTGTTGGTGTGGGGTCTTATTCTTAGATAATGTTAATAATTCATGTATACGGTTTTGTTTGTGCGAGTTTGGTGCCATCTTTTAATGGTTTTAGTGGAAATTTCACCCCTTTTTTAAAAAGGAAAACACCCCAAGGGCTACAGACCACTATCTAGAGCCCTTGGTTGAGAAAATCGATCCTCAATTTTTGGGTAATCTATGTGGCCAAGTAGGTAAACTCCAGGGATCTCACCCGGCTCACAATAATACCGCAAAAGGGTACAGAAAGTTCCACGCAGAGAACAAAGATCTCACAAAACTGAGATAGACAAAAACAAAAAATAAACAAGAACAGGAAAAGAAAAAATCGGTCTTCGGAAAGGATGCCTGAACCGCCGCCACGAATCAGGCCTCTTAGTCACCGGAAAGGAATCTCACCACCCTAAAACTCTACAATCTCGACAGATCTAGCTTTCTAGAGGTTTGCATCGAATCCGAGGATAACGGGTCTGTTCCTCCTTCGCTTGGTGAGTGAGTGCTGCAAAGGGTACCGACGAGAGAGAGGGTGGGGGGAGGTGGAGGTGGAGGAGGCGGTAGCCCCACCCCTTTCACCTACTATTTGATTCCTTTAAATATCATAAAGACTTTGCTTACTGATATTTATCTCTCTTGTATATTCAGCTACTTTTCCCATCAAGAGCAATGATAAGAACACAATTCTAAAATATAATTTCGGTTAGAGCCGTTCGATGCATGCAAGCCACATACATTGGACTATTACCGTTGTGTATGAAATTGTGTTGGAAAGTTGTGTACTCTTAGACTTTACCCAAATTAATCCCACAATTCGCTAATTGTTATATACAAAAATATTAGGGTAAATTTCACCTACCTCCCCTGAGGTTTCTGACAATTACAGGGACCTCCCCTAAGGTTTCTGAAATTCCACTGACCTCCCCTGCTTTTGAAAATAAATGTCACATACCTCCCCTCCGTTAACTTCCGTTAGAAAAGCTAACGGAAAACGCTGATGTCACCCCCACCTCACTCTCCTCTTTTTATTTTAAATCTTAAAATGTTTATAACTTTTGTTTTATATATTCACTTTTTATGAAATTTATATATTTAAAATCTACTCGAAAAGATCTATAAAATGAGATCCATATTTTATGTGAAATTATGAAAAAAAAATCTTTATTTTTTCAATGTGAATTGTAATTATAATGTTACATAATTTAAATTATTTCCAATTCGTAAGTCAAAATTTTACGCAAAAATTGTACTCCCTCCGTTCCAAATTGTTTGCCCCTTTTGGGAATGCGTGCATTTTACACGCAAAAAATAATGTACAAGTATTAATTTTTTTCAACAAACTTTATACCAATTTAAAGATCTTATTGAGAAGAAAAAAATTGGTGTAATTCTTTTTTAAAAAAAGTTCTCATAAACACGTTATTTTTTAGTGCAAAATGCACGCACTCCCAAAAGGGGGGGCAAACAATTTGGAACAGAGGGAGTATGAAACATCATAAAATTTTCTTGTTTAACAATTTTGTTTTTTCCAAATATATTCTTAATTAAATGAACATGGTAAATTTGCAAGTCCATTTTTCTATTTAATGGTGACTTTATCCCAATAAAATTTTAAATTTTCAATGCAAATTTTAATTATATTGTCATTTTTTTTTTGCCATTCGATATTCATCAATAGAGTTAGTTGTTAGATGTTAGTAAACTATAAGGGTTAACCTCCTCTCCATAGGAGTCGAACCCAGAACCTTACAAAAAAAGTTGTAAGAATTTTGAGGTTTAAAATTTTGAGTTAAACATTGAAAAATTTAAATTATGTAGCACGATAATTCACATTGAAAATTAAGATTTTATTTTTTCATAATTTCACATTTAATATGGATCTCATTTTATAGATCTTTTCGGGTAAATTTTAAATATATAAATTTCATAAAAAGTGAATATATAAAACAAAAGTTATAAACATTTTAAGATTTAAAATAAAAAGAGGAGAGTGAGGTGGGGGTGACATCAGCATTTTCCGTTGGCTTTTCTAACGGAAGTTAACGGAGGGGAGGTATGTGACATTTATTTTCAAAAGTAGGGGAGGTCAGTGAAATTTCAGAAACCTTAGGGGAGGTCCCTGTAATTGTCAGAAACCTCAGGGGAGGTAGGTGAAATTTACCCAAAATATTATTGGGAGAAATAATAGATCTTTTTGTCTCCCCTTCAAAGATGGAAAATTGTAGCTTGCAATGAGTGGAACCCACTTGGAGCTAACTAAATAAACTCGGTTAATATATCTTATAAGGATGAAATAGACTAATCGAACATCGATAGTTATATGATTAAATCAATTTTTTTTAATGAATTAAAAATTATATAATATCTGGACAAGGTGCATATGGGGTACATAAATAAAACGTTGAATACTTTATTCCTACTTTTGTATGGGCATACTAGTCTGCTAAGGCATAGTGGGGTACATAAATTATTTGTAAGTGGAGTGACAAGCCTGACACCGTGTACTTTTTTTTTTTTTTTTTTTTTAAAGCATTGGCAAAAGGGTATACTTAACAGCAGCATGTACTCTAAGGCCTCGTTTGATTCGCGGACTAAAATGGGTGAGATTGGTAGTCCTGGGATTAATAGTCCGGGATTAATTATTCTGGGACTAATTTAGTACTGAATCTCACTCAATCCTTTGTTTGATTCGTGTAGGATTAACATCGGGATATCCCGTGTTTCGGTCAATCCCATGTTTGGTTCCCCAAACTAAATTTTGGGATTAATTTTAGGATTAACATCGGGAAGATGGGTTTTTTTGGGAAGATGGGTTTTTTCCCAAACTAAAATCATGGTATTTTTCGGAAGCCCAGAAATCCAAAAATCCAAGCAAACCCAGAAATCGAAATCCAAGCAAACCTCCATGTGAAACCCAGAAATACTAGGGGGTGTGGTATTTTTCGGAAGCCCAGAAACCCAGAAATCTAGAAATCCAAGCAAATCTCCATGTGAAATCCAGAAATCCAAGCAAACCTTGCATATTTTACCTTCAGATCTATAGCTTTCGAAGCTTCAACGTCGTCGTTCATGGTGACGATGAGAGAGAGAGAGAGAGAGAGAAACAGAGGAGAGAAGAAGACGATGTGAAAGCGAGAGAGAAGAGAAAAAGATGCTGAGTGGCATTTCTGCAATTAAGTTTCCGTGTGTTTTATCCCGGACTACACTGTCCCACCCCTCCCAAGGTATTACACAATATCATACGTATTGGACTAAAATTGTGCTGGGATTGTTAATCTCATGCGATTTTTCAGGAACCAAACAAGGGACTACGCGGGATTGGATACAAATAGTCCAATCCCAGGTACTTAATACCCGAATCAAACGAGGCCTAAAAGTCTCTGATGCAGAAAATATAGGGTTCAACTCTCATTAAATTCTAAGTAACAACTTGTTGCCTGTCGAAAAAAGTAAACTTATTTGAATTCATGAATTATTTCCCACTAGCTCAATCAGTTGAATATGGATGAGCTTTATCGGGACAACCCCATTGTAGGTTCTGATAAAAATTGTACCGATGGGGTACAGAAGGTGTAACATTCCGGATCCACAAGCACCATAAAAATAACATAAAATTAATTAAGAATCAATCCCACTTCCTTCCATACTTACATAATTTTCATCATACATTTCTTTTTAGCTTGTCGATCATTACCATTAGACATGTAAGCCTCGCCACCGTGAAAGACATACCAAAATCTCATTTGGATTGGACACCATCTCGCCGTCAATCAGTCAGCTCATCGCTCCCTAGCTCCCGGCCTAACTCGCACGTCTCTCCTTTCTCCTCTGTCCCTCTCCGCAACCCCTTCCATATGCCTCAGTAGTTACATATATCAATCCTTCCTAAAACAAGACCAGATACCAAGAACCTCGAAAAATGAATTTCAACCCAATCCCACGCCTCTTTATTCATTTGTCTTGTTTCTCTTTTTATCTCCTAGGCTAACCTCCTTACTCAGCCTTGGTTGAAGGCAAATCCTTACAACACTTGTCCACTTCCCACCATTTTGTAAAGTCTATTACCTACTAATTGCACATTTTAACTTGTTCCTCACATGCACACCTGCACATGTACCACATCTCAATTTTGCTTTTATCCAATATTCAGCCTTTTGTTTTATTAGCACATTATACCCAACATACAATTGTTTCCTTTTGTTTTCGTTTTAGAATAATTGAGTTGGGGTATTACATATATCCCCTCTTTTGGAAATTTCGTCCCCAAAATTTACTAATCAAAATATAGATAAATAAATTACACGCATCCGCTGCGCACTCTCCTCGTTTTCTTTTAATAAACTTACTAGTAAAATTTCATTAAGCCATTCCAAACAAAGCATGACTAAATAGGATAAGCTAACATTTTTTTAGCAACACAAATTTTAGTCAATATACCACACATCTGACCACATAGGTCACACCAACAAGGCCATGCCACAAAGGCAATTTATTCAAGGGCCCCAAGCCAACCACAATAAGCATATATTTGACAAGGTAACCCCATATTTTCTATTATAATCAGCAAAATTGATTAATCGACAATTAGTTCAAGAGATCGGCTCTAAGCCACCTAGTATACAAATTCAAACGAGTCCCCGACGGATGGGAGACTCCTCCGAGATAATCTCCCCACCAATTCCGGTTGGTTACGCCAGATATTCAAAAACACACCTTGTAACCCAACACGACACGAAGTCTACTAGGCACGAAGCCTGGCACAAGACCAATATCAGGACTCAATTGTCCATAAGGCATAAAGCCTCAACACGACACAAAGTCTACTAGGCACGAGGCCCCATCACGACACAAAGTCTACGAGGCACAAGGCCCCATCACGACACGAAGTCTACTAGGTGCAAGGCCTCATCACGACACGAAGTCTACTGGGCACAAAGCCCATCACGACACGAAGTCTACTAGGCGCAAGGCCTCATCATGACACGAAGTCTACTAGGCGCAAGGCCTCATCATGACACGAAATCTACTAGGCATAAAGCCCCATCACAACACAAAGTCCATACTCGCATTTAAACAAATTCAATTCAAAATGAAATACACTATGAGGCTTGGTTCTCCAATACATTTTATGCCATAAAATGGGAATTCTCATTTTAGTTGGGGTTTTATGGAGTGGTGATAAAATGACATTGTTTTCCCAATAGATTTTATGTAGTTGTCATAAAATCTCCACTAATGCTATATTTACCAAAATACCCTCATTTTTGTTTCATCTACCATTACTCCGATATAACATTTAACAATTAGAGCCGGACACTTTTGCTGGAACCCCAATATGAACCAGGTTTGCCACCATTTTCCAAACAATAAACTGTAAGGCTATATTGACCTTTAAGGGAGCATCACCTTTTTTCTTTTTCTTTTTTTTTCTTTTCTTTACGTTACTTTCAACATACCATTTTTTCAGAACTCATTATTGAACATCCACCATTAATACACATCCCCAATTGCACACGAATCCAAAAAAAAAAGTTTACAATTTTGGGGAGTATATCGGAGTTTACCTGTCGCCGGAGTTAACTTCTGTACGTTGCCGGAGTGGAGATTGGCGAGGGGCGGCCAGAGAATGACACAGCCAAAGATCACTTGCGGTAGGAGGAGGGAGAGAGAGAGGGGTGGGGAATGGAGTGGAGGCGTGAGGTGGGAGTGGAGACTGGAGAACAAGATAATGTTATGTTGTTGTAGGGTTTCAAAGGCAACAAATGATAGAGGGTACAATTGAATTTTTTTGAAAAAAGGGCAGAAAAATGGTTCCGGTCATTTTATGTATCGGGGAAGGAAAGGACATAAAATCCCCAGATTTTATGGCATAAAATGTACATAAAAATATCCAACACATAATTATCATCATCAATCATGAGTGGCAAAAATCTAACTAGCTAGGTATCGAATAAAAGAAAGAAAATTCAGCCTCAGCCCTCACAAATCAACTCTTATTGTTTAATTGTTATCTTTTAATCACATATTCAATTACCATAGAGAAGGGTCTCTCAATCCTAAATTTTTTTATAGAGCAAATACTCCACTATTAGTATTTTCTGGTTTATGCAAGACTAATATCTGTAATCACTTACCAATTTCTAATACCCAACGATCCCATTTAAGACCTATCGCCTACGCTCTGATACCAATTGTAACAACCCGGATCCACAAGCACCATAAAAATAACATAAAATTAATCAAGAACCAATCCAACTTCCTTCCATACTTACATAATTTTCCTCATACATTTCTCTTTAGCTTGTCAATCATTACCATTAGACATGTAAGCCTCGCCAAAGACATACCAAAATCTCGTTTGGATTGGACACCATCTCGCCGTCAATCAATCGGCTCATCGCTACCTAGCTCCCGGCCTAACTCGCACGTCTCTCCTTTCTCCTGTGTCCCTCTCCGCAACCCCTTCCATATGCCTCGGTATTTACATATATCAATCCTTCCTAAAACAAGACCAGACACCAAGAACCTCGAAAAAATGAATTTCATCCCAATCCCACGCCTTTATTCATTTGTCTTGTTTCTCTTTTTATCTCCTAGTCTAACCTCCTTACTCAGCCTTGGTTGAAGGAAAATCCTTAAAACACTTGTCCACTTCCCACCATTTTGTAAAGTCTAATTGCACATTTGAACTTATTCCTCACATGCACGTGTACCGCATCTCAATTTTGCTTTTGTCCAATATTCAGCCTTTTGTTTTATTAGCACACTATACCCAACATACAATAGTTTCATTTTCTTTTCGTTTTAGAATAATTGAGTTGGGGTATTACAGAAGGTATGCGGGGCCCACTTACAGGTCATGCATAAATTATCCGAACTGTTGAAAAAATTAAAAAGTATGCACACCATCGGTACAATGTATGGTCGGCTCTCTTAGGATTTCTGTTCTCGGGAGTAATTATTTCTTAACATTGGGGTATCGTCACGTGGTATAAAAATACTGTTATTCACCACACATTTAAGTGTATGAACTTTACGGAAGGAGTCTTGCTACTTATACACCATTTTTAACACGATTCTCAAACACACTCAATAGGATATAGTCTCACAACATATTTTGATAATCTGAGACATCCATATTGTAGCTTCATACATATAAATTGTTTCATACAAAAAATAACGTCGAACAAATATTGATATGTGTATGATCCGAACAATCGTTTAACAAGAAAATTTTCAACTATTCATTTTTCTCAAGAAAACCGTAAATTTTTAATATTGCTATCAATATCCGATTAGCTTATTTTTTTACAAGGATATTGCGCATGTCAAAAACCTACAAAATAAACGTTTCGGATTGACAAAATATGATGTTGAGCCCACTTTATTAGGTGAGGTGTTTGAGACGCGTATTTGAGGAGTGTGTAAATAGAATTACTCGTACTACAAAAATGCGTGGTAAAAAAGGCGTTGGGACAATGGTTCGAGCTCGACGCCTCATTCGAATTTGATTCGCATACTAACGAACTGAACAACCTAACTTGAACTTGACAATATCCGGCTCGATTAGGTTCGCGAACTTGGAATATATATTTATATCTCATAAGAATTTCATATGTAACCTTGCATATGTATAAACTTTCACATATAGATAATAAAATTTTTATAACTAGTACATGTATATAAAAATGAGGCGTTGATTTTAGCAAATCTTTTCCTCGCTGGCTAAAATCAATACTTATAAAAGTATTAGGAGTATAAACTTAAAATTTAATATGTTTTTATAATTTTATATATGTACGGAGTTATGTATGTACAAAATAAAAAAATTTATTTGAAGTTCTAGACTTGTATAAGAGTATAAATATCTAATATTTTTGGGTCGTTAATGCTCGTGAACAAAGTTCGAGTTCGACTCAAACCTAAGCAAGCTCAGCTCGAGCTCGGCTTGTCAAATTTTCATTGAGTTCAAGCTTGGCTCGAGTTCTTTTTTTTTTTTTTGTCATTCGTCATTCCTAATCTATTACATGAGAAAAGGAAGAATGAGACTCGATTCCAAAATGCAGTGTGAGGCATCCAAGAGTTACCGTCCTAGTTTCGACGAAAACAACGGATAAATTTTCCTTTGGACCGGGGTGGACCCTACCTGTACTCGAGTCCCCCAGCCGTCGGATCATAAAAGATGCCATAAATGCCCCTGAAAGTTACTCCCCACAAATCCGGTTTACGCAAAAAGACAAAAACAGTTTATTTTAACGGTTTGAATTTACCGCATCGAGACAAACCCGCAATAACTATCCGTGCGAAAATCAGCTCAAGGGCATTTTAGACCAATACCTCTACACACGCTAACGGACAAACCAATGGCACCATAGTAAATATTCAACGATGGATCCAAAACCATCCAATTGGATGATATTAAATTATTAATACTGTAAAGCAGACGGCGATAACAGCTTTGTCATCTTGCAATACAACCTATAGAGATATTATACTCTTATAGGCTTTAGGGTGTGTTCTTCAACCGATTTTTGGGACATAAAATTTTACATTTTATGACACTCTAATCTCAACACATAAAATGTAAAAGTGATTTTATGAGATTTTCATAAAATCCTTCTAAAATTTATAGGAAAACCACTATATTTTATCAGTTGGGAAAACAACTCTATTTTATCACCCCTCTATAAAATGTTCATTTTATAATATTTTCATAAAATAGACCTAAAATCTATAGGAGAACAAGGCCTTAGTCCACAATTATGTGGTACAAACTCTATTCTTTCATATTCTTAATCCTCGATCTGATAAATTTTAAGATGTTTTTTAAACCCAAGTTTTAGTTGGATATTTTTAAACGATGCTATTGTGCTCACTAGAAGTGGGGGCACTATAGTGAGCCTCGTTCGGTCGTCAGTCTCGACATCGACAGCTCATGTTCTCAATTTCGCTCTCAATTCACTTAGATATTTTTGAATGCGGAATTTTAATTGTTCTAGAAATATTTCAACAATCTCGTGCTAGCGTTGTTATTTTCGCTCACGCGCTCGAATTATGTGACTTAAACATTAAACATGTACTCCTATATATAAAGACATGTACTCCAACTACTTATTTAAAATATGTATATGTACGGGCAATATTATATTCCAGGCGATGAGATGATAGAGAGTTGAGGTTGTTTCTGGTAAACAAAGCTACTTTTGGCTATGGCGGTGTGTTTTGGAGGTTACTGAGTCAACTCTCCAATCGGAGGAACGAAGGGAACGACTTCGCCGGGAAGTTTCCTAGCTGATCGGAGGATTTCCGGTCAGTCAGTCGGTCTACAGAGAGAGAGAGAGAGAGAGAGTCGCGGTGTGGATGTTTGATTTTTTTGCTGAGAGAGAGAGAGGGGTGTAGTGGAAGAGATTTGGTACAAGTAGGAGAGATGAACGCAAATGGATTTAGCAGTATAGAGACGGAGTATATACGGAAACACCACAACAAGCAACAGCCTGGAGAGAATCAATGCAGTTCGGCTCTCGTCAAGCACATCAAGGCCCCTGTCCATCTCGTATGCTATAATCCCTCTCTCCCTACTTTCTCCTTCTTTTTCATCTAGATACACGTATATCTCTAATACTATAAGCATATTTTGAATTGTTCAATTCGGTTATGTAATTATGCATTTTCTTCCCTGGATCGATCGGTTTGTGTGTGTCGATATTGTGGGGTGATTTGATTGTGTTCGAAGAAATTTCTAGCAGACAATTGTTTAGATTTGAGGTTTTAGGATTTTTACAGTTTCTGTAAGGTTTGACCAAATTCGATCTGTATTACTTCATTTGTTGGCGATGATTTGTTTGTTAGGTTATCTGTTTGCTGACAAAACCGAGGAGAACTCAGCTGATAGTTTTGAATCTTGTGGGTTTATGTGGCATTCTTTTGCAGACAAAACCAAAGAGTTGTTTTAGGCCCAGCTGAAAATGGAAAGAAACTGTTTTCTTGCGTCTTAAATTTGGATTTTCATTTTATTAGCAATGAAATTTTATTCCATTCTTCTTTTATTTCTCTCTCCACCAAAAACTGAAGCATTTGGGGAAATTAGCATTGTTTAAATGTTGTCATTGTTATGCTAGGTTTCACCGTTTCAGGGCAGGACTGTGTATGTATGTGTTTTTCTTTGGGGTAGGTATTTGGATAAGACTGTTTATTGGTTGGCTGAAAAATTTCCTTAAATTGGAAAGAAAGTCTAAATATTTTCCTTTATTTGGAAATTATTGGAAAAAGTTGCGATATGGGTAATTCATAGAGCGATCAGTAGTAACTCTGTGATCCTGACAAAAGAAAATCACTTTGTTACCTTGTGAATGATGCGCTTGCAATCTAAGCAAATTCTATGTTTCTATAGTTATGAGGTACTGTTTAACGTAATGTTGATTTCATTTTTTCATCAGGTATGGTCTTTGGCGAGAAGATTTGATCAACCACAGAAGTACAAGCCGTTTATCAGCAGGTGTGTTGTGCAGGGAAACCTTGAGATTGGAAGTCTTCGAGAAGTTGATGTTAAATCGGGCCTTCCTGCCACAACCAGCACTGAAAGATTGGAACTTCTTGATGACGAGGAACATATCCTTAGCATCAGGATTGTTGGGGGTGATCATAGACTCAGGGTATGAAAAGTTGGAAACTATTTCTTCACTTAGTTCTTGTCGATCACCTTTTGAATTTTTCCTTCCTTTCACTGGAGACAATTTATTCATTTGGATTTTTCCTAATGAATATCGGCGGGGAGTAAACATGCGACGCTGCCGCACTTTTTTTTTTGGCTTAGTGCATGCAAAACAATTAATGTTCTTAAGATTTAGGTTTCATGAGTAACCCAGAAGCTGTTCTTCCCGATAGGCGATAAGATGGCTTTGTGGTTTTTCAAAAGGTTTCTTAGGTCGTGACGAGATTCTAACTTCAGAAAGCACAACGTGATCTATCACATATAGTTCTAGATGGTATCGTGTGTATGTTATTTTTGGCTTGATGGTCTGATGAATGGTCTAATGGGTGAATCATTTTCTCTGTTAAGGAATCCTGTGCTGTTCTATAATCTCATCTAGGAACTTCATCTGTGCTGTCAGCGTACCTTCACTAGTGATTTTGTTTCAAACAAAGATATATGACTTGGACCAAACTTCTGTACTGAATCCTGCGAATTTAGGAGTTTGTGGAGTTTGCCAACATCATCTTAATTTCCAGATTAAGTGGTGAAATTTGTTTCTTGGCCTTGAGCTAATATTATGAACTGATGCATTGTTTTGTATCCCGCAGGGTCTTCTAGATATTCGAAAGTTAGGATTGATGTCCAAGAAATTAGCTTCTCTGGTTGCTTTTATTGGCCTGCATTGCCGCCATACATCAATTGAGGAGGGGTGGTTCCAGGATTTGTCTTTTTGTTGTTGATTATGTAGAAAGACAAAGGAAAAGAAGGACGAGGAGTCATTTACCTTTGATTTAGTTGGATTAGGTTCTAATTGTGTTTGAATGCGGAATGTCCAAGGCTTTCCATGTAAATGTGCCTCCCCTATAGGTTAAGAGCAATAGACATGCACTGGGATGTTACTTGTTATACCAATTAAAACATTTGTATTTTTAGTAATTATGTTTATATTACTTCCATGGAGTAGTTGCATGAACTGGCGGACAAATACACAATATTGGTCACTGGCACCACTCATAGTAGTTACCTACTGCAGCTTAAATATTTATCTGTTACCTTATGGATTGAACTGAGCTAGCTTTTTAGTTATATGTAAATGTTCAGATGTGCAAATGATGTTGATATTTGTGTTATCTCTCTAAACCCATTTGACACTGTTTACTCGGCAACTTTTCTATGTTTCAGAACTACGCTTCGACCCTTTCCGTCCATCCAGAAGTCATCGATGGAAGACCAGGGACTCTGGTGATTGAATCCTTTGCCGTAGATGTGCCAGAGGGAAACACAAAGGATGAGACCTGCTATTTTGTAGAAGCCTTGATCAAGTGTAATCTCAAGTCACTTGCTGATGTATCTGAGCGGTTGGCAGTGCAGGACAGAACTGAGCCCATCGATCGAGTGTAGATGTGAGGGCTGAAGATATGTAGCAGAGATTGTAATTACCCATGGATGAAGCTTCTCTTTGGCTTTCGATTCCTAGAGGCTACGGAGGTGGACGGGTATTGGCTATTTTCCACATTCCAGATATTTATGTGCTCTTTTTTCCTCCTTCGTTTGCTACCGTCGGTCTTTGTTTTAAAATTATGCTGGGTTCCTGTTGTCAGGTTAAGAACCACAGCTTTGTCAATGAAAGGTGAAATTCAAAGACTAGGTTCTCTTTTTATCTGATCTTTTGGGTTTTGGCCGCGGTTGTATGTCACAGTTTGTGTGTGTACATTTATGTCACAAAGATTTGGTGTTTGTAGACCTTGTTTTCGAAACCTCAGAGCTTCTTTTGCAGTTGATGTATTTCGGAAATGGTAAACCTTAAGGCTATATGCATGCTATTTGGAGAAGACAAAATTGTATTATCACTTCTTAGTCAACAGATCTGTTATAGTTTGTAAAATGTAAGCCATCAAGGTTGAAAATTTGTTTAAGCGTCATCTGGTTTTACACAGCATTGGCAATTTGGGAGCTCCATTTGATCAAACCATTATGCTTTTTTTTTTTTTGTTTTGACCAAAACATGCCCTATAGGGCTACAAAACAGAGGACGAATCTCTAGCTAAAATAGATGAAACTGGAGACGGCAGACCACTCTAAAAGCACCAGCCACCACCGCAGGCGCCAGACTGTCGCGGAAATGCCTTGTATCCAAACCAGCGCCATAACATCCGAAGGGGGAGTACAATTCTGAGCTGGGACCTAGGGGTCCTGGAAGGCGGCCCTGTAGGGCACATCCAAGCCGTTGATTTTGGCAATCGACGGCTCGGATTTCCTCTTGGCAATGGACAGCTTGTATCTATAAAATGACGAGATGAAATCGGGACCGTTGAAAAAACATCCGACGGCTCGGATGCCACCCTCCAGGTTTCCCTATTCCAGCAAACTGGCTACAAACTCAGTTTGATGTTGGTTCAGAATAGTAACAAGATGTATGGAAACAATTTTGTTAACCAATAGCTAGAACAAGGAAAACTGGAGTAAATGGCTAAAAAGCTGAGACCCTCAAATTGACATTTATATAACCCACAAAAAACGGAAAACAGTACAAAATTTTACAAATGAAGTCCACAACAGGGTAAGATTAGGGTTTTCTATCACATCGGTCTGTCAATGAGGAACACCAGTTGAGGTGCTCAATCCTAAATCCTATAACATGTTACAACATAAAAATCGGCCGAGGAGAATTTTCAAGATCAATAATAAATAATTGCGACTGTTGTGCTTTGTATACACTGTACAGAGCTCACCTACTGCAGCACAGTAGGGTTAGAAGAATAGAACTGTGTTTATGCCAGTGCAAGCTCCTCCTCCTCCACTTGTTGCCGTTGTTGCTCAGACATCTGCCCTTCCCCATGGGGTAGAAGAATGCGTTTGATTTCTTCAGCAGTAAGGGTCTCATACTCCAAAAGCGCATTTGCCAATGCGTGTAACGCCTTCTCATGCTGGTAAAAATTGTCAACAGTTAGTTGGTCAAGCTTGAATCCAAGAAAGAAGCATCTATGATAGTTCTATATTTCTCTCTTAATTTTGTGACTGAACAATTTGAAAACTCGAGATGAGTCCAGCCAAATTAAAGAAGTCTAGATGAGAACAACAGTAGGATCCACAAACTGTGTCAAGTTATGCATGATGACCCAGATTAAGTATATATTTTTATGTTTTCTTTAATAATTACATCCGAAATACTTAAATGGTCACCGCATGCTTCTTGTAACAATCACAATTACAAGAAAAACACTGCAGAAACTGAAAATGTCTTTTATGACCAGGAAACACAGAAAATAGCATGATACGAACACCTAGGATGAGTAAGACTAAATCAGATACTTCTACCAGGAATAGGAGTAACAGTAGCTATATAAAATTCCACCCAGAACAAGTTCACGAAAGATGGACTCAATATGCAAAACAACAGATTTAAGACTATAATTTTCTAAACGCAGCCCCGATTCGAACCATGCTTCTTACAAACTCCGCCACAACACTCCCAAGTACATGAAAGGTCCGAAGTGCATTTCATCAAACAAAATTCCCAATCATACAATGCCTTCAATCAGTAACAGAAAATTCATGAACAAACCTTCTTTAGCAGAGCTTTCACGCGATCATATGCTTCTCTTAGAAGTTTTACCACCTGCACAACCAGTGAAATAAATTACTTCCCAGAATGTATCGTAGCTTTATCATACAACTCTAGGTTACAAACACATACTTCCGAATCAATTCGTGATTGCATATCTGAACCAGAGTGTTCTTTGACATGAACAGGCCCAATTGTATCACTCATCCCACAGGCTGATACCTTGCAGATGAAAACAATGTCACAGAATCAATCCGAAAAAATAAAGCACCAAATTACGTCACGGATATGAATATACGACTATAGTCATAAATTGCTTGCACAACCAAGGATTAAATAATAATTTTGTGACATTGAATAATAATATTAAGAGGTCCAGGTAATTCTTACTTGTCTCACTAATCGTGTCAAATGGCTAGAAGTGAAACCGATAAATTTTCAGCACTCAAATGTCAAGAGGTATCCATTGCACAATGAAATCGATATTTGCATTACATGTACAAAATCTTGAATCCACTGTCTAAAACTCTAAAAAACCGGGCAACGCCCATTAACCAAACTATCGCCAAATCCTCACCCCCTTACAACGGAGTAAGAGATGGGGATACATAGTTACATACACACGTGTTGTTTTTGCAAATTATGAGCCACCATGTTTGAAAAATTAATGTATTGTGAAGGAACAACTAATACCATGTAGTGAGCAAGCTCTGTAGCCGTCTTAAGATCACTACTCGCTCCAGTTGTGATCTGGTCCTGACCAAAGATTAGCTCTTCTGCAACTCTTCCCCCCATGCACACGTCAAGACGTGCTAACAACTGCTTCTTGCTAATTGATGTCTCATCATCTGAAGGGAGCTGTGTAACCATTCCCAAAGCAGATCCACGTGGCATGATTGTTGCTTTATGAATTGGATGTGCACCCTCAGTATTTAAGGCAACAACAGCATGCCCACTCTCATGATAGGCTGTGAGCTGAATAAGTATGTAGGTAACATCAGCAATGGGTAACAGAATGTTCCTACAAATACAAAACCTAATAATTTCAAGCAGCATCTAAAATGGAAAAATGACATCATTCCAGGAAAAATCCAGATACCATGCTACCCATCCTAAAGTCCAACTAATACACTGCAGAACAAAGTCGGAATTCCATATCCACGAATCAATTTTGGCATAACATTATCTGTGGACTGTAGAGCATTTACAACAAAACAGTAAAAAATGTATTCCTTAATTGATGCGGCATGGGCAGGGGACAACTGAAGACAGACCTCAACTTTGGCAATACATGCACAGAAAAGTGGCGGCACTCAAAGATTTACTGCTGAAATAGCTGCCCCCTATACCTTCAAAAAGTCGAACCTGATTCCGTCTTTGCCAAACAAAATTTTAAAAAATTGAAGCAAAAAGTGCAATGAATGAATCAACATTTGAATTTGTGAGGCGGCAATTTCAAACTAAAACATCAAACCAAGCAAGACAGATTTCCCATCAATGATATGCGGCATATGCCTACCTTCTTTGACTCTTCAGAAACGAACATTGTCTTCCGCTCTGTACCCATAATTATCCTGTCTTTTGCGAACTCCAACTGTGCTGCTGTTAGCTTCTCAGCGCCTTCAACAGCAGCCTTAATAGCAGCAATGTTTACCAAATTTGCCAAATCTGTTTGAGAACGAAGTTAAACGGGAAAGAAGATATACATCCTGCTCCATCCCATACCATTTATGGGAGAAGCAATCTAACTTATATATACACAGTAAGACTGGGTTTTGGTAAAGCAAATTATGGTTTGTTTATAAGGAGAGAATAGACGTACCGGCCCCATTGAACCCTGGTGTACCACGAGCAATTGCTTTCGCATCTACATCATCAGCCAATGGTTTATCTTGAAGATATAGATCCAATATCTCTTGCCGACCCCGCACATCTGGATTAGGAACAACAATCTAGAAACAAGTTCTCGTAAACAATATGTCCTTCCATATATTCTCACCCCCACCCCCACGCACGCACACACGAGCACAAAAACACCTTCCAAGAATTAATTGTTAAACAAGTATATCTCGAGACAAAAATCCAGATTGAGCTCATTGCTAAATAAACTGTCAAGCTAATTTTTAAATGTAATAAGAATAAATTGTGAGCAAACAAATAAAAACACACTAGGCCAGAAAAAAAATTCCATTTAGTCGAAAACTTAAGACTCACGTGCAGCAAATCTGCAAATTCAAAAAATGTTCAACCAGGGGAATGTAGTCAGAGAAACCATTTATGTGTGCAGACTTTTCACAGACCAAAGATCATGGTCTCACGATTTTACTGATTGGATAAACCACAAAAGCATAGCAAGATAATGTATAGGGTTAGGCTACAACCAAAAGTTTCCAAGACAGTGCACGATGCTGGAATAGTTCCTCAATTAAGTCATCATGCTCTGGCACAATCCAGGACCACCAAAGGAAGTTGTTAGAGATTCATTAATCAGGTTTATCATCCCAATGTTCTGGAGAACCTTTACTAGTTCGCTGTGTCAAAGAAGGATCAAGATGCAAGCAAGTCGCAGAGCCACCTAATTCCTAAAAGTTGCACCAAATTTAGTTGGTTACTAAAAATCTACTAAACCATACTGAACACTTGGAATGAAAAAACTTTGTAATAATTTCTTACACTAGCAGAGTTCACCTAACTGGTCATATGATCAAACTGATCAAGGGAGTAATATATTTCAGGTACATTCAGCAAGTATCAACCTACTAGATGAATAGTTATTAATCATTTATCAACACGAGTCCAGTAAAATAGTCTTGTAACAAGAAAATCAACTGCTCACAGATGTCAATGTAAGACACAGGCACACAGCCATGAAATATCAGAGAACTTACATGCCTGTCAAATCTACCAGGCCTCGTCAAAGCTGGATCAAGTATATCAGGCAAGTTTGTCGCAGCCATCAAGATTATACCCTTCAAGAAAAATAATATGCATATAAAGAAAATTACAGGACAGAAGTTCCATTAGATTGATGAACAATCTTGTCTACATGTACCTCATTCTGTTCAAACCCGTCCATTTCAACGAGTAACTGATGCAATGTTTTCTTTGTGTGTCCTTCCCATTGCTTCCTTGTGGAGCCAACAGCATCAATTTCGTCGATGAAAATGATGCAAGGAGCCTTAAAAACAGTATGGGTAATGAAAAATCAGAACAAATGCTAAAATGCCAACAAATGTTCGACATGACAAATATTGTGGGGAGATCCAGTAGTCACCACATCTTAGGAACCAAAATACCCGATTTAAAAGCAGCTTCACATGCGTTTTGCCGTGTTAACTGTCAAACCCTTCTTTTGGTTTATTTTACATTGATTTCCATTTCCACTAAAGTAACCAATGACAAGTCAATCAAGACAGGGAGAATGCGTACCCCAAAGGAATCAGTCAATCACCTCCTCTTTCACTTGTGGAAACTTGAGATCTAACTATCCAGTTCTAAGGATTTTTGGAGTAGTGTAGGAATTCCTGTGATATCTGTTGGAATTCTTTAAAATTTCTTATTGGGAGGGGTGTGTGGGAATGTGTCTATATGCAAGTAGATTTCTTAACAAGTTTGTCGTGTGTAGATTTGGTTTACATTCTAAGTTCTTTTTCTTTTCACTTTCTTCATCCGAGTTGAACTTTGAATTCTCTTTGGGAGACTGTCACTCTGAACACAATGTGCTTACATAAGAAACATGCTTGTAGGAGTAACAAGTCATTTCTCTGGAAAGAAAAAGATGGAATGGTGCAGATATATGTGCTAGATCTACCGCGAACAATAATCACAAGATATAAGCCAGGCAGAAACTCTGTCGTAAGCAAACAGTAATCAAGATAATTAAAATGTTTCTGATTGGAAATTATCGCAAATTCAATAGTGACAAACCTTCTTCTTAGCTGCTTGGAATAAGGATCTTACACGCCGAGCTCCAACGCCAACAAACCTAGCAGACAACATGGCAAGTATTTCAGACTGGAGTCATACAGCATTTGGAATATAAGAACAGCAAAGATACTAGTAGGATACTATGATCCAAAGGCCATTCAACGACTAAGATGATGCAATGATATTTTGGAAATGATAAACAAAGAATAGACAGAATTTGTATCCCCTATGCTCTAAACATAGCATTTTTTTCAGGAAGTGAAAGCAGTTAGTTGTGCCTTAACTCTAAACAGAGCCACACTGCTGAACTCATCTATAGACATTACCAAATGAATGAAGACCTTTTTCGAAAACTAAACATCCTATTCTCCAGTATGAACTCCTCGAAGAAAACTGCAGAAATTTTTTCATCCTCGCGCTATTGATGAAATCAATTTAATAATGTGAAACTATAAAAGAGATCATATACTAGCCTAGGGTACAGGGATATTTGACAACCTTGGACCAAATTGATGATTTTGTAGGTTCACCGCACAGGTGACTGGGAAACATAAATAAAGTGCTTTAATCACACTCCAAATCCCCATACCCCTCATTAGCCAGCGGGTTTAATATTTCAATCACACTAAAAATAAAGTGCCAGAAGATTGAGATGGGAAAAAGAACCTGGTGTTCCCATTTTTCAACCCAACATAAAAAAAATTAGAGAGACAGACTATTGCGGGAATCCACTAACATCTCCTCTTACAATCACCCAATGAACAAAGCTAATGACACGAAGATAACTATTGAAATCAGCAAAAGCACTGCAGATGGTGTTGTTTGGCAACATCCGTATTCCTTGAGGTGTCAAATAAGTTCAACCAGAAGTAGCAATGACTTACATTTCCTCAAACTCCGAACCTGCTCTGTAAAAGAAAGGCACCCCGGCTTCTCCAGCAATAGCCTTCAAAGGTCCATAGACATTCACCAGATTCAGAAATGTTTGCAAATATTATTTGTAATACACCCAGTAATAAAAGCAATGTAAAATAGAGGAGAAGGTTGGAGCAAAGAAAAAGTACTACTACTAAAGAAATGAATCCTCCTTTTGCTTGGTTCAGCCGAGGGAAAGGAGGTAGGAAGGGATTGTACTGTGTTTTTCCATGTAAGACCCACATTGAACGCATCCTATTTGATATAGGCAAGCTTCATCACTCCGCTCTTCCTGATGCAGGACAAGATGCCACGCATCCTATTTGATATAGGCAAGCTTCATCACTCCACTCTTCCTGATGCAGGACAAGATGCCACGGGTTTTAATTTATGGAAACGTTATTTTAGTAAAAAAATAATTTAGGATATTTTAATTTTATGCCACTTGTTTTGGCATGTTTTATTAAATTCCATAAGTAGGTTAAGCAGAATCTTTTATTTGTATTAGTCTTTTATTTTACGTTTCTTAATTTCCGTTATTGTTTTTCTTGGTTAGCAAGATTATTCTATTTCCTAGTTGAGTTAGGGTTTAGCCTATAAATAAGGATGTAGCCTATGGGCATATTAGCTTTTAATCAAATATACTTCAGAGTTATTTCTCTTTCTTCTTGTGGATTCAAGAACCTCGTGGATTCGAGACCTATTTTCGTTTGAACTAGTACGCAACTAGTTTCTCGTGAATTCGGCTGCGTCAAGTGGTATCAAAGCAGGTTCTTCCTGGCTCGATGTCACCAAACAAAGTAGATGACACACCCTTTGACGTTGCTCAAAGGTTTGCTGATCCGAGGAAGATGGTGGAAGAACAACAAGCGCTGCGGCCGCTCACTCTTCGCCTAAACCAAGGACCAGAAAGGGTTGAAGAGAATCGCGCGGTGGGATTTGCCCAACGCCGTCCTCTTAACCAGAATCGGGAAAGCGCGGTGGGATTTTCCCAAGGCCAACCCGGTAACCAGATTGTAGTTGGGAGACACCCAACTAACTGTGCTGATAGTGATGAATCAGAACCTGATTTCAGGTCTTATGATAATTTGCCTAAATTAAGTGGTTATGAGTATTTTGAAGATATTTTAGATTGGATTTTAGATATTGATGATTTTTTTGAGTATGTGAGAATGCCGTCTGAAATAAGGTGGAAATATTTGCTGGTAAAACTTACGGGGCGAGCGCTACGATGGTGGTTAGATATGCAAGATAAGAGAGAGCGATTGGGAAAGCGTCGTATTCGCGCATGGTCAAGAATCAAAAGACTTATGATTGAGAGATTTTTCCCATGGAATTATGAGCAGCTTTTGGAAGAAAAATATGAGTCAAAGCAGCAACATACAATTCACACATCTACCGATGTTGTTGAAGAAGAAGCTTTTAAAGAGGAGGTAATTCAAGAAGTTGATGATAAGAAAATTGATATTGATGTTGATGATCAAATTGATATTGATATTGATGTTGATGATCAAATTGATATTGATGATAAGCATAAAATTGATATTGATGTTGGTGATCAAATTGTTGAGAACCAACACAAGTATTCAAAAGATGTGATCGAAGTTGCCACCTTATTTGATAACTCTATGGTCAAGCCAGCCCATCTCAATGAGCCAATCATTGATGTGTCAACCATTGCTACAATGAGGCAAGATAAAGAGGACCCACAATGTCAAGTTTCCCTTGTTGATTTTCTTGAAGTGCAACATTATGATTGGATTTCCAATATTCATTTGGTTGATCTTATCAATCACTTGAAGCATGCAGAGAAGATATCATTGCAAATATTATTTTCTGTGATGTTTTGGAAGGAAATAAAAAGGTTAAAGTATTCCAAGTATCTATTTATTTGGCATGGAAGATGGCAGATTCCTAACGAGAACTCGAGGTCGAGTTCTTTTGAAGAAAAGGAGACTGATGCAGGACAAGATGCCATGGGTTTTAATTTATGGAAACGTTATTTTAGTAAAAAAATAATTTAGGATATTTTAATTTTATGCCACTTGTTTTGGCATGTTTTATTAAATTCCATAAGTAGGTTAAGCAGAATCTTTTATTTGTATTAGTCTTTTATTTTACGTTTCTTAATTTCCGTTATTGTTTTTCTTGGTTAGCAAGATTATTCTATTTCCTAGTTGAGTTAGGGTTTAGCCTATAAATAAGGATGTAGCCTATGGGCATATTAGCTTTTAATCAAATATACTTCAGAGTTATTTCTCTTTCTTCTTGTGGATTCAAGAACCTCGTGGATTCGAGACCTATTTTCGTTTGAACTAGTACGCAACTAGTTTCTCGTGAATTCCGCTGCGTCACTTCCTTTCTACTCGTTTTTTGGCTGATATAACAAGCTCACAAGGCACCCATCACTCTTGATCCTTTCCTTTTATCTTCATATTTCCTGCCCACCCCAAAAAAGAAAACTCCTTCCTATACTTTTTTTTTTTTGGCTTCTCCCACTCCACCTTTGTCCAAAAATAGACTAGAGGAAAAACAAAATCAAATAAGTTACCAAAGGACAGCTCATAGAAGTTGGAACCACTGCTATAACCGAAAACACTAGAGGATACTATCATTGGTAATTAGAAATTACAGACCTGCAAAGATAAATAGCTAGCCCACTGGATCATGCATGGGCTAGAAATAAGAACAAACAAAGGCATACATAAAATAAAAAAAAGGGAAATAATAAAGTAGGATGTGGGAATGCATCCAAGTATACTGCTGCCACTTCGAACGCGTACTGTGAAAAGTATGGTTAGGCTCTAAATTAAACATTAAGCTAAAGAAGCCACCAATTTGAATTAGACCCACGCTCACTATTAAAGAGCCAAATAAATCATTAAAACCTAGAGCTATCACAATTACCGATCACTTCACAAGATTCATTGACAAGCTAGATCCAGAAGTGATGATGAAAAAACATCAATTTGAGTAGCAAGCAAAAATCTCCACAGAATTCCATGGCCTGGCAGTGTCAAACAGCCTTATCACATCGTGCAGGTGATGTTGGATCAACAATCATAATTGAAAAGAGAAAGTTAAAAAGAAAGAGAACACCGGTGTTAACCCGAACCCTATCAGCTTAAAATTTGTCCAGTACTAAAATCAAGTACCCACAGACACATAATAGCATGAAACATGCTACAATGCATTTGTAGGAAGATGAAACAACTTAATACCTTGGCAAGCAGTGTTTTGCCTGTTCCGGGTGCTCCGGTCAAAAGAATTCCCTGAAAATTTATGTACAACAATTAACAAAACCAGAAGACAAGAACTAGAACATTTCCAAAGAACAATGATTCTATCAAAGTAGAATCGGTAGGCTTTCAATTGCCATAAAGATGACCCACCAACACTGCAAAAATAAATAAACAGATAAATAAAAGAAAAGGAAAACAATCCCATGACAAACAGTTCGGGTGTCAATGGTACAATGGGCTCAACAGCATAGGTGATCATAGCTGTGATTCTATGAAGGCACAATGTTATGCCAGCCAAAGAACTTTAAGCTGTTAGATGTGTACTTTTGCAATTATTTGCTTCGGCAAAACATAGACCTACAAACGTACGCATTAGGAACTACCTACAACATTTGATTAGACACCAGGGGCTCCGCCAGGAGAAAATAACAGCCTGTGGAGATTATATGCATTGGAGGAAGAATTGATGCAATCAACTTCATTTCTGAATGGATGCATATCATAACCTACCTTAGGCAACTTCCCCCCAAGTCTGGTAAACTTTGTTGGGTTTTTGAGGTACTCGACCACCTCCTCAAGTTCTTGTTTAGCATCGTCACAGCCTTTAACATCCTTAAATGTTTTAACGTTCTGCAGTGAAACCAATTCATCAGGACACAGGACAAAAAGAATAACGATTGTTGATTAACAAGACAAAAAGAATAACGATTGTTGATTAACAAACGGTCAATTTGAAACCCAAGAATGATCTTTTAGGGGCATTGTGAGATATATATGAAAAAATGAAAAGAAACTTCCAACTAATGCATTCAAATCACTCTATTGTAATACTTAAAAGGTAAAACTGTAAAGAATAAACTCCAGAGAGCCTGCAAATGGTAAGGCTAAAGATCATAGTAGGACTTCATTAAAGAAAATCAAAAGGCTCCAATGACCAGACCAGACAGGTAAGTTTAAAGAGCCAGGTGGGACTCCCTCATCTTGCTTCCAAAATAGGGTAAAAAACCAGAACACAATTTTATCCATTATCAAATGGTTAAGCATCAACATTTGTCTGAATCGGAGTTTGAAAAACTTAAAAATTCTCTAGGAAATTTGGATGGACATTACAGAACTTTTACATGGGAAAAAGGTTTTTCGGCCACGATGATATTTCAATTTAAGAAAGTGCTAAGGCGGCACCACCATTATACGTTTTATGTACGTAAAAAGCTACATGGCTAGTTTTTTTGGTAAATGCTACATGGCTAGTTACCCGAGCCGGCCCCGATGATTGGGTTGCCCAAGCCCGAACCATAACTTGGTTGCCCACTTACCAAGTCATAAAAAATAAAATGACATTCAGTATAAAATTGAGTTGCTATTGTGCTTTAAGCTTGAATTACGTAAAAAATACCACAATTTCTATTGTGTTATAGTACTTTAACCAATCAAAGAACTTATTTTTAATTGAGATTATAGTCAATTCAATCAATTTCTCTTGTGACAAGTAGTACAAAGGTAAGGTTTTATCAATTTCAACTTAGAAACCTCCACTACGCTGAAGCAATTGTAATAGTCAATGCGGTCCTAACATTTATGGGCCTCAAGCAAACTCCCAATATTAGGCTCCCTACATCTTCAAAAATTCTTACAAAAAAATTACTCCTTCCGTCCTTTTTTTATACTCCCTCCGTCCCTTTTTAAGTGATCCATACGGGAATACGTGCAATTTCAAACCCCTAAAAAACATATTTCTCTATATAACTTTTTAATTTGTTTTATACCAAATTAAAGTGCTCATTGAGTACTTTAATTTGGTGCAAAAAAATTTAAAAATGATATGCGGAAGTACATTTTTAAACGTCCGCAAAAATACACGTTTTCCAAGTGGATCACTTAAAAAGGGACGGAGGGAGTAGTATTCCATTTTGGGTTGTCCCTTATAAGTGTTTGTTTTGAAAAGTTAATGGGTAAAAGCTTGTACAATTATTATTTTACCCTTTTAAATAATTAAGGTGTAAAAAGTTAATAGATAAAAATGGATAATAATTTTGGAAAGTTGAGGTAAAATTTGATGTGAAAAGTGTAAAGTGAAGGTAAAAGTTGATTGAAATGTGTAATGATGATACTCTATTTCTTTAATAAGTTGAATTTACGAAGCAACACACTTAAAAAGGAAGGAGGGAGTGCAAAATTACAAAAATTGAAACTAAAAGGATACAAATCTACAACAGATGAACACAAAAAGATGTGTGTGTGTGTGTGTTTAAGAAAATAAGAAAGTATCCTCGTATTTTAACTATGATATGTGTGAAAAATTAATAAAACGTGTTAGCTCGATCAATGTTTTTCAATTTCTCACCATTGGGATATTTTTATTTTTAATCAAATATAAGAACAAATCACTTGTACACTACTCTTGTGTTTGTTAAATGAAAATTTTCTAAAAAAGTAATTGATTAATGAGATTTTTGTAATATTTTGGATTGGGAAGGGGGAAAAGTGGAAACAGGAATAACAAAAATAGTGAAAAGAAAAATGGAGTAAAGAAAAATAGGTAAGAAGGGCTTAAAGCAAAAATAGAGCCACAGTTTGACGAGAAGGGAGCCTGGGGGAATCGAACTTAAATCTAGTAGAATTTGGCAACAACCCGTGACCACAAAACCATGCTAATGTTATTTATCATTTCCGAAAACTTATATTTATTTATATATAATTTAAGTTTTTTTTAGGGGGTTGGCCTAGCCCGGGGGCTTACTGGCAAGGTTCTGAATCTCGTACCGGACAAGGTACCGGTTTTCTTACTGGTACGGTACAGGTACCCGTACAGTTTCGGATTTAGCGGTACTACCTGTATATATATGCGGTACTACCTGTATATATATATATATATCTAGTCCGGGACTAGAGAGTCCGGAACTCATAGTTCCAGATCAAATTTTCATGATCCGAACCGTCCAATGTGTTCAAAAGGTGTTTTCCAAGGCCCACGCGGGAAATCTTCAAAAAAAAATACCGGGAAGGGCTTGATCCACGCAATTTTGTAAATATGCAGTTTTTGCGAAAAATTGCGTGGATCAAGCCCTTCCCGGTATTTTTTTTTGAAGATTTCCCGCGTGGGCCTTGGAAAACACCTTTTGAACACATTGGACGGCTCGGATCGTCAAAAAAATATCGGGAAGGGCTTCAAAACGCTTCAATCCGGGATTTCCGGGATCCCGGACTGGAGCCTCCCCGTATATATATATATATATATATAGGGGAAGCTTCACATCCGGGATCCGGGACTCCGGGACTCCATGATCCGAGCATTTTTTTGACGATCCGAGCCGTCCAATGTGTTCAGAAGGTGTTTTCAAGGGTCCATGCGGAAAATCTTCAAAAAAAAAATACCGGGAAGGGCTTGATCCAAGCAGTTTTCGCAAAAAAATATGTATTTACATTTTTTGCGAAAACTGCTTGGATCAAGCCCTTCCCGGTATTTTTTTTTGAAGATTTCCCGCTTAGACCCTTGAAAACACCTTCTGAACATATTGGACGGCTCGGATTTTCCAAAAATAATTTGCAACACAAAAAAATCAATTTTTTCTTGTTTCCGGGAGGAGTGGACTAGAAATTTTCCGTATATATATATATATATATATAAAATTGAAATTTTTCCTAGTATCACCCTTTTTTTTTGTAGGGGGGTAAATTATATCATCCAATGAACTATAATTAGATAACAAATATCATAAAACGGCTTTCAAACTAACAAATAAATGTTCCAAGTACATAAGATTCCAGCCATTTCTCGATCTTTATTCTCCAAAAAAACAAATCAAAATTAAAAAAATAACCAAAAAGAAATTACCCTCTCTGACGTGGCACCTCTCCCTTTCCCCTTTTTCTCTCCTCCTCTCCACCACAAGCCAAAACACAATTCCCCACTCTCTCTCTTTCATCTCTTCCATCTCTCTCTCTCTCTCTCTCTCTCTCTCTTCTGTTCTTCCTCTGCAACTCAAAGCTGGATCTTCTTCCCTTTTGTTCTCACTCATTAACTCTCTCTAGACTGCTTTGTTTCAAAATCATGATTCGAACCTCTCGTTATTTCTGTTAAAATTTGTATTTTTTTTTTTTGGTTTTCCTTTTCATTTTCCAATCTCTGAGCTATTTTAATTGAAAAATCTCTGGTATTCAATCTTCTGGTCGATGTTGAGCTGTTCGGTGGCCAAAATTTAATCCTATTGTAAGCGATTTGGTGGAATTTCGGTGGGAGTGGAATTGAAGTTTGGATCTTGAAAGGATAATTTTAGGTAAATCTCTGGTATTCAATCTATGGCTATTCAGCTAACCAAATCGTTGAATTCATTGTTTGTGTGTTTGTTTTGTGGCTTCTGGAGATGCAAACTTTGCTCTCTTTCTTCTTTCTCCTTCAGTTTCAAAATCTCGGGCGGTACAGCCGGTACCTTCATACCGTCGGCGTCTGGTATTGTCTGGAATGGCTGGAACCAACCGGCATTGACCGGAATTGACGACGGGACGGAATTATAGGGTGACGTTACCGGTTTTATGTAAATCCGGTACGTACCAGCCGGTACGGTACGAGATTCACGACCTTGCTTGCTGGGCTTATCCCAGGGCCGGCCCTGCAAGTTACTCCCACAAATAGTGCAAACAGTTTACAATGCAGATTTGTTCCACATGCTTCATTTACCTTGCAAGTCTTTACCAACTCCATCGACGTTAAGTAATAAATGGTACGAGAACAAACAACTGATGCATTTTAGCTTGGTCATGCTCCATGACTCCATTGCATCCAAAACTGTGGGTGGTGTCTGAAGTATCACACTCGAAGCAAGAATTGCCCTATATGGGGACAGTACTTCTCTACTAGTGTCACTGGTATTGAAACCGTGCACATGGGAAAACAATTTTGTGTTGTACCATAGAGGTCTGCAATGGAGTATCTTTGACTCAAGATGACGACCGTAACGTATGTCAAGCAGTGATTCAAGTGGATAAGAGATACAGTTTAAACGATAATACTCAGGACGAACCATTATAAGGTTCATAATTCAAAACTTGTACACTCCTAGTTGATTAAGACAGAACAGGGTTCTTCAAGTGGCAAAACCTTTACCAGGAACCAGATATAATATTTTGGGGACATAAAGATGCTAGAGTAGCACATTCTAGGTCAATGGTCAAACGGATTTGAAAACCATGCTGAAAGATGTCCAAGTGTGCCATTAAATCACCTCAGATTCCAAATCCATGCAGGACTCTTTGAAATTGAAAACTACCAATGTAACAAGCAATATATTGTGCAAAGTAGTGAACCTTGACTTGACAAACTCTCATAAATGTAACTTCATCAGTTGCAACTGAGAAAATGAACCATTGAAGATATTATACTTCCTCCGTCCCATTTTGATCGTCCCCTACTAAAAGACGTGCAATTTTTGGATAAAAAAGTGTAAGTACTTCCGTTCATAATTTTTTGAATTTTTTCGCACCAAATTAAGAATTAATCAAGATCTTTAATTTGGTGCAAAGAAACTCGAAAAATTATGTACGGAAGTACTTTATTTTTCGATCTGAAAATTGCACGTATTTTCGTAGGGAACTATCATTTTGGGACGGAGGGAGTATCATTCGAAATGAATGTAGCATCTCCTTCAGCTCAGAACAGAGAGCAATGCAATGAGGATGTTTGACACCTCATGGCCAGCTGACCCTAAAGATTGGTAGGTAAATACAAAAATCATAAACCTACCTTCTCAGGCATAATCTCTTTATTCAGCTCCTTTGGGGCATAGGAAGAACTTGAACCCACACCTGAAGCTCCTATCCCACCCAAGCTCCCAACATATCTTTGAACTGCCGCAGTACGCATCAAACTGAAAACAGATCGACATGTCAGAAGTAGAGCTAAAGAAGGCAAGCAAGCATATATAACCTAAAGTAGTCACTTCTGCATAAATGAAATGTGGAGAAGGGAGGGGGAACATCCAGTAATCCATCCCTTCATTCACTTTCTTTTCTACCTTTATGTCTGAAATCTATGTTACTCAACCAATGATGAGACACTAAGTTTACAAAGATTTAAAAAGATTGTCCAATAACGTGAAAAGTATGAAAATAGGAAACCAGTTCACCCCTATAAAAAATTGAGTTTAATTTCACAACATTCGTCAACTAAAAACCATGTTACATCAAATAAAAGTTTGTACCCCATTGCCACTATGCCAGAAACCAGCAAGATTGGTAAGATCACTTCTTGAACTTTGTTTGAGATTTTCCGGTCAACCTAACAGAGAAAAACAGCACATGAGAATATTCAAAATATTCGCATGCCAAAAACTCACTACTTAATCAAATGACGAGAAAAAAAAGGGTCAAGGGTCATCAATCCTAGTCTTACAACGTATATAATAGACATCAGCATAGGAAGTCGATTGTTCTACTACTTCAAAACTCCTTACCATCACCACATGCAATGGCTGCTTCTCAGACACGCCAGGGCTCAAAAATGGTTCATCCACATTTCCTGATGCACGGTGCTTCAACTCTTGCAACTGTATTAAGCTTTCTCTAGTTAGTAGAAAGACTACCACATCAAAAATAAACAATATGACTAAATAAGCCCACTAACAATTATCCAATTTTACGTTACCAAGAAAACGACTGTTTCAGTGGTATTCTGTGAGCAGCCACTTTGTGCATTTATTGCCAAAGGTTAGGTCTGTCTCCAATCCATCTGTTTCAGTGGTATTCTGGGAACAGCCACTTTGTGCATTTATTGCCAAAGGTTAGGTCTGTCTCCTATCCATCCCCCGCCCATACCCCCAATTATTGGGGACAAAATGGGTTATGTTATTGTTGTTATTGTTGTTGTACGTTACCAAGAAAACCACCAACAAAGATGAAAATATTGTTATGAATGAGTGAGATGAATTTCACACCTTAACTTCCAAAATTTCACTCCACCCATAGGAGCAAACATAAGTAATGACATAACAAAAGAAGTTAACGGAATTCATACAGTGCAAAAAAATAAATTCTCTTAAGCCTCTGACCCCCTTTTTTTTTGCTCGGCACCTGTGCCCTCCTTTACCGGTTGGTATGACATAGTTCGACAAGAAAATGAAGTCAGTTAAACTATTGAAGGTCCACGCTAACCATCCATCTTTTAGAATACCAATAGTCCACCTAACTAGTTGAATCTACTCAGTTTTTAAACTAAAATAATATAGTTCACTGGCTTATTAAGCTTGCTTAGTTCATCTGTCTTACCAACTGAATTACTGAAACCTTGCTCACATCTATGTATATAGTATGTTATTATAGTTTACTGAAACCTTGCTGACATGCTCAAATATCAAAGAGGCTGATGGAATTTTTCCTTCGAATATGGAAAGATGTATCACACTTAATTCAACTCCAATCTCCATGTTTCTTATTTGAAAATTAAAAAGTTCATCTTCCCCATAGACCTCAAACTTAGGGGTTTGCTCCTTCCTAAGGTCTCAGGTTCGAAACATCTCGGGTGCTATCAACTCCTTTGGGGCTAGTGAATATTACAGCTTTGCTCTGCCTTTAATTGCCATCCCCCCCCCCCCCCCCCCCCCCCCCCCCCCAAAGCGCTAGTGGATGGGGGGATTGGTCTACCAGATTAGTGGAGGTGCGCTTAGGTTATCAAAATGAAGTTCATCTTCCCGCTATTTAATATTTGGGATCTCATATATTTACCTATTCTCATAGGTAATAATCAATTATTTTTTGAAATGATTTTGCAAACATTGATCAATTATTTGGTAGACGGGACAATCTGTTATGAATCATGAATGAGGTCGGTTTGTCCAAAATGTATTAATAGTAAATAACATAAACTATCCAGCATTGATATTTATTGGGGTTGACCTTGTGTTCTAACATTCCTAGGAGGCTAGGAGGTCATTCTTTCTAAGCTGCTTGATGTTTCTCAGTGTATTGGCCTGCCAACTTGTATGGGGACAAGGCAAAAAGTCTAAAACCCATAAATAAGGAATAAATCTAAAGCAAAACATATTAAATATTGGAGCGTGGTTAATTACCAACGAAGGAAGACTAGAAGGCCTTCCAGATTGCTCGTCCGGAAGATATTCAGCAATAGCATTAGTAGCCACGAGAGCTCTAATATACTCCGCAACTCCTCTGCTGTCTACTGCATGATCCCTTTCCTCAAATCGCTTGATGACACCCTCGGGACTAGATAAAAGAATGAAAACACATAACCATAATTCTACATTTGATTGCAAAACACTCAATGAATATCACAATTCAGAAAGTAGTAGAAACACACCAGCTTACAATAATCCTTACACTTTCACTGGTTTGCACTCTAATGTCTTTGACTTTTAATGAAGCAAGACGCTACAAGCCCACAACTGTCTAATAGTTGTGTTCATTCACTCTTTACATTTTCCAAGCAAACATCAAAAACATGTTTGGTGAAATGTTCTCAACTAAAAAAATTGGGAAAATTTTGTCCACAACCTAGTCTTAAGGAATCATAAAACTGTTGTTTGCGAATTTTAAAAAACTGTTTTTACACAAAAAATAAAAACCACAGGTGTTTTAGACCAGTTTATGGTTTTGTTTCCCAGACATGAAAAAATCAAAAGAAAGATCATGAAGATGATAACAAACAAGCTCAGAATTTGTGAATTGTTACCGAGAAATCAAACCACTACAACATAACGAATAAATCTCAATGCTAGTTAGATATGATTATCCGAAGCATCTTGGTAGTGGGTACTGGAAAATATGCCCTTGTCAGGACTCAGGAAGGTAGGTCCTCAAAGCAATCACTCAGTGGGTAAATACTTCTAAATGTCGTGGATAAATTTTCTGCAAACAGCTAGAACGCGGGCATAAGTAAGACCAAGACAGGTCAGAATTTTTGCAGATTTAAGAGTATATTTCAAGACAACTGTCCTTTAATTTACAGCATCATTTATGAACTCAGAATTAAGTAAGCTCGGCCAACAGAGGGTAGCATACACAGTGACAGATCAAGCACAAGGCAGTCTGAGTCTTGAGCTAACTCCTCCTCTGATGAGAAATCAATAACTCAGTTTATTTTCAGCAATATTTTAACCAGTTCATTCATGTTCCTATCACCTATTAATACTAGCTTAGCAACTCATAACTCGTAACTCCCTATCACCTAGCAAAATGCATTTTACCTCATTTTCTTTGCTCATTTAATACATAAAATCCATTTTCCATAGAACCGAAGTGTTTCCGAAACGATAGTTAAATTAAGGTTTCATTTTTTTGCCAACGTTGTATACATCAGTGGAGATAAGAGGGGAATTACTAGGTTATCAACTAAAGGGAGTTTGACGTCTCCCCATAGACTCGAATCTCATACCTCCCCCTTGGAAGCCAAGGGGTACAACCAGATGGGCTAAGAGCCACATCTACAACTAAGGGTTCATTTGGCTACCCAACTTATTGCTTATTTAACATGGTTTGGCAAAACAAACAAAGAACCATGATTACCATCACCCACAACAATAACCAAATAAGCCAGTGATAAATAAACAACCTTATCTTATTTTGCTCAAACCCAAAATTTGAGTAAAACCCCTAAAATTCACTCCACTCCTTCACTCAAACCTATACCATATTGAATTTTACTCAAATCAAGGGAGACTCAAATTTTTACTCAACTTTAGTAAGGCCATTAAGGAAAATTTTACTCATGATTGTAATGAAACTTTTGCTTAAGTTTGTCTCTAGATGTGAATTTGTCCATTTGAGTTCCTCATACTAAATGGAGCATTTACTAAAACTTCATAAGGCTATTTCCCCCCACTCAAATTTACAATCATGCCATTAACGAAGATTTTACTCAAATTTGTCTCGAAGAATTGGATGTGTCCATCGAAATACTTAACATCAAACGAAACTTTTGCTCAAATTTTCACTCAAGTTTGACTAAAAGTACGAGTGAGGGCTGGAGATACTAAAATCAGATGATAGCATTGAATAGCCTATACCTGTGCTTATTAAGCTCAGCCAACAAAGCACTCTGCTTCGCTGCGTCCCTGGGATTCGCATCAGCTTCCTCAACCAACCGTGCCAACGACATCCTCTCCTGCCGCCAAACCCGCAACCAACTGAACCAATCGCCCCATAACAACCTATCCAATCCCTCCCTCGCACGTTCCAACAACCCCATAACAAACACCACCACTGGCAGCATATCCCCTTTCTCAGCCAAATCCCCCAATGTTTCCCTCCCTCTCTGTGCAACCTTAATTCTCCTTTTATCATCCCCTTTCTCTGCTGAAACCTCCGAATTCGGCTTAGTTCTCGCGTTCTGCAATTCTTCCCAGTCTGAAATCGAATTGGTATCCGAAAAGGTGGAGTCTTTGGGGCTTGAATTGACGTTATCGGGCTGCAATGTGCAACTGAGAAAGAGGCGGTGACGGTGGCGATGAAATTGGGAGTTTTGAGAAGGTGAATTGAGGGGGGAGACAGGAATAAAACAGGTGCGGTGAGAACAAAGAGGGAGGTGATGATGGCGGGTTGGGGAGTAGGAGTGAGAGAGTAGTGAAGGTTTGTAGCAGATGAGAGAAGCTTGGAGAGCAGTCATGGCCTTTTTAGTTAGGGTTTATCGAAGATTCTTGGCAGCAGAACTGCGCAATCTCTCTCTCTCTCCTCTCACTCTTCTCTCTCTAGAGCAGTTTATTGCAGGGAAGAGGGATAGTCACAGAGGGAGTGGGAGAGTGATTAGAGGGAAGAAGAGGAAACCTTATCTCAATTGAAATTGGCGCTTTGGTCTTGGGTCGTCCATCCAGATAGAGTGATAGACAAAGGATTATCCTTCCAGTTCCCACAACTCAAACCAGTCAATCCACTTTGCTAGTACTCTAACAAAATCCAGGTATCTGAGTACCCTACCGGGTCGATTGGATGCAGGATTATTTTTAGGGGATTAAATATGGAGGGTGGATAAAATAGTAAGGGGTGTTAGTTATAGAGGGTGGACCCACAATGATGTGATGTTTATGAAGGGTGGATAAAAAAGTAGATGGTTTGGATGATGTATTAAAAGGAGGGATAAAAGTGGGTGGATGATGTAAAAAAGTGTCAAAAGACAAGATTGCCCTTGTTTTATTTTGTAAATTATATACTTATAAAACTTTAATTTTCTAATAATTTAACAACTAACTAGCCCTTGTAAATTATTTTGTAAATTATATACTTATATACTATAATATTATTTTACAAAATAGCCCAGAGCTCCAGGTGGAAGAGTGAGTTTTCCGGCTGGGTGACCGGCGAGTGGTCCACTCCACTTCTCTTCTTTTTTTTGTTTTGCTGTGTACAATTCTCCAGACCAAACGTTGGTACGTAATCGAACCCAAAACAAAATGAAAAACAAGTTGATTCCGACGACAATGGTACGGTGACGAAGATTGTACCACGACGACGACGGCATGGACAGAGAGAACGAAGGTTTGGGTTCGACCCAAATATCTCGTATTAGTTCCGTCAGATTCCAACGATGATGGTACGGAATCAAATCAAGCCCAAATCAAATTGAAAACCCAATTGATTTCGACGACGATGTACAACGACGAAGATGGAACGATGACGAGTCGACGACGACGGTCTAGACAGAGAGAACGAAGGTTTGGACAGAGAGACGCCATGGGAGTTGCAGGAGAGAGAGAGAGAGGCGCAGAAGGTTCCGGGGCAGGGTGGTAAAATGGACACCCGGCATAATTTTGGACAGGGTCTACCCTGTCCAAAAATAAGAGGGTCTGAGCCTCCATGTTTTTCCCTGGGCATAATTATAGAGGGCTGTCTTTTGGACTCCCAAACCATGGCAAAAGTGGGACCGGGAATAAATAATCCGGGCCCAAGTTTTTGGACCCTCCTTTGCCTTCATCCAAACGGGCTGTACATGGCTACATACGATGACTCAAATAACTCACCTAACTTTTGTGCACCTCGACATGTTACTCGACATGTTATAGAAGATCAAATTGTATTGTCCATCGACGAAGGTCCACTTAAAATTATAGCAAAGCTCCATATAAACCGGTCTCAAAGGAGTTGTTTGCATTGAAGAGGTTTCGAATATGGGATTTACGAGGGAGCAAACCTTTAAGTCTTAGGCAACAAACACCCAAGCTTTGGGCTGCAAATGAACCAAGTCGATCGTAAGCTCGGCTCAGTTTGGCTCAAAAAAAATTCGTTCGAACTCGGTTCGTTAAGTTTTTATTGAGACTCGGCTCGAGTTCGTTAAAACCCTAAATAAACAAGCCTGAACACGGCTCGACCAAGCTCGATGAGGCTCATTTACATTTTAGAGGATTTTTATCCCAATTTGATATCTTTAATGCACTATCTTTTCTAAAACTTATTAAATTTCACCTATTATTTTGAAATTGAGACTATTTTCTGTAAAGTATATAGATATAAAATATATATGCATGCACAAGTAAAACTTTCTTTGTTGTCTTAAGCCTATATATATATATATATATATAGAGAGAGAGAGAGAGAGAGAGAGAGAGAGAGAGAGAGTAACTATCTAGTCCGGGAGTCCCGGATCCGGGACTCCACCTTCCCAATATTTTTTTGAAAATCCGAGCTGTCAAACGAAAAACTGCTTGGATCAAGCCCTTCCTGGTATTTTTTTTTTTTTTTAAGATTTCCCGCCATGACCCTTGAAAACACATTTTGAACACATTGGACAGCTCGGATTCCCAAAAACAAATTTTAAAAGCATCAAAACACCGAAAAACCCTCAATCCGGGATCCTTGATAGGATCCGTGGCGTATATATATATACGAAAAACTTCTAGTCCACACCTCCCGAAAATAAGAAAAAATTGATTTTTTTTGTGTTCCAAATTATTTTTGGGAAATCCGAGCCGTCCAATATGTTCAGAAGGTGTTTTCAAGGGTCCACGCGGGAAATCTTCAAAAAAAAATACCGGGAAGGGCTTGATCCAAGCAGTTTTCGCAAAAAATGTAAATATATATATTTTGTGAAACTGTTTGGATCAAGCCCTTCCCGGTATTTTTTTTTTTTAAGATTTCCCCCACCGACCCTTGAAAACACCTTCTGAACAAATTGGACGGCTCGGATCGTCAAAAAAATATTTGGATCATGGAGGTCCGGAAACGGAAATCCCGTTTTAGAAGCCTACCCTATATATATTATTTATTTATTTGTTGACTCGTTGAGACTCGTGAACAATCTCAAGCTCGAGTCAAGCCTTGACTAGCTCGGCTTGTTGAGTTTTCACTAAGTTAGAGCTCGTTAAAAACTTATAAACAAGCTTGAACATAGTAAAATTTGGCTAAACTCACCTCGTTTGCAGCCCTGCCCAAGCCAACCTCTTGGGGTTGAAAATTTCTATTAAGTGAGAAAACCGAGTTGAATATTAGTGGTTAAAGTGAATTTTTGTATGATGATTAATTATTACATGGTCTTGGAGTACCACACGGCGTTGCCCCAACACTCTTGTCCATCACATATTACACATTGTCATTATTGCATCTGTGGGAGCAAACACAGAGAGATGAGAAATGAAGTGAAAGGAAAATAGTCCTTTCTGGGGAACTATATTAAGATGGAGTAATACAAATTGATGCTTCTCAGAAACCTTTTCTTTTTTTGTTTACTTTCATATAATATGTGTGCAATAATGCTATGGGTACATCATTTGTGCACCTCAAATGCACACCACCTTGATGTGGTAAATGAGGAGAAACCCAATGTGGGGCTCACCCAAATAATGAACCTCTCATTATTTGCCACATCAGGGTGGGGTGCATAAGTGATGTACCCATATCATTTTCCGTATGTGTGAGCATTTTGCAATCCAAAAATTTGATGTGCATGCACGCCTCAAGTACGCAAAATGTACGGACGGTACATTTTGACTGTCCGTGCGTGTTTTCGACAATCCGGATTGTTAAAAAACTCTTACATAGAAGAGTTTTTAAAAAAAATTTGGATCGTCAATTCGTGAAATGAATGGTCCAAATGTTTTCGTGCACGTATGTACATTACAATCCAAGAAAATTCTAACACAGCCGTTTAAAGCATCTCCGTCATCGTTTTCATATTTAGAGATGTCGCACGTTTTTATGCGACAATTTTGACATTTACAGGACGTAAACCTTCCTCGAAATAGTTGAATTAGTATTGTAATATGTTGTCTTGAAAGCTTAAATAAACATTTTTTTTTGTGGATCGGTTACTTAAACTTTCATTCTACCAAATTTAACAATATTTCAATCATAATTTTCATTTGACATTGGCCATTTGACTTTACAATGCCAAATCAGAATCAGGCATCTCCGCTGGAGAATGAGAAAATAGTATTTCTTGGTGTTTACAACCTCCATGTTGCTGTTGGATTTGACATTCAACGTGGAATGATTGCGTCAGAATATAATTGCGTCAGAATTTTTTTTTTTTTTGGGAAGAATAGAGAGAATTGCATTAAAAAATAAGAGTTTACAACCGCCAACAACACAAACTGAATAAAACAACTAGAAACAACATTAAAGGATTTTATCCACCAACATGCCATCTCCTCTTTTATGCATCATTCAGAATTGTTAGATGCATGTAAATTTATGAGATCCGGGTTCCCGTAGTGCGCCTCCGCACTACAGGGTTGTAAGGCGGCAAAAAATATGTCATTTTGAGTGTGCAAAGAGAACACCAATATTTAATCCCTCAAAACTATGTCATTTTAACCTAGTTTTATTTGTTGAATTCCAAAATGTGAACATTTTTAAGTGGTGGTTTATTTTCTTCAAAATCAAATTTGCCTTTTTGATTTCTTCTATATGTCAACATAAAAGTCACATATTTTAGATTGGAGTTGGTTTGTTTTTTTATATTAGGAGTAGAAGTTTTTCCCCCTAAAATCTGGTTCTCAAAACAAAAAATCTATAAACACATTTTTAAACTAATGCCGTTCGAGATGAGAAGAGGTTACAGTGTATAAGAATAAGAGTCAAGATATGTATAAATTGTCAATTGTGTTTATAAATTCTAAATTATGCCACTTGTTATATTTAGGGGGCATCTCACAAAAACACACCTACAATAATACTAGTGAATGTCAATACCTAAAGACACTTTCTAAAAACTACTAGTACATTTCTACAAAATAGATGAATTTTATTAGCTAATGTTGTCCTATACAAATTTAAATTCACAAACAATTTTCTAGATTTTTAAAAGGCCCACAAAAAAATAAAAATATTAATGTTAAACTTGACATAATCCCAAGAGAGAGAAAATGCGTTGATTCTAAACCTTTGCACACCCAAAACGACGTAAATTTAGCCGCCCTACAAACGCGTAGTGAGGAGGCGCACTACAGGATCCCCGAATCCAAATTTATGTGCATCAAACGGTTTCGGACACAATTATGTCCGAAGTTATATTTTAAAATTATGTGCATAACATTGTTCTTTATTTATAAACAAAAATGTTGAAGATACTTTGCGAAACAGGAATCCATATATACTTTGCCATCTAGAATTGTTGCACACTGGCAATCACATATTTCATTGTGTGTGAAATTATGAATTGTCAAGAGTCAAGACTCTTTCAAAAATAATTGATTTAAGAACAAGAGGGGTATAAAAGGAGTGCCAAAAGCATTCCTTTTTTTTTATACTCCATATTTGTTTAAATGATCATAAAAGAATAAAGAGAAACACAAATTAGGTAGCTCAAGCTCACAATAATAAGACCTTTTTTTTTTTTTCTTTTGCTAAACAACGATAGAATGTTAGTACGTTGGTAAAACTAGATTAATACGCCAGATTAACTTCATCTATTGAGACTCCACACTGCCACTTAAGTGCCTACTCGCAATGCTATACGCCTCTGGGTCAAAGATATTTTCTTTGAACAACCACAATTATAAGACTCCAACCATACAATTGGCTACAGTAAAAGAGAGCCTCAACCCAGACAGCTATTGCTTTTTAGCAGTGTTTTATATACCCATAAAATGTATCCAGAATTTGAAATCAGTCCCTCGGATTCACTCCCAATTGAATCTGAACCACTAATTTCTAATTTTGGGCAATTTTATGGGTGCATTTTATGAGTACTTAGACTTTCCGGATTTATAAACCAGTTTTCTTTTGGTACACCAGAAAAGAATTTATAAACCAGTTGCCAACAACCAATATTCCCCACCAGTATCCCAAAAGACACTAACACAATAAAGAAATCACAAGACCTATTTCCAATGAATCATGCAAGTGTCTATGACTATATAATAAGTTGAAGAAAAGTGGAGACATCAAATCAGAAAGCTACATACAAAGAAAAACCAAATTAAGACAAAAATATGATGTTAGAAACCACCCAAACCCAAAAGATGACTGTTACTAGAAAAAACTTTAATTAAGATTGACCAACAAGAGCATCTTTGTAAGGAGTAGTTGGAGTTGGAGCTGCTGCCAACAATTTCCCTTCCTCCAGATGATCAGCAGGTCTTTTTATCCTCCTCTGTTGCTCATCTGGAATGAAGGGCATTCGGTTTTCCCGCTCTCGATCCAATCGCTCTTGTGCTCCTCTCTGCAGTTTCTCAAGACGAATTCCGTTGGTTTGTTGCATCTTGAATACTTTCACCACATTGGCTAATCCCCCAACGAAAAACAATAAGCTTCCGAAAATACCCAACCACACCCAACTCCTACCCTGCACAAACAAAGAAAAAATTAACCTGCAATTTAGCAACTATGTCCCCATTGCCATCCCTGACCCGGAGGGCTTAATAAACGTGGCCGGTCACTGAGGCTCCTTACATCTTTTACATCGCCAAATGGGCCGAATTGCCGTGAAAAACTGATTTAGAAACTTCTGTATAAAAAGGTTTCTAGGCATTGCAGATGTGTAAGCAATGCTTTCCTTTTGGTTTATCAGGAAATCATCCCATTTTGGGAGTGAACGAACTGGCAACAGAAGAGAGTTTTCTTTCTCTTCATTTCTCCCTTTCTCACCTAGTGTAAACCAAAGGTGTAAGATGGTTCTATTTCTCTTCATTTCTCACCAAATTGCTCAAACCAAACGGACTGTGAGAGATCAACACCAGCTATTTCAATCGATGGGTCGCCAGTAAGATCAAAACTGATTTTCTTCCAACTTATTTCAGAAGCGACATCATTCAGTTGCAGTTGATTTCAGACCATGTAGTTGTCGTAAAAAAACCAAATTATTGTGCTAATTCAATATAACTTACCAATAAATTAATTACCAAAAAAAAAAAAACTTACCAATAACTCCAAGCCGTGATGGATTAATCCAGTCTGCTCTTTGTAGTTAATTATTGCACCCACAAGGAACAACAAGCTCCCCATCAAGAAGGGAATGTGGACACTTTGTTGCAAGATTTGGACATGCCCATCTGCTCTTTCATAGATCTGGCACGAGTTATGTATCGAACCAAGAACCCATAAAACAGGCCCCGCGATAAGCATGTTCAACGCGTACTTCTCCAGCTTGAAGTAACTGTAGTTCTTTTCTTCCTTCGTTCAGATTATAGTAACAAACAATTAGAGATTGTCAAGTCCCTGCATAATAATCTGATTTTGGTATTCTATAACAGGTGTCGTACTAAAAGTATATTAGCACGTATCACAGGTGTACTTAAAGATGTGCTAATTAAGTCTAAAGTTGCACTGGGAGAGCTTTACCCTTTCGTGGGCCGACCCGGCTCGAACCGGATTTAGTCGGGGTCCAGTGGGCTTCCGGATACCGGTGGTTTAGACAAAAAAAAAAAAGTCTAAAGTTGTAATGATGAGGACACAGAACACATGTATCATTTGTCTTTGGATGTTTAGGGTTCCTATATAGAGCAAAGCTATAAAAGAACTGAGCAGAGAGACACGGAACACAAGTTACGCTTCAGTGTATGCCTACAGAAGAACTGAGCAGAAGGATGTCCTTCTCCCCCAGCTTGGACCAGACTAAGAGGAGAAGGACACCTAATCTCTACTGGCTGTAGATGGGTGCTGTGACCCTCGTTTGATACAGTCAGGGGGAGCCAGTAAATCCGCACCTGACTCAGCTTGATGTTCTTAACTCACAACATGACTTAGCTTGATAACCTCAACGGATCAACTTCTCCAAAACACCCAACACGGCTACACCCATGGGACGTGTCTCTCCCCGACAGATGGGTGTAAGGAGCTCAGGTACAATGAAAGCACTCTTCCACGGAACAAGATGAACATAGATGAAGCTGGCTATGTGACGAGCTTTTAATTGGGAGGGCCAAATGTCACTAAAGGGTGTCTAATTTGTGAGGACAAATGAATGTGAAGAACAACGCTATCCAGTCGCACTTATTTATAATACGGGCAAGCTTACATGACACATGCATAAGGATCGGTTGGGGTAGCTAGAGGTAAGTACCGATATGACATATCACTACATGGAGATGACATATCCCTAGAACATCACGTGGGAAATCTGCCCATTCCAATTGCAATCAAGTGGTATATCCAAGTGGCCTACGCGTATCGGATTGATTGAAACCTCAGAGGGGCTCGGGAACAACTCGGACATCGTATAGCCCTCAGGCCAAATGTAACATCAGAGAACAACTAGACATCGGGGCGGCTATTGCCGAGAATGGATTAAGACCTGTGTGGTCGGCCGAAGGTGAAATAAGTTTATTCGTAACGCATTTAAATATATGTGTTGATATTAAGGCATCCATGACACTTGGCAGCTTGACCTATAAATACCAAATGAAGCTCATGACAAGGGATCCACAAATCAGATTACGAGGGACTGAGTAAAACATGAACCAAGTGATTTAATACGTCTGAGTTTTAAAAAAATACGCTGATATTGACTTGATTATAGGAGGACATTCCTTACCAACACGACTGACAGGAGCGTCTCTAACGATTTGTCTCTTTTGTTGTACGTCAACAGGGTTTGGTCAAAATCTTCATCTTCTAAGAAGACTCTCAAAGAAAATCATCATACAAAACAAAGTCCTAAACCTGGCCTCCATAACTCAAATCTCTCTTGAAATTACACTATGATACATTTTAAGATTCATAGTGGTTATACAATATTAAAAGCGCTTGGTGGCAAAAATCCCAATGTCTTGAATTTCAATGCATAGTTGCGAAATCTATTATGTACCAACAATGCTACACAAACATGTGAAAAAAAGATTTTGATGAGCTTAAATTGGGTCCATTTACATAAAAACTCATCATTTTGCATATGTTTGTTAGTCTTACCGACTCTTACGTACATTCCTCTCCAAAGGGTAACAACCATATTCTCAACCCCTTAACAGTAAAATGAAAAAGGATGTAGTCAATTGACTCAATTCTCAATTGTGAACACTAAAACACCCACAGTAATGCTCTAATCCTTTGTACTGAGTTCAATTTTGTTCCCCATTTGAAAAGTGGGTGAAAACTACCCACTTTCTGTGGGGCCTACACAACGGTAAGATATTTTGAAGAGCTAGATTTGTAAGCACTCTTTAAAAAAAAAGCTCAATTCCATATCGACAATTATTTGATAGAATAATACTTATCGTGGTATATTATTTTAGTCCCAAATTTTGCACCGACAATTAAATGCTTGAATCGGTGGTGCACTTACCGATATGGGGATAGATAATGAGATTCAAATGAATGTTTACAGAATTATCTAAAAAATCCAGCAGCACTACACAATGAACGACACCGATCATCATAACGAACAATGAAAATCATCTAAGTGGGACCTAGCGCAAGTGGGTAAAAAGAGTAAACATTACCACAATGTCGTTAACTAAAATAATAGCTACTCTACAATCTACAAATACAAATGAGTGACCATAAAACGCATAACATGGTTGATTGAAATATAAGACTCCCCTCCTTAAAATAAGGTGTGTTCCACTAAAAACAGTTTTTTCCAAAAACCAACTCATTCTCTCACAATACATCGCATAAAAAATCACAATACATCGCATAAAAAATAGTGAAAAACCAATTTATTCTAAAAATTTCTTTAGCGGAACACCGTAAAAGCCCAAAGGGCCCTAAAATAAACTACAACATTTTAATGGAATCTAAAATATATTGGAATCTAAAATATGTAAGGGTAAGATTGAGCATAGAGTGCACGTGAGCTGGCCGAACACCTAAGTTATAAAAAATTATTGTTGTACTGTGTTATGCATTCCAAAATTCCAATACATACCTGAATAAAAAGAAAGAGAATTTCCAAGAAAAAGAGGACAGTCCCCATGGCCTGAACCAAAGGCACCGCAAACTCGACCAGCGCGAGCTGGGTGTCGAACCCCATCAGCGTAAGCCGGAAATCGATGCCGGCTAGATGGGCGACGAGATCGTGAACGTTCACCACGATTATTAAGGCCAAGGCTATGAGCAGGATGACGAGACCCGATTTGGGCTCCTTGGATAACTGGGCCGCGAACCCACTCACGAGCATGATCGTGGCGAACACGTATAGGCCGGCGTTCATGTACTCGGCTCTGTTTCGACCATGTCTCGGCCCGTACATTCGGCTCTGGCGCGCCGAGGCTAGCTTCACCATTCTGAAAGCGGTAAAGTGTCGGTTAGAGAGAGAGAGAGAGAGAGAGAGAGGGGAACAAATTAAGCTGTTGAGGAGAGAGAGGGAGCAGTAGTCAGAGAAACTGAAGATGGAGAGAGAGATTTGTTGGGGGTACGTGTCATCGTGCATGAGCTACAGGAAGGGCTTTCTGATCTTCATGGGAGTTTGCATCATGATGGCTATGTTTTCTCATTGTATACCGTCTTTTTAGTGTAGGTAAAAGGTCGAAAATGATGGAACCGGGGCCTCTAGTGAGCGAATCTCCCAGCAAGGTGTAGTGATTTAATTTTGGCCGTTTAAAGTGTTTTAGACGGTTCATATTTTCACTAATTTATTTGTGCAATCCAGATCGTCTAAAACAAAAATGGACGACTGAGATTTCACTACTCCTTGCAGTGAGATTCACTCACTACAGGGCTTCCGCTTCTGAAAAGGATAATGTCAAAACTGTTTTTATTAGTAGCAGATACAGGAGTACAAAGCATTTTATGCTGGAGTTTGGCATTAAAAAAAAAATTTGACATCATCTTCGCCGTAAAAGTATCCGTTAAATGTCAAATTAGTTGATATATGTTGGTTGAATGACTTGTGGTAAAATACCAAAAATATTGCTAAAAGTACCGAAATTACTATAGTGGAAACTTAGCCTTATTCAACGGGAAGATTATCTAGTGCCGCTAAGCATTACTTCGGTTTAGAGTCGACCCTGTCTTTTTTGGGGAATGAATATTAAATATGGGGCTCTCTGCCCTGTCTTTTTTAGGGAATGAATATTAAATATGGGGCTCTCTGCCCTGTCTTTTTTAGGGAATGAATATTAAATATGGGGCTCTCTTTACTAGTCTAAAGTAAATAAGTGGTGAGTAGAATAGCCCCTAATATTTGCAAATTTTCAAAGACTAAAGCGGTTGCATGCATTTGGAGTTTTAGCTCGGGATTGGCTCGACCTCACTGGCAAGAGAGGTTGGAGCCAACCGTAGGACATTGAACGGTACACTCTGGTTATGTTCGGGAAGAGCTCCCAAGAACCGGTTTTCACTTTTCCTGATTGGTCCCACATGGTAGAATTTGTCATTTCTCTCTCATCCTTGTTTCTAGAAATTATACTCTACTACATATCTTGTGTGAGACGGGTCTGTGGGATCCACTTTGAAGACCCACACAAATTATCCAAGCCGTCCGTTAGTTCTAAAATTAATTTTTTGAGTCACTCCTAAAAAATTAGCTCATTCGGAAAATTATAAGTGATTGATCCGTCATCTAATTGTGATTCACAATTTACGATCTTGAATTTTGACTAAAGTTTGAAAAAAAGTTAGACAACTTGACCAAGTACTTAAAGTTATACGATTAATCTATTTTTTTCCTGGATGACTCAAAGAATAATTTTAAGACTAACGGACGGCTTGGATTATTTGTGTGAGTTTTTAAAGTGGATCCCACGGACCCGTCTCGCACAAGATATGTAGTAGAGTATAATTTCTAGAAACAAGGATGAGAGAGAAATGGCAAACTCTGCCATTGTGCGTCCAATCCAGAAAAGAGAAAACCGGTTCTTGGGAACTCTTCCGAACACGATGTCCGGGCATCATACACAAATGCACAAAAAATACATAGGACCCAAAAAAAAACACAAATCCCATGTTTGTATTTTTGATCCAAAAATCCCGTGTTGAAAGTCGTCAAATACATGTAGAAGTAGAACTTCCATTATTTTGTGAGGTAATTAAATAATCATCATTTTTTTAGGCACAAAGTAAGTTTTCATCCATGTCATTTTGAACAATTATGTTTTCATCATGTATGTGTGTTAAATAACTTTTATACCCTTTTTATTATTACTTATTAACAATGTGGATATAGTTTCCTAGTTAAGGGGAATTTGATTAGGGTTTGAAATTTCAATTACTAGTTGTAGTTTCCTAAAATTATGGGTTTTAACTAACTTCTAACTTATATCTTTCAACCGAAAAGATAAGGGGTAAAATTTTGAAATTTCAAATATATTTTAAGTCATTCCTTATTTACCATCGTGTCATTTTGATCATGGTTAAATATACAGGTTCAGTAATCATGGTAAATATTTTCATGGTGAAATACACTCCAATTATCATGGTAAATATTTTTCAGTAATTATGATAAAATACATTGTAAAAGCCAATACTCCAATTATCATGGTAAACATTTTGTGTCGTACGATTATAAAAGGTAAACTCTATCCATTCAGCCATGGTAAATATGACCATGGCAAAAACTACCATGGTAAAAATCAAAACAATATAAAAGACAACATGATAAATTTAGTTGCTTCTGCAATTTTGATTATGGTAAAAATTGTATGTCTACAACTTTCAATAATCATCGTAAAAAAATAACAGGCTACCAAAGTTCGATCATGGTAAAAATTGTATGTCCACATCTTTCAATAATCATTGTAAAAAAAAAAGAAGCAACAGACCACATGCCACAAATTCACTACCAATCTCGGAAAAAAGGAAACAGTTCTCGAATCATATGCAATTTCGATTTCCATCTTTCCCATCGTCTCCCTGTCTCTAAATGTAACATCTAAATCAATGAGAAATACTAGTGAGGAAAGAAAAAAACAAACAAGTGAAGACCCAAAAAAAGATAGAAAGAAAGAAAAAGAACAGATGCATGCACAATTGCCTACGCCTGAACCCAAACTCATTATCACGACAAAGATAACCATGGGAGGAAAAAACATAACCATGTATCAAAGGTTATTACATACTTTCAAAACTCAAGATCACAATTACTTTCTCATGAACTTCAATTCCACAAGTTCCAGTCTCTGCCTTGGAACTCAAACTTTGTCGAGCGAGAGCGCTTGATTGAATACTGAAATCATGAAGTGTACTCAAACGGCTGAGGCAGATGAAGCTTCTCGTCAACAGCCATGGCTGCAGCCGATGCCGAGCCCTGTTGTCCAGTCGGTGATAGATTGGTGGCTGATCAGGTGGATGAAGGTGCATCGGTAAGGACGTCGATTAGTTGATGCCGATTTGAGATGGAGGATTGTCGACGGCGGGTGAAGGTTTCAATCGGGGATTTCGGTCCGCTTGAATTTTTCAGGTGTTTCTGAAATCTTTAATTTCCCCTAGGTTCTAGAATATGAGGGAGAAGGAAAGCGTATTTCAGGCATTTCTGAAATCTTTAATTTCCCCTAGGTTATAGAATATGAGGGAGAAGGAAAGCGTAATCTGCGGGATTCTAACATATCCCAAATCCCTAAATTACGGCTTTTGTCCTCTGGACTTTGAGCTCAGTCCTATTTACCCGGTATATATAGTATATTCCTAATTCAACCAATTCAGTCCTAAAAAAATTGAATCCAGTCCCCGAACTCTTTATATATAAAGTAAAGGGCAATGTTGGGTTTATTTAAATTTTAGGATGGAAACATAACTTCAAAAAGATCACAGGATGAAAACATAATTTCAAAGTGGTTGGAGGATGATTATTTAAGTGGCCCTTATTTTGTAGATTTCATGTGCGTCTAATGATTATGAACACATTACCCAGAACATATTACGTGGGATAATTCTTGCAATTGTGATTGATTATTAATATAATATCATCTTATAAACGGGTTTTAATTGAGCAGATTGAACTCCAACGATTCGGCTTGGTTTACCGGCCCCCATTCTGTTAAAAAAAAAATAGTTTAGTTTTAACTCAAAAACTACTCCATTCCGCTAACAAAAAACCCACATAATTCCATTAACCTAAAAAAAACCAAAAAGGCAAAAAACTAGTTAGTGGAACAAGTTAGTTTTTTTTGCAAAAATAAAGATCCAAAAAACTAGTTAGTGAAACAAGTTAGTGGAACAAGTTAGTTTTTTTGCAAAACTAAAAACCAAAAAGCCAAAAAACTAGTTAGTGGAACAAGTTAGTTTTTTTTTGCAAAACTAAAGATCCAAAAAAACAAAAAAACCAAAAAACCAAAAAAACTAAGTTAGTGGAACATGGCCGCAGCGAGACCAACTAGATTGGAGTTGGTTGCGTGGGTTACACTCGTAGGGGTGAGAATTCCCGGCCTGACCTGAAGTTAGCGGGTTAGTGTTGGCATAATACAAACATTAAACGACACGATAACACGAAAAGCTAAATAGGTCGGGTTAGGGTTGAAAGAATTCTAACACAAACACGAGATGACACGACACGAGAATTAATGAAAGGACACGATAACATGACACGAACCAGACATGAAGTTAGTGAGTTAAGATCAGCTATGTACACGAAACACAAAAAGCTAACACAAGTCGGGTTATGATTGAGAGAATGCTGACTTGAATACGATATGACATGACACGATGCCCACCCGAGTTATAGGGAGTACCAAGTAATTCTTCTGTTTCGTTCAGCACCACGTGGGCGGTGTCCAAGCACCCATCTCGGCCATCCATAATACTTTTGGACAGTTCAGATTTTAAAGAGAACAAGAAGAGAGAGAAGGAAGAAATCTAGACCGTCTAAAACGGTCGGGATGGGTGCTCGCCTGCTCGGGCACAGCCAAGTGGTGCCCGCCGGGCACCCAAAAGACTTTCTTTCCCTTGTCTTTGAACGGTTGAAACAGATTACCTCTCTCTCTCTCTCTAAAAAAAAAAAAAAAAGCTAATGAAATCCTCATTCTCGGGAATGTGGAAGCACCGCCGGTGGAAGAATAGCTTCTTGTTTTATTCATCCCTCTCCTCTCCACCGAATCACAGTCACTCCAAAATAGTTTTTCTCAACAAATCGATAACTCACCACTCCAATCTCGGCCAACTGGACACTGCACGCCACGTATTCGACGAGATGACCCAACGAACTGTTGTCTCATGGAACGCCATGATTTCTGGCTACTCCAACTGTGGAAAACTCAACGAATCTCTTTCTTTAGTTTACGCAATGCACCGTAACTCTATAAGCCTCAATGAAACCACATTCTCAACCGTACTAAGTGTTTGCGCTAAGTTACAGTCGTTAGTTAACGGTAAACAGGTTCATTGTCTAGTTTTGAAATCTGGGTGCGAGGGTTTTAAGTTTGTTGGAAGTGCTTTGTTGTATTTCTATGCGAATTGTTTTGAAATCGAACAAGCAAAGCGGGTATTTGCTTTGTTGTATGAGGGGAATGAGTTGTTATGGAGTTTAATGCTTGTGGGTTATGTTCAGTGTGGTTTAATGAGTGATGCTTTGGATTTTTTCTATAGGATGCCGACCCGTGATGTGTTTGCGTGGACAACGCTAATCTCGGGGTATTCGAAGAGTGAGAGTGGTTGTGAGAAGGCTTTGGAGTTGTTTTTGTTGATGAGAGAGGAAGGTGAGGTGGCGCCGAATGAGTTTACGCTTGATTGCGTTTTGAGGGCCTGTGGTAGAGTTGGAGCTGTGCATGAAGGGAGGGTTGTTCATGGGATGGTTATAAAGTATGGACTTGAGTTTGAACATTCAATTGGTGGTGCATTGATTGGTTTCTATTGTGGTTGTAATGTATTAGGCGACGCAAAAAGAGTTTATGATAAGCTTGTTAACCCTTGTTTAAATGCCTCAAATATGCTAATTGAAGGGCTTATATGTATGGGCAAGGTTGATGAGGCAGAAATGATTTTTGATGGACTGATTGATAGGAATCCAGTTACATACAATTTGATGATTAAAGGGTATGCAGTGAGTGGTCGAGCAGATGATTCAGAAAGGGTGTTTCTTGAAATGCCTCAAAGCACAATAGGTTCCTCAAATACTATGATTTCAGTATATTCTAGAAATGGGGAGATTGGTAAAGCTTTGGAGCTTTTTGAACAAACAAAAGGGGAAAGGAATCCGGTGACGTGGAATTCAATGATTTCGGGGCACATTCAAAGTGCTCAACACGAAGAGGCGCTGAAACTTTACATGAGTATGTGTAGGTTATCTATTGGCCAAACCAGATCAACATTCTCTGCTCTATTTCATGCATGTTCATGTCTTGGATCTCTTCAACATGGGCAACTACTTCATGCTCATGTGGCTAAAACGCCTTTTGTATCTAATGTTTTTGTTGGAACGGCACTTGTAGACATGTATTGCAAATGTGGGACCGTCACTGATGCTCAGAAATCATTTATTGAGATCAACTCTCCAAATGTGGCAGCTTGGACAGCTCTGATTCTGGGGTATGCACATAATGCTCTCTGCTCTGAGGCACTCTTGCTCTTTGAGCATATGTTGGAGCAAAGAGTAGATCCTAATGCTGCAACTTTTGTGGGTGTCTTGTCTGCTTGTATTCGTGCTGGTTTGGTAAATGAGGGGATGGAATACTTTTGGTCCATGGAAAAGCATTACCATGTAACCCCAACACAAGAACACTATGCATGTGTTGTAGATCTTCTTGGTCGATCAGGCCGTTTACAAGAAGCTGAGGACCTTATTAAGGAGATGCCAATTGAAGCAGATAAGGTGGTTTTGGGGGCATTGCTTCATGCTTGTTGGTTCTGGATGGACATGGAAATGGCTGAAAGAGTGGCTGAGAAAATTCTTGATTTGGATCCTAAGAATATTTCTGCTTATGTTATAATGTCTAACATATATGCAGGACTGGGGAGGTGGGGAGAGAAGATGATGATGAGGAAGATTTTAAGATGTTTGGAAGTGAAAAAGGATCCAGGCTGTAGTTGGATTGAGCTAAATAACAGAGTCCATGTGTTCTCTGTGGAAGATAGAACTCATCCACATTGCAATTTGATTTACTCAACTTTAGAGCATCTAACAGAAAATGTAAACTGTAGTATTCGATTGATTACATTTCTGCTCCAATAATAGAGGCTTGTATGTTCCTCCTAAATACTCTACAAAATGAAAATTTTCTTAGCTTTGACCTCTTAATCCCAATCCACAATTGTGACAAATGCTTAGCTTCGGAATTGTGAACAATCTGACATAGATGGAGCATCAAAGGTTCAACTTCCTTCGGGGACTATCTTCGTCATTTATGTTTTTGGGTTCTGCATTTCTTGTGGTATATCACATGGAAAATAGTGGTTGGGCAGTTCATTGCGATAGTGGCTCTTTTATACTGATGTGGTTAATGTCAGACTTGGTTGCTGCATGAAGTTGATTGTGATGAGTCAATCAAAAACCATCCTAAAGACATTGCGGATGACAAATTCCACACTATACACCTAATCATTTCTTTCTTACCCAATTCTGGCTTGTTGCGCTTTTCTACACGGGAACCCTCATTTTTTACTAGAAGATGTCAACCAAACAAAACCAAACTGAGCCTCCAATCCCAATCAATTGGTGGCCAATATTCATAATCGAATTCATGCACAAGGTGATTTCACTTCCAAAGTGTTTTGGTTATTTCAGTCTGTGTTTTGTATATCAGATTAGCCTGTTTTCTGAAGCATCAGTTGAAGTGGTGGATGTATTTCTCCTGCTTATGATTTGAATTTTGTTCTATAGTGATGAGCTAAGGAAACCCTCTCTTTGCATTGTCATGTCCAATTGTATCATGCTCTAGACTGTCAAGTGGCACATCGGCATGATTTTACTTGTTCAGTGCAATCAAAAGTTTTTCTCACTGCTCTAACTTGTATATTTGTCTGAATACGAGAAAATTCAATTGCATAATTGGAAAACATGAATTCCATGATAATTGCAGGCTGCATTAGCTATCCTTGTTTATTTCTAATGAACTGTTATTTCCAGCAACCCAAACTCAAGGGCATGGCTAGTACAGGAATCCAAATAGACCTACCTCTGACAGATTCTTCAAATCTTGCCATTACTATCTTCAGTATCCATGAACTGCAACTGCTGCTTGGTTTTCTCACCATTTTCTGTAACCGATTTGTGGGTTTGTTCCATAATTCCCTTGTTCCTGTACGTAAAGTAAAGCACAAGCTGGAGAATGCCTGAAGGGGTGCCAACCAAATTGGGAGACTGCAAATATGTTCGCATTTGAGTTAGAAAATCAAATCTTGACTTGGTATGACTACATGTTTGAACTTCAATGTGATATACGAAATTTAAGTTTTAATTATTACACAAACCGTGATAAATATATCATGGCTCAGCAGTCCATAGGCCAACCAAAGAGAACATACTAGGAATGAGAAAAATGACAAGTAGAATGGCATGTATTCCACACTCTTCGTTCTATTACTCGCTTCTGCAACATCAATTGTATTTAATGTTTGAGTTATATAAGCCCACGAGCTTTCAAACATGGAGTAAATGTACCTTATTTGGTTTTGCCAAATTAGGGAGTCGTATATATTGAACAAGACTAGTATGGGCGTGATGAGTGGAAGAAACTCACCATGACCAGCAAAGGTGAGCTGGTTATTGCTACTGAGACTACAAGTCCGACACTCCCAACGAACACCTTGCCGTGGGGGTGATCGTGCAATATAAACGCTGATATTGTTGCGGTGATGCTGAAAACTAGAATAGCAGGTACTGTCAACAGAGCAACCTTCTTCTGCACACCATAGGGTCAAAACACACGTAAATGCAAACTACTTGCCTACATGGGAAATTATCTGTATAGATCACTTTGTAATGATTTTCACAAATGGTATATGAATAAAAAACTGAATTTGCATGCATGCGAACCTCTAAGGATGAGTTGCAATTAAAAAAGAAACACCTGCTAATGTTGTAGAGAAGTGTATAGTATATAGGGAAAATATATTGCTTGCCTTCTGTCTTGCTGAAGTGAACCAAAAATATATGAGAATGAAGGAGATCTGAAGAAGAATGCCTACGACGTTAATAGTGACCGGAAGGAAATTTTCCCACCGATAGCTTACAATGGGCAAGCCATACCAAGTATATAAAGGAAGCAATTCAGCAGAGCAACGATGTATGGAACACAAGAAAACTCCTCGGTGCTTTTCTTTCTTATGACCCTTGAAAAAGTTAACCTGGAAAGAACAGAAACATAGATTTAGAGTTGGATTGTCAGTCTCAAATCGTTAAGGTAGAAAAAAAAAATAGGACTAGACGTTACATGGGTGCAGCATAAAGTAACAATACAGCGACATTCCCTGCAAGAAAAATCATGCAGCTGTGATAGTCAGGGAATTGTTTTATCAAATTTATCTGTTGATAAAGTATTGTATAGGTAGCCCAATGGAATGAACAGGTAAGCAATTAGGTACCCATTACTCCAACTGCCAGGAGAAGCCTATTTCCCATTCTTTTGGACATATGTTTTGATTAACTAGAATGTCTGAAGTGTAAGCAACCTTCTGCTTGTATAAATAGAGCAGAAATGGACAGGAAGTAACGGAAAATTGAAAGGGCATTGAGGGAGAGTATTGTCTACGTCAGATGATTTTGTGGAGGGAACAACGAACCGATTGGTGGATTTTTTAACCGTGGTTTTGGTTTTTGATTTAGAAAAACCGGCCGGTTCGGTTCCGGTTTCACATGATAACCGCACCGAAAACCAAATCAAACCAGACCATAAGATAATTATTTAAATACCCTTGTATATATAAACCTGTAACAGTAGGCTAGTTTGTGTACATAATGTAACATTAGTTGAGGTGTAAACAACTTTCAATTTACACGATATATACATGTTATGCCTGTCTATGCCTATCGATACTCAATCAGTTTGTGTGATGCCGGTTTCCCATAAGGAATTCATCAAAGTATTAATAGAAGTTAATTGGTTTGTCCTAGGGTACTACTATTATTGGTAACTAGTTGAATCGAAGCCTCATTTTATTTTTTGAATATTTAGTGTCTTTGACTCTATTCAAGATCCTGAACGACCGGTTTTGATGAAAAACCGAACCGAACTGGTTTTGATGGTTTGGGTTATGGTTAAGATAAAACGAGTACCGCCAGTTTTGGTTATCGGTATACGTTTCGGTTTTGGTTTTACCAATAACAGAACCAAACCGCACCATTGCCATTCATAGTATCAAAAAGTTAGATACATTCTGTTGATAGTCAATAGGGACACACAGAAGGAATTATTTGTTGCCACGTTTCTCTTGTGAGGTAAACATGTCACAAATTTATCCACTTCATAAGATTTTCAAGATTGCATACCATATGCAAGAATTTCAAAAAAAAAAAAAAAAACTGTTGAATATTTATGGATAAAAGATCTTGTGATTTTCCTTTTGTAGCCAAAGTTTGCTAACATATACTATATAGTTGTGGCGACTTTTGCTGATAAGAGACCTAAAAGTGCCAACTAGCATGAATTGGTTGGAGTTTTATTGAAAATTTCAGGGACACATGTATGTGTGACATGCATATTACGTCAAAAATTTCAAGGGACTCGTGCATGTAATCATGTGACAAGCATATTACGTGATCCCTCTTTGAATTTGAAATTCATAAATCTTGTTCTATTACATCTCATGTTGAATTTTCGAAATTTTATTTGAATATTATCATATTTGCTGGACATTTACACATGAAGACTCAACTTCAAAAATTTTAAGTGATATCCTGTGATTTGTCTAGAAAATCCCCTTGCTGATACACAAACGTAAATCAAGCCAACAAAATGAGAATACCACCCTTTCTCGTCATTGCCTAAACTTTTGAGTACTGTTCGGATAAGTAGGTTTTGTATGCCCAGATGAAAGATTTCTTGGGGAAAAAAAAAACATTTTGATTCATTGGAAATGTGATTCGATTGAAGAAAGATAAAGTATAAGCCCTGAAGCAATTGCAGTAAACCAAAATTTTAAAATTGAAGTATCTTATTCTTGAGGTCTAGAATTCTTTTTCGGGATTTCTTATGCATGGAGTACTGGAGTTGATTGTGTCTAAAGCAGAATTTTGCTTTGTGGTCTTACCACAAATGATTTTATAACTCTAAATAAGTGGGATTTGGTTGATCATTTGAAAAGGAAAAAAGAGAAACTTCAAATCTTTATTTATTCTTCCCAAAACCAACACAAAAATTCTTTTCTAATTTCGTAGTCATGGTAAAAATGTTGCAGTATTTATGGTAAACATGGAAATATCGGTTGAATGTTTATTCAAATCATGGTAAGAAAATGTCATCAATATAATCCAGATGTCATGGTAAAAATCAAATAAAGAACAAAAATCATGGTAAACATAGAATTCAATTAGAACTCAAGTCATGGTAAAAATATTAAAACTTATAATAGTGTTTATGGTCAAAAAAAACATAATGACTTGTAAACATGGTAAAAATATCAATTGCCACGTGATCCAAAACCCATCGAACAAAATTTACCATATTACATAATAAGAATAAGAATCATGGTAAATATGATCAATTAGATCCATCACCTTTGAATCATGGTTAAAAAAAAAGTCTAATAAAAATCATGGTAAATATGATCAATTAAATCCACCACCTTCGAAACAGGGAAAAAAAAAGAGTCTCTGATCAAAATCAAATATGAGAAAGAGACCCAATTGATTCTTGCTGTTGTGTTCTTCTCTGTATAGCGGAAAAATTTGAGAAGAACAAAGTGGAAACGGATAGAGTTTATCAAACAATAAAGCAATTTGACGGGACACCATGAGAAACGCGACAGAGAAGTCTATGGAACAGGGCGTCGACGTCAATTTGGGATAGCGGGGTTAGCATTATTGATCCTTCAAATTGTTGATCAAAATTAGAGAAATCCAAATTAAAACCCAAAAGAGAAAATGCGAACCCGAATTTATTACCTCTTGCTTGCACCTGAGGTTTGTTCTCCAATAACCTCTGGAATTTTGTCGACTTCGACTTGGGACAATGATCGATTGGGACAGAGAGGGCGACGATTTGGGATGCCGAGGAGATGACGTCAAGTTAGTCGGGGAGCAAGGACCGCTGGGGTGAAGATTTGGTCCTGAATTATGGCATTACAAATTTTTCGTTGTAGGTTTTACAATGAGGATGACAACTAAACGTAAAATGTGGGATTGAGTTTTATCCCCCGATCCCTTAGTTACAGCAGAGGACCTCATAATTTTGAAAATGGTCCACTACCTATCGCCTATATATGCAGCTTTTAATTTAGTACTCAATCCCTTAATATGTTACAATTATATAATTATATATATAAAGGGCATTTTAGGGTTTATTTGAATCTCGGGATGGAAACATAACTCCTAAATAGGCTTATGATGATTTTTTAATTTCAAGTGACTAAAATGATGATTATTTAAGTGCCCCTAATAATTGTTTTCCATGGTTCGTCTTGTGAGTTGTCAGGGGACATTCCACAAGATTTATCCACTTGATAGGATCTTTAATCCTTAGAATTGCATATCATGTGTAGGAATTTTTTTAAAAAATATACATATATCGAGAACACTTTTGAATTGTTAAGATGTGCGACGGGTACCGCCACGTGGTAAGGTACCCATCCGGCACCCAAGTTTCTCCCATTTTAGGGTAATTTAGTGCAATCTTGGAGCAGTAATTTAGTCAATCTTCAGCTCCGTCAAATACCAATATTTGACTAAGCTGATTTTTTTCGAGAACTCTAAAAAATATATTTTAAACAAATTGAGCGGCTTTGATAGTTCGTGTGATCGAGACTCCGAGGTAGGTCTCACACAATGGGGTGTGAACGGAATGTGAGCGAGAGGGTGTGAGAGTAGACTTATTGCAATCAAAAGCTTCCCTTTGCTCTGACCGACTATATTTATCTTTTTCTTTTGAGGAAGAGTACTTCATTAATAAAAAAGAAGATTACAAACACAAATTCACCGTGCGCGTCTGATACAATAAACAGATCAAATACTTATTGCACACGCAACGAAAGAACAAAGAAATAAAAACATGGACAACAACAAATATCACAAGAGATCCCCAGACGCGAACAACGACAATGTTGAAACATGTCGGAGATGTGCATGCAAATAGAGATGATAGACGACTTCAAATAGTGGTTCCACTAGCTTCGAACTTATCCATCGAAACCGATTGATAGCCAAACAAGTGACATACACCCCAAATAGAGAACGCTACATACAACGAAACACATGCAAACTAGCTAAATTATACAATCCAACTACAGCGCAGGAACCGATAAATTAGTTTCTCCGATTGCAATTATCTATCCTTTGCTTATTTCTACACTTTTACTGGCTAAAAACAGCTAGAGGATCCAAGTACACGTTCATGTAACCAATTCTTCAAACCTTGCCATTATTATCTTCAGTATCCATGAACTGCCACTGCTGATTGGTTTTCTCACCATAATTTTCTTCTATATCCGGTTTGTGTGGTTCATCCATGATTCCCTTTTTCCTGTACATAAAATACAGCACAAGCTGGAGAATGCCCAAAGGGGTGCCAACAAAATTTGGAGACTGCAAATATGTGCAAATTTGAGTTAGATTACTAAATCTTGAGTCTTATTCGAGTAATTGTTTTATTGAACTTCAATGCTTTATATAGAATTAAGCTGAAATTATCTCACAAACCGCGAGAACTATATCGTGGCTCAGCAGTCCATAGGCCAACCAAAGAGAACTTGACAGGAATGAAAAAAATGACACGAAGAATGGCATAAATTCCACGCTCTTCGTTTGTAGTACTCGCTTCTGCAATCGGAATTGTATTTGTGTTGAGTTAGATATGCATGCACGAGCTTTCATATATCAACTAAACACAACGTATTTGCTAGTTGCCAAAATAAGGAGTCGAATATATTGGAGAAGGACAAGTATGGGCATTGTGGAGCCCTCTTTCTCCGGTTGTTCTTCACAGCGGTGGTCAGCGACGGAGCTGGTGCTCTTTCACTCAAGTAGAACCAGGCCTGCACACTGAGCAAACCGTTAGCGCCGGACCGGACCGTTGAGTCCAGAACGGCACTCCGACGGTCTAGTAAGTAAGGGAAGAAGATGAAGTGTAATGTAGATCTAGGGTTTCAGAGTGAATCGCGCGTACCTTCTTCAGGAGATGAACCTCTCCTTTTATAGGTGAGCCTTGGCTTGGCCTCCAAGCACAGCTGTGCTCGTCACGTGACTTAACCGTTCGGGTGACGTCATGATGACGAGCCCGGGAGAATACACTGCATGCACATGCTTCCACTAAGGTCTTGACGCGTGTCATAACCGCTCGGGTGACGTCATCTGTCACGATCACAGTTTGTTATGAACACATGCCGCATCAACTACTATGCTGACTCAGCAATTGGTCTTCTCGGCATGTTATCAGCATCATAAAGTCGGTTAAGGTCACCCCTTGGGTACGCCCCGAGGCCTTCTGATATTAGCCATGAAAGGCCACAAATGAATTAGATATAGGATGGGTCTCGGCACTTTGCCGAGGCAGTGGGCCGAACCCCCACTATGCTCTTTTTGAGTGTATTGATTCGTAATTCCGAAGAGTCCCTCAATGATAGTCTCTCGGCGACCACAAAGAGGTGTCTCTTAATTGATTCAGCGTACAAGCCAGGTGCTCGGTATATCCGGACCCCTACAATAGCCCCTCGATCCCTCCGTGCGGTTTAACTTCCACACGAGGGGTTGAATATTCGGGTGCCGAGCGGGTTCCGATCCGAGCCCCATTCCCCGAGATAAGGCTCATCATTAGATTCCCTGCCATCGCCGTCCTCCTATCCATCCGGAGCCTGCCACGTGTCCCCTACGAGTAGGGTCTCAGTGGTGATGTGACAGCTGTAGTCACGTTGCTCCGTAACGCTGACGTAGTGGAGAGAGGTGCTACGGTGAACCGTCTGAGATGACACGTGTCACACGTCCACTGGCTGGGCGCACGCCGTTCCGAATCCCTCACAGTGACCGTGAGGTTTTCCCGCCCAAGCCCATTAATTTTTCGAAATCCGCCCTTCTCTATAAATACTCCCTCAAACGGAGAGGGGATGTTTTCTCTCTCTTGTTCATCGATTTTCAGAGCGTCTCTCTCTCTAGAAATCCTGCAGTTTCTCTGCAAATCGAAGCCGTTTTAACGCGTTTCATCCAGATCTTCAGGTATAAACTCCTTTCCTTCTTTATCTCTGTGATTTTCCTGCGGTTTCCCTTGTTTTCGCACAACTTCAGTCGTGTATTCTGGGTTTTCTGGGTTTGGGCGCTTGAAGATGAACAGTCATCTTCAACCTGTTCTTGAGGTTGAAGATGACACCGAGAGGTCTAGGATATAGCCTCTTCACCTCCTCCGTAGATAGATACCGGAGAGTTAACTGTCACACGTGCACTTTGTCAATTAGGGATCTCAAATGTCTGGTGGCCGCCGAGGGATAGGTTGTTCGGTATTGGTTTCAGGACCCATTGCTCATAGCTAACGGTCTTTTACCGTGCATTCTTTTGTTAGGTCTGGCGCCACCAGTCTTCGAGATCTCTTCAGACTCCGAGAGCTCAGGATCCCAGACTTCTAGCACCGCTGCTTCCCATATAGCTTTCCTTCTTCACAAATATAGAGCTCGGCCAAACCCTTGCCGAGAGATCGTACCGATGGACTACGATTTCGAGGTCCCTTTAGACGAGAGGCCCCTTCAATCCATACCGCCGAACCCAGCCCCTGGTCTCCCCGAGGATCCCATTGACATAGTCGATGATGTTGACGTCTCGGACGGCTTTTTAGATGATAGCGAGTCTACAGAGTCCGACGACCGGTCAGAATGGGACCCTTCTGAAACGACCACTAGCGCCGAACCCTCTACCGCCAGTGTTGAGCCTTCGGAGGATAACGCTGCTGCTGAAGTCGAGCAGCTCATCCTTGCCGAAATTGGCGTCGAGATGCCTGAGCCTACTCCGTCTTCTGAGGGGGCGTCCAGTAGTGGGAAGAAGGAGCAACGGTGCCCCTATCTCTGCTATTTCATGACCGGAGAGGCCGGTCTCAGAGCCTTCCGTGATAAGTACGACATTCCGGAAGATGTCAGTGTGACCCTTCACCCGAAGGGTCAAGAGCTCGTCTATGGACCGAACCACCTCAACATCCCTTTAATGGCTATAACTGAAGGAGGGGTGCGGATTCCGATGAGCGAATTTGTCCGAGCGTTTTTAAACGCTTATGAGCTTTCTCCGGACCAGCTCACGTGCAACAGCTACCGGGTCCTTAGTTCGGCATATGAGATGATGCTGAAGGATGACTTGGATCTCAGTGTTTGGGACCTACTCAAGATCTACGCTGTGTCCCGGAACAAGTCGTTCGGGAGGTACTTCTTAATGACCCGTCCGAAGAAGCGGCAGATCGTAGAGCATCTTCCGAACTCCGAAAAATGGGCTGACCTCTACGTAGTGGTTTCTGGCAACTTTGCCGAGCCCTCTGATGGCGATCTCTTCCCCATCCCGACCGTTAGAGGGAACGTTGGTTGGTTCTTGATTCATACTTTGCCTGTTGCTTTACTCCCTGTATTTTTGTGTACTGACCTTTCGGATGATTTTCTTGCAGCTCCATCTCCCGTAACAAGGAGGCTCAAGAGGATAGCAAGGAAAAGCTGTGCCGAAGCACTATATGAGGTACATGGGAGATTGACCCACGACCTGCTTGGTTACATTCCGACTTACAGGAGTTGGATCAGAAAGAAGCCCAAGAAACCGAGAAAATCCAAGCCGAGCCGTACGATATCTGAGGCCGAACGGTTGCTACTGGAGGAGCAACCTTTAGAGAACCTCCAAGGACAAGAAAGGGTCCCCGTTGACAGGGTTTCCCCGGATCCTTCGGATACGATGCCGCCAAAGATTGATCTGAAAGCGAAGCTGGCCGAAATGGCAGCGAAGGCGAAGACTAATGCGCCGAAGAAAGGCTCTACAAGTTCTCCGGCAGCCCCTGGCAAGGTCCCGGTTGCCACAGTTCATAAAACGGCATCGGCTCGGTCAAAACCGACGTCCTCGACCGATGAAAGAGCGGCTAAGCGGGTAAAAATATCCGAAGTCCATACCATTGATGATGACATGCCTGAAGCCAACCGAGGTGCTGATGCCTCGTCTCTGCAGCAGCCGGACATCACTCTGCTTCCCTTCTCCCCAGTTTTGGTGAGGGAAAATGGCAGTGTCATCATGGAAGATGACAGTGTGGCCGAGAACTCCCGCCTAGCGATGGGGCTTCTGCCAGGGCTAGCTCTGAAAAAAGACCTTGATCTTGTGCCGGACAAGCTAGAGGATAATCTCTTCCACTGTACCGCTCAGATCGTCAAGGTAAGCTCTTTTTTAACCGAGCTCTGTCTATTTTCTGTTGTTTATCTTTATGCTGATACTGTGTTTATCATTGCAGACCGGACAATCGATGTTCAAGCTCTACGACCAAGCACTAGATCTCAGCAACTCGGCGAAGAAGCTAAAATGCCGAGCTGACGCAGCCCTCGAGAAGGTCGGTATAGCCGAGAAAAAGGCTGAGGAGCTGCGTCAGGAGAACGAGAGGCTCAAAGGTGAGCTCGCCGAGCTGGTGGAGTTGAAGAAGAAAGCAGACGAGCGATTGGAAGAAGAGAGAGTCGGGCATCAAAAGGCCGTGGACGCTGCAAGGACCGAAGGCCATTCGGCTGGGTTCGATGAGGCTGGTGAGGCCTATGCTGGCGATATTTATCATCTGGTGAAGGATGGAGAGCGCAAGGGCTTCAGCAAAGGGTATATTTTTGCCTGCGATGCCTTCGGAATCCTCGCCGAGGATCCTCGACGCGAAGCACCTGAATTGCATGATTCTCCGACTGCTGAAGAGATTCCGGAAGATGATGCCGAAGAGATTCCCGCAGGAGAAGATAATGAAGATAATGCTGAGAACGTCCCCGAACCGGAGAAAACCTCCGAGCAAGCCAATGAAGGGACCAACGTAACTCAGTAGGATAAGATCTGAGGACTCCGCTTTTTAGTTTAAACTGTTTTTGATATTACTGGACGGCTCCGGACAATTGGAGTTTGCCATACCAGAGGTTGTAATGTTTAAAGCAGGTTTATTTATGGAGATGGCACCAAACAAGTACCACCCCGCCATGCTCCCGTTTCACCGAAGTGGTGAAAATGTTTTGATTTGAATGTTTTGAATGGATGATTTAGCTTTTTCGTATATGGATGTTTATCGTTTGTATGCAATATGATCTTTATTGATTGGTATAAAAACCTTTTCAATACTTAGAAAATTTCTTACGCTTTATAAGAAATGCATCCATCCAATAGCCCCTGTTTCGGGATCAATCAGAGAAAACGCTGCTCGGATTGGAACCGAAGCAACGTGGGTAGGAGTTTAAAATTCTCCAGTACTCGGAAAATTTTTCCTACTGATAGCCCCTGCTCGGTTCTAATCAGAGGAAATAGTTGCTCGGATTGGAACCGAAGCAATCACGAAATGGAATGAAATTTTTCCAACACTTGGAAAAAATTTCCACTGATAGCCCCTGCTCGGTTCTAATCAGAGGAAATAGTTGTTCGGATTGGAACCGAAGCAACACGATATATAATGAAAATTTTCCAACTTGGAAAAAATTTCCACTGATAGCCCCTGCTCGGTTCTAATCAGAGGAAATAGTTGCTCGGATTGGAACCGAAGCAACACGATATATAATGAAAATTTTCCAACTTGGAAAAAAAATTTCCTCTGATAGCCCCTGCTCAATTCTAATCAAAGGAAATAGTTGCTCGGATTGGAACCGAAGCAATCACGAAATGGAATGAAATTTTTCCAACACTTGGAAAAAATTTCCTCTGATAGCCCCTGCTCGGTTCTAATCAGAGGAAATAGTTGTTCGGATTGGAACCGAAGCAACACAGAACGGATTTGAAAATCCTGGCGCCGGCCCTAGGATATTTCCGGACCTTGAGAGTTCTAATCAGTAAACAAAATGGGCAACAGTCGTAGCGAAAGATTCTCTTTTCATTTAACATCCGAACACCTTTAATTACAAGATAAAAGGGGCAAAACAGGCAGCCCAAATATATCTCTTCTAACAAAATTTTGCCTATGCATAGAACTTCCTAAGCTTAGTGGCATTCCAGGGGTTGCCAATAGGTGTTCCGTCCATCTCTGCTAACTTGTATGATCCGTGTCCGGCCTTTGCAACCACTCGGAAAGGTCCCTCGTAGTTTGGTTTGAACTTAGTCTTTTTGGACTTCTGAACTACTTCTCGGAGCACAAGATCATCTACGTTGAAGGGCCTCATCCGGACATTCTTGTTATAGCCCCGAGCGACCTCTTGCTGATACGAGGCATGTTTCAGGTGTGCTTCGTCCCTGAGCTCTTCAGCTAGGTCGAGCTCCCTATCCATGGCCTCATCGTTAGTCGGCACATCAAAGCTTTCCGTCCGAGCTGTCGGGATTAGGGTGGCTAGAGGGAGAACAGCTTCCATACCATACGCCATGGAGAATGGGGTTTGGCCTGTCGAGCGCCGGGGTGTGGTTCGATAGCCCCAGAGAACTTTTGGGAGCTCTTCGGCCCATCTACCCCTCTTGACAGTTAGGCGTCTCTTAATTCCTGCGGATATTGTTTTGTTTGATGCTTCGGCTTGCCCGTTTCCCTGTGGGTACGACACCGAAGAGTGGAAGATCCGGATGCTGTGCTTCTTGCAGAGTTTCTCGATCGCTTCGGCCACAAATTGGGTCCCGTTATCCGAAATGATCGCATAAGGGACACCGAAGCGAGAGATGATATTCTTCCAAAGAAATCGCTCTACGTCAGTCGCAGTTATTGTAATCAAGGGCTCGGCCTCCACCCATTTGGTATAGTAATCTGTCGCCGTTATCAAGTGTTTGAACCCTCCAGGAGCCGTCGGCAGCTTTCCCACTATGTCCAACCCCCATTGCGCGAAAGGCCAAGGGCTGGTTATAGGGTGTAAGGCTTCGGCCGGCTGGAGGAGGTGAGTTGCGTGCTTTTGGCATTGTTCGCATTTCTTGGCGTATTCTTCGGAGGTCTTCTTCATTTTCGGCCACCAGTACCCTTGAGTAAGAGCTCGGTGCGAGAGGGGCCGTCCGCCAGAATGACAACCGCTGCTCCCCTCATGAAGCTCTCGGAGTACATCCTCAATTTGTGAGTCGTGGACGACCTTCAAGTCAGGGCCTGTGAAGGTCCTTCGGTACATCTGATCGCTCGGATCCAAGTAGAAGTAAGAGGCCTTGCACCTGACCCTGTGAGCTTCCTTCTTGTCCGTTGGGAGCTTCTCGTGTTTGAGGTAGGCGTAAATTTCGTCCATCCAGCTTGGGCCGAGGGATATGAGTAACACTTCCTTTGTCTTTTGCTCAATTCTCGGTCCTTCTATTTCTCCGAGGAGGATAGTTCGGTTGGGGGAAGCTGCACAAGCTGTTGCCAGGGAGGCCAGAGCGTCCGCGTGGGCGTTTCGCTCTCGGCCCACCCATTCAATTTCCACGGTTCCAATCTCTCTAATCAGTTCCCAGACTTTGTCGTAGTACTTCTCCATCCTTGGGTCTTTTAGGCTATATTGATCCTTGATTTGGTTCACGATCAGCTGAGAGTCGCTGTATACTTGCACTGTCTCGGCACCTAAGTGTTTAGCCATCTTTAGGCCGGAGACTAGTGCCTCATATTCAGCTTCGTTGTTAGACGCTGGGAAACCGATGGTTAGGGCATTTTCGTGCATGATACCTTCCGGGGAGACAATCACGATGCCGGCTCCAGCCCCTCGGCTGTTTGAGGCTCCGTCGATATGTAGGCGCCATACGTCTCCTTGGAACATCTTCCATACTCTGCCTTTTCTTTCTTCATTTGGTTTCTCGGCTTGCGCCGGAGTCCCTAACGCACTTCCGTTTGTTTGAGCCTCCACCGAGCACTCAGTTGTGACTTCTTCAACTAACTTCAAGCTGTCTTCATTGAGCTCAGGTGTCAGTTCGGCGATGAAATCTGCCAGAGCCTGTCCCTTGATAGCTGTTCTCGGTTCGTACCGAATGTCAAAGTTTCCCAACTCCAAGCTCCATTTTGAGATCCGAGTGGAGAGGTCGGCTTTTCTGAGTACGGTCTTCAATGGGTACTCGGTGATCACAATGATGGTATGGGCTTGGAAGTAGGGCAGCAGTTTCCTCTTCGCGGTTACAAGAGCCAAAACTAACTTTTCCAGAGGCAGGTACCTTGTTTCGGAGGGAATCAATGTTTTGCTGGAGTAGTAGATGGGTTGGAAGTTAGGCCCTTCCTTCCTCACGAGGACCAAGCTCACCGCATGGCCAGAAACAGAGAGGTACAGATACAGATCTTCTTCAGGCTTTGGCATCACGAGGAGGGGAGCTCTGGAGAGATAAATCTTCAATTGGCCCAGCGCTCGGTCGCATTCCTCGGTCCACTGAAAACTCCTTTTGCTTGTTTTCAAAGACTCAAAGAAAGGTCGGCACAGATCCGAAGACCGGCTGATAAATCTATTGAGCGCCGCGGCCATACCCGTGAGCCGTTGAACTTCCTTGATGGTGCTCGGAGGTCTGAGGTTCCGGATGGCAGATATCTGCTTTGGGTCCGCCTCGATGCCCCGCCGGGTAACCATGTATCCGAGAAACTTTCCTGAGCCGACGCCAAATGCGCACTTCTCGGCGTTGAGGCGCAACCTGTGTTTCTTCATGACAGCAAAAATTTCGCCGAGGTGCTCCAAGTGATCCGAAGCGTGCTTACTTTTGACAACCATGTCGTCAATGTATGCTCCCATTGTGTCCCCGAGCTGCTTGGCGAACATTTTTGTCACCATGCGCTGGTAGGTAGCCCCAGCGTTCTTGAGGCCGAACGGCATTACCTTATAACAGTAGGTCCCTCAGGGAGATATGAAAGCTGTCTTCTCCTGGTCCTCTACCGCCATCGCTATTTGGTGGTACCCGCTGTAGGCGTCCATCATGCTGAGCCGAGCGTGTCCCGCCGTAGCGTAAACCAACTGATCAATCCGTGGCAGTGGAAAGCAGTCCTTCGGGCAGGCATCGTTCAGATTGGTATAGTCTACGCAAACGCGTAGCTTCCCATTCTTCTTCGGCACCACAACAGTATTTGCCAACCACGTCGGATATTGGACCTCTCGGATAGCCCCGACATCAAGTAGCTTCCCGACCTCAGCAATAACAGCGTCTGAGTGGGCCGGAGACGAACGTCTCGGTTTTTGTACCACGGGCCTTCGGAGAGGATCGACATTCAGAGAGTGGGAGATAAACTGGGGGTCAATGCCCGACATCTCGTATGGTGTCCAGGCGAAAACCTCGACGTTCTTTTTAAGGAACTCCACCAGTTGTTCCCTTTCAAAGGTTGTCAGTGTCGACCCGAGGAGAAAGTAGCGAGTCCCGTCGTCATTTATGGGTACAGTGACGAGGTCCTCCACCGCTTTCTCCTCCGCAGCCGTCCCGACTTCCTCCAAGACCGGACCCTCGAGTTCCTCGATCGATCTTGGTTTAGGTTCTTTCTTCTTCTTTCCCTTCGTTGTTTTCTTCTTCATATGCACCGCGTTTACCTGGCATCTTTTCGCTGCCATCTGATCACCTTTGATGTCTTCCTGCCATCCTTCGGAACCAATGAACCGGACAACTTGGTGGTAAGTTGAGGCGATGGCCTTCATCTCGTGCAACCAAGTTCTGCCGAGGATGGCGTTGTAAGGGCTCGGGGCATCTACAACCACAAATTCCATCTGCAGGGTTTTCGAGCCTGCCCTTACTGGAAGGATGATCCGTCCCATCGGCCAGACCGGAGCCCCGTTGAATCCGAAGAGGGGGGAGTCGGCCGGCATCAGATGGTCCGGATTCAGGTTCAGCGCTTTGAAGGCCGAGTAGTACAGGATCTCGGTGGAACTTCCTTGGTCAACGAGCACTCGCTTGACCCTGGGGATTCCCATATAAACGGAAATTACCAGAGCGTCGCTGTGAGGTAGCTGAACGTTTTTTAGATCCTGCTCGGTGAACGTGATTGTCCACTGCTCCTCACGATCCGAGAGTTTTCGTTTACCGCTTTCTCCAATGGCTAGAACCTGTGAGGAGGGACTCGGTACCGCCCTAAGTGCTGCAGTCTTCTCTTTGGTTGCAGCCCCATGGATCACATGGACAACTACTTCTTCCGGAGGGTTATTCTGCTGCTGGGCTCGGGCCGCTGTCTTTTGTCGGTCAATGAACTGGTTCAAGCGCCCCTGCGTAACCTGCCCTTCAAGGAACTCCTTGAAGGGTCGGCAAGCAGTGGTATAGTGTCCCAGCTCATTGTGGTAAGTGCACTTAACCTTGCTGTCACTTGGCTGGCCTTTGGCGGTCCCCAGCTTATTAGTTGGCCAGGCGAACCACGGTTCCCGAGAGATTTCCCTTATCAGCTTGTAGAGAGGTAGGTTGAATATTGTTGTTACGCCAACGAACTCGTTAGGTTTCGGTTCCCGCTCCCTGCGCGGTTCCCGTTCCTTCCACGAGTCGCGGTCCTTTTTCCATCCTTTGCTGCCCCCTGTTTTGACTGTGTTGACTTGCTTCTTCCCTGAGTAATCACCAGTGTTGCCCCTCTGGTTTCCCGAGGTTCTCGAAAGCCTTCTCTCGGATATGACATCCTCCAACTGGGCAAACTTCTCCACCGTCTCCATTAACCGGCTCATGTTTGCCGGGGGGTTCAGCATTAGTTCTTCAAAAATCGCCGAGGTCTCGTCCAGGCCGTACTTGAAGGATGTGGCTACCATTTGTGGGTCACAACTTTCGATGGCGTTGTAAATCTCCCAGTAGCGCTCGGCATACTTCCTCAGTTTCTCTCCGGACTGTCGTTTTAGGCCTACGAGAGCGTCGATCGTCTTTGGCTGTGTACTGCTCGTAACGAACCGAGCTGTGAAGGCCTCTTCCAGTTCTTCAAACGAACCAATGGAGCCCGGTTGTAGTTGGTTAAACCATACTAAACCGGTCCCCTGGAGGCTCATCGGGAAGGCCTTACACATGATGGCTTCATCGTAGCCGTATAGTCCCATCAGCTGTCGGTACTGCACGAGGTGCATCACCGCGTCGGATTTTGCGTCATACTTCGTGAATTTGGGGACGGTGAAGTTTCTCGGGGGCTGAGCCTCTTGGATTTCCCGAGTGAACGGTGACTCTTGGATTTTTCGGAGCCTTGAATCGGTTTGCCTCTCGGCGGAACGAGGGGCCTCGTAGGCCTTGCCAGTGCTGAACGCTCGTTTGGCGTTCAGTCTGTGCCGCTCGTCGCTCACACCGAGGTCTTGGGGAGGCTCTTTTCGTTTCACAGAGCTTCTGGATTGAGGAGGATTTGCCTCCACCCGGTATCGCTTTGACTCCCCGGTACGTGGGTCCCGAACGATAATATAATCGCCGGTATCATCCATGTCGTACTCTGGGAAGTGTTGGGTTTCCTGATCTCGGTGTCTCCGAGGACTCCGATCCCTGTTGTAGGTTCTCGGTTCTCGGTCCACACGCTCTCTATGGCGATCATGTCCCGTTGATCTGCTACGGATGATCTCTCGGCCATCCGCATCAAATTGCACCGGGGCTTTCCCACGTAGAACATTATCGCCTTCATCGTTTCGGCGTGACGCTCGGGACCCAGAACGCCCCGTCGTTGACTGAGAACTGGAAGAGGAGTGACCTCCAGTCCGAGCAGTGCGATCTGTACGCACAATCTCCGAACGTCTTCTCGGAGAGGGAGTCCGCTGTCTTGGTGGAATCACTCGTCCTGAGGCGTCGGTGACGATGATCGGCTGGCCCAAACGGTCTTTAGCCGAAGGGCGTTGAGTCTGGTGAGTAGCCTGCGTGGCCTGGGCCGCCGCCTTGCGCCGCCGCCTCGACGCCCCTGATCGAGTGGCTGAGGCGGTGGGTTGCTTTTTGGTCAGAGCTTCAATCTGAGCCTTCATAGCAGCCATCTGCTCCTGCATCTGCTGCACGGTATCGAAGGGGTTTGGGCTCGGAGTGAGGCCTGAGATAGGGTTGGTAACGATCCCCGCCCGAGAGCCACCACCGGGGTTGGCTCCTGCCGCCGTACCGGCGGTTCCGTCGTCTTCAATGATCGCCATGAGAGAACTGAAGGAGGGAGGAAGAGTTCTCCAAAGGGAATAATGGAAGGAAGCCGGAAAAGAGTTGATCACTCGTCCCCAGCAGAGTCGCCAATTGTGGAGCCCTCTTTCTCCGGTTGTTCTTCACAGCGGTGGTCAGCGACGGAGCTGGTGCTCTTTCACTCAAGTAGAACCAGGCCTGCACACTGAGCAAACCGTTAGCGCCGGACCGGACCGTTGAGTCCAGAACGGCACTCCGACGGTCTAGTAAGTAAGGGAAGAAGATGAAGTGTAATGTAGATCTAGGGTTTCAGAGTGAATCGCACGTACCTTCTTCAGGAGATGAACCTCTCCTTTTATAGGTGAGCCTTGGCTTGGCCTCCAAGCACAGCTGTGCTCGTCACGTGACTTAACCGTTCGGGTGACGTCATGATGACGAGCCCGGGAGAATACACTGCATGCACATGCTTCCACTAAGGTCTTGACGCGTGTCATAACCGCTCGGGTGACGTCATCTGTCACGATCACAGTTTGTTATGAACACATGCCGCATCAACTACTATGCTGACTCAGCAATTGGTCTTCTCGGCATGTTATCAGCATCATAAAGTCGGTTAAGGTCACCCCTCGGGTACGCCCCGAGGCCTTCTGATATTAGCCATGAAAGGCCACAAATGAATTAGATATAGGATGGGTCTCGGCACTTTGCCGAGGCAGTGGGCCGAACCCCCACTATGCTCTTTTTGAGTGTATTGATTCGTAATTCCGAAGAGTCCCTCAATGATAGTCTCTCGGCGACTACAAAGAGGTGTCTCTTAATTGATTCAGCGTACAAGCCAGGTGCTCGGTATATCCGGACCCCTACAGGCATGATGGTGGGAATAGAACTCACCATGACAACCAAAGGCGAGCCGTACATTGCTATCGAGGCTATGAATCCCACACTCCCAACAAACACCTTGCGGTGGTGGTGATCGTGGAATACGAAAGCTGATATTGTTGCAGTTATGAAGAAAACTAGAATAACAGGTACTGTCATCATAGCTACCTTCTTCTGCATGATAGGTTGGAAACACAGGTTTATGTTTGTTTCTTATATTGCGATAATCTTCATATTTCTCTAGCGACAAATAACAACTCATCATAACACATTTGCATAAAATTCGCGTCAAATGCAAACATGTAGACATGCGAAATGATCTTTGTGGATCTCTTTATAAATATTTACATAAATGTTAAGAATTGATAAATGAAATTTATGATCCATGCGATAAGAATGACTTGGAATAGAAGAAAATAAACTTGCTAATGGTATGGAGAAGCGTCTAGAGATATGGCTTGCCTTCTCTCTGGCCGAAGAGAACCAGAAATATGTAACAATGAACAAGAATTCAAGAAGAATGCCGACGCCATTAACAGTGACCAGAGGTAAATTCTCCCACCTATAGCTTACAACAGGAAAGCCATACCAAGTATAAAGAAAGCAATTCAGTAGAGCAACTATGTAAGGAACACAAGAAAACTCCTCGTTGCTTTTCTTTCTTATGATCCTTGAAAAAGTTAATCTGGAAAGAACAGAAACATAAAATTAGAGTTGAATCATCATTTTTCTCAACTCATCGAGGTAGAATTAAAATTTAGAACTATATTTTACGTACGTTGGTGAAGCATAAAGTAATACTGAAGCCGCATTCCCTGCAATAAAAATCACCCAAGCTTTGGTGGTTAGGGAATCGTTTTATCAAAGTTATTTGATGATTTATAGTTGTATAGGTAGCCCGATTGAGGAACGAAGAAAATTGGCAATTAGGTACCCATAACTGCAACTGCCACGCGAAGCTTATCTCCCATTCTGTTTAAAAGAGAAGTTTTGATTAACTGAGATTGTGTTGGTGATATTATAATAATAAACACCAAAAATTAAAAATACAATGGACAAATTAACAGGTTGAGGCACGGAAATCTCACTCTCTTTAAGGAGATTCAAGCCCTCTACGGTAATAAACCGGTTTAGTAGAAAAATTTCTGGCTTGTCCCCTCCAGGATACAACAGCCCGATAACTTATCGTGTGGTTCGAACCTACTCTGCACAAGTAGGAGAATCCAAAGTTCCACCAAATAAATACCCTTACACTTTGCCCAAAAATCAGTCTCTGGTTGGATGTGGTAACTAACAGAGTAAAAGAAAAGCTTAAGAAGTTGGAAAGGCTTAGTTTTTGGCTCTAAATTTTTTCCTTTTACTAGAAAGACTTGCGCCGAAGTTGCAAACAAGTGACACATATTTATATACCAAAAGATGCATGTATGGGCAGTGTGAAAACAAGTCAAAAATTCCAAGCAAGACTTGACTGAATGTAACCATACTCCATATCCATACTTGAACAATACGTAATGGAGTTTTTCCACAAGCAAATTAATGCATTGTTAATGCTGTTGTCCTTTGCCTTGACAAAATGGTAAGATTTACCAATGTTAAACTTCCACGTAAATCACACAAAGCTTCCATGCCAAGCACGAATAGTGTAACCTTGCAAGTAATGGGAATTAACGGCTACAATACACATCCCTTTTTAAGGGTGTACGATATGCACCCAAGCTATCTACTTTTGGATCGCTAAAAGTTACAAATTTATTACAAAAAGTTACGAATCGGTAACTTGGTAACCTGAGCAACAGGTGACCTAACAAATTAAATAAAAAAAACAAAAACAAAAACGTAGCACAGGAAAAAACAACCCATCGTCATCTCTATCATCGCCATCTCCTTTCCCCAAACCCTAGATTCTAGACCCAGTGGTGCAGGTGCTCGCCTCTACGCCGTGGTCGTAGCAAAGGAGCAATAGCAACCAAGATAGAGGAGGTTAAAGACACACCAAGTAAGTTTACAGAATCGATCGACTTCTTGTCTGAGATTTGATTTTCATTGCTTTTGTAGTTCCACTTCTTAGGATTGTGGGTGAGGAACCCAATTTTGTATTTCTTCGTCAGAAATAATGGGGGCTAATTTCTTCTTCTACGTTGGAATGGTGGGTAGGGGAAAAGATGCCACTGAGCGGGGGTTTCCTACTTGCCTTCCTCATTGACGACCCACTACCACTATAACGACCTTGACCCATTTGACTCTCCTCCTCTCTTTCTCTCAATCGATTTGTGGATTTGGGAAGTCTTGGTCTTCCATCTGATTGCACATAGTGTACTCTGGGGCAAAAGAAAATATCCAGAGAAACAGCCAACCGTGATGGGAGTCGAGGTCACAGAAAAATCACTTGCCAAATTGGTTCACACTTCACACCACTGAAGAGAATGCCTAGCGTAGCACTGTTTCAATAAAATTGGGTTTTCTTGCAGCAGCCGATTGTCTATTACTAGTTGTAGCACTAAGCGCTAGTCAATCATTGGGTATGAAAATGATTTTTTCACTTTGTTTTCTGATTGTCGTTCAAAAGAACAAAAATGTTGTTTTTCGGCTTGCTATAGTAATTTTTTTGGGAAGTTTAGTAAGGAAAGAAAACAGACATCACATGTTAAATTTGACACGAGAGAAGGCATGTCAAATGACACGTATACAATTGACACCTTGATTACTGATTAGAGTTTACTCAAATGTTAATGCATCCACTTGACATGCCATGTCAACTTTTACATCCTTGGTTGGAGATGGCAACGGGCATCTTAGTCGTTGAAAAAATGGCTTGATTTTGAGATTAAAAAAACGCCACAGGGATAACGGGTACCAATTTTTCTTCAGTATGACTATGTGGATTTCTTTGGCCCAACTCGAATTTGGTGTTGTACTTCAAAGTTTAGTTTTCTATGTTTCTGAAAGAGCCATGAGATGACTGTGATAGTTGATTAAAAATTTTACGACTTGATCTTTGATCAATTTGTAGTACAAATTTTCCTTACCTTTCCCCGCTTCAGCTATAGATCTTTTGTCCACCAAATTATACTAATTAAGTCTTACAAAGTTACGAACGATGTTGCTGCCAAAGCCAAACTGGTTTCTGCCCTTATAGATTGATCTTTCTTAAAAGCCATAGACTCCTATCCTCCACCCTTTTTCCTCAAAAGCCCAAGACTCTTATCTATATGGGTAGGTTTTTTCAACATACTTGATTCTTCTTAGCTTATTGGTAATATCAGTCCAAGATTTGGGTGATGTAATAGTTAGTCTGTGTACAAAAAAAAAAAAAAAAGTTAGTCACAAATTAAGCATAGATAAATTGCTAGAGTCTACATAGGCAAAATTGACTTGACTTGACTTGAATGGAATTTGAATTATCATTAAAAATGTCTAGGATTTGAGTAATCTAAACAAATTGCTCTCAACAGAGTGGAAATTGACTTCAATTGAATTGAAGGAATTTGGTAGAACCTTAATACAGTATTTTATTCCTAATAGAGAATGTCCAGATCGTAAAACATATTCATTGTGATTCTGTGAATAAAGAATGAAACTTTCTAAATTACAACTGAAACACAATGTACCTAAAACTAATAACTAGTTGGTTCATTTTTGTCTTAGCTTATTGGTTCATTTTTGTCTCCGTCTTGACAAACCTGTTGATGTTGTTGGGTAGTTAAGGTAATATTGCTTAGTCAATAATAACCATGAATCCTTTTTCCATTATGTTGCTTTCTTCTTGGTGGTATCTTCCTATATTGTTATTTTGTTTCTCTCAAGTTCTGCTTGCATGGATTTTTCAAGTTATCTGACTTTAGCCCACTTAATCATTGCTCTTGGTTCTTCATATGGAGTTCATAGAAACTTCAATTTTCCATGTGTTACAATCTTAGAACTACAAGCAAATGGTATCTCACAAAATAATAGTACAATTTACAATTTATTGTTCTTGAGAATTTCATAAATTTTGTTGAATAGATAAATTAATTTGTCTTGTGACTTGTGAGGTTCAACACTAATTGTAGTTGCTTTTATTTCTTAGTAAATGAGAAACTACCCCCACTCAATTCATCCCCAAAAGTAACCATTCTAAGGATTGTCACTTGTGCCTTTTTTAGGTTTTATGGATCAATTCTCAAGTAGTGTGAGAAGAGATGTCAATGTAAAAAATGGGAAAGGTACAAGTAGTTTTCCCAAAGAAGATGATGATCTAGGCGACACAATTGAAGATGGACATGTTAATGGGAAAGAAGGTTCAGATTCCCAAACAAGTTTAGAACATTTGAATGAACTCACTGCAAAGGATGTTTTTAAAATGAAATTTGCTTCTGAGGAGAATGCACCTAATTTCTACAATGCATACGCTAAGGCAATGGGGTTTAGCATCCGAAAAGATAGAAGAAAAGTCATTAGGGAGAATTTTGTGGTGAGTAGGAAATAGGTATATTCTAGGCAAGGATTACGGGCAAAGAAATACTTGGAGCGTGTTGATAGATTGAGAGCACCAAGGGCAGAAACTAGGGTTTGATGTCAAGCCCTCTTTCATGTGCTCTATGATGTGGCAATGGGAGAATATATAGTGACTCACTTTGTAGGAAAACACAGCCATCCCTTGGCCACACCCCAATGTGTCCCTTTTCTTTGGTCACATAGGTCTGTATCAAGTGCTGACATAGCCCAAACAAAAGCGATGTGTAGTGTTGGCGTCAGCCCTGGCCAGATAATGGACTCTATGAACCATCAGTCTGGTGGTTTCCATAAGGTGGGTTTCATTTGAAAAGATTTGCACAACAGTATTCAAGCTGAACGAAAAGTAGAACTCAAGGATGGAGATGCAGAAGGTGCTTTGGGATCCTTATCTGCTAAAGCTCTAAACGATCCTCTTTTTTTCTACAAGTATGATGTCAATGACGAGAATCGACTAGACAAATGTTTTTGGCCTGATTCAAGGTCTCGAATGGACTATGCTGCATTCGGTGATGTACTTGTTTTTGACACAACTTATAGGACAAATGCATACAAGAAGCCATTCATCATACTAGCCGGCGTGAGTAACCACTTCTTGTCAACCGTATTTGGCTGTGCGCTATTGGCAAATGAAAATTTGGAAACATACATGTGGGTTTTGGAAAAATTAATGGAGGCCATGGATGGTAAAAAACCCATCTCGGTGGTGACTGATGCGATAGAGCTATGCATCAAGCAATCATAATAGTCTTCCCAAACTCTAAGCATCGTTTGTGTACGTGGCATCTACAAAGAAATGCAGTGAGCAATGTCCACATACCCAAATTTCATGAGGATTTCTAGCGGTTGAAGTCATTGGAACGCGATAGGGACGAGTTCGATGCTGCTTGGGCTGACTTGGTCAAAAAATTCAATCTTGAAAACAATAGTTGGATGGAACAGACCTATCGCACGCGTCATAAATGGGCTGAGTCTTATCTTCGCGGCCATTTCTTTGCTGGGATGAGGAGCACTCAACGTTGCGAAGGCATGAACGCTTATTTCAATAAGTTCCTAAAAGTGAGGCTAAGACTATATGAGTTTGTTACGCATTAGTAATGATTTAGTGTTATTCTCAAAAATTAAAATGACTTAACATTCAAACTAGTTTTAGTCTAAAAAAAAAAAAAAATTTGCAATTTTAGTATCATACCACTAAAAGAAGCAAGCATCCGTTTGCCTTTGGATTACCCTTCCTCTTGCATTTTCTTACACCACTAATAAGGAAGTCAAGGGTTAGCTTTGCCCAATTAGAGTACTTCATTGACATTCCAAACAGCATGGAGAAAGGATTTCTTGAGCGCAGGTTTTGTTGTTGGACATAAGAATGCACCTAACATGTAGAGGGCAAATTTCATCTTGAAGTCATCTCTAGCACTCTCTATTTTCATCAGAGAGACTTTCAATCCCTTCAAACAAATAGAACCTTCACCAACTTTAAGTGTTTTACGAAGATCTGAAAATCCTTCACTTGACCCTTTGAGTTCCACTTCCTTGCCCTCACATTGTATTCCCAATACATGACGAACCTCAACTTGTGTAAGGAAAAGTTGTTCTCCATGCAATTCATCGAAGAACTTTCGGGATCAAAGTTTTGAACTAACCATTGGGACAAGTTGTGATCTAGTTTTGTACACTTCAACGCCAAGAGGCCACCCAATCCAATCTCATTAACAGCCGCAATTTGATCTAGGCTTAATCTTCTTATTATCTTCACAATTGAACGCAATGATATACGTGCTTGAATATAATTCTACACAAAAACAAGTTTAAAAAAAACTTCAACAAACAAACTTGTCAACATATTATAAGATATCATCGCTAAAATTTCACCTTTTTAGGTTTGACACACTCATCAGCCATTGCCAAATATTTCCGCCTTTCCTCATCTTGGAGGATATTCCATTGCTCTTCAATTCTTTTCCTAGCCTGTACTATCACAACACTTATACAAATGATGCAAGTATGACATAAATTTCAAAGTTCCTAAAACCAATTATGCTTACTGTTTTGCCTATTTTGATTTTTGCTTCTCGAAGATGCTGGCGTTCTTTTTTGCTACATGCACAAAATAATCAATATTAGACAACTTATATTTTCAACAAACATCCAAATATATTTGGCAATTTACGAAAAGTAAACAAAATTACCGATAATATTTGTATGCCAAGGAACATTGTTTTTTGGACATAGGTTGATTATTGATCTTTTGGGCCACCTCTTTTCTTTCTACTGTCGTTGGTAGGACCTAAAGAATATTGCAAGTGCATGTAGCAGCTTAACATAAGAGTAGCTAAACATTATTTTCCAAATAACTAAAACAAAACAAAAATTAAAATGTCAAACTCAAATCTATAGTTTTCACTACAATAATCCAATCCAAAAACCGCCCAAACCAAAAACCCAAGTGTGGGTGTTAGGTTTTTCTCATCTCTGAGAGAGAGAGAGAGAGAGAGAGAGAGAGAGAGAGAGAGAGAGAGAGAGAGAGAGAGAGAGAGAGAGAGAGAGATTAGGTGAATGATCCAATGGAAGAAGCCAGGATTAGATTACCAAACACTACCTGATGCTATCCTTCCGTTTGGGATATTACTAGTACCATTGTATTACTAATCCCTATCACATTTCAATACATACATACCACAACATTTTGTTTTTATAATCAATTGGCGCGCCCCTTGACTAACACAATGGTAGTGGGCATAAAAAAAAAATATGCGAGTCCCAAAAACAAGCAGCAACCCCACAAATTTGGACACCTATTAATGGGGAAAAAATCCCGATATGAAGCCCCCAAAAATTTCCAATTGGTGACATACTTTCACATTGAAAGCCAGATGGGAAAATTTTGGGGTAGAAAAACGCATTCAATTGGTTTGAAAGAGCTTATAATCTTTCTTTCGACTGTCCTGTTAGTAATCAGATTCCTTTCATATTAGCAAAGGACTTGAACTCGTGCTTCTCCTGACAGAGAAACCAGAAACAAGGTCACTGCACTTCTACTCATTCCCATGTTGAAATCTCCAAGGCATAACACCATAAGAACTTTCGAGTTCTCAGTACTTGCCAAAGAAATTTAGCATCAGCTGTCCCTGGTAATTCCACACACAATGATTTTGTAAAAATGAATACATAAAATCAGAAATGAAAATTTCCTAGGGCCCCTTTTACTCATATTGCTCATCTGCTATGCTAAGATACAGACACAGATACCGACACAATGGGCAACGCGACAAAAAATAAGTGATCTATACAACTACCATTATGCATCATATTACACTTTCAATCGATAATATTTGGAGTCATACTTTTTTTTTTTTGGGTAAATAGAGTCATACATTTTAATCCCCCCAAAACTTTAAAAAAGTTACAGATTCAATCCATGTCGTGTCTCCCCGTGTCTCCACAGGTCCCGCCGTGTCCCCTTGAAAAAATTAATCAAATTTCATGAACACACAACGTAGCATGTCCTATCCCTTTTTTGCCGTGTCTTGGGCATGTCCCATGCCCCCGGTGTGTTGTGTCAAATACGGATACAACAACCTCTATGAGTGTCGGTGCTCCATAGCTTATATGCTTACTTCGTGTAAATATGCAATAGGAAACAATAAAGAGTAAACAGAATTCTTTGGCTACCGGCCAATTGCTTTTCTTGGCTGTTAGTTTTCTTCACAATAAGTAAAGCCTAACAGCTACCAAACAAGCTTATTTGCTTGTTGCTTGTTCATTGGGGCCAAAAGAGCCCTGAGATGGTTACGTGTTGCGGCAGGGTTTAAGTACACAACATAATTATAGATTGGAAGACTACTTTCCAAGAAACAGCAAGGATGTACAACCAAAGTATAGCAATATCCATTTCCCAACTTGAATTCAAATATTTTATACCAAAAACCAATATGGATGAGAACACTGGAAACAAGATTGTGATTAGGGAGTTCGACGAAAACAAAGATGTTGAAATGGTAATGAAGCTTGAGAGGAGTTGTGACTTGTGAGACAGGATCTCCAAAAGATCTGTTTAAACAACAGGAAAAAAAAAAAAACACAAACTCTGGTACGAGACCGACCAAAGTCAATAACCCATATACGTACCTTCTGCTGATCAATAGGAAAAAAGGAACGCATACGTACCTCTGAGAGAGAGAGAGAGAGAGAGAGAGAGAGAGAGAGAGAGAGAGAATTTTTACAGCCATAACAGCAGATGATAGACTCGGAGTGTTCACCTGTTCCTCAGTTTCAACATCATTCGCAATCAAAGCCATGCTCCTGGTGGTAGAGGGGAAAGAAATCGAGGAATGGGGAGAGAAAAGAGGTTCGAAGAGGGGGGGGGGGGGGGGGTGGGTGGGTGTTGGGGGAGGGAAGGGAGTTTACAGAGACTAGCGTTGGGACACTAACGACTAGGTTTTGGAAAAGATTCAAAAGTTTAAATTTTCAAGCTGATATCTCGCGGGCCCCCTCGAAAAATTATTCTGAGATGGATAAATGGTTCGGATCCCCCGAACAGCTCTATACATTGTCTGTCTGTTGTCTTTCTGTACGCCTAGCATCCTCCTTTAAATTACGCCATAGGCTCAATAGGTTGCGAAAAAAATTATGAGTTTAAATTTTTAATTAAGTTGAGCAATAGTTATAGTAAAAGAGTTTTCAAATTTGAAGAGAAGCCCAAATTAATATCTAAAATTAGTTTAGAATAAAAATATCTTCTTCTTCTTTTTTTTTTTGGAAAATTGAAACTAAAATTAATTTAAAAAAAAAACTCATTTACTTCTTTAAAACACATTGGCCTCAACAATTACAAAGGCCATATAATATCCAAATGTAATAAAAAGTCAAAGCTAAATTTTTTTTGTTTAACCATTTTTAAGACTGTTTGAACCATGTAAGGTCAAATTTTTTCTTTTTCGTATTTTAAAAAAAATGGATATTTCCAATATATTGCACAACACTTTTACTTATAGAGAAAATGATAACATAACTTTTTACCTAATTAGTTCTCAAGGAAATAATAGTTTAATTAAGCAACAGTGGAGTCGGTCATCCAAGTTAAACAAATATGGAACACCAACAATGAAGGTAATGGGCGAACTACAAAGTTATTGACACGAGATTACCAAAATAATTTTAACTACAATAAGATAACATCGAGGACGCACTATTAGTGCCTTGTAAATTAGTGCTCGTAACACGATTAAAAATAATTGATCACTCTGAGTGCCTTGTAAATTAGTGCTCGTAACACGATTAAAAATGATTGATCACTCCGATTTTATAAGATGGCCAGTCACGTGTTATCAAGACCAATCAATTGAGGAATTTGAACCGTAGTGAAAATTGGGGGAGGGAAGGGAGTTTACAGAGACTAGCGTTGGGACACTAACGACTAGGTTATGAACTAGGTTTTGGAAAAAATTCAAAAGTTTAAATTTTCAAGCTGATATCTCGCGGGCCCCCTCGAAAAATTATTCTGAGATGGATAAATGGTTCGGATCCCCCGAACAGCTCTATACATTGTCTGTCTGTTGTCTTTCTGTACGCCTAGCATCCTCCTTTAAATTACGCCATAGGCTCAATAGGTTGCGAAAAAAATTATGAGTTTAAATTTTTAATTAAGTTGAGCAATAGTTATAGTAAAAGAGTTTTCAAATTTGAAGAGAAGCCCAAATTAATATCTAAAATTAGTTTAGAATAAAAATATCTTCTTCTTCTTTTTTTTTTGGAAAATTGAAACTAAAATTAATTTAAAAAAAAAACTCATTTACTTCTTTAAAACACATTGGCCTCAACAATTACAAAGGCCATATAATATCCAAATGTAATAAAAAGTCAAAGCTAAATTTTTTTTGTTTAACCATTTTTAAGACTGTTTGAACCATGTAAGGTCAAATTTTTTCTTTTTCGTATTTTAAAAAAAATGGATATTTCCAATATATTGCACAACACTTTTACTTATAGAGAAAATGATAACATAACTTTTTACCTAATTAGTTCTCAAGGAAATAATAGTTTAATTAAGCAACAGTGGAGTCGGTCATCCAAGTTAAACAAATATGGAACACCAACAATGAAGGTAATGGGCGAACTACAAAGTTATTGACACGAGATTACCAAAATAATTTTAACTACAATAAGATAACATCGAGGACGCACTATTAGTGCCTTGTAAATTAGTGCTCGTAACACGATTAAAAATAATTGATCACTCTGAGTGCCTTGTAAATTAGTGCTCGTAACACGATTAAAAATGATTGATCACTCCGATTTTATAAGATGGCCAGTCACGTGTTATCAAGACCAATCAATTGAGGAATTTGAACCGTAGTGAAAATTGGGGGAGGGAAGGGAGTTTACAGAGACTAGCGTTGGGACACTAACGACTAGGTTATGAACTAGGTTTTGGAAAAAATTCAAAAGTTTAAATTTTCAAGCTGATATCTCGCGGGCCCCCTCGAAAAATTATTCTGAGATGGATAAATGGTTCGGATCCCCCGAACAGCTCTATACATTGTCTGTCTGTTGTCTTTCTGTACGCCTAGCATCCTCCTTTAAATTACGCCATAGGCTCAATAGGTTGCGAAAAAAATTATGAGTTTAAATTTTTAATTAAGTTGAGCAATAGTTATAGTAAAAGAGTTTTCAAATTTGAAGAGAAGCCCAAATTAATATCTAAAATTAGTTTAGAATAAAAATATCTTCTTCTTCTTTTTTTTTTGGAAAATTGAAACTAAAATTAATTTAAAAAAAAAACTCATTTACTTCTTTAAAACACATTGGCCTCAACAATTACAAAGGCCATATAATATCCAAATGTAATAAAAAGTCAAAGCTAAATTTTTTTTGTTTAACCATTTTTAAGACTGTTTGAACCATGTAAGGTCAAATTTTTTCTTTTTCGTATTTTAAAAAAAATGGATATTTCCAATATATTGCACAACACTTTTACTTATAGAGAAAATGATAACATAACTTTTTACCTAATTAGTTGTCAAGGAAATAATAGTTTAATTAAGCAACAGTGGAGTCGGTCATTCAAGTTAAACAAATATGGAACACCAACAATGAAGGTAATGGGCGAACTACAAAGTTATTGACACGAGATTACCAAAATAATTTTAACTACAATAAGATAACATCGAGGACGCACTATTAGTGCCTTGTAAATTAGTGCTCGTAACACGATTAAAAATAATTGATCACTCTGAGTGCCTTGTAAATTAGTGCTCGTAACACGATTAAAAATGATTGATCACTCCGATTTTATAAGATGGCCAGTCACGTGTTATCAAGACCAATCAATTGAGGAATTTGAACCGTAGTGAAAATAGAATCTAGAATCTATCATTGATTATGTGAAGTTATCTAGAGTGATTGAATGCAAAACCAGTTACAGTGTTGTCTCTAATTCTGAGAACCCCTTAACGAGTCCCACATTGGGAAGTTGATATACTAACATGTGGTATATAAGGATTCGTCACCAGCTACAGTATAACTTGAGGTAACGTTTTGAGTCACGTAATTAGGCTTAGAGTAAGTAGGGGTGCAGGTCATCACACTAACCGATTCCAAAATTTAGTAGAAAGGTTATTGATAACGATCGATTGCTAAATCAAATACTCTACTCACCCAATTTGATTGAACAATCGTGTTGCAATGTTTACCCATTTTATTGCATTGCATAATTGATTGTGTCGTATAATATATTATAGCGTTCATTGTAGAAGTGATAATCACCTTGCTCGGAATACTTCTTCGAAAAAAAATTTGAGTTCCAATCTGACCCAGGGGCCCACTGTGTCGTTGAACTGTCAGTTTCAGAGGAAACAATGGGTCCACCCTCACTTCTGATTTTTCAAAGCCCCAGTGCGAGTTCAGAAGTGTCGTACTGATTGGGGAATTACCCATTGGGTTTGGGGAATTACCCATTGGGTTTGGAGAGTGACAGAGAGAGAAAGAGGATAATTCCTTTACACATTGGGTAAGGGGGTGAAGGGTGGGCCACTTGCTCAACTGTGCTGGCAACTGTGCTGGTCAGAAAGAGGAGTAATTATAGTGGAAAACGTGGAGTACGACAGAGTGGGCCCCTGGGTCAGATTGGAACTCAAAAAAAAATTTCGAAGAAGTATTCCGAGCAAGGTGAATGTATTTAATTGTTCCCAACCGTTTTTGATAACTCAAATATGAAGACCACTTTGATCGATTACCCAATTGATTGTGTTGTGTTGTGTAATCGATTGTAGAATTGATTATATATTCGATTGTTCCCAACCATTTTTTATAACTCAATTTTGAAGACCACTTTGATCGATTACCCAATTGATTGTGTCGTGTTGTGTAATCGATTATGAAATTGATTACATAATTGATTACGTATTTGATTGTTCCCAACTATTTTTTTATAACTCAATTTTGAAGACCACTTTAATCGATTACGCAATCGATTATACATGGTTGAAAAGTTATGATTTTTTATTACTAAAGTTACGAGACTAACAAAAATGTTACGAATCATATCTGTGAAAAGTTACAAAACGTACAAAAATGTTACAAATCATATTTGAGAAAAGTTATAATTTTTTATCTCCAAAGTTACGAGTTCCACGAAAAGTTACGAGACACACAAAAAGTTACGAAACAAAAGAAAATATTACGAATCATATTGTCCAAAAGTTACAAATGCTTAGTACAAAAGTTACGAAACATACAAAAATGTTACGAATCATATTTAAGAAAAGTTATAATTTTTTATCTCAAAGTTACGAAACCCGCGAAAAGTTACGAAACAAATGAAAAGTTATGAAATGAAAGAAAATGTTACGAATCATATTATCTAAAAGTTACGAATTCTTAGTATAAAAGTTACAAAACAAACGAATATTTTACAAATGACCGGTTCTTCAGGTCATTTTTTATGTGGTGAAGCAATATGGACCACACAATGGGTGCATATCGTACACCCTAAAAGGGGGTGTGTATTGTAGATTTTTCCATAAAACATAGTATCATTTACATTAAGGTGTCAAAAACAAGTATAAAACTGTTTAATTTAGATATTCGTCACTCACCTATGTCAAAAATTATGATTTTGATTATGTTTTTAAGACAAATTTAACTTTTCTTGAAAGCTCTGTAGCTGTCTTATTAGAACTGGCTTTGATACTGTGAAAATGATTCTCTTGATAAGTTGCACCACAATGAAGTGCGGAGAAGTGAATGTTGCTCTGTATTTGCTATTGCTCTGGTGTAGCTTGGTGAGCTTTATCAGCTGAATGTTGGAAAATGTCAAGTACCTCGGAAAATTACTTTGAAAGTGAAATTAGTAGTTCAGATGAATATCCAAGTGAATCTAAACAGTTAGTTTAACTTTCGGGTTAATTTTCAGATATCTTTTCTGTGTAAGCATTAATTACTGGCAGAATGTCTTCCTTTTATAGGCTGGAATAATTAGACCGTTTGAAACAAAAGCAATGCTAGATACCTAAAAGAACTTATTCCGAAAATGGAATCAGTGGTTGCAAGTGAATTTGAACCACTCGTTTCACTTTTTGGGAGTACCAAAGTCAACAATGGCAGAGATGAAACAGAACCGGACCACCATTGCTTGAAATCACGTAATGGTCCAAGTGGTATATGATAAATCGTTTGGGCCAGGAGCTAGAAATTGAAATGAATGAATTCAGGGCCAGAAGCTAGAAATAGATATTGGGCTCTGACCATGTTTGATCAAATTCTAGTTTACAGAAAGAGGTTTCTTCAAGGGCCCAAACATGTTTAGGGCCAACGTGGTAGATTTTGAAAAGGCTTTACAAGGATTAAGTAATGTGGTAATTTGACCCGAAGGACAAGTATTAAAGAGGAACAAGTGATAAAGTACTCTAAAAATTTGTTAGTTGATAAATAAAATAGATGCAAGGGTCAGCCATATATCAATTATCAAAGGGAGTTCTAACAAGACAGCTCTACAAAGGTTTTAAGAAATTCAAATTTGTCTTAAAAACACAATGAAAATCAATAATTTCTAACAATAATAAGCAAAAAAATTGAACAAATGCTCCCTCTCAATATATGCAACACAATATTTATGGTCAATGAGCAATATAAATAATCTATAGATCAAGGCAAGCACATTCACGCATTACTTATTTTTTTGCTTGCTAGAATGAAAACTGGTTTGGAACCTTAATCAATATAGTTTAATGTAATGCTTTGGAATCCAATTCCAAAGTATTGCTTTAAGGTAATGCTTTACATAATATAATAATGCTTTTATATATTGTTGTTTGCTAGTTTTTGTATTTTTTTTTTTGGTTGCTTGTTGCTAATTTCGTTATGAAATATAATCCGTGGATAAAACTGGAACTAATCCGTGACTCACAAATTAGATTGGAACTGGACCGTAGGACTTTTGGTCAGGACACACATTGCATTTTCGAAAACCTGTGACTCGCTTATTAGGATTTATTGGACTCAGAGGAATCCGATCCGATCTGGACCATGAGCAGCCTACTTCTTTGCAGCTTGCTAATCCTTCAATTAAGGACGGATGCTACTTGCAGATAACTATTTCATGTATGTTTCTGATCCTTCAAAGATGGGCAAAAATCTGCTTATAGAATCAATTGATTATGGCAAGCATCTATCGATCTGATAGAAAGACGTAAAGAGCACCCATTATTCGTTCTTTTTTTGTTTGTTTCAATTAACTGTGCATAGCACAGGTTCAACGCTAGAAATCAATAGTGCTTTTCAAGAGTTGTGGTCCTTTCTCCATTGGTTTCCATGACTGGATTCTCGATAGAATTTAGGAATCAGTAAATTACTCATTCTTTATTTGTTTGTTCCAATTAACCAAGTCAATTAATTAGCTTGAGCAATTGATTTGCGTGCATCGATTGTTCGAGCCATACCTTCAGGCACGGGCATGCACTAGCATATATACAAAGTCGATTTACTAAGGACTCCCTCAGGCCTCAAACAGCCAATTTGTAGTCTTCTAACGTAGGCCGGTCCTTTCTCCATTGGTTTCCATGACTAGATTCTCGATAGAATTTAGGAATTGGTAAATTACTCGTTCTTTATTTGTTTGTTCCAATTAACCAAGTCAATTAATTAGCTTGAGCAATTGATTTGCGTGCATCGATTGTTCGAGCCGCACCTTCAGGCACGAACATGCACTAGTTTATATACAAAGTCGATTTACTAAGGACTCCCTAAGGCCTCAAACAGCCAATTTGCAGTCGTCTAACGTAGGCCCGTTGGATCTAGCCTGGAAATGAACTCCAATCTCGCGGGTCAGATACCACTGAACCGAGCAAAAAATTACTGAACCGGTCCGGTTCACTGTCTAAACCCTTTCCCCTCTACCTTTTTCATTTCAAATGTGTTTCTCAGATTTTTTAGAGAGAGAGCGAGAGAGAGAGACAGACAGACAGACGATTTGGAGAAGAACGACGATCGAACAATCGGAGAAGACGACCTGGTGACGTCTCTCTCTCTCTCTCTCTCTCTCTCTCGATCGTTAAGATAGTGTCTGATTGTCAATTTGTTTGAACCATGAAACCCTAGGTCGAAGAAGACGATCAGAACCCTAGGTTGAAGAAGACGATCGAAGCTCACACAGATCGAATCGAAGGTCTCTCTCTCTCTCTCTCTCTCTCTCTCGTTTGGTTACTCTTAGAAATCAGGGCTTGTCGATATCATGTTGTAGCAAGCTTTCTGATAGGAACTCTGCGCCCGAAGGTAGCGCTGTAGTAGCAAGCTTCCTAGGAGGAAGAAGGATAGAAAAGCAAGTATTCCGATTGAAATTCCTAGTATCATCTTGTATTGGGCCGTATGCTCTGAATTTGGACTTAAACCACGATTGCCTTTATAGCTGCAATGGAAAATATGGGTGCTGTCTGTTACCTTCATAGCTCACCCACATATACACGCAGATAGTTAACATTTTTGTTATTGTGCCTGACTGCTTTGTTTAGTGTATTTGACACTTGTTTCATATAATGCATGTTGAAGTGGTTTGTACGTAGATAACTATATTCCAAACAAGAATGTAGTAAGCAATTAGGTACCCATTACTCCAACTGCCACGAGAAGCCTGTCTCCCATTCTTTTGTATAGAAATTTTTTGATTGACTAGAATGTCTGAAGTGTAAGCAACCTTCTGCTGGTATAAATAGTGCAGAGATGGATAGGAAGGGAATAATGGAAAATTGAAAGGGCATTGAGAGAGTGTTGTCTACGTCAGATGATTTTGTGGAGGGAAAATTAGTGCCTCTAATGGTGGGCATTTACTTGCAAGTGTATTATTGCGCAATTGTTTCGAATAGAGATGGCAATCTCTTCCGAACCATTGGTTACCCGAACGTACTGAACCGATTGGTGGAGTTTTTAACCGATTTTTTTTTCAAGGTTTTGGTTTTTGATTTAGAAAAACCAGCTGGTTCAGTTCCGGTTCTGGTTTCACATGATAACCGCACTGAAAACCTAACCAAACCCAACCAAACCACAAGATAATCAGGTAAATAAACCTGTAACAGTAGGCTACTTTGTGCACATAATGTAACATTAGTGGAGGTGTAAACAACTTTCAATTTACCCAATATATACATGTTATGCCCATCTATGCGTATCCATGCTCAATCAGTTCGTGTGATGCAAGCTTCCCATAAGGAATTCATCAAAATATGCATCATAGACCTCACATTATTAGTACTCTTCTATCAAGTGTGTGGTATTATTTCATACATACGGTTATGGTGATTTGATTTCATTTATTTTCTTGCATTAATTGTTGTTAATTTGATTTGTCCTAGCCCCTAGGGTACTACTATTATTAGTAACTAGTTGAGTAGAAGTCTCGTTTTAATTTTTGAATATTTAGGCCCTGTTCGGTTGGGTCTTTTGGAAATGTGTTTTGGGCTAAAAAGCCCAAAAACTATGTTTGGTCCAATGTTCAAAAATGAAATTGTGAGCTCAAATTATGGGATACTTTCCCAGCTTAACTTTGCATGCTCAGAGATTGATGTCCTCCTCTTTCTCCTTTACAGAGATAGCAGAAGTCGGTGCTCTCTGTCTTTTACAGAGAGCCAAAAAAGTCGCGGTGATCCAGAAGAAAAAAGGGGCCCTCCTTCTTGAACCAACAATTCCACAAAAACTCTTAACCCACTTTGTTCCGATTCTGATAGAGAGAGAGAGAGAGAGAGAGAGAGAGAGAGAGAGAGAGAGAGAGAGAGAACAAATAAAGGGTTCACAAGAGTGATGGGTCTATCCCCCTCAAAACAAGTCTCCCAAACCTTCACCAACTCACCAGACTTCAACTCATCCTGCAACTCAGTCTACCAGGAATGCCTAACCCTAACCCAACACGCCTTCCCAGGCGTCCTCCCCCACCAGCTCCTACACGCCGCCTTTCTCCTCCACCACTCTCTCTCTTCCACCCACCCTCTCCTCAAACGCTGGGCCCCCTCCCCTCCCACCCGGTCTCGAGTCGATTGCGCCTACCGAACCATAATCACTCGCCGCAGCAGCCAGTCAAGAACCGTTTCGGACGAGGAGGAGGAACCGTGCCTCGGGCCGGCCGAGTTTGAGGAATTTGCGGTTGAGGTTTTTACTGGGGATGTTGTGGATAGCGCCAGGGCGGCGGTGATGAGGAGAGTGCCGATTGGGGTGGTTGGGATTGTTGGGGTTGGGGCGGGGGTTAGGGCTGGGAAGGATGTGGTTGGGACTGTGATTGGGGTTTATTCAATTGGTGTTGCTGCCTCTGTTTATCTCAGTTTATTTGCTGGATAGGAAAAATTACCAACAGTTGTGTCAGTTTCGGGTACAGGTCAATCTGGACCGTGTAATTTTGAATTCTGGATAAATTATGGGTACGTTGTAGTGCTTGGTACCTAAGCCCGTTGTTCAAGCTTTTGATCGGGTCACTGGTACCAAAAGATGTATGTATTCTGTTTCAGTGCAATTTCAGCTTCAGAATTCTGTATCCGTGTAATTTCAGCTTAAGGATTGTAAAATAGTATCTTACCGGGGAAATGTTTTTGTGCAATCACTGTCCAGAGTGTGCTGCTGCTGTATTGAAGTATTGTTGCCCTGTTTGTGCTGCTGCTTGTGCCTAATCAACTCCAAAATGAAAAAAAAATGGAACGGAAAACTAAAGGATAGTCATTTTATTAGTTTTTTTAAGCAACGAAAAAAATGATTTTTTTTTTCATTTTATTATTATTTAAAAAAATAAAAATAAAATAAAAAAATAAAAAATAAAAACGAAGAGAAGTTTTGAAATTTATTTTGAAAACATTTTTCAGAATATGGAAGCGAACATGGATTTTAAGAAGTGTTCAAAACTATGTTTTTGAGAAATTTTCAGAATTATTGTCCAAAACAGGAGCCTTAGTGTCTTTTGACTCTATTCAAAATGTCGAAAACCGCTTTCGGTGGAAAACCGGCCTGAACTGGTTCTGATGGTTTTGGTTATGGTTAAGATAAAATTAAAACCGTCAGTTTTAGTTATGGTTTTGGTTTTAGATATACGTTTTGGTTTTACCAATAACCGAACCGAACCGCATTGTTGCCATCCATAGTATCGAAAGTTAGTTACATTCTATTGATGGTCTATAGGGACACACTGACGGAATTATTTGTTGCCACGGTTCTCTTGTGAGGTACACATGTCACAAATTTATCCACTTCATAAGATCTTCGAGATTGCATATCATTTTTTAAGAATTTCAAAAAAAAAAAAAAAACACTGTTGGATACTTATGGATAAAAGATCATATGTGATTTTCCTTTTGTAGCCAAATTCTGCTCACATATAATATATAGTTGTGGCGACCTTTGCTGATAACAGACCTAAACGTGCCGACTAGCATGAATTGGTTGGAGTTTTATTGAAAATTTCAGGGACATATGCGTGACAAGCATATTATGTCAAAAAATTCAAGGGACTCGTAAATGTAATCATTTGACAAGTATATTACATGATCCCTCTTCGAATTTGAAATTCATAAATCTTGTTTTATTACATCTCATGTTGAATTTCCGAAATTTTATTTGAATATTATCATATTGGCTGGGTCATTTACACATGAAGACTCAACTTCAAAGTTTTTAAGTGATACCCTGTGATTTGTCTAGAAAAATCCCTTGCTGATACACAATCGTAAATCAAGCCATCACAATAAGAATACCACCCTTTCTCGTTATTGCCTAAACTTTTGAGTACTGTTCGAATAATTAGGTTTTATATGCCCAGATGAAAGAAATCTTGGAAAAAAAAAAACATTTTTTTTCATTGGGAGTGTGATTCGATTGAAGAAAGATAAAGTATAAGCCCTGAAGGCTGAAGCAATTGCAGTTAGCGGAAACTTTAAAATTTAAAATTGAAGCAAATAGATCTGCAGAAGTTGAGTTGGTTATTCTTGAGGTTTAGAATTTTTTGGGGGGGATTTTTTAAGAAACGTATCTTATGCATGGAGTACTGGATTTGATTGTGGGTAAAGCAGAATTTTGCTTTTGTGGTCTTACCACAAATGATTTATATCTCAAATAAGGTTTAGGATTTTTTTCCATCTCAAATAAGTCAGATTCGAAACTCCATTTTAGAAGAATAAGAAAAAGGTTCTGCAATTTAAAAGAGGGCCCAGTTAGCAGAAGTTTTTGCCTCATCAATATATGAAAGTTGATTTTTTTCTTAAGTATTTTAGTCTGATTAAAGAAAAGTGGCCCAAATAGGAGCATACCATTAGCTATGATGGAGCTATCAGCATTTCTTTTTGTTCTCTCCCCCTTCAACCTTCCTTGCTCCTCCATTATGGCAATTTATCTCTCTGTGCATTGTCATTTCCAATTATATTATGCGCTAGACTGTAAAATGGGACGTCAACCTGATTTTACTTTGTTTACTGCAATCAAAATGGAACAGAGAAGTTTGTAATTAAATAAGATGTCTGAAGTGTAAGCTACGGTTCTGCTGGTATAAATAGTGTGGAGATGGATAGGATAGGAATACTTGAAAATTGAAAGGCCAGTGAGAGAGAGTGCTGTCTATGTCTAGATCAACTTCTCGAGGGAAATAACTTCTCTAAATCTCATGCAATGGTCTCGAAATTTGGTTAAATTTTGTTGACAGTCAACAGCAAACACAGAAGGAAGTACTTTTTTCCCATGGTTCTCTTTTGAGGGTAACATGTCATACATTTATCCACTTCATAAGATTTTTAAGATTGCATATTATGTGTAAGAATTTCGACATTTTTTTGGGTTGGATACTAAAGAATAAAATATTTTGGCCATTTTCGTTTCCCGGTTTAGTTTTAGTTTTAGTTTTGATGACATCATCATTTCCCTCATTTCTCTCTCTCTCTCTCTCTCTCTCTATACTCATTATACCTGCTGACATCATCAAAATTAAACTAAACTATCTAACCAAACACAGCCTTTGTGATTTTCATTTTGTAGGCAGAGTTTGCTAATATATACGATATAGTTGCATGGCAGACTTTCGCTGATAAAAGACCTCAAAAGCGCCAACTAGCATGAATTGGTTTGGAGTATTCTGTTAAAATTTTCAGGGGATACGTCCAATATTTCGATGCAGTTGTACATGTAATCTTGTGACTAGCATATTACATGATCAGTTTTCAAATTTGAAACTCATTAACTCTTGTTTTATTCCATCTCTAACATCCTTATTTCTATAAGGAAATCAAGACTCTTTGAATTGAAATCTATCTAATTATCTATGCATCTTACACAAAACCTCATGTTGAATTTCCTGAAGTTTTATTTGAATATTGTCAAATTGGCTGGGTCATTTATGCATGAAGACTCAACTTCAAAATTGTTCAGTGATCCTGTGATATGTAGGACATATAGATAAGGCTCCTACTCTCCCTGCCTCTAGAAATACCCCTTGCTGATACACAAAGTAAATCCTGCGTTCACAATGAGAATACCCAAATGAAAGATATATTGGGAAAAAAAGAAAGAACACATGTTGAGTCATTGGAAATGTGATTCAATTGAATAAAGATAATGTGTAAGTCCAGGGAAGCCTATACCCTGAAGCAATTGCTGTTTGAGGAAATTTAAAGTAAATGAGATCTGCAGAGGTTGACTTGGTCACTCTTGAGGTATAAAATTGTGTTTTTTTTCTTTCTTTCTTTTCTTTTCTTTTCTTTTTTAAGGAAAGTATCTAAAGCAGCAATCACTCTTGGAGTTGATTGTGTCTAAAGCAGACTTTTGCTTTATGGTCTTACCACAAAGGATTTGATATCTTTAAGTAAGGCTAGGATTTTCGATACTCCATCTTTCAATTCATTCCGATTGAAGTAATTTGGGCTAGAATTTTGTTCCCATCATGTTTTGTATTTTACAGTTTTGCGAAAACTGCTTGGATCAAGCCCTTCCCGGTATTTTTTTTTTGATGATTTCTTGCGAGGACCCCTAAAAACACCTTTTGAAAACATTGGACGGTTCGGATCATAAAAAAAATATCGGGAAGGTGGAGTCCCGGATCCGGGATTCCCGGACTAGATAACTCCTCATATATATATATACGAAATCTTTTCCATCAGGTCTCCCTGATGGGAAGCCCATCAGGGACTCCTACTTCCCGATCAAAATTTCACGATCCAAACCGTCCAATGTGTTTAAAAGGTGTTTTTAAGGGTCCCCGTGAAAATTAGTGAAAAAAAATACCGGGAAGGGCTTGATCCGATCAGTTTTCGATAAAAACTGTATATATGCATTTTTATCGAAAACTGGTCGGATCAAGCCTTTCCCGGTATTTTTTTTCACTGATTTTTCACGGGGACCGTTAAAAACACCTTTTAAACACATTGGACGGTTCGGATTGTGAAAATTTGATCGGGAAATAGGAGAATTGGAGGGTTTCCTGATGGGAAGCCCATTAGGGAGTCCTGATGGGAAGCTCACTGTATATATATATATAATTTTTATCGAAAACTGATCGGATCAAACCCTTCCCGGTATTTTTTTTTCACTGATTTCTCGCAGGGACCTTTAAAAACACTTATATATATACACACAATAAATATCGAATAAGGGCTCCCTCACTTTCTACGGTGAGGGAGTTTTTTGTTCAGGGTTGAATTTCGACGATCCGAACCGTTAGATGTGTTAAAAACGTATTTTTAAGGTCCAACGCGAGGATTTGTTAAAAACAAAATAAAAAAATGGAAGGGCTTGATTCGAGCAGTTTTCGGTAAAAATGTATATGTCTGTTTTTATCGAAAACTCCTTGAATCAAGCCCTTCCAGGTTTTTTTTTTTTTACAAAAACTCCCTCACCATAGAAAGTGCGGGAGCCCTTACTATATATATATACTAGGAATTGCCCGTGCCTAAAGGCACGACAAAACGAAATAGCCAGAGCCTAAAGGCACAACGCAACGAAGTAGCCAAAATGATTTTCACCAATTTGACATTTGCTAGAAGTCATTTTGAAACTTCCAAGAAATAACCATAAATTTCCCATGATGAAAACACCATGTGTAAAGGTTGGAGCTGTTATGACATCAGGCTAGTATAATAGCATTCCATGGTTTTAAGTTAACATCAAATCCAATACTTATGCACCAAATTTAGAATCCTAGATTTTCAACATTATTGTCCGTGCCACATTCTGAATGCAACCTAAATGAAGCATAAGACTAAAAAAATTGTATGAGTCTTGCACTTCAAAGGCGACATGAACAAAAATCAACCAACATAAATGCCAGGAACCAAAAAAAAGAAGCTCAAACCACTACTACACTATTGGTTGCCAAAAAGATTTCCTTTTTGGAAACCACAGTTGGGTGTTTCAAAGGACACCACCAAGTCTAGACGTTTGACTTCAATATTTTTCAGGACATCAGTCACTTTGTTGTCCTCTCGTGGAGTGATTCATAGAGCTCTAACTATAATCCTTCATGATTTGGTAATCCTCAATGAGATTCCTATGCAGGTGATGAGGAGCTGGATTTTCTTTGATCGGATTCACTGCTTCCTGCAAATCCATCTATATTTCTACTTGAGTCCATCCTTGTCTGAGGATGTGTCTGAGTCTTGGGAGCTTCCAAAAAGTCCTGAAATCCATGCTCCTTTGTCCTCCCGAAGCATTCCACCAATTCCGGCAGCTCCTGGATTACCCTTGGAGCATCCAAAATACTCAATTTCAAGTTGAACCACATGATGCATTTCAAGTAATTTTCACTCAAGGATAAAAATAACACGATCGGTTGTTTTCATTTTGAAGTTCTAAATCTGGCATGATCAAAGATTTTCCATGTCAGCATTTTTGTAATAAATTTTCATAGATTACAATGCAAAAAAGTCATAAACTTAGATTTAAAAGCTACTTGAATTTTTCTTTTCCATCCAAAACTATACGCGGCTTCTAAAAACGATGAATGCAATTCAAGTTACTTTTGGGGTCATATTTTTAGTGCCTTCTTTCTGAAGTCAAAAGAATCGCGAATCTATTTGAGCCACCTCGTTTTTTTCTCTTTGGTAGCTCAATACTACTTAACTTGAGCCAACGTGATGTGTCGTGTCTTACAATTTCAGAAAAATCTGCAAGTTAGCGTATCGGTTTCATGTTTGTTTTTGTGTTGGTTCAAGTAAAGTCACCTAACTACTTGTCATAGTTTATCACCCCCTTTTTCACGGTTGTAATTAACAATTCATATGCCACAAAGTCATTATTTAAAAGTTACCACATAAATAAAAAACAAAGCCCTAAGGATACAGAAAGCTATAGAATCATAGATCATTCCATCTAGCGTGGGACAGTAAATTGAACAAAAATCTGGTTTACCTCAGTGGATGCTCTTGAACTTACAGTCTTCGAACTTACCATGCTTTTCAAATGTTACGAGCTTTGCTGGCTCCAAACTTCAATACCAAGCTCAGATTAGAGGAATTCCAAATATGTGCATAATAGAGTGGCCACCACCTAACACATTCCACTAAAATGGTTATTGAGACGCAAATACTGAGATCCTTCCAATGCAAATTCAGTCTAATTAGGACCAAAAATTCAAAAAGACAAAATGAGGTATGAAGCAGAACTATCTATCAGGTGAAAGCTGCTTTTTCATCTTAATTGCACCAACATAGGGTTGATTGGCCTTTTAGTTCCCAAGTCCAAATGCACATTAGGTCTTAGACTCATAGCATAAGATATGCATTCCTTACTAACCCAAAAAAATGCTAAACTAACTAATGCCAAGTTGACAAAAACATAGGCAGTAGGCTATATTTGTGCTTACAACCTGTGCAGCCTACACTCAGTTTTATCAATTGAACAACCAAGAACATAAAAATAAGAATTGAGTGACTACCTCAATGACATCGGCGAAAATTGGCCATGCTCGTCTTTCTTGAGTTTATACCCTTCACTTCTTTGCACCATATAACCTACAACAACATGTTGCTCATTAGGGACCCCACTTATAGCTGCTCTTTGCTCCATGGTGGCTCGACGGATAGATGTTAAAGAAAGGAAAAATGTAGGTTGTCTCGGTTGGATACATGAGAGCGCTCTATCCCTTTCACGTCGCAAGCGTTGGCCCGATTGGTATCCTGGGCGATTTTTTTCAATGCTCTCTCGTTCTCTTCTATTACGTTGGGCCAATGTAGCCTTTGATATTGTGTTATGATTAGCTTCCTAGAACATGAATACGTGAACGTTAGATAGTATTTGTCAATAACATCATTTCTTAGACCTTGTTTTCCCATAAGCTTTAACAACAGGCATTGAATCTAGATTCCTTATTGTTAAGGGACACACAAAAGACACGGGGCACACACATGGGTTCTTGTTTGTTTACTCATCAACAGATGGGAAAAAAGTGCATAGAGGAAGGGGAAAAGATTGGTACCACTGGAAATGCATTCTCCTTTCCCTTACTCGCGGAGATTACTTTCTCTTTACCCTTCAAATTTGCTTCCGCCATTTCGAAGTCCTTTCAAAAAAATACGTAAAAAATTTAACAACTTTTCATTTCACGAAAGGAAGATAGAATGAGCTTACCCTATCTGAGCGGATCACATTGGCTCGTTCCTCTCGGATCACAACACCGACGTTTTTCTCTCAAAGATATCCAACCTATAGTTTTTCTCTCGAAGATATCCAACCTATAAAGAAGTATCAGACTATCTATGGTAGATAGATAAATTGAAAGAGTACATGGAATTTTATGTAAAAAAAAAATGGGATGACCACACCACTCATTAGGTTAAAATACGTTGAAGACGAAAGAAAAGTTAAAGAATCATACCACCGGACATGCATTATATTTTCTCTTATTCGTAGCGATTACTCTCTCTTTCCCCTTAGACTTTGTCGCAGCCATTTCTTTGTCCTATAAATAACATTTAAAAAAGTAAGAAGAAACTTTCTTCCCATAACTGAAAAATAATATGTGGTTACCCTACGAAAGCGTATCAGATTAAGACAAAGGGCATGTGCAAAAGGGGAGAAAATTAAAGATAAGCTTAAACATGATAAAGCACAAATGGAGGACCTTTGGGCAGCATTTTTTTCCATTTCCAAAAAATGCAACTATACGCACACTCTTATAAGTATTAGAACTAATACACATTCGTAGGATTTAGATGCTACTAATACAAAACACATCACAAAACCTTGGCAAGATCACCTCCTCACAAACTTAAAAGTAAAAAACCTAAGAGAAGCAAAAAGGGGAAAAACACGCACTTACCTACTCGATCAAGTATGTAGCTTAAGAGGTAGCGCAAGGCCCTGTGACAACAGTTCAAGCCAAAGTTTATTGGTAGGAAAATCTAGCAACACAGTGTTTTCATTATACTCTTTCATAAGGAATAAGGAAAATCGAGAGATAAGGAATCTCTTTCATTATACTACCTATGTGTGATAATTAGAGAAGACAAAAAACTAAAGCAGTACACATATATGAGTTGAGTGGAGCCTATTGAAAATACTAAGCCAGATTATGAAGAAGCCCTAACCCTTCGAAATATAAATGACCCAATACTCTGACATACACTCTTTGTCCATTTTTTTCAAAATATAAATGAAGTTGTCTTTATTAGTTAACCAAGATTGATCACCACAAAGTTTCGATTGGGTTTGGGGTTACATTTCACTTAATCGCACCAAAGTTTCAGCCAAGCAAATCGAGGTTACATTCTATAGAATTATTCCATTGAAAAGAAAGAACACTATGGTTTGACACCATCATACTAAGACCCCCATATCCAATAGCACACATGCAACCTTTTTTTTCCTTCTGCTTCTGAACAACAACATATGCAACCTTGATCCATTGTGAACAAACATTTACGGGGAAAACTTGTGGAAGCTAATTAAACCAATAGAAACAAACTAAAGAGAGTTCCTACCTAATGCAATTTCTTCAAGAAGGACAAAGATGCACATAAGAATCAACTCTCGGAGGGGAAAAAAGAGAACTGCAAAACAAATGACAAAAAATATAGTAAAATAAGATTCACACAATAGTAAAAACAACACACTCCACAATAGCAATCCTGATTTAATCTTGTTTTCCCCGATTTCTGCGATCCCCACCCACAGGCAACACCTCTCTGGCTCTCTCGCATGGAAACCCTACAGGTAAGCTTCAAAATTTACACTCCTTTTTAGTGCTTATAGTGTGCCAATTGCCGATTTTAGTGCTAAATGTGATTTTTTTTTTTCCAATTCTAGATACTTAATGGCTCTTTTTATTGTTTGGCCTTCAACTTGAAACGTCATTTATGAACAATTTCCTGATTCATTTACGAAAGACACTATAGCTCACTAATGAAACTTGAGAAAATAGATGAGAAACTTACTCAAATGGAAGAGCGACGATTAGACGCGGGTTCGATTGACTTGGTAACTGTTGACGCTCTTGGAGCCGTAGATATTAGATTAAACAGGAGATGAGGCGCGACGCCCGGACTAGTTTAATTTACATGCACCTCGACTAATTCGAGGGCTCTGGAAGTAACTATCGGACGTAACCCTAAGATATTTATGCATACGCTTGAATCGATCACATAAATGAAATTAGTACCAGAAGTTGAGTAGCCCAAGTAAACATACTTTGGAAGCAAGTAATTAGCATTATTGCCCGATACAGTTGTCCATTTCGATTAGTTGTTTCGTCACAATTGGAGGGGTATGTATAAGTACGTAAGTGTATTGGTTATTGTGTTGACATAAGGGATGTTTCCTTGCATCTTACTCCTAGCTAACTGGCCTTGGTTTCAAAATCGTTCCACCAAAAAGCTCTCTCTCTCTCTCTCTCTCTCTCTCTCTCTCTCTCTCTCTCTCTCTCTCTCTCTCTCTCTCTCTCTCTCTCTCTCTCTCTCTCTCTCTCTCTCTCTCTCTCTCTATATATATATATATATATATAGACACGTACCGTACGTGGGCTTTTAACTCAAGCCAATACATGCACAAAGAATGAAAATAAGTTGATTTTCTTGTCCTGTTCCCCCCAAAAAAGGTCAATTTTCTTGTATGTGTATACCTTGATTTTCCAAAAAACAGTATCCTCACAAAATGAAAACAATCTACACCCTCGAAACCTATCTACACCCTCTGATAGCTTTTAAATCAACAGTAAGGATGAAACCATCTTGTACCTGAACTCTACATGAGACGCGAGGCTGGGGCTATGGCAGACCAACGCTGGCGCAAGACTTGGTTTGATCCTGTGTCCTGACCGTCTCCTACAACAACAACGGATGGATTTTTTGAATTAGAAAAAGATAGACAAACCCTAGAACTGAGATCAAACAGCAGATGCACGAAAATACATGGATAAAACACTTGATAGCTAAGAATGGGGATGGAGTTAGAAGATTACAGCAAAAGCCCCAATTTTTTTGTGCTCGGCACTGATGGGTTGTTCCCCGTGCTCGGCGTTGATGGGTTATGAAGACGACAAGGACATCGGAGAGAGAGAGAGAGATGATGATGAAGCGTGGGACGTAGGTGGCTGCACTGCCCTTTTCTTGGATGGATTCAATTTCAAGTTTTGAAATCCTGATGTTCCGTGTAAACTTGCGTGATGTATTGTAAACACAGGGGTGAATGGGTGATGTATTGTAAACCCAAGGGTTAGAGATCAGCCCTTAAACATCACAGGTATCTGTTGGGGATTTCAACACCCCAATCCCACCGCAACGGAAGCGCAAACAAAAAAAAATGATAAACAATCAAGCACAACACAAGAACACACAAGCAATTTTACGTGGTTCCCCAAATTGGGTACGTCCACGGGAGAGAGATATCTTCACTATATTTGGAAAAATAGAGATACAATGTGACGTGAAAAAACCCACCCAAAGAGCACCTAACACATGGCTCTACACATAGTTTTTCACTCACCACCCACACTCTATTTTTCCTCACATTTTCTCCTCTCAAACTCACAACCCCGGAGCGCACGGCAACCCCCACGGGGCTGCCATCCCTTGTGCCCTTCTCCGGTTGCCCTCTCTTCTCTGCTCTCTATTTCTCTCTCTCATCTCATCTCCTGACTGGTGTGCCCGGCAAACCCCCGCAGGGGCTGCCCTCTCACCCACACGGCACACAGCCCTCTTTTTCTTTCTTTGCTCTCTCTCTCTCATATTCGACACACACTTGCACTATTTAAATACACAGAAGAGAACTCTAGATGGCCGGACTTGACTTCCCACCAAAACACATTAAGGCATTAACTCCACTCCAATTGCCAAGATACATCTGTTGCCATTCAATGCTCCACATGCCAGCCATAGTAACCATCACTTCCCAAGGGCAATAAACCCATTTGCCCAATGCACCATTATAGCATTGCATTGGCAGAGAACCAACCACCACGCCATTCAATATCATTTCTCTAATATCATTTCTCTGACTCTTCATTTTTCTAATATTTTTCTTTTTCTTTTTATTCTTTATCACATGGGCAAAAAAAAACCCAACAGTATCTACAGGAGTGTCACTTAAAAGTTAGTTTGTGAGAGGGATATTTTTGGATCGTTGGATTGTGTAGAATGAAGGGTGGACATTCGCTAGGAGATTAATATTTTATTCAAAACAATCCTTGTTTTGTTATATATATATATATATAGGAAGCCGATCTACTAAAGACTCCCTCAAACAAAAATTCCGTGCGGACCTCACCATTTTTCGACTTTTCGGATCAAATTTTGACGATCCGAACTGCTCAATGTTTTTTAAATGCATTTTCCAAGGTCCACGCGAAAAATCTTCAAAAAAAAAATACCCGGAAGGGCTTGATCGGATCAATTTTTGTTATATATATATATATATATATATATATATATATATATATATATATATATATATATATATATATATAGGATAATGATCTATTGAGGGAGTCCTTAGGATAATTCCGTGCGGATCTCACCATTCCGGATCAAATTTTGACGATCCGAACCGCTCAATATTTTTAAAATGCATTTTTAAGGGTCCACGCGGAAAATCTTCAAAAAAAAATACCCGGTAGGGCATGATCGGATCAGTTTTTGTTAAAAACGCTATATTGGAAAATGCATTTTAAAAACATTGAGCGGTTCGGATCGTCAAAATTTGATCCGAAAAGTCAAAAAATGGTGAGGTCCGCACGGAATTTTTGTTTGAGGGAGTCCTATGTATATATATATAGGTGGATTTTCTAGTCCACACCTTCTGTAAATAACAAAAACATGACTTTTTTTGAGTTGCAAATTATTTTTGGAAAATCCGAGCCGTCCAATGTGTTCAGAAGGTGTTTTCAAGGGTCCCCGCGGGAAATCTTCAAAAAAAAATACCGGGAAGGCTTAATCCAAGCAGTTTTTCGCAAAAACTGTATTTATATATTTTTGTGAAAACTGCTTGGATCAAGCCCTTCCCGGTATTTTTTTTTTTGAAGATTTTCCGCTATGGACCCTTGAAAACACCTTCTGAACACATTGGACGGCTCGGATCGTCAAAAAAAAAATTGAATCATGGAGGTCCGGAAACGGGAGATCCGGACTAGAAGCCCTCCTCATAACTTAGTGTTTTTTGGCCACTACGTGTGCACTAATTCCTAGTTGACTAATTCCACTATCTTCTAAGGGGACCATTTGAAGATACTAATAAGTTGTATATGGCAATGATTCTAGCATCTATCTGAAAAAAGAAGTAAAAGAGGTCCCAGTGTCGGGAGTTTTTTCCTCGTCAACATATGAAAGTTGACTTTTTTAAGCATGTCATTTTGCTTTTAAAAAGGTGGCCTTTTGATGGAGAGTACTACTCCAATAGGATTATACCATTTTCTATGATGGATATATCAGTATTTTTTTCTGTTGTCTCCCCCTTCAACCTTCCTTGCTTCAGCTATTAAAATTTTATATCATCAATCAAAACATTTGATATAATGATGCTTTAATCAATCGTTTTGTGGAACTTGAATGTTCCGCTGTTGTTGCAATTTATTCTCTCCGTGCATTGTCATGTCCAATAATATTATGCACTAGACTGTAGAATGGGACGTTAATGTGATTTTACTTGTTCACTGCAATCAAAAGTTTCTCACTGCTCTAACTTCTCTATTTATGTTTGTGGGGTGGTATGCACTCTTTGGGCCTAAACTCCCTCTTCTTGGATCTCTTGGGAGTGGATATGGATATAATTTGCCCTCTTCTTCTCTCTGGTTCCTGCAATAGCAACAACCAGTTAGTGTCGCCCGCCAAAGGTGTTTGATAGGTGATTAAATGCTTGTAATTAAGTACCATAACTTATACTTTGTTTGTCTATTTATCATGTTATTTGATGCATTATGTGTAGTTGTGGTGTTTGCTGGCCTTAGGGGTCGATGTATGCTTAAATGGGCAATTTGGAGGGTGTTTGGAGCCTTGGAATGCATGAATGGAGCCTTAGGGGTGACCAAGAAGCAAAGACTAACATTCTGTAAAAAATGGTCCTGACCAAGTTCAGGTCGGTCAAGACCGACTCAAGTCTGGAAGCTCTATATAGTTGGTCAAGACCATGATCGAGATGGTCCTGACCATGATCGAGATGGTCCTGATCGTGGGACTGCATCAGGTCAAAATTCAACGCTTTAATTGTACTTGGGGCTTTTGTATAAATAGCAAAACTCATTCGGAGGACGCAGCACTTTTTAAGAGGCAAGTCTAGGAGAAGGAATGGAGAGCGAATATTCAAAGACGCATTCCACTGTGATCGCCTAGACGCTTGTAACGAGGATGCCTATGTGTGTATATCTCTTTTACTCTCAAATTAAATTTGAAATAAATGGAAGAGTCAGTAACTTAGCTTTGACTCCCAGCGAACTATCTCGATTTGAATTGCTATTCTAAGAGTAGTATTTAAGTCTTAGTTTTATAAATTATATTTTTGGTACGAAAACAACAGCTTTTCTTTAGTCTATGTGTGTATATCCCTTTTTCCTAGTCAGAGTTTTTTGTTTATTTTGCATACAGTTTTTTATGGTATTTTTGTCAGGGTTGAATGGAATCCTAGAGCCGCTCTTGACTATCGAAACCCGACCCGACACCTCGCCAGGCCCATGACGATAGGTGGAGCGGCCCAATTGTCTGTCTGGCCGTGGCTGTCGGTCTGCCTGGCTGCCAACCTGACACCTCAGCCGGCTCGTGACTATGGGCGCAGCAGGCAGCGGCCCAACTGTATGTCTAGTTGTTGGCTGTCGAGCCGCCCGGGCACTGACCCAACACCTCGACCCGCCCATGAAGCTCTGCGCTGAACCATCCGTTTGGGGCATAGGTTGTCACGTTGCTTGGGGCCTTCCCCAAGTTGGGCCCATCTGGACAGTCCACGTAGACGACCTGCCAATCCAGCCCACTACAGAATAGTAGAAATTCAGTTACTCTTATAGCATAACCGGACACATGATTGCTTGATAATTACAGACTGCATTTAAACTCTCCTTTGTTAATTTGTAATGAAATGTGATTTTCAGCAACCCAAACTCTAGGGCACCACGGCTAATACGATGGATCCAAATCGACCTTCATGTAAACAATTCTTCAAATCTTGCCACTAATAGCTTCAGTAGCCATTAACTGCAACTGCTGATTGGTTTTCTCGCCATTCTTTTCTGTATCCGATTTGTGGGGTTCTTCTGTAATTCCCTTGTTCCTGTACCCAAAGTAAAGCACAAGCTGGAGAATGCCCGAAGCGGTGCCAACAAAATTTGGGGACTGCAAATATGTGCAATTTTGAGTTAGAAAATCAAATCTTGACTTGGTATGAGTAATTGCTTCAACTTCAATGTAATATGGAAAATTAAGGTTTTATTGTCACACAAACCGCGAGAACTATATCATGGCTCAGCAGTCCATAGGCCATCCAAAGAGAACACGCTAGGAATGAGAAAAACGACAAGTAGAATGGCATGTATTCCACGCTCTTCGTCTGTATTACTCGCTTCTGCAATATCCATCATATTTAGTGTGTGAGTTATATACGCCTTCACGAGTTTTCAAATATGAAGTAAATGTTCCTTATTCAGTTTTGCCAAATTAGGGAGTTGTATATACTGAACAAGACTAGTATGGGCGTGGTGGGTGGAAGAGAACTCACCATGACCACCAAAGGCGAGCTGGTCATTGCTACTGAGGCTGCAAGTCCAACACTCCCAACAAACAGCTTGCGGTGGTGGTGATCGTGGAGTAGGAAAGCTGATATTGTTGCGGTGATGAAGAAAACTAGGATAACAGGTACTGTCATCAGAGCAACCTTCTTCTGCACACCATACATGGTAATATTCAAGTTTCTTTAGCTGCTAATTACTTGCCATATATCATAATTACATAAACTTTTATGTCAAATGCAAACTACATGCATACATGGGAAATTATCCGCATAGATCATTTTCTGACGATTCACATGAAAACAAATGAAGTTTCTCATGCATGCAAACCTATAAGGATCACTCATTCACTTGCAATTGTAAAAAAAGACCCTGCTAATATTATAGAGAAGGTATAGTCTATAGAGATGTATATTGCTTGCCTTCTCTCTGGCTGAAGTGAACCAAAAATATATGAGAATGAAGGATATCTGAAGAAGAACGCCTACGCTGCTAGTCGTGACCAAAGTGAAATTTTCCCACTTGTGGCTTACAACAGGCAAGCCATACCAAGTATAGAGGAAAGAATTCAGCAGAGCAATGATGTAAGGAACACAAGAAAACTCCTCTGTGCTTTTCTTTCTTATGACCCTTGAAAAAGTTAATCTACAAAGAACAGAAACATAAAATTAGAGTTAGATTGTGACTCTGAAATTGTTGCAGTAGAATAAAAAATGACCAGAGGTTACATAGGTGCAGCATAACGTAACATTGAAGCCACATTCCCTGCAATAAAAATCATGCAACTTCAGTAGTTAGGGAATGGTTTTATCAAATTTATTTGATGATAAATAATGGTATATGTAGCCCAAGGAATGAAGAAAATTAGCGATTAGGTACCCATCACTCCAACTGCCAGGCGAAGCCTATCTCCCATTCTTTTGGACAGAAAAGTTTTCAATTACGTAAGAATGTCTGATGTGTAAGCAACCTTCTGCTGGTATAAATAGCGCAGAGATGGATAGGGAGGGAATACTTGAAAATTGAAAGGGTATTGAGAGAGACTGCTGTCTATGTCCAGATGAACTTGTAGAGGGGAATAACTTTTGACTCTAATGTTGGGCATCTACTTAAAAGCATATTATTGCGAAATGGTCTCGAAATTTTGTCACATTTTGATGATTGTCCCTAGGGAAACACATACAAGGAATTATTATTTTCCATGGTTGTCTTGTGATGTGAGTTGTCAGGGGGACATGTCACAAGATTTATCTACTTGATAGGATCTTAATCTTTAGAATTGCGTATCATGTGTAGGAATTTAACCAAAAAAAAAAAAGAAAAGAAAAGAAAACTGTTCGATGCTTATGGTTAAAAATCTTGGGATTTTCCTTTTGTAGCTAAATTTTCCCAATGTAAACTACTCCCTCCGTCCCGCAAAGTTTGTCACTTTCACTATTCCAGCCCTATGAAAAATTTGATTATTTCTTTTAATCTGTAATGTTTTATATAAGCAATATGGATCTCGTTTGATAGATTTCAATTAGATCTTTTGAACAAAGTTTTGAAAATCACATAAAACGTTATGAATTGAAAGATATAGGCAATTTAAAAATGGCACGCACTCCCGAAAGTGTCAAACTTTGCGGGACGGAGGGAGTATTTAGTTGCATGGTGACTGTCTTGAGAAGACACCTGAAGCGTCAACTAGCTAGCTTGAATTGATTGCATTTTTATTACTACAAAAGTTCAAGGGACGTGTGCCAGCCATATTACATCCAAAATTTCGGGGGACACATACATGTAATCATGTGATAAGTATATTACATGATTCATTTTTGGATTTGAAACTCATAAATCTTGTTTGTTTTTTCCATCTCTAACATCCTTATTTTTGTGACAAAATAAAAATAAAAAAACTTTTTATTGAAATCTCACAAGTTATATATCCATGTGCATAAGTACATTATACTATACCTTATTTTCAATTTTCTAAATTTTTTATGAGGTTCATATTTGTTTGGTCATTTACATGTGAAGATTCAAATCAACATTGTAATATCCTGTGCTTTGTGGGGCAGATAGAAAGTCTCCTCTTCCCTGCCTCTCCCCAAAGGAAAAACCCCCCTTGCTGATACACAAACGTAAATCCAGCCATCAAATGAAAATATCACCCTTGTTCAATTATTTCTTGGGTACTGAAGTTGTATATTCTTTTTCTGGTAACGAAGGTTTCCGGGCAACTTTACTCGCACTGATTTCTGAACGACCAATTCCACCATCCCCTATCGCATGGCCATTTAGAGGTATTGAGTTATATTTGGCAATGGTTCTAGAATCTTTCTGAGAAAAGACGTAAAGAGGACCCAGTTGGCAAGAGTTTTTGCCCCGTTACTATATGAAAGTGGAATTTTTTTAAGAATGTCCTCTGGATTAGAGAAAGGTGGCTTTTAAATGAAGCGTGCTCAAGGTTGTGAATCCCATACCGTACCGGCCGGTACCGGTACTGTACAGTACCAGTAGAAAAATCGGTACCCTCCCCGGTACGAGATTCAGAACCTTGAGCGTACTCCAATAGCAATAAACCTTTAGCCATGGTGGTGATATCAGCATTTGTTTATTTTGTCTCCCCCTTCATCCTTCCTTGCTTCAACTAATGGAAATTCTATATCCTCCATCAAATCAATTTGTATTCTGAATAATTCTGATGGCAAAAGCTAGGAGTACAAATCACCCATTGCAATCGGTCTTTCCTCTGACAATTGAAAGGACAGCTCCCAGACTTTGTTTTTAACTTTACCCTTAGTTCATGTTTGTACTACTGTACAAGTTCGCACACTTCAATAGTAATCGGTTAAGGCTTAAAATCAACCCAATTTTAGGAAATTAGTTTAGCAGGTGCTAAAATTATGGTATTTCAAATAAAAAAATGAAGTAGTTCTATGTATCGTTTTTGGATTTTTTTTCGCACCAAATTAAATTACTCCTCGTGTACTTTAATTCGGTGTGAAAAGTTCAAAAAATAATACACGGAAACACTTAATTTTTTGATTTGAAATACCACGATTTTAGCACCCGGCAAAAAAAAAAACACACTTATGGATCTCACTTGTACTTTAAAGTACACTTTTAACGTATAAATGTAAGTTAAAGGTGTACTTTAAAGTACAAGTGAGACCCTTAAGTGTATTTTTTTATATCCTTAATGGCAATGGTGCACCCTTTAGCAAGACAAAAAAAAAAATAAAAAAAAGGGACTTTTTAATACAATACTCCTCTTTTTGTTTTTGGGCGTTCAGGAGTTTAGGAGTCTATGGGGCTCACTCAAAAAATAGGTCTCTCCTTTTTTGTTAGTGTGCACATTTAAAAAAATAAGGGCTTAGGTAGAAGGGTCTTGTTAACATGTATTCAATAAGCACACAAACAAACAAAAAAAATACATATTCCAATATATCTTTTATACTTTTTAATACATTTTTGCATATTCTTGTACATTTTCACACACTTCAATATACTTTTTCAACCTTAATATGTGTCTATTGGGCACGCATTAACATTTTCTTAGGTAAAGAGGAGTGGCCGTTCAAAACAAAGGGCACAGCAATGAAGAATTGAAAAAGGTAGAGTACGGGGAGCTCAGACGTGATAGAAAGTAATTGGCAGAGATTTACGGAGAGCTCAGTGTGTCAAATCAAGACTATTTTATGGTTTTTCCGGACCACCTATTGGGTGGTTACTAGACGGATCCAATTCTCACTTTAACAACCCACTTTTTAACTCCACTGGAGATGAAAATGAAACTACTGTTGTGTCATTCTCCAGTTGGACACTACGTCAGAAGCTGTCCAGTGTCCAAAAGCGGAATAGAAGGCATTGGAAAATGGAAAATTCAATCAGTCTACTGGGTTGTCGTTAAGGTTTATAAAGTGGGAACTCTTCCGTATAAGAGTTTTCAAAAAGTGCTAACTCTTGCGTGCAAGAGTGTTGTCTTATCGTCAACCTAATAAACTCGCAATGAGTACTATTGGAAAATTGATGTTATGGCAGTGGTAATAGCATATTCCCAGTGAAATGAAATGAAACCATTCAGAAAATATTCTCCGCCCACAATTTTTATGGTTATGTTAGAGACAGAATTTTTAAGGAGGTTTTGGGATCGTGTTGAGAGAAGGGGTGGTTTTGGAAAACTGAAACCAACAAAGGATCTTCTAATAAACTCCCTCCGTCCCTTTTTTTAAGTGTGTTGTTTCGTAAATCTAACTTATTAAAGAAATATCATCATTACACCTTTCACTTGGAGTATATTTTTACAAATAGTTCCCTTTCTAAGTGGGAACTCTTTTGTGTAAGAGTCTTCAAAAAGTGGGAACTTTTGCGTGCGAGAGTTAACTCTTCCATGCAAGAGTCTTGCCTTATTGTTAGCCCAATAAACTGGAAGTGACGTTGGAAAATTGATGCTATGGCAGTGGTAATGGCATTTATCCAGCGAAATGAAATGAAAGCATTCAGAAAATATTCTCCACCGGGAAAAGGTAAAAAAAACGACAATTTTTATGGATATCTTAAATATAGAATTTTTATGGAGGTTTTTTTGGACCGTGCTGAGAGAAGGGGCGGTATTGGAAAACCGAAATCCAACAAAGGGTCTTCGAATAAACTCTCTCCCTCCCTTTTTAACTGTGTTGCTTCGTAAATCCAACTTATTAAAAAACATACTCCCTCTGTCCCTTTTTAAATGATACCTTTGAGAAACGTATATTTTTATAGCCGTTAAAAAATGTACTTTTGTAGCATGTTTTTTAAATTTTTTTGCACCAAATTAAAGTACTCAATGAGAACTTTAATTTGGTGTAAAAAAATTAAAAAATTATGTAAAGAAATATGGTTTTTTAGGGGTTTAAAATTGCACGCATTCTGATAGAGATCGCTTAAAAAGGGATGGAGGGAGTAATCATTACACTTTTCACATCAACTTTTACAAAGTGGGAACTCTTGCGTGCAAGAGTGTTGCCTTATTGTTAGCCCAACGAACTGGCAGTAAGTACTGTTTGAAAATTAATGGTATGACAGTTGTAATGGCATATATTCAGTGAAATGAAATGAAAGCATTCAGAAAATATTCTCCACCAGGAAAAGGTAAAAAAACCCACAATTTTTATGGATATGCTAAAGATAGAATTTTTAGGGAGGTTTTTGGGACCGTGCTGAGAGAAGGGGTGGTTTTGGAAAACCAAAACCAACAAAGGGTCTTCGAATAAACTCCCTCCGTCCTTTTCGTAAATCCAATTTATTAAAGAAACATCATCATTACACTTTTCACATTAACTTTTACCTCTATTTTACACTTTTCGCGTCAACTTTGACCTCAACTTTTTAAAATTATGCTCCACTTTTATTCATTAACTCTTTACTCACTAACTTTTCAAAAGGGCAACATAATACTTCCTCCGTCCGGATTTGTTGGTCCGTTTTGGAGATTTCAACTTCTTCTCTTTTTTTTTTTCATTAATTACCTTTAGGGTTTGTTCATTTTCTATTCGTATAGAGGAAACAATTCAGCAGAGCAATGATGTAAGGAACACAAGAAAACTTCTTGGTGCTTTTCTTTCTTATTATGACCCTCGAAAAAGTTGATCGGGGAAGAACAAAAACATAAAATTAGAGTTAGATTGTCACTCTCAAATCATTGGGTAAATAAAAAAGGACCAGACGTCACATGGTTGCAGCATAAAGCAACATTGAAGCCGAATTCCCAGAAATAAAATCATGCAACTTTTTTTTTGAAATGGCAAACAAAATTTTATTAATTAAATATCAAAGATACAAAATCATGCAACTTTGGTAGTTAGGGAATGGTTTTATCAAATTTATTTGATGATAAATACAAAAATACTACGTGTACGCCGTTATGCATCTACACCATCCAAAAGAATTTTCGATGGTTTAGGCCTTGTTCGCTTAATAATCGTTTTAGTCTTTGTTTCAACAACTGAGATTAAAGGCCTGAATTGACAGCTCCAGGATTCAACGCAGCAGGAGTCCCGTTCTACGTAGTGGATCTGGAGAGCCTCAAGGAACCGTGAGGGACCAAATGGAGATCATGAAGATGATCAGATGGAATGAACTCGTCCCTCTCCCTACTTTACCAAAACATTTTTCGATGATCTGCCTCATTTGGAATTGCAGAGGAGCTGGGAACAACGCGTTCAAAAGGAACATGTCTGAGTTGATTTTTACACATAACCCCGATGTCTTGGTGCTAGTTGAAACGAAGGTGCCGATTTCAACCCTTAATGATTTCTTTTCTAAGAAGGGTTTTACTGCCAACTCCTTCTCTGACCCAGTGGGCCGCTCTGGGGGTATCTGGGTGCTTTGGAATCCCACGAATGTTGCGGTTTCTGCGGTGGAAGTAACTAATCAGGCCATCCATGCCACGATTTCTCGGGTGGATCATGAAGAATGGATATTTACAGCTGTTTATGGTAGCCCTAATCCTACCTGCAGAGACCTTATGTGGTATGATTTGCAAGATAGGGCTAATAACGACAGCAAGGCTAGGCTGTTAGCAGGAGATTTTAACGACCATGCTGAGAGTTCTGAAAAAAGGAGCTTCCAAAGAGGTAACTCCTTTGCTAGATGTAATAAATTTGCTAATTTCTTAAATTCCTGTAATTTCATTGATCTGGGGTGCATTGGGCCGAAGCTCACTTGGACGAACAATAGAGCAGGCCTTGCTAATACTATGGTCAGATTAGACAGGGCTGTCTGCAATAGCAATTGGAACCTTATGTTTCCAAATGCCATTGTGAAAAATCTCCCTCGTGTCTATTCGGACCATTGCCCTTTTATTGTTTTTACGGAGGGCATTCCAGCGTCTGCCCCCTCTAATAATATTAAACCTTTTCGTTTTGAAGACATGTGGACTTACCATCCGGATTTTATGAGAGTAGTTAAGGATTCCTGGAATAATTCTAGGGGTCCTTTCATTGATAACTTACATGTTTTAACTGATGATATCCAAGTGTGGAAAAAAGAAGTTTTTGGAAACATTTTCTACAAAAAGAAAAAACTTCTTGCTAGGCTTGAAGGTATTCAAAAAAGTCAAAGTATTTCGTACACCCACAATTTATTCCTTCTTGAAAAAGAGATTTCCATGGCATATCAGGAAATCTTAAAACAAGAGGAATTACATTGGTTCCAAAAATCTAGATCCAGATGGATTGTTGAGGGAGACCGTAATACGAAATTCTTTCATTTATCCACTGTCATTAGGAGAAGAAGGAACAAAATTCTGGCTCTTAAAGATAGTAATGGTGTCTGGGTAGATAATGAGGAGGATATTAAGTCTCTTATCAATAACCATTTTATGGCTCTTTTCTGTGATAGCACTAATAATACCCCTATCCATTGGAATAACTGGACCCATAATGTGGTTTCCATGAATGAGAATGCTAGTCTTGCTTTGATCCCTACTCGTGAGGAAATTCTGAATGCTGTTAGGAACATTGGAGCTTTTAAAGCTCCTGGCCCCGATGGCTTTCAAGCTCTCTTTTATCACAAGTTTTGGGACATTATTGGGGATTCTTTCTGCAATCTTATACAATCCTGTTTTTCTAATAGAACCATCCCCAAAGAGATGAATTGTACTAATATTGTTCTGATTCCTAAGGTTACTAATCCTGAGCTCATCACCCAATTTCGCCCCATTGGCTTAAGCAATGTGTCGTACAAAGTGGTGTCTAAAATTATTGTGAATCGGATTAGACCCCTGTTGGATAACATTATTAGTCCTTTTCAAGCTAGCTTTATTCCTGGTAGACAAACCTCTGATAATATCATCATTTGCCAAGAAATTATCCACACTCTCAAGAATAGGAAAGCTAGGAAAGGGGGGATGATTTGGAAAATCGATTTTGATAAAGCTTATGATAGAATATCTTGGGATTTTCTTTTGGATTCCCTTAGATATTTTCATTTGAATGAAGAATTGATAGCTCTCATTATGAGCTGTGTTACCAATATTGAATCCTCTATTCTGTGGAACGGCCAAGCTCTTCCTCCTTTTAGACCGGAAAGAGGATTACGCCAAGGTGACCCTCTCTCCCCTTATCTTTTTGTCATTTGTATGGAGAGACTTTCTGCTTTTATTAATGAAAGAGTGGCCAACAATCAATGGGAAGGTATAAAAATCTCCTCTGATGGACCCTGTTTTTCTCATCTTTTCTTTGCTGATGATATCATGTTGTTTGGTTCTGCTACTGATGTTCAATGCAATATCATGAAAGAGACTCTTGATATGTTTTGTGTTCAGTCTGGTCAACTCGTTAGTGGTCATAAGTCTAAAGTTTTTATCTCCCCTAACATTGACTCTAGACGTGCTAAGAACCTTAGCCTTTTGAGTGGTTTTAGCCTTACTAAGGACCTTGGAATGTATCTTGGTGTACCATTACTTCACACTAAGGTGTCTAATAGGAATTATCAGTATATTATTGAGAGATTGAACATGAAGCTGGCTGGTTGGAAAGCTAATTCTCTCAACCTTATGGGAAGGGCTACCCTAGTGCAATCTGTTACTTCCACTATTCCCTACTACACTATGCAGACTTCCTTGTTACCTGCTACTATCACCAATAAAATTGATAAAATTAACAGGAATTTTCTTTGGGGGGACAGGGCTGCGAACAAGAAGGTCCATCTTGTTAACTGGCAGACTGTGTGTAAGACTAAGAAGCAAGGGGGATTGGGTATAAGACAAGCTGGCATATCTAATTTAGCTTTAATCTCCAAGCTTGGTTGGAGAATTTCCACTGAGAAGAAACCCCTATGGATCCAAGTTCTTCATAAAAAGTACCTTAAACATCATAATCTCAGAGATTGGCCTTTAAAGAAGAAAGCTTCTAACACCTGGAGAAGTATTGTTAGGGTGAGAGATTATGTGTTCAAGAATATTAAGTGGATCGTGGGTAATGGCAAGGACATCTCCTTTTGGCATGATTGGTGGTGTGGTGACAAGCCCTTGGTTACCAATGACCATGGTATCACTGATGATAGTAATGCTAAGGTGGCTGATTTCATTAGTAATAACAAGGATTGGGATGTCCAATCTTTAAGTCAGACTGTGAACAATCATGAAGTGAATAAGATTACTAATATTTTGTTGCCTAAGCATGCTAATGTGGAAGACACTCCTATTTGGACCTTGAATCGTAAGGGTAACTTCTCTGTTAAATCCTCATATGAGCACATGGTTGATATTTCTAACCCTGATAATAGTTGGAATTGGATCTGGAAACTTAAAGTTCCCTCCAAATTGAAAGGGTTTCTTTGGATTTGCATGCATGGTAAACTCTTGACTAATCAACAGAGAAGTATCAGAGGTTTTAATGCTAATGATAATTGCCCTAGATGTAATGGTTCCTGTGAAGACATGATGCATTTATTTTTTACTTGTCCTACTAGTGCTGACATCTGGTCCAAGACTCCTCATATTCAGGTACCCCTTACGGGTGACATGAATGCTTGGAGAACATGGCTGAAGGATAATGTCAATCATTCCAGGACCGATAAAGGGAGTTATTCGAATTCTGTGCTTATTCTTGTTACTTTATGGAAAATTTGGAATGCCAGGAACAGAAAAGTCTTTGATGATATTAACGTAGACCCTGCCTGTGTGCATAACCAATGCTTGATATTCAGTTCTGAAATAGTGGCTTCGTTTATGAATCATTATCCGGTCTCCAGTAGACAAATAAAATTCATTAATTGGAATTTCCCAGGTACAAACAAATTGAAGCTAAATACGGATGGCAGCAGTAAAGGAAACCCAGGCCCTGCTGGGTTTGGAGGGGTCTTCAGAGAGGAGCGTGGTCACTGGGTGATTGGCTTCTATGGGAGACTTGAGGAGTGCACAAGCCTTGAAGCAGAGCTGTGGGGCATCTTTCGTGGTCTGGAGATGGTGAAGAGCCAAAATATGGAATCTGTGGAAATTGATTCAGACTCGGCTGCAGCCATTGATCTTATCAAAGGAGTGGTTCCTACCCACTCTCCTCACAAAGTCCTCATTCAGGAGTGCCAAGCGCTGATGGAAGCCACCGGATGCTCCCTAAACCATGTCTACCGGGAAGGAAACAAAGTGGCGGATAAACTTGCAAATATGGGAGTGGAGCAGGACCTTAAGTGGGTCTCCCACATTGCTCCTCCTGATGTTATCATTCCCCTCCTTGAAGCTGATATGAGGGGGATAGCCTTTGAAAGGCCTTAGTTTTGTTTCTGTTTTTTTTTGCTTTTCCTTTGTACCAAAAAAAAAAAAGTCTAAAAGTTTATAGAGAGCAAATTTTTTAGGCCTTCTCAAAGGCCAAGCAAACAATGAGATCCTTGGGCTTTTCGTTTGAGCCTGAGGATGTAAGTGCTATTTAGCCAAATTTGACTTTCTACACGCCTCAATTCTATAATAGAATTAAGGCATGAGGGGGCAATGTTTACACCCAAATTTGGCATTTTTTCCTATAGGGCCCAAAAGTATTATTTTCGGACCAAAGTGGGCTAATTTCACTTGTAAAATTAATGGGCCGCATTAAGTTTATTTTGTTAAGTCCTGACCCAATTAATTTTTATGAGCTTAGCTCATTTAGTATTTCTCGGCAATGGTAGAGCCCAATTAATTTTGGCCCATGAGAAATGATGGAGGCGGTTATAGACGATAATTTCTGGAATTATAAATAAAGGCCATTAATATTAATTTAAAATGGCTCCATTATCACAATTATCCCCTAGAAGTGCACGTGTGAACTGCCAAATTGGCAGTTTGGAATCCATTCTCTCTACATGCCATAAAATATGGAGCATTGGGAGCTAGGATACTGTGGCAAGATGACAGCAAGATCAAGCTTAGAGACTGAAATATGGAGTATTTACAGAGGTTTAACAATCATATTGGAGAAAGGATTCACCAACATCCAGATTGAATCAGATTCTCAAACAGCGGTAATGCTTTTCAAAGAAGGTGCTAATCCTAATCACCCACAAAGCAATATTCTCAATGATGGGCACTACATTCTCAACCGGACTGGATGTACCATAACTCACATATATCGGGGAGCAAACGAATGTGCTGATTTCCTTGCAAGATTTGGAGCAGAGCATCCCGAGGATTTGATGGTGATCAATCAGCCTCCCTTAGAAATAAGGGAGTTCATGAACAGGGACAGACTTAACACAAGACTGATCCTTGATTAGTTGCCTTTTATGCCTTGTCAAAACTTGACTATGATATTTTTGGATTGTAACAAACTCACTGCACTTCTGATGCAGTCTTTCCTTCTTCCCTAGTTTTAATATATTTCCGACGTACCAAAAAAAATAAAAATAAAATAAGGAAATGGACCTTATATGCTGGCAAGAATTGGTTCCAAAGGTGGAGGTAGTTATGGGCCATGACACATGGGATAATTTTTCCAAGATAATTCAAAGGCTATTTTTCCTCTGAAGGATACACGTGCAGGAGAAGAATAAGTAGTGGGCCCGGGTGAATTTTCTCCATTAATTATCTCGGTTTATACATGTAAAGAAGAAATGGGTCAGTACTTAACCGCCAATAACTGCGGCAAATGGAGGGAAATTTGTCAACACGGGACACTTGGCAATTTGTGGTGAAGGCTGCAAGTTGAAGAAGACACTTGGCAGCATTTCGACGTAAGCAAAGTTGGCGCCAAGAGCCTATAAATACAGGAACTTAAGAAGAAAAAAGGGTTCCTCAACCATTAACCTCACGGTTACCCAAAAATTTAGCTCTCGCCACACTATGTTTTTACTTTCCAGCAAAGTACCCGCTCAACTCCGTTCAGTGTATCTTTATCCACAAGATTCTAGACCGCCTAGGTCTTGTTTTCCATTTCCTTGTACCCAAACTTTGTTAAACCGTTAATAAAGTTTGTTTCTTTTTCGTTATAACGTGTTCTTCTCATTTTCTCACACGGTTGAGAAATTTTAAGTCCTCGCACGTAAGGCAAACAACGAACCACATTGTGGCCTCGCCCTTTGGGTCACACGCAATTGCTCCGATTAGAAGTCAGAAAAGGCTCGCAACGCTTTTCCACGTTGGACGTCGACAAGTCCTAGCACGCCCGTGCAACAACCGCGGGAGCCATTGAGTTTTTCCCCAAAACGGAGAAACAATAGGTAAAGATCTGCACTAGTAGAGTGCTAGGAAAGTGTAAGTTTGCGGATTTATTAATTTACGGAAAAATCTACAATACACACCCCTTTTAGATGTGTACGATATGCACCCATTGTGTGGTCCATATTGCGCCACCTCATAAAAAATAACCTGGAGAACCGATCATTAGTAACATTTTTGTTTGTTTCGTAACTTTTATACTAAGAATTCGTAACTTTTAGATAATATGATTCGTAACATTTTCTTTCATTTCGTAACTTTTCGTGGGTTTCGTAACTTTGAGATAAAAAATTATAACTTTTTTCAAATATGATTCGTAATATTTTTGTATGTTTTGTAACTTTTATACTAAGTATTCGTAACTTTTAGACAATATGATTCGTAACATTTTCTTTTGTTTCGTAACTTTTTGTGTGTTTCGTAACTTTTCGTGGGTCTCGTAACTTTGAGAAAAAAATTATAACTTTTCTCAAATATGATTTGTAACATTTTTGTAACTTTTCGTAACTAATCGTGTGTTTCGTAACTTTTCGTGGGTCTCGTAACTTTAATTTGTTAAGTCACCTGTTACTCAGGTTAACAAGTTACCGATTTGTAACTTTTTGTAATTGATTCGTAACTTTTAACCATCCAACGGTAAATAACTTGGGTGCATATGATACACAACCAAAAAAGGTATGTATTGTAGCCTCTTCCTTTCACGGAAGAAGCAGTGCGCGCAATCCTCCGCTGATAATCATTCCCTATGGAAAAACGATAAGTCTAACATAACATCTGGCCTAAAAGAATGATGCTGGCGTAAGATAAAGCAAACATAATTGCAAATCGATCTTTAATAGAGAACAAAAAACTTAGGAAGTAGCATGTTAGCTTTGCTAACTGAGTGTGAATTATTTCTAAAACAACTGTTAAACATGAGTGCTGATTCTTAAATGGAAAACACAACAAAAAGATTCGGATGCTATTAACCATGCATATGGAAATAACTCCACATCATGCCTAGCCAGAAGCAAGAATAACATACTCGATGAGCATCCGTGGAAGATCGACAGATCTCCTTTGAACTGTGCTATAGGAGAGAATTAACAGACTTTCCAATTTCGATAGCCTGCGGTATAAAAAAGTGTAGTATGAGAAACTATAGAAAAACTCCACAAACACATTTTAACATTCAAACTGCTTCAAAACTAATAGTAGCAAAAAGAAGTTAAGGACCAACAGAATAATGGAACCCAAACCATATCAAATTCGTACCTTGCTAGTCTTTTGTTGCCCCCTAGCAAGCCGAGACGCAAGGGATGTCATTAATAGATAATAAAACGTGTTCACCTTTCATTTGATATCCAAGGAGTTCATATCGTTGAACAAAACACATAAATAAAACGTACTATCATTTACATGAAGGTGTAAAACACAAGTATAAAGCCGTTTAACATAGGTATTAGTCACTCACCTATGTCAAAAATTATGATTTTGATTATGTTTTTAAGACACATTTGACTTCTTGAAAGCTTTGTAAAGCTGTCTTATTAGAACTGCCTTTGATACTGTGAAAATGATTCCCTCGATAAATTGCACCGCGATGCAGTGCGGAGAAGTGAATATTGCTCTGTATTTGCTATTGCTCTGGTGTTGCTTAGTGAGCTTTATCAGTTGAATGTCTGAAAATGGTAAGTACTCCGGAAAATTACCCCGAAAGTGAAATCAGTCGTTCACGTGAATATCCAAGTAAATCTGAACCATTGATTTAACTTTCGTGAAATTTTCGGATATCTTTTCTGTGTAAGCATTGCTGGCAGAATGTCTTCCTTTTATAGACTGGAATAATTAGACAGTTTGAAACAAGAGCAATGCTAGATACTCAAAAAAACTTACCCGGAAAGTGAAAATCAGTGGTTCCAAGTGAATTAATTTGAACCACTCATTTCACTTTTCGGGAGTACCAAAGTTAACAATGGCAGAGATGAAACAGAACCGGACCACCATTGCTTGAAATCACGTAATGGTCCAAGTGGTATTTGATAAATCGTTTGGGCCAGGAGCTAGAAATTGAAAGGATTGAATTCAGGGCCAGGAGCTAGAAATGGATATTGGGCTCTGACCATGTTTGCTCAAATTCTAGTTTACAAAAAGAGGTTTCTTCAAGGGCCAATACATGTTTAGGGCCAACGGGGTAGATTTTGAAAAGGCTTTACACGGATTAAGTAATGAGGTAATTTGACCCGAAGGACAAGTGATAAGATGAAAATTTTGTTACTTGAAAAATAACTAACGAAAGGGTCAGCCATATAGCAATTATCAAAGGGGGTTCTAATAAGACAGCTTTACAAAGCTTTTAAGAAATCAAATTTGTCTTAAAAACACAATCAAAATAAATCAATAATTTAAAACAATAATAAGCGAAAACTTTGAACAAATGCCTCCCCTCAATATATACAACAATTTCAATATTTAATTATTTACGATCAATGAGCAATATGAATGTATAACAAGGCAAGCACATTCACACACAATACTTTTTTTTTTTTTTAGTTGCTGGAATGAAAACTAGTTTGGAACCTTGATCAATATAGTTCAATGTAATGTTTTGGAATCCAATTCCAAATTATTGCTTTTGGTGTAATGCTTTATATATTGTTATTTGCCAGTTCTTGTATTTTTTTTTTTTTTTTTTGCATTCTACTTGCTATTTTCGTTATGGAATATAATTCGTGGATAAAACTGGAACCAATCCATGACTCACGGATTAGATTGGAACTGGACCATAGGATTTTTGCTCCGGACACGGACGGCCTTTTCTAAAACTCGTGACTCGCGGATTAAGATTAACTGGATTCAGAGGAATCCGATCGATCTGGACCATGAGCAACCCTATAGTTCTTTGCGGCTTTCTAATCCCTCGATTAAGGATAGATGCTACTTTTAGATGATTATTTCATGTACCTTTGTTTTCAATCAATGGAGCTTCTATGATTCTGATAAAAAAAAAATTTCTATATTTAAAACAGAGCGGAAAATGTCTAAGCATACAAACAAGCAACATTTTAGTGGGCCGAATATTAGTGGTCCAGTCCACAAAGGAAATTGACTGGGGCTAGATAAGCACACTAGGGACCGCTGGGCACATCTCATCTTGTGGCCGAACATCCTTGAGACAGTAGGTCTTAGCGGATGTTCCATGTAGCCCAGTGAGATCCAAGATAGCTTAGTGCTGAAGGTTCCAAGGACCGAAGGCTCCAGATGGTTTTCCCTGTGAGGATTTCTGTAGGTATATGACCAAGGCTAACAAACGCCGAAGGCTGCAAAGGCCATATCCGGATCAAGGCAGTAAATGCTCGGGTACAGTGGTATTGGGGGCGGGCAATATGGCCCGATCCAAGAGCCAACCCACGAGGGGCCGTTAAGCGGTTACATGTGCACGTGAAGGAAGCAACGTGGCACAAAGTGGGAAACTTCTAGAGGCTCCTAGAAGACTACGCGGCAGCAGATTACAGGCCGTGTCACGAGACCGTAGTGGTCAGTGACCACTGGTCACGTATGACGTCATGAGACTTGTAAAGTAAATACATAGATGCCTATAAACACCAAGGGATGAACCCTAGAGGTACATAGACAATCTGAGATCTAATAATCTTTGCACTCTCCTTCTCTGTTTACTAACTTGATCGTCGAAGTGGCCTGAATGACACTAACCAGCTGCTTCTGGTTGTAGGTACAAGTAAGAGACTGAGTTCCACCACTGTGAAGAGGAAAGCACCTCCGCGAATCACCCCCCAACAAACATCTATGGCCGTTCGATCAAATTTTTATGTTAAAGGTATAGCCATCAGGTCATTTCTTTATTAAACAATATATATAAAAAAATTCTCCTAAAAATCCACCCCTTATCTCCTTCACTTTTTAGACAATGTATCCCGATTTTAATGTTGCATTTGGTGACAAAATTGAAAAATGTCTCTAAATGATAACTGACACTATGTGCAAATTGCATTGATTGGTATATTATGTCGATGTGCTTTTAAGCATGGACATCCGCTAGTATCATAGTATACTCCATTAAAAGGAAGGAAGGGACATTGGGCAAGATATATGAATTCCCCGTGCAAATGGAGGCGCCTGTCGAAAAGATACTCCGAAGGCTTCATAGATTGTATGTCATTCGTGAGAACTGGGAAGAGCCCTAAGAATGCCAACTAGCACGAATTGATTAAATTGATAATTTTATTTTCAAGCTGACACATTTGACATAATCCTATTACATCAAAGGTGTCTCATTATCCTTTTTCGATATTTTTTTTGTCATGCAATATACATCAACGAAAGTTAGTGGGAAATTTAGTTAGTGGGTTAAACAACCAAAGGGGGTTCGATGTCTCTCCATAAACTTGAACCCCATACCTTTCCCTTGACAGGAAAGGGATACAACCAGATGGGCTACAAAGCCAATAAATTATTCCGTCTCTATCATCCTGATCTGTACTACATTCTCATTTGGGACCCAAATCAGGTCGGTCATATGTGGGCATGACCTGGTGACCTATTTATTATCCGGTTGAAGTAATCTCACTCTCGCAGGATCATAGGACTACTAAAGCATCAAGGATGCTCGTATGTATAATTCAAGTAGGATATTCACGATTAAGTGACACAAGAATATCAATTATCGAGTTTTAGAAACTCTCTCCCCGCATAGTTTTCTCTCTCCACAATTAAAGGCCAATCCAAGCTTTTGCACAGTGGAACTAAGGGTGATATTTGAATCTCATAGTATCACTCTATCATAAGAGATTGTAGCTGTTCTAGTACATAATTCATCCACCAAAAATCCTGTTTTGTTAAAGTTCTCAAAAGGTAACTCAAACCACCGGCTTCCGCATTCGTTAGTGATAGTTTTCAATAACAAAATCAAATTCTTTAAATCGATCAATTCAACCTCTCTTAATTTGTTTTGTCTTCATGCTTCGGCTTTCACTTTTCATTGTTCTTTGCGGCAGAAGTGGTGACTGTTTGGCCCTTTCGCAGTGTTAGGGAAAAATTTTACACTTTTTATTTATTCGAATAAGGTCGCTATTAATGTTTTCTAGTGTTTTTGTCATGCAAATGTCAGTAGGAATATGCATGCTTAATTGAGACTAAATACTGGCTAATATCTTGATCGTATGACTGACTAATTTGCTCTGTAAGTACGGATTTTTATTAAGTATTAGTATTTGCTTAGTGAGGATGGGATCAGAGTCGGCCCAACCTCGTTGGAGGCCTAAGGCGAAATCTGAATGGCCTTGGAGGATGGGATCAGAAGCGGTCCAACCCCATTAATTAGAGGCCTAAGGCGAAATCTGAATGCGAGGCCATTGAAGTTGAAGTATTGATGTTAAACCTTTTTCATCTAACATTTTTTGTTTCGTATTTGATTTTTTTCCCTTTTCGAGATGTAAAGAACTTGGTGCAATTGTGGCGAATTTTTTCTGGAGTGGTTCTGAAGAAACAAGGAAGATTCATTGGTTAAGTTGGGAGAGGCTCTCAGAGGTGAAGGGTAAGGGCGGACTTGGCTTTCGTGATTTTGAAGCTTTCAATCTTGCTATGCTAGCAAAGCAAGGGTGGAGGTTACTAAACGGTGAGGAGTCGCTATTTTATAAGGTGTTTAAGGCTAAGTACTTCCCTAACACTTCCTTTTTGGAGGCGCAACCAAAACAATCAAGTTCTTGGGCTTGGCAGAGTATAATAGCGAGTCGAGAGGTGATTGCAAAAGGCTGGCAGTGGAGAGTGGCTGATGGCAAGAGTATTAATATTTGGCAAGACCCATGGTTAATGGATCCCCTGTACCCAAAAATCCTAACCGCAAACCCCCATGACGAGAGATGGATGAAAGTTAGTGACTTGATTGATGAGCATGGATGGAAGGAAGATGCTATGAATAGTTTGTTCATAGGGCGGGATGTCGAGCAGATCTTGAGATTGCCAATTAGCCAGTCTGGATTGGGGGATAGACGAATTTGGAGAGGCACTTTGCAAGGGAAATTCACAGTTAAATCAGCTTATGTGCTTGCAAAGGAGTGGGTACAAAGTCAGAGACGGAGTGCAAATTTACATGGGCAATCCAGTGGGGAGCAAGAGGACGTGGACCAATGGAAGAGAATATGGCACATTAAAGCTCCTATGAAGATTAGATTTTTTATGTGGAAGTGTTTGCAGAATATTTTGGCTTTGAACAATAACCTCCATCATAGAAAGCTTCCAGTTGATTGCTTATGCCCTGTGTGGTTTGGAGTCAGAAATTGTGGACCATATGCTGTTTCGGTGTGATAGAGCGACAAAAACATGGCTACTCTCACCATTTAGATTCAGACCGGAGGAGATGAGGATAGCCAAGCTGCAAGAGTTATGGAGTAAGTTGGGAAAAATTGAAAAGAATGCAGAGAAATGGGAGACATTGGGTTTGTTGGCGTTTGTATGCTGGAATATTTGGAAGGCCAGGAATGAGTGGGTGTTTAGAAGGACGAGGGCTGAGGAGACCAAAATTATTTCAAATGCAATGGCGGAGTTTCATGAGTTCTGTGAACAGAATGAGGATTGCGTTCATGCAGGCAGGACACAAGTAGAGAGCAGCAGTCCACGATGGGATCCACCAGACTCGGGTTTGATCAAGGTGAATGTAGATGGAGCTTTCTTGAAGGAAACGGGCAGAGGAGGAGTGGGGTTGGCATGGAGGAATGACCAAGGGAATCTGTTGCGAATGGATGCTATTCCTATTCCGAAAGCCCATTCACCAGATATGGTGGAAGCTTTGGGTTTTCGATTAGCGGCGAAGACTATTTTTGAGATTGGAGGCTCCAATTACATTTTGGAAGGCGATGCTCAAAGAGTGATCAAGATGCTACAGGGAACTAATGCTACCAGTGCTACCTTGGACATCATCATCCAGGATACTCTTATCTTTGTTGATTTGGTTTCATCTTTGTCTTTTAATTTTGTTTCGCATTTGCAATAGGGTGGCTAATGCTTTAGTCAAGTATGACCTAAGTATTGATTGTCCTGTTACTCAAGTTGGTGATTTTCCAACTTGGGTCCAACAGGAAGTCTCTTTGGACTCTTAATTTTCCATATGCATTAAAGTTTTAACGATTGACAAAAAAAAAGAAGATGTAAAGATGTTACTATATCTATTTTATAGGAAACATTTAATACGAGAGGGATCTTATGGAACAATTAATCCTGACAAAGTATATGTTTTAGGAGGCAATTGACCTTAACGATGCCTTTTTTTATCACTTGAAATGGTTCAGATTCTTTTGAAAAGTCAAAATTGCAGTATACATACGTTCACACATATTAATAGGGGTGCTTACGGTCCGGATTGGCATGAATCTAATCATAATCCGCGAGTCACGATTTTTTGAAAATAAAATCCGTGTTCAATCCAAAAGTCTCACGGTTCGGTTCCAATCCGATCCGCGAGTCACGGATCGGTTCCAGATTTGTCCACGGATTTTCAACTTATTCTAAAAGAAAAAAAAATCATCAACTCAATTTCAAATTTTGCCTCTATTCGTACCCTATATGAAGAAAATCAAGTAGCAGATACACTAGCAGAAATAGAAACCAATCAGGACTGCAAACTTATACTAGTACGTGGATAGTTCCAATTCACAAACAAAGGCACTAGCAGAAATAGAAGCCAATTAAGACTACAAACTTATCCTAGTACGTAGATAGTTCCAGTTCACAAACAAAGGTAGTTTAGTTGAGTGGAATATAAATACATTCACAGTTACATTAAAGTCCAATACAAAAAAACTACATATATATTTATTTTTAAAAAAAATTATATATAATAAAAATCTCATGGTCCGGATCGGTTAATCCGCGATTTCAAAATCAAAATCCAAATCCGTGTCCGGACCGCGAGTCACGGTTTTTTATTTTTTGAATCTGCGTCCGGACCATTAATCCACGGTTGAAATTCAAAACGTGCGGATCGGTTCGGTTCAGACCGGATTCACGGTTCACCGATTTTTTTGAGCATCCCTACATATTAAGGCTCTAGACATTAACCTCAACGGCCTAGCACTTCAACCGTCCCTGAATGGCACTTGCTCAACAAAATTAAAGAAAGACATTAGTCTACCAATCCAGAACTTGTGAAAGAACTCTCAACCTAAGAAATTCCAAATTCTGTTAATTTTTTGCTGTCAGTATTACTAAAATAACTAAATAACCCTTTTTGTAAAAGGAGTTGAACCATATATCCATAAACTCAGGAAAGTCCTAAAGGGCTACAAACGCTAAATTGGAGCCCTTTGTTGGGACAAACACACAACGGATTGAATGAGTTGTCCATGTGATTAGGATAGTAATACATTGAGTACAAATAACACCCCATAAAGGGTAGAAACGATACAGAGAGCTCCGCAGAACGGAGACTCTCCAGCTAGGTCAAGTCCCATGCAGGGGATCTCCCACCGGAGAAAGTCCCATGCAGGAGACAACAACAAAGAAAACATAATATTGAAAACAAAAACCTCCGGTCGCCGGAGATGTCGCTGAAGCCATCGCCTTAGGTCCTATTGTGGGTTCACCCTTTATAACTAATATCTCATACTATTTTATCCTCATTATTATTTAATTCACCCAAAATTCATCCCGCATTCAAACGAGCCGTTATAGGAATATCCTTCTCTTATACACACTCTCGTTTTCTATCATCAACGACTAATACCACTACTATTTCATCCCATTATTATTTAATCCACACAAAAGTCAATCCGCCTTCAAACGAGCCGTAATAGAAATTTCCTTTTCTTATACACGCATGTTCTCTATCTCACAAATCCGTCTACGTCCGTTTGTGTCGGAGGGACCATTATGATTACGAGAGCGAAAAAAGGTGAAAAATCTGCTTATAGAATCAATTGATTCTGGCAAGCATCTATCTATCTTAAAGAAAGACGTGAAGAGGACCCATTCTCGTATTCTTGTTGGCTAGAAGAACTTTTTGTGACTTTGTGATGAAGAGACAATTGAAATCCTCTTTACAGGGAACGTCGAAGCATCGCCGGTGGGCGACCAACTGCCTACTGTTTTAAACCCTCTCCACTCGGCCGAAACATATAGGTAGCTCGCTACTCGAATCTTGGCCGACTGACAATGCTCGCCATATATTCGATAAAATGTCTGAACGTCAATTGTTAAGTGGAACATCGGCATTGTCACGTCCAATTATATGTGCGCTATATTGTCAAGTAGGGGCGGAGCCTGAATTTTGGTTGGGGGGGGCAAGAATTAGACGCGTTCAAGGGGTGCAAGGATTTTGGTTCAGGAGGGCAAAAAAAAAAAATCAAAGAGGGGTCAATTATCAATTTTGTGAGGTATACTAGTAAAATCCCTATAGAAATTTGGGGGTCAGGGGGGTCAACTGACCCCTCTTGTCTCTATGTGGCTCCGCCCCTGCTGTCAAGTGGAACATCGGCATGACTTTACGTGTTCAATGCATTCAAAAGCTTCCCTTTGCTCTGACTGACTCTATTTGTCTTACCAAATGGTACAAAATTTAGTTGCTCTTATCGCAATAGTGGATACATGAATTGCACGTTAATTTCAATCTGCATTATCAATCCTTCATTTATTCCTAGATTTCTGATGAACGCTGACTTCCAGCAACTCAAAATCTGGGGCATGGGTAATAAAGAGCTAGAGGGATCCAAGTACAGAGCTTCATGTAACCAAATCTTCAAACCTTGCCATTATTGTCTTCATTATCCATGGACTGCAACTGCTGCTCCGCTTTCTCACCTTTCTTTTCTATATCCGGTTTGTGGGGTTCTTCCACGATACTCTTTTTCCTATACATAAAGTAAAGCACAAGCTGGAGGATGCCCGAAGGGACGCCAACGAAATTTGGAGACTGCGGATATGTGCAAATTTTAGTTAGAGAACTAAATTTTGACTTGGAATGAGTAATTGTTTGAACTTCAAGGATATATACAAAATTAAGCTTAAATTGTCTAACAAACCGCGAGAACTATATCGTGGCTCAGCAGTCCATAGGCCATCCAAAGGGAAGTTGCTAGGAATGAGAAAAATGACAAGTAGAATGGCATAAATTCCACGCTCTTCATTTGTATTACTCGCTTCTGCAATATAAATCGTATTTGGTGTGTGAGTTATATATGCATGCATGTTTTTTCGTATAGGTACTGAACATAACTTATTTGCTTGTTGCCAAATTAGGGACTAGTCTTATATTGGAAATATAATTATGGACACGATGGTGAGAATAGAACTCACCATGACAACCAATGGCGAGCTGTACATTGACATCGCGGCTATGAGTCCAACACTCCCAACAAACACCTTGCGGTGGTGATGATCGCGCAATACAAAAGTTGATATTGTTGCGGTGATGCAGAAAAGTATAATAACAAGTAGAATCATCATAGCTACCTTCTTCTGCACCATAGGGTGGAAACACATGTTCATATCTTTTTTTAGAAGTTAATGGAAAAGTTGAGGAAAACTATCAATAATCTTCATAATTTTTTAGCTGCAAATAACTAATCATTGTAAACCATAGAGCTTCAATGATCTTTATGGGTCACTTATAAAGATTTACATAAATTTTAAAGGGAATAAACACATGAAATTTATCATTTAAGCTATAAGGATGACTTGTGATTGAAAAAAAATAAAAACTTGCTAATGTTAGGGAGAAGTGTATAGAGATACAACTTGCCTTCTCTCGGGCCGAAGTGAACCAAAAATATATGAGAATGAAGGAAATTTCAAGAAGAATGCCTGCACCATTAACAGTGACCAGAGACAAATTTTCCCACCTATAGCTTACAACAGGCAAGCCATACCAAGTATAAAGGACGCAATTCAGTAGAGCAATGACGTATGGAATACAAGAAAACTCCTCGGTGCTTTTCTTTCTTATGACCCTTGAAAAAGTTAATCTGGAAAGAACAGAACCATAAAATTAGAGTTTAATCATCAGTTATCTCTATTCGTTGGTGTAAAATTATATAGAACTATATTTTACATGGGTGCAGCGTAAAGTAACATTGAAGCTGCATTCCCTGCAATAAAAATCATGCAAACTTTGGTGGTTAGGTAACCGTTGTATCAAATTTGGTTGATGATAAATAATGGTATAGGTAGCCTAAGGAAGACAAAAATTGGCAATTAGGTACCCATCACTCCAACTGCCACGCGAAGCCTATCTCCCATTGTTTTGGACAGAGAAGTTTTGACTAACTAAGAATGTCTAAAGTGCTGGTATAAATAGTGCAAAGATGGTAGGAATGGAATACTTGAAAATTGAGTGGGCAGAGCGATAGGTCTACATCTTGATGAACTTGTGGAGGGAAATAACTTGGCTTTACTAAAAGGATTGTGAAAGGGTATCGAAATTTAGTTACATTTTGATGATTTGAATTGGTCTCCCATAGTTGGATGCTATGTGTTTAGCATGTGTCATGCTTAAAGTCTTGCATAGCTCAACACTGAAGGAATTATCAAATACATGAATTTCATGTTTGGATGTTGGGTGCTATGTGTTTTCAGCATGTGTCATGCTTAAAGTCTGCATACATTTTACACCGTCATTCCCAGCCAAAGGGAATAGGGTAGAGTTATGCGTTTGGTAGCTTGACGGTCAACACATGAAAAAGCCCATCAAACTCCTTATGATTACCAGAGAAAAAAAGAGGCAAAAAAAAAATCAGCTTACAGAATTAATTGATTCTGGCTGAAAGTTATTTAGTTGTAAGAATCTATTTCCATTGTCTTGGGTACTGATTCGTATGGCAATAGTTCTAGCATCTATCTGAAAGACGTAAAGAGGACCCATCTGTTACGAGTGTTCATGAAAGCGGAATTTTTTTAAGAACGTCATTTTCATGAAAGAAAAGCGGCTTTTGAGGAAGAATATTATTTAACTATGATGGTGATATCATCTCTCTGTTGTCTCCCCCTTCAACTACTAAAGTTCTATATCCTCTATCGAACAATTGAAATTCTGATGCTTTATTCTATCGTTGTGTGGTACTTGAATATTCGTCCATTGTGGCTATCTGTTGTCATCTTCTTGATAACTCGGGTGTCCAGACTAGCTTACATGACAATTTGTTGTCATCAAGTAAAATTTCTTGACTTTCTCTTCTTGATTGCACTTTGAATTTATTTGTTGTCATCAAGTAATATTTAGTGTTTTCTTAGACATTATCCCTTCTTTTATGTTAAGACGTCTAAATCAGCTTACGCAGTTACGTGCACCTCGACTACCATTTGTGGACCAATTCCACCGTGAACTAGCGAAGGCCGATTAAAATCTGACAGAACTCCGCGTGACCCAACAAGAGTTGATAGTTTAGAGATTTCGAACCTGAGATCTAGGAGGGTAACCCCCTAGGTCCCTTCTTCACCACCAGACTTTGCTTAGACATTAGGCGCATTAACCTTAATGTCACTGTGAAGTATGTTTCAAACCAGGATTTCGGAACCTCATTCTGTGGACATCGGATCAGATCTGATATTGTGTTATTTTTCATTTACACGGCTGATAAAATCGAGGAATTTTTTTCTCCTGAAGGTTCAAGATGAAATTACTGTTCTATCATTGTCTTGTTGATTTGGACTATGCATCAGGCATTGTCTAGACTCAGCATTATTCCTTTAGAAGGCATTTTTCTATGTGATCAGAAATTTGATGTTAAGCCAGTGGCATTGGCATATATCCAGGGAAATGAAATGGAAGCGTTGAGAATATATTCTCCAGCTACAAAATGTGAAAAACATTCACTATCTAGATTCATCAGTAGTGTAAGTATGAAGGAGGTTTCAAGAAGAATGCCTACGCCATTAACAGTGACCAGAGGTAAATTTTCCCACCTATGGCTGACAACAGGCAAGCCATACCAAGTATAAGTGAAGCAAACCAGTAGAGCAATGATGTAAGGTACACAAGAAAACTCTTCGGTGCTTTTCTTCCGAATGACCCTCGTAAAAGTTAATCTGGAAAGAACAGAAACACAAAATTAGGATTGAATCCTCGATTTTCTCGACTCGTTGAGGTAGAATTAAACAGAACTAGGTTTTACATGGGTGCAGCATAAAGAAACATTGAAGCGGCATTCCCTGCAATAAAAATCATGTAGCGTTTGTAGTCAGGGGATCGTTTTTATCAAATCTATTTGATGATAAATAACGGCATTGGTAGGCGGTAGCCCAAAGAATGAACAAATTAGCAATTAGCTACCCATCGCTCCGGCCAACTGCCACGCGAAGCCTCTCTCCCATTATTTTGGGCAGAGAAGTTTTAAGTAAGTAAGAATTTCAAGACTTCAAGCCACCTTCTGCTGGTATAAATAGTGCGGGAAGGGAATGCTTGAAAATTGAAAGGGCATTTAGGGGGTGTTCCACTAACCCAGTTTTTTGAAAAAACTGGTTTTTCACGGTTTTTTTATGTGATGTGTTGTGAGAGAATGACCTGTCTCGGTGTTTGGAATAAACAGTTTTTTGTTACTTTTTTTTTTTTTTTAATACATTTTGTTGATGGCCAATAGGGAAATATTAAAGGAATTATTTTTTTCGATGGTTCTTTTGTGAGTGGAACATGAAGATTTCCACAATTCGCCAAAGTTTGCTAATCTATATAAAAAAATCCACAATGTCTACACTACAGGATGGCTTTTCTCACGAAGAACCCTGGAAATGTCAACTAACACGAATTAAGTCGAATTAAGTGATTTGTTATTAACATTTACCAGCAACATCAAAGGTATGTCATAATTTTGAATTTAAAATTAAAAGATCCTTTGTTTTTTTTTTCCCCCTTCATCTCTGGCATCCTTATACATATTAGTATTGCAACTTGTTTGTGTGACGAGCCTTTGAGAGCGCCAACTAGCACAAATTAAATTGAATTGGTATTATTATTTTCAAGCGATACGTGTGACATTATCCTATCACATCAAATGCTGATCAGATGGCTACAAACATTTACAACCTTAATAGATAAGTGATTAATTAGATGGCTATAGATATTTCTCTTTTTAATTGATCACACGGTTACACTAATAAATTGATCACACGGTTACAACCTTAATAGATAGGTGATCAGATGGCTACGTTCGTTGCATTTTATTTATATGCCTAGACATTTTCAAACAATACCTCTCCGTTTTTATTATATAGAATCTTGCTTAGAAATGGACTACTACTTTTTGGTGTGAACGCTTGATTTCCACTATTACCGGACATAAATAGTTTCTATGATCTTTTTTCAAGTGCTTTCTGTTTTCTTTTAACTCCTCCACATGTAATTTTCTTTCCATTGCTATTGGCTTTTGTGTAAGCCCTTCAAATTTTCTAACAAATGTTTATGGGAAGTATAAAGGCATGTTTAAAGGTGAGGGAAGGTAATGTCGGTAGAAAAGTATGTTTATGAAGAAATATATTAACTTTAGATATACGTTGGCGAGGCTGCATTTTATTTTTATATTTTTTTTATGGTTTTACAAAATCAATTTGACAGCTAGTGAGTAAAAAAGAAAGGCATTTAATGCTAGAAATACATGTACTCGGTTAGAGCTAACACGATGAACTATTTAAATATAAGGCGACGATGTTAGTACGATAATTTTGTGATACTTAAATATAAGGCGACGATGTTAGTACGGTAATTTTGTAGTCGTTGAATGATCCACCACTTAGGTCATTTGCTGTCATTACTGTATGTCTGTAACAAATATTTCCGACATTCTATCCTTGATTGCTGTTAGAGTTCTTGTTTGCATTTTCTGATATTTTCTTAGACATTACCCCTTTTTTAATCTCAGGTGTCCAAATCAACTTACATGCACATTCGACCAAATTAGCTTACTTACACATCAACTAATATCTTGTGGTCAATTCAACGGACGACGAGCGAAAAACCCAATTAAAGCCAAATCAAGCTCTTTATGAACTAATCCTACAAGAGTTGAAAATATTAGTAAAAAGGTTTCGAACCTAAGACATAGGAGGATGTAACTCCTAAGTCCGTCTTCACCACCAAACCAAATACTTGGTGTTGCTTGGACATATCCCATAATTTATAGAATGATAATACTAAATTAATTGAAAGCTTCAATATTTATTTTCTTGGTTTTTATAGATTTGAAATACCACAAATATATGAGTATAATATCCACCGGTCTGTTTGACCTTATATCGAAACGTCATCAAGCAAAATTTCTTAACTTGAAAAATGCGAGACATTTCATTGACCAATAAAAATGTAAAAATTTAAGATTTCATCCATTAACTCCTACGGCCTACCATACAAATTCAAAATTTCAAATATCTATAGAAACGATCTTTTAACACAACCTATAATTTATGTGGTCAACTGCGTGTGCCGTATGACTTTTATTGGCCCCACCTTAAGTTTGTATGTTTTGACCTGAACAGATGTTAACTTATCCTATACTTTATGCGGATTAATTGTGCATGTTGTGCGGCTTTTAGTGGGCCCAACTTGGATCCGTTTTTTATTTGAACTGTTCATTTTTTGTCTCGTCAACTAGGTGACCCGTGCAAAAATTCAAGTTAATTGGACTTTGGTAACCATATAATCGAAGCACATTTACCTCACAATTTACATGCAAAAACTCGATTCTACCTCTTCCCTTTTTTTTTTCTCAATTTAAATGTGGTTCAATAACACGGGTAACAATCAATGTTCGATCAACTAAGGAGTCTTTTAAATAAATTGACTTTTCATAATTTTTTATGTGATGTATTGTGAGAGAATGACCCATCTTTATTTTTGAAAAAAACTATTTTTTGTCGTGGAACACCCCTAAATATGGAGAAAAAACTTGGGTGCAAATAGGGTGGAATCTGACGCGGTGCCCCTTCGACATATCTGAGCTGTCTAAAAGTGTGTTGGACGGTCCGGATTAAAATACTCTCTCACCTCTTTCTCTCTCCGCATCCTATCGCTAAATCCGGACCATCCAAATACACTTTGGAGGGCCATGATGTGCCAAGGGTCATCACGTGGTACCCTATTTGTACCCAAGTTTTTCTCCCAAAAATGGATATAGTAGTAGTCTTCCTTATTCGTGCCTCCCTAAATTCTCTCTCCTAGGGCTAGTTTTTTGTGTAAGGTGGTAAAGCATGGCTCCCGTTAATGCTGGTGATGGCAATCTGAGTGGAGGATCGTATCCCAGACGCCTAGGGCTACAGAAGAGGAAGCGACAAGAGGAGGTCTGCTGCAGAAGGGTGACACGATCGTTGTCGCTGAAACAGAAATTGGAAGAGAAGGAAAAGCACAGAAAATTGATTGATCGCCGCGAAATAACCCCAGCCGAGAGGAAGATCTACGATGAACAGGTCCAGAAGACCGGGGTATGTATATAATTCACCTAATTAGTTATTAATTGCTTTGAATGAATGTCTATCTGAATTTTAAACCCTGTATTGTGTCGGATTGAGCATCTCCACTGGTTAGAGCCAGATTGTCATCCCCGTAGCCAGGGTTTGTGCCATTATGCCTTTTGTACTTTTTTATGGTAAGCAACGTTATTCTAACACTGATAAAGGGATAAATTTAGATAGAGACCTTTTTTTTTCTTTTTTTTTTGTTGCCACTATATTGGCCTACCTATTGGACATGGACTTTACAAAAGGTGCTGCCAAGTTATTGCTTTGGCATTGGATTTAGCTACCCCAGTGGAGATGCTCTTAACACATTCAGGTCCTTCTAACTTTCATATTTGTGATGTACAGGGTTTTGATGTCTGTATTCACGACAGTGTGTGTTTACGGTATAATATTCCCTCAACCGAACTTTGACAAGATCCCCTTGATTTCTGAGTGGGCCAAACGTTGTGCGAGGGAGGCCATTGAATTCTATAACAACAAACATGTAAGCTTGTCTTTTTGCGTTTCCCCCATCCCCTCCATTATTGCCTATTTATTAGGTACTCCATTACTTCCATTCAACCTATTTCTTATATCGCAGGATGCAGAATTCCAGTTTACGAGGGTCGTCAAGTTAAACTCTATGGGGTGTGCAGGTTATAATTTTTATATTTCCTTTGAGGCGAAGGCTAAGGATGCTGCTCCTATGTATTTCCAAGCTCTTGTTTATGCTGGAATACCTACCAGGCTACCAATGAGACAAAGGTTGAATTTTGCCGTCCCCAACCTTAATTTTAGGTTAACCACAGGTATGTTTTTGTTCGACTTGTTTTTATTTCTCATCGTTATTGGACTGGTTATGGTTTTATGTATCATTAAAACCTTATTTATTTCCCTTTGGATGCTTTTACTCTTGCCCATGAACCTCCCATAATGCAAATATTTAGAAGTTTTTTTTTTACTTGTTTGATCGGTCCACATAAAGTTATCTTGGCAGAAGAGAGTCTATCGAGATTGAGAAAAGGAAAACTTAAGGAGAAAATATGAAGCAGTTTAACTCACAGGGTTCATCCTAAAGGGAAGTGACTGAAGAGTTGGGCATATTGACAAAAGGGGGAAGGTACCTTTGGAATGAAAAATGGGTGTTTTCTTGGTTGCCACTAGTATGCTTGCGGTGATCTTAGGCTATGAATGGAAAGATGACATGCTCTTGTTTGATGAATATTGAAAGAAGGTTTTCTTTCAGAAGTAAAATCAGGAGAGGTTATCTCACAAAGCACAATAGTCTAAGAGGAGGGAGAAAATGCTCAAATGAAGTAGAGAGGTAGAGAAGTTTACAAGTAAGATGAGGTTATGAATGTAAGCAATTGTAGTGGTTTGGTATAAGGGGTGGGGTATTCATTGTGGAGAATGTATAACTGCCTTCTTATACTGATTGATTTTGTTTGTTTCTACCATTTTTTCTTTTCTTAAAGGTGGGGGAGTGGAGATGCTATAGGCATGCCAATAGTTGTATGGATCTCTTTGTCGATTGTATTTTTTCAAAAAGTCCATTAAGATACGTGCCAATATATTGGTGACTTTTTTTTTATTTTAAGTGCAACCTTCTCATTATGAAGGAGGCTTTATAGAGACTGTGAAGGCTTAGGATTTACTAGGGATAGTAATCTTACTTGCTAGCTAGGGATGTAGTAAATGCTATTAACAAGCAAAGCTTTTTGCATATGTCGTTGGGGTACAAGCAATGGGGAAGGAACACTTGTAATTGCAAGATTAGGATTCTTGTAACTAAGCTTGTTCCCTCATTCCGATATGAAGTTAAAAAGCCATTGACTTGTTTGATAGAATTGGAGAAGTTGTCCCAAATAGCAAGAGTCTTAAGGAGAGGGAGAAGATGTTGATGTAGAAAGGAAATTGAAGAAGAAATTTTGTGGGGTGAATTATAAGGGATAGTGAAATATAAAGTGGTGGGGCATGCCCTTTGTGTGTCCAAATGTTCAACTATGGTTTTTGTACAATGGTGGTTTGAGTGTCTCAAAATCGTGGTGGGAGGTTGAATATTATATCCACTCATCCTGTTGAACTCTTGAAGAGCTTGTATGAATTTTAAATTTAGTGTTTACCAAAAAGGTCATCGGTGTGTTTGTGTGTGTGATTGTCTATCTTAAGATTGTCGTTAAATATGATGCTTATCAGTATATTTTCATTGACTTATGCGCGAATTTTCTTATGTCAAATACGATGTTCTATGAAGCATTCACACGCATAACTAATCATTGTATGTGTGTCGTGACTACCAGGGACAGACGTTGGCGGCACGTGTCTCTAATTAGACATCAGTGGGTCACATAGCATGGGTCGGTTTATAGTTTCAAAAACTTCTTCAATGGTTAACGTATGTCTCTTAGGTAAAAGGGGAAAAACTAATTCAGGTGCAAGTGATGCAAACGAAAACATAAAAAAAATTCGTACTGTTAAGCGAACACTAGTCAATAAACCTAATAAAATACCTTACGCTTGTCCCCTGTGGTTGTACAAACGTAGTCATCGTCTATGATTGGGTGCTTAAAGTTGGATAGGAGATGACACCTGACTTCGCATAACCCCATTCGGCCTAGTATGGTCCTTAACTATTTTTTATTAAATAATAATTTTTATCATACTCTACACCATACCCTAACACAACAATTGCATGTGATGCAACCCTCGGTGTTCCTACGTCAAAATCATTTGGTCCCTCGTATATCTCCTAATAACAAAGAACATATTCGTTATAAACATTGATATAATTCTACGTATTAATACAACCAAATATATACATACATTCCCATGTATTCTTAAGGAGTAGTAGGAATGTCTCATTGCAGTAATGGGATGCCAAAAAATTGCGTCTTTTATTTCGTTACGTGTTGGATCATCAAAATTGTGATATCCCTGAATCCAGAATCTACGATTTGGAGTCTTCTGACAAAAAAATAATAATAATAAAATGATTAGTATACTATAGTTAACCAGTTTATATGAAATCCGGGATAGTAGGGGCAAGCTAAAGGGTGTGAAAGGCTTTGTCAATCTTTGTTGTGTTGAGCCTTTGCAGGATACAGATAATCTTGTTTGAGCCAGATGCCGTCCGTTTGCAAGTATTGGTAAACTTCGTCCCTCTGGGCAAAAAGATCAACTTCTTCGACGATCTCTTTGACGGATGGTAAAAATGGTTCTCCTCTTTTCAAGGTGTATTGGAGACTACATGAGTCGAGAACGGAAATGATGGCGCAAATAGCTGCAACAAAAAACAGTTTGAACAATTGATGGAGTCTCCGGTATACCTTGAAAAGAGGAGGAGAACCATTTTTACTATCCGTCGATGAGATTGTGGAAGAAAGTTGGTTTTTTTGCCCAAAGGGACGAAGTTTACCAGTACCTGCAAACTGATGACATCTGGCTCAAACAAGATTATCCTTATCCTGCAAAGGCTCAACAGAGATTGGCAAAGCCCTTCACACCCTTTAGCTTACCCCTACTATCTTGGATTTCATATAGACTGGTTAACTATAGTTCTAATCATTTTGTTTCTTTGTTGTCAAAAGACTCTGAACCGTAGATTCAGGGATATCACGAGTTTGATGATCCAACACCTAATGAAATGAAAGATGCAATTTTTTGGCATCCAATTACTGCAACGATACCTTCCTACTACTCCTTCAAAATGCACGAGGATGTAAGTATATATTTGGCTGTATTAATAGGTAGACTTTTATCAATGTTTATAACGAATATGTGCTTTGTTATTAGGGGATATACGAGGGAACCAATGATTTTGACGAAGGAACACCGAGCTTCACATGCAGTCGTTGTGTTAGGGTACGGTGTAGAGGATGGTAAGGATTATTATTTAATCAAAAATAGTGGGGGACCATACTGGGGCCCAAGGGGGTTATGTGAAGGTCAGGTGCTATCTCCTATTCAACTTTAAACACTCAATCATAGACGATGACTACGTTTATACAATCATAGGGCACAAGCATAAGGTATTTTATAAGGTTTATTGATGAGTGTTCGCTTAGTTGTACGGATTTTTTTTATGTTTTCGTTTGCATCACTTGCACTTGATTTAGTTTTTCCCCTTTTACCTAAGAGGCATATGTTAACCATTGTTTTATTGTTTTTCAGGCTGATATACTTGGTTAGGAAAATGAAAAGAAACACAAGAAGTTGGAGAAACATCCTCAAAATTAACAATAGAAGGGGCGGCATTTTTGGAATGTGGAAGGTAAGAGAGTTGTATATCCAGTTACTTACATAATAGTAAAGCTGTTTTCTCTACTTAGATACAATATTATCAAATTCTTCGCATCGGAAATGAAGATAATAGGTATCAGAGAATGCTGTTGTTTCATTTAGGAAGCCAATTTACCTGTCTATTTTTGTACCTTTTTGTGTGTGTGTGTGTGTGTGTGCCTGTATGTAAGTTGGGACAAATGTTGCTCTCATTGCGCGTGAATATTTGTCTTTTTGGACTTGGTTGCTCAAGATTTTGGGTTTATTGACTCTTTTGAAATACTAAAACATACATTCAAGTATTTAACTAATCATGTCTGATGTGATGGTGTTTCATAACTCTAGATGATTGATTGCAAACAAGACATGTTTGTAAAACATTCTGCGTATGGTTGTTGACATTGGTTGGAATTTAATTATCCATGTCGCTCGTTGTGAGTCTATTGTATATGTTTATAGAATGTTATGTTATATACAAGCTTGTTTACGAATTTTGGGTTATAGTTAAAGCCATGAAAAACTGATCATACCGTGATTTTGATAACAGTTGAAGCCATGAAAAACAGAATCTATGACTTATGCTTCCTTGATGAAAAGGGTTTTTTTTATTTATTTAAATTTTGTGGTAGATCATGTAACTCTGATAATTCATAATATCACATAAGTAGTGACTTATGTTGTTGAAATTTTTCCTTTTTAGGTAATCAATATTAGAGGAACGGGCTGAGTATTGGAGGACCAAACCATGATTTTATATCTAAAAAGTGAATTTGAAGGATTTCATTATTCATGTGGGCTCTAACCCAATAATCTACATTCCTCCATTTCTCAAAAATATTGGTTGTAACATTGGAGGGTGAGGACAAAAAAAGGACATGAGAGGAATTTGGAAAGGATGAATAATGAAATGGAGGTGATCCTCCATATTTTTTTGATCTTCTATATTTGGAGGGTGAAAAAGAATCGTCCAAAATGGAGAGCAAAATGGAGGATGGGTTGGGGAGAGGTTTTCCTTCAAAATGGAGGAATGGAGACAAAAATGGAGTTATGGAGAGTGGGTTGAAGATGCCCTAAGCTGAAAATTGCGGCAACGTAACGAACAACGGAAAATGTAACTTTATTGTTAGCATAATAACTAGAGGAATCTTAGTAATTTATGATTATCGGATAACGCTTCCACCTATGCTAGTATTTATTCTGCGTATGCTAGTATTTATTCCTATCGTTTTAATAATAATAAAAAGAAGAAGAAGTCGTTGATGGAGGCCTTGGGTGAGACAGACTCACTAGCCAGTCACGATGTCCAAATTCGCTGGATTTTGGTCGTAACATGAATAGTGCATTTTGCTAGCTATAATCATCTTTACTCATATTAAATATTATATAATATTACTCATCTTCTACCCTTTTCTATACACACCCATCTTCTACACTATTTAGGAGGGTAGACCGGGAGATCGATCTCCCCGGTCCTTTTGCCGCAGACAAATTGGTGTGTGTTTAGAGGTGAATCGAAATCAGATTACCCCTTGCCTCCTGACGGCAAACCCAGAAGCCAATTCTTGTTCTCCACATCACACGTCCAAATGCCGTCGGTCCTTACCTTGCAAAAAAGATCCTTACCCAAAAGCAAAAGAGATGCTTCATCATTGTAGGGTGAGTCCACACATCGTTGTTGATCCTTACCTTGCCGCCGTCGATCCTTGCGGAGATGCTTCTGACCCTTGGTGGAGAGAGGAGGAGAGGGAGAAAGGAAGAGAAACAAATAAAAATTGGGATAGAGATAAACCTAGGTAAATTTACCTAGGTATTGTATACATATGTATGATGTAGGGATGACAATCTCGACCGAACCGATGGGTACCCGAACCATAACCGTTTTTTTTTTTCCCAAACCATAACCGAAATATTCCCTGTGGGTGCGGGTATGGTATGGGATGTGAGATAACCGAACGGGTTCGGTTCGGTTCTGGTTTGAGCTGATAACCAAACCGTTCTCCAAATTGAACCGAACTAGGTATGTGTAATTATAAAATTACCCTTCATATGTAGAAGTTTAGCTTGTATATAGCATCAATGCATTGAATTTCTACTTAGATGTATACTCCCTCCGTTCCAAAATAAGTGTCCCCTACAAAATCGTGCCATTTTTCAAATCAAAAAATTGAGTACTTAGGTTTATCGTTTTTCAAACTTTTTCACACCAAATTAAAGTACTCATTTAGTACTTTCATCCGGTGCAAAAAAATTCGAAACACGATACACGGAAGTACTTAATTTTTTAATTTGAAAAATGGTAAGAGAGAGAGTAAGGGACACTTATTTTTTAACGGAGGGAGTATTAGTTTTGCATTAAAAATATCTAGATGCATATCTGCATACCTTTTTAATTGACGAATCTGTGGCATTTTCAGTTTAGCTGATTTTCATATTTGAATTTCATTCATAATTATTTTGTTTTTATTTTATTTTCTAATATAACTTGGAGTAACCAAACCAAACCGATCCCCGATTGGTTCAGTTATGGTTTCAATTTTTCCTACCCGTTTGGGTTTCGGTTCGATTCTGGGTACCTATCTAGTTTCGGGTAATGGGGTTGGATATGGCAATACCCGACCCAAACCGACCCATTGCCATCCCTAGCTATGATGTACAATGATATAGCGTGGCTATTGCACTTCTCTTTTCTCTTCTCACTTCTCCATTTTGCCTCAAATCTTTAGATAGTGGCTGCTGAAATGGTCTTAGAAGTGTCTTTTTGGTTATTTGGTTTTCACACTTTACAAGACAAGTCATTCTCCTCACAAACATCAACTAAAGAAAGCCAAAAATCAACCTTTGTGGAATGGGGGCTCAAATATGTTGATCTATGAAAGAACATTACTGTTGTTTTTTTCATCACTCTTGCAATTTCTTGTGTCATTTAATATTTATACTGTGACACAGTACAAACTACAATGACATCCTTTAAGAAAAAGTTCCCCACATAACGCGCATTTTATGCTAGTAAAATGGAGCATTGGATTTGAATTGTTAACTATAGCTGTATAACACATCGTGGTACAAAATAGGAAGGAAAGGAAAATGGGAATTACAAGTTCTTCGTAGTTTGTGAGGTCCCTAAAACATAGAAAAGATAGTTAAAAGAGGGATGATCATTGCGTTAGCATATGGAGGAGAGGGTATATATATATGTATACATAAACATATATACATACACATAGAAAAAGAAGAAGGAAAAGAACAAGAAAAAGAAAAAGTAGTAAAATGTTATTGTTTAGAAAACATGACTACGAAGATAATCGACTCGAGTCGGGTGCTTGAGCTTCATCATAGCTTTCATTTCGTGTTTCCGAACCATTTCTCTTGAGATATTCAGGTTCCCTGCAATTTCTCCCAACGTTCTATTGCCTTTGCCATCAAGGCCATATCTCTGTCTGATGACCAAATTTTCCTTGGGCTTCAGAGAGTCAAGCTGGTATATTCAAAGACAGAGTCCCGAGTTAGTTCATCCTCAAAACTTCGTACAGCAAATGAAAAAGGACAGGAGAATCTATCGACGAATATGGGAGCATTCAAGTGTAAAAGCCAGTCGAATTCCTAACCCAAAGCCGAGTATCCCATGATTCGATACTAATAAAAAACCAATTTTGCTACTAAGAATCAAGTTTTGGGTGCCATTGCATATGCTAATTGGTTGCCACTGCTAACAATCATCTCAATAGATAAGCAGGGGGGTACAATCTTTGGCACAACACACGCCATCCGAAATCCATGAACAAAATAAGAAACAACTCAAGACAAAAAGAAAAAGTGGGTCAATCAAATTTACCAGCAGTGCTACGTACCCAGAAAACTAGAATGAGTGGCTCAGATTCACTCATTCTGGGTCATTTCTGGGTAAAAGTTCTGGGCACTGCATTTCCCCAGCAATATTGATGATATTTAGTCACTAGTTAACAGTTTGACAAATAAAGCAAGAGTGCAGTTTAACATGAATGCATGATCAAAGAGGATAAGTGGTTACCACATCATCAAGAGCAAGCCTGAGAAGAGCAGGTTGTTGCCCATCGTCACCCCCAATGCCTTCATAATCAACAAGTTCATCAATGAGCTCTGCTTGCGTTGTCCTATTCTTAGCATGGAGAGAGGAGACTGGTTTTGAAGCCCTCATCACTTCATTATATCTCGCAAGAGAGATTCCAACTTTCTTTGCAATCTCTTCTTCTGTTGGTGATCTATGAAGCTCAAACGACAACTCCAGTTTGGCTCGTTGGATTTCTACTCTAACCTGCCAACATAAAAGCAGTGAAAGCATATCCATTAAGAAAACGGAGTCTACAACCATTAGTCCAAACTTTGGAAAGATACGAGATGTTCAAGATTAGAAAGATAACATACTGACTCAAGGCCAAAGGGTACATGCAAGAAGCTAGAGAGTGTCAATGATCGAATGATGGCGTGTCTGATCCAAAACAGACCATAAGTAGAAAGCCGGAACTTCCTCTTTGGTTCAAACCGGTCTATTGCTGTGGTAAGACCATTCACTCCTGCTTGACAGAGGTCTGAAAATGCAGGGCCATTGGCCAACTCACGGAAATATTTGTTTACGACAAACATAACAAGTCGGAGATTGTGCTGCAACAACATTAAAGAATTAAGAGAATCAGTTAACATCATCTTCCCTTATAGGTGCCACAAACTGGCCAAAAAACATTGACGATGAAATTAACAATTGTTGGTTGTATCTAGGAAGAAATACAATGAAGGTGATGAAGAACTGTTGGATGCTGAGTTGCTGGCACAAACAAAAAGTACAGGCACACACAAATTCACCAATAGAAGAAAATTTGAAGTAATTCTGAAGTTGCATGTAATACCTTTGTGGACCCTTTAGGTAAGTACCCTAGTCTTGCTTAAAACAATTGTCCTAAGATTAAAAGAACTGTGTTACAAAGTGAAGGAAAATAGACCGCAACATCAAGTTAATTAGGATTTGACAATTCGGTTGAGGCTGTTTCAATCTTCATAATCGAAAGATCTTATTAAACCTCATTCATGAGAAGTCTAACCCAATTACAAACAAGAATGTTCATTTTTTTTTGCCAACTTTCAACCTAATAGGAAGGGCCGCAGTTGCAAGGATTACAACTAGCCTAATGAAATTGGAGAAAATCAGACAACCTTTGTCAAAACATATTGTTGCATCAGGAAGCATCAAATTTATAACATCGGAATTCAGCAAGTAATAATTTAGAAAGCATTAAGAGCATTATCCAAATACTACCTTGATGAGTTCAATTTCCATCCCATTTTCCAAATAATTTACTTGATGAGTTAATCCAATCTATTTTCCCTTATCCCCAGCTTGATAAACATGAATACCAGCTTAATGTTTGAATAAATAGGCACTAATTCTATCTTGGCATCGGAAGGATGAATAGAATATAGATACCTTAATTAGCTTATTTCTGGCCGCTAGACCAACCACTAACTTTTTTCTTAGCTGTACTACAGTCATATTTGTTGTCTCTGTCAATTCATCCTCCCTTGGCTCTCGCCCCAAATCTTGCTTCAAGTTCCCCTTAACTTCAAGAATTTCCTTGATAAAATAAAAGCATCAGTCAGCATATCTCATTGAGCGAAATTTGCGACGAAATTATTTGAAAACCAAGCAATCAACAACTTCCCAAGAAAAAAAAAACACAGAAGGGGGATGCTCTTCTTCTTCTTAAAACTCACCTTCATAGGCTGCATCAAGTTGAATAGAAATGAATGTTCAGAAGAAGGAAGAACTGGCGGTATCTTCATCTTCTTCCAGTCATAGCTACCCACTTCACTCAACATTGAATACTCCCTGATAAGCTTGTGGATTCTATCTTCTTCGGTCTTGGCATTTTTCCTCCTCGGCGCAGAAGAAAACATTTCACGGTCTATTGTATTCCTCAATGCTATCCTCTTAGCAAGACTCATTCGTATTGGCATCTTCTGCCCACTCCTCACTACATTACTGCCAATCTTGTACTCTGCTCTGTCCCCAACTTCACCATTTTTCTCCATCCGCCGCCTCCCTCTCTTCACAATATGATCTGTATGTTCGACATCAGGGGAATCGATTGTAGGACTAAGTTTGTATAAGTTTTCGAGTTTGGCAGCAGCTTCACTGTAATCCACTTCCAATGTACACGGTGAGGCCTCGGCTGTGGATAGAGCTTGCAATCTTTCTGAAGACTTTCTAGACCTTCTTAGTTTTTTCTTATTATCTTTAGGTGTCTCTGCAGGAATCGAGACCAGCTCGGTTGGTGCAACTAAAGCTTTGCTTTTCACTTTACCCGTTTTAAATGCCAAAATTAAAGGTCTTTTTAATGGAGATTTGTAAGATGAGAAAGTTGCACTTAATCCCAATGGTGTCCTCGAAGCTGAGCTAGAAACAGTTACAACTCCCATGCCAACTCGTATATAAGCACAAACGTGATAAGATGAGCGATAAATTTCTAGCCACACAAGTCCTGCAACAGGAGGAGGTATGCATAGGTATTGTCATGATCATACCAAAGAATTCTCATTTCTTTCACCTGACAAAAATAACTTCACAATTGTTGCACAGTTTAACCATGACTAGATGATAGAATACTAACACATCAAGCATTAGCATAACATGAGATAATAGAATATGCTAGACTAATTGCTTTGAGTATTCGCATAACATGAAAATGTAAAGAGAAAATCTCTTCGCTTGAGTATGTGTTAACTCATTTGGAGGTGGAAAATAAAATCAAAGCCACTTTGTTATCCCTTCAAGATTCCCTGATCATACTAATTGTGCTGCCGCAAGATTGAAGTTGTTTCGAATTCAACTAGCAAAGAGCACTAAGAAGACAATTTCAAGATGATTTATTTTGAAATCCAGAAATACAAGTTTGTTCATGAATCCAAGGACATGCTTTCTAAATATTGTCTACCGGAAGCCACAACTCAGAAACAACTCGAAATCAGACTGTAACAGTTCAATCAAACAACCCCAACTGAATTCTGAAGACTGCCTCGCCAATGCTTGTCTCTCTAAAAGCCTGTGTTGGGCGACCCATTTTTCACCTTTGGAATGTTGCACTAATCAAATTTGGGTCAGCGGGCGACGCGAAGAAAATGGTATTCCACCAAAATTCATATTGAGAACAATGAAGTGTGCCTATGGGAAATCCAGGAATCACCGAGCTTTTTGGGATTCTGATTATAATTTCACTCACTAAACTCTTTCGGAAAGTCTATTATGCACATATCATCCAACTAATTTCACGAATACTGATTATAATCAAGAAATCTATAATCTACCCTCCAAAATCCAGAATCTAAGCAATAATTTCAGTGACAATGTTCATCACTAACCCACAAAACGAACACCGTAACACATCACAAACCAAAGCAGTAGAATCAGAGAAATCGCAAATCGTACCTCTCGAGAAAGAACAAACTTCCGACGCGATTCGCTTTCTGGCGGAGAACAAGATTCTGGAAAATTCTCGACGATGGAAAGTACTGGAACGAGAAGCTGCTCAAATACACGGAGGAATTCTCTGTAAATAATACTCCTACTGGAATTACGATGACCACAAGCGTTTTGGTCTACCGAATCGACGGCTATAAACGAGGTCTAAATGAATCGGACGGTTGAAGAAGCGTGCACGTAGGCGGTAAGGGAGTGATGGAGAATGGAGGGGGGTGACGTGGTCAGTCGCGGAGCAGAGAACGATTTTTTAAGTGAGTGAAGGAATATTTTATGGATTAATGGGGTGCCACGTGGGTGGGTTTTATCGGGAGATTTTTCTTTATATTTTCATTTTTTGGATTAGTTAAATTGGTTTGGTGGTCTGGTGTTGCTTACGTTGCTGTATTACAGCCATTTAAAACACCTAGGGGCCCCCCGATTGGATGATGCTAAAATTTTAGGGGATAAGTTTTAGAGGGGTATAAGATAAGATGGGGTATTATTTTTGGAGGGTTGACCTACATTGATATGATGTTTATGAAGGGGTGAAAAAAGTAGATAGTTTGGATGGTGGATTAAACAGCTGGGGGATAACTTTTGACTTTGTTTGGATGTTTTATAAATAAGAGGGGGTAAATGATGGAAAAATCTGTCAAATGCCTATTTTGCCCTTGTGATATAACAAATTTTGATTATGTATTAAATTAGTTATATAATTACAAAAGTTAATCTATTTTATAAATTTTGGACAATTTGAAGCTATAAAAATTTATTAAATTGGAAATTTAATTTATTGTAATAATTTTATTTTAAAAAAGGTTTTTTTTTTAAATTGTGGTTTTTATCCAAAATTTGTTTTTAATTGTATTTTTTTTTAAATTAAGTATATAATAAATATGTTAAATTGGTAGAGGTATTACTAATTAGTTGGAAGGAGTATAGTGTAGTTTCTTACCTTTATTATCCTATTCCCCAGAGAGTCAGAGACATAAGGCATTGTCTCTTCTTCTTCTTCCTTTTTTTTTCCATGGACAGTCTCTCTCTCTCTCTCTCTCTTCCCCTCCATACCCAATCTCATCTTCAAACTCAAAATCGAAGGCTATAACGTGGGATTCGATCTAAGAGCCAGAAGGGAATGTTGTTCTACTCGGCGAGACCTTCAAATCCATCCGAACCAAACCACCATCGGAGCACCTTAGATTTTTGGTCATCTCCCTCTGGTACCAGATTTCTGGGTTTTCATTTTATTTTTTTAAAAACGAATTTATGTAGTTGGATGATTTATGTTTTCTCCCTCTAGTACCAGATTTTTGTTCTCAGATGAATCTGATTTTTATTTTTATTTTTATTTTTTGTATGTGTTTGTGGGAATTTTTTGTGCAAACATGGAGGGTGGGGGGTGGGGAAGGGGATAAAGAGCGGTGAAATTGTAAAAAGATCCAACCCCCTTCCCCCGGATAATTTTGGGTAGGGTCAGGGGTGCCCAAATTTTATCTGGGACAAAGCCCCTGAGAGGGTGAAAACATACTAGGGGTGAAAACGAAGAGGAGACGGTTTTTGGGTTGCCAAAGCAGTGGGACCATGTTTTTTACCCAGTATAACTTTTGAGGGGTGGTTTTAGACCCAGCCAATCGGGCCCTAATATACACATTTTTTTTTTCAAGAAAATGAAAAATTGAAAGAAAATGGAATGGATGGATAATATTTGAAAGAAAGAAGTGTAATTTATTTCTTGTTGGGCTAGTCATAAATTATTGAGCAAACCTTTAAGTACTTTTATTTCTCTCTTCTTCTTTTGACAAATTCTGAGTTTTCCATTATAACATTATTAGTTGCTTTTGAAATCTGTCTTTATCCAAAAAAATTCGAGTTTTCTAGTTTTTTTATTAACCTTTTGGTGTTTATTGGTTTTACATATAACTAACAAACGCGAAAAAAAAAATTGAATCAAGAGAAACCCAAAAAATGACTTTTAGCTAAGTGATTTAAAATGGAAAACTCAACTGAAAAAGATCCAGACGATTATTTTTTTATGGAAAGTCAGTTAAATTAATTATTTAAGAATTTAATAGTGTTACAGTGTTTGTTTACTTACGTTTTTCAATTTTATTTAGGCTAATTTTAAAGCCAACCCATTAGGCTGACATTAAAGTTTAAAAAATGTATTGAAATGTGTAAAAAGTGTATAGAAAAGGTTAAAAGTGTATTACAATATGTGAAAAGTGTGTAGAAAAGTGTGTATTTTTTGTCTTTATGTGTGTTATCGGTTTTGCAAACTATAATGAAAGAAAAGTTGGCCATCTCTTCTTTTTTTGAACGCTTGACATCTCACTTTTTGAGAATTACCTAATCATGTAAAATGGTGTTTTAATTGCTTTTTCTCCTAACACTTGGCGGAACCGGAGTATTGTGCATAATGCGGTGCACCCCTCGGCCGTCCAATTGTGTTTTAGACGGTCTGGATCCGTTCGGCAATTTTGATTTATTTTTACCGATAAAAAATCAAAGCACATTCGAACTGTCCAAAACAAAATCGGACTGCCGAAGAGTGAGCAGGACCCCGGATTCAATACTTGCCTAGCTCGTTCGTTGTTGCACTCTCGTACGATCTAAACATACAAATACTTACATGGTGATGGAATGTAACCCTTTCACCATCTAAAGTTACAAGTTGTTTACCGTGCCAGCACGGCTTATTAGTTTTGGTGGCCTAAAACAGACTCATGAGATGAGATCCTCAATGTATTTTTGTATAATAAAATTTTCGAACACATATCTTCATAAAAAATTCATTACAAAATATTAATCATTGCACAAATTTAAACATATAGTTATCCAAAAATAAATAACCATTACAATACACATAATACTGTAGTATATAGGAGGCCTACATGTTTTGGTCCCCTATTTTTTACATTTTTGTGGTGGCCCAAAGTGGTAGCTTCATTAGCTTGTGCCATGCGCCGGCCCGCCCGGTTGTTTACATCCAATAATGACCGGCTACTTGGCTGCCAGCACGACTCGGCTTGGTTTGGGTAAATTAAAAAAACTAGTTTTTTGGTTTTTTTGGTTTTGTCCTTATTCAAAAAAAAATTGCATTTATTAGTTTTCGGTCGATTTTTTGTGGTTTCTTGGCTTGTCTCAACGAGAGAAATCTAAAAAGTATAAAATTATTAGCCAAACTTAAAGTTTTGTGAATAAAGACGAAGGTGACATCCAAAAAACCGGTTTTTTCGATTATTTTTCGTCTTTATTTACAAAACTTTAAGTTTGGCTAATAATTTTATACTTTTTAGATTCCTCTCGTCGACACAAGCCAAGAAACCACAAAAAATCGACCGAAAATTAACAAATGTAAAAAAAATTTGAATAAGGACAAAACCAAAAAAACCAGTTTTTTCAATTTAACCAAATCAGAGGATATATAAAAAATTACGCGAAGGCAAATTGATTTTTCTGAGATGTAAGGATTTATTGGTCTTACCATTCATTCAATCATTTGTGATTTGTTTGATAGAATAATGTCATGCGGGTGTTGGTTCATAAAACCTCTTATGCCTAGTAGAGAGAGAGATAGAAAGAAAATTTTATTGGGGACCGTGCAGGGTGGGTCTTAAGACCCAAACCTAACAAGGTGAAAATGAAGGGGCGTTTATTGGTTGGATTTGTTTCATATAGGCATAAGAGGTTTTAAATGCCACTTGACTTAGTCAAATGGCCCCATGATTCACATTTTTGTGTATTTAGAGAGTGGGCACCTAGGTTATGGAACCAGATCCCCTGTCCCCTGTTTCAAATTCCCACTGTTTCTCTGTTGCAGGGGGGTTTTAAACCGTTGAATCACACATAAATTTTTAAAGCACAAAAACAAAATTCATCATCCAACATGCCCAAACTCCCCTGCAACAGAGGAATAGGAGGGGTTTTTGGAACAGGAGACCTGAAATGTTAGGTAATTGACTTAATCAAATGACCCCATGACTCATATTTTTGTGTAATTAGAGAGTGGGCACCCGGATGATTAATCGTTAACATATATGGGCAGCATTCGGCAGAGGTTGTGGTGAAGTTCCAGGCCTTTGCTAGTTGGTGTTTTGCCTATAAATGCCAGTTTGCAAGATGAAGAAGGGTTTATCACTTTGTTTTACAATACTTGCACCTTCCAATTTCCAGATTTTCCATTTCACTCATTCTTTTGGGTTTCATTTCAATGTTTAGTAGCCTTAACTTCGTTTATTTCGATTTCCTTGCACATCAATAGTTCAACTTTGTCAATCATTTAATGGAATTAATCTATTAATTGTTAGGTAACTTTTCTTCCACACGACTACGAAATATTACGTCTTATTTGTCGAAGCAAAGCAAGGACCTCATTGTGGCCTTCTCCTTTGGTCACACGAAATCATTTTATTAGAATTTGATCAAGACACTCTCGCCTACAAAAACATTGGACCGCAATCGAGTCTCTTACACGCCCGTGCAACTGTTCACGCTTGCATTTGTTGCTCACGCCTACACTGTGAAAGAGGGAGAAACGCAAGTAGTATATATAAGGTTTAAATAAAGGATGTACTCTTTTCATGGTGATGGAATTTAACCCTAAGAAGTAAGATTTGCTCCACAATAAAAAGGATTGTTTGGCGTAATTATTACTCTTTGACCCAGTTCAAGCCTTTTGGTTTTTGGGGTGTTAATGGTCTTGACTCAGTTCAAGCTAAACGCGTGCGTGATCCAAAACATGGGGTCCTATTGGCTTGGCGTCTCGAATTAACGAAAGCCAAAATACACTTTGTTTTCCACCAAACGTAAAGGAGTTTATGCCACTAAAAATCTGCAGTTGGATTTCCACTACAACCCAGCAGCTTCTCGGAATCTCAAACTCATCTCGGTTATGTACTGACATGCATGAACAAAGATAAACATACATTTCTCTTTATAACTCGGTGTCCGTGCCATGCGCACCTCGACCAATTCAGGAATTTTGTAGTTCATGAGGACCTAACATACTTCAATTTTCCCGAGGATTTTGGTTGGGACAGAGGTGGGGTGTTGCACAGCATAATGTGGGGCGGCTTTTGGCGCCGTGCCGGCATCGTTCCCACGATCGGAGACGTCCACCGCGTAGAGCTCGTCAAGTACTACGACTTTACCCAAAATCAACTTGACCGGATATCGTTAAGTTCCTCATCGGAACAAAAATAACTTGAAAAAAATGGGTTCTTTGGTTTTCATCTACTATTTCAAGTTATATGTGTTCCGATTTTTTTCAAGTTATATGTGTTGATTTTTGGTAGAGCTGTAGTACTTGATAAGTTCTACGCGGTGTATCTCCGATCGACGGCACGATGTCGGCGTGGCACCGAACGTCGCCACACAGCACGTGGCGCAGCACCGCCCCTTTGTGCTTTTGGTTGACGGTGTAAGCCGGATTTGCAAGCTTCGGATGTAATTAAGGCTCCATCTCACTAACTCAAAAAGGCAAAAAACCAACTTATTTCGATTCTCAAGACAGCTTATTCTCTCATAATATATCAATAGCGAGAGGTGAAATCTTTGTCATGCTTTCACTTGGCTATACCCGGCCTCGTTTGATTCGGGTATTAGGTACCTGTGATTGGACTATTTGTACCTAATCCCGCATAGTCTCTCGTTTGGTTCCTGAAAAATCGCATGGGATTAACAATCCCAGGACAGTTTTAGTCCATTACGTATGGGATTGTGTAATACCTGGGGGGTGTGAGACGAATTAATCCGGGATAAAACACACGGAAGGAGTGAGTTCAAAATTTACAAAATTGCCATTGGTTGGTTCCTGGAATGTGAATTCTGGGTGCACTTGCACTTTGCGAGTTGTGTTGCCTGAATTTGATTAGTTTTTCTTGGTTGTGTTGCCTGAAATCTGGGTGCTTTGAACGTTTAGAAGGTCCATTTTCATTAGTTTTTCATCAATCTGGGTGCATTTGCATTGTTCCTGGAATGGTAATTGATTTGTGTTGCCTGAATTTGAAAATAATTTCAAAAACTTGTTAATGAACTTTGTGAGTTGCCTTGGTTGTGGGAGGAGAGGGAGAGAGAGAAATAGTCTTGAAAATAATCCCAAAATTTAGTTATGAGAACCAAACATGGGATTGGCCTAAACATGGGATATACCAACATTAATTCTGTGCAAATCAAACAGGGGATTGTGAAGGATTCAGGACTAAATTAATACCAGTATAAATAGTCCAGGACTGTTAATCCCAGGACTATTAATCCTACTTTTTTTAGTCCGCGAATCAAACGAAGAGTTTAAACAGGTACAAATTACACAAGCAATTGCTTTATGAAACTTTTCATTTCAGGCGTTGACGTGGGGGCCCTTTGCAATTAATTCCCTTCAACACGGATATGCTTTCTACCAATTCAAGCAATTGCTTGAACAAGTCCATACTTCAAATTATGTGTTTTTATTGTTGTCGTTGGAACGTGCAAAAAACAGTGCAAGAGTACACCCGACAACACTTTGACAACTTTATTCGCCTTGTTTGTTTAGTAGTTTTAGTTTAGTTTAGTTTTGAAAAAAGATGTAATGAGAGGAGAGAGATAGAGAAAGAAATGAGTGTAATAATTACAAAACAAAACTAAAACTAAGCTAAAACTATGAAACGAACAAAGCCATTGAGTTTAAGGCCATGTTCCGTTAAGCTCGGCTTTTTGGCTTTTTTATTTTTTAGGTTTTTTTTGTGTGGAGAAATGACATGTCTATATATAAAACGTGAAAAACCAAAAAGTCTAATAATTCAAGGTGGAACGGGGCGTGATTAGAAGTCTAAAACCAAGATCAACGGAGGAGGCAAGAAGTTTATCGTGGCTATTTATAGCTTGGAAACCTAATGATGCAATTCAAATATAAAAGAACTTCGAGAACACCTGAAGAGAAGTAAATGGGGAAAGCTACAATACACACTCTTATTTGGGTGTCTCGTAAATTTTATAATAATAAAAAAACGTAAATGAATCTATTTAGGGATAAGTTGACATAAGTAGTCTTGCCCCGAATGAAAAAGAAAAAAATTGGAAAAGTAAAGGCATAAACAATGAAATTATTGAAAATTAAAGACATATATAATGAAATTTTTTCAAACACGGGAATTTTTTATTTTAATTTGAAGCAAATAGAATGACAAGAATTAATAATTTGTTAGGAGCTCTAAATCATGCGCAATTCCGATAATCTAAGAAAACTGGAAAGAAGGAACCAACAGATCAGCCTGATTTGGCTAAATTCAAAAAACTGGTTTTTGGTTTTTTTCGTTATCTTTATTTTAAAAAAATTTGCATTTTTTAATTTTCGGTCGATTTTTTATGGTTTCTTGGCTTGTCTCGACGAGAGAAATCTAGAAAGTATAAAATTGTTATCTAAACTTAAAGTTTTGTAAACAAAGATGAAAAATTATTCAAAAAACCGGTTTTTTGGATTAGTTTTCGTCTTTATTCACAAAACTTTAAGTTTGGCTTATAATTTTATACTTTTTAGATTTCTCTCGTCGAGACAAGTCAAGAAACCACAAAAAATTGACAGAAAACTAACAAATGCAAAAAAAAAATTGAATAAGGACAAAACGAAAAAAACCAAAAAACCAGTTTTTTGGATTTAGCCAAATCAGGAGATAATACTACCACCATATTATTTGTGCCTCTATTGAGTCGTGCGACAATGTGTACGGACATAATGGAGTTTCTATTGGAGGACGAGGAATCCAAGGGAGGTGTTGTGCGGTACATGTTGTGCACCGTGTTGTGCGGCAAAACGACGTAGTTTTGTTCATTTTCTTGGTACACTTCAATAGGCCCTGTTTGAAGAATTAATTTTGAGGTTCAATTTTAGGGTTCAATTTTAGGGGATTTATTAGCTCTTTGGGGTAGGATATAGTGGTTTTAGGCACTTGGATTTAGGCACTTTGAGTTTAGACGCTTTGGGTTTAGGCACTTTGGGTTTAGGGTTTAGGCACTTTGTAGTGGCTTTTTCCTTCTTCCAAACAAGGTCTTTGGAAACTTCAGAGGTGTGCCAAAAACTACGTCGTTTTACCACACAACATGGCGCACAAAACCTACCCACAACACCCACCCCGGATCCGAGGACGAGGTAGGGAATTGGGAACATAGCTACAATTTTATATTTGCTTCAACTAAACCTTTTTTTTTTTTTAACCTACGGTTAAAGGTGTTCGGATCAACTTAAAATCACCTCAACTGATTCTCTTTTCCGTTTTATTCAAAGACAAGCCGGAATTAAAATATTTACAATAATTACTCTCCAGTAAATCCAGGGGTACCGACCCCATGTACAAACCGTGTACCGATCGGCTTCTGGGACCAATTGTGGGTCTTACATGGTCGATCCAAGCCGTTCATTAATCTCAAAATCAAATTCCGAGCGAGTGAAATGGGGTGACTTTGGATCGAGCACTTAGGAACGTTCAATTGAGTTGATTTCCGATTGGGCCTGCTCGAATTTGATTTTGAGATGAATAAACGGCTCGGATTGACCGTGTGGGACCCACAAGGGGATTCTGGCGCCGGTCGGTGCATCATTGGTGCACTCTCATCTGTACGAATGAACGGTTCATTACCTTCTCACGGCGGACCAGAGTCGAGTCCTAATCAATTGTGTGGGCCGGGAGAAAACTCACCGACCAACTAACCTTGGGACTTACGATTAACTTATTTTAGCAGTATTTTAAATTCAGTCAATCTGGAAAGTAGTTGCATCTGAAAACTAGCTAGCTAGTACTTCTCCGTGGTACTATGGAGTACTGTGCAATTGTATACTCATACATTATAGTATGGACCTGCTAGTATAATGTATACTCATACATTATACTCATACATTATAGTATGTACCGAGCTCTCTCGGGACCCACTTTTGGGTCCCACACGGGTGATCCGAACTGTTCATTGTGGGCTCGGTACATTTTCTGTACCAACACCTCTGTACCCGTAGGATTATATATTATAGTATTACCATAGTTGTCTCTCCAAGCCAACGTTGTACGTGGGAACACACTAATTCCCCATGTTCATGAATCTGTTGTTTAACGCTTCAATAACTTCGTAAACAAGGGTTAACTCAAACTTCGATGATCTACTAGTTAATTAACTGTATTTTAATCTTGGTTAAAGAGAGTACTAAACAAATATGCCATGTTTAGCTTGGAGATAGATACAGTAAAGATTATATTAAGTTGTTTATCGCGTGCGTAAATTTATGTGCCTCTATTAATCTAAGACGGGTTTTGACTAATATTTGAAAAACTAGTCTCACCGTCCTCTACCGATTGTTAAGTTTCAATTAATTTGGTATTTATCTTTTATGTTAGGGATAACTTAGTCATTTTATCTTATTAGGGTTTTGGTAGGGTTTTTAGGCTTAACCTATATAACCCCTTGATTAGTCTTGTAATTTGCAATGCAATAAGAAAGTATGTTTGTTGGTTTGGTAGTACTACGCTTATTTTCTTCTCTCTCCTTGAAAATCTCACACATATCCGATATCCGATTATCAAAAACCAAAAATACAAACCTCGATCTATCTTAATCTAAAAGATTAAGGAATGGATCCTTACGATGAAATCCTAACCGAGGACTTTGTCTCGGCAGAAGGAGTACCTTACTATTTAGCTTACCCTTTGTTATGTTAGTAGAAAAAACTTCGCAAGCTCATTAAAAAAAAAAAAAGGACTAATATGGGCTTGTTCTATTAAACTGACTTCTTAACTTTTTGAACTTTTTTTTATTTAATGTATGTTGAAAGAATAATATATTATCTCGCAGAGCATAAAACTTCAACGTGTGAATAGGAGCATGTAATAGTTCATTAAAAAAAATGTTCGACTGGTAGGTAGCCTCGATGGCTTGTTGAAACCCCCACCTAGAGCATGAGTAATTCAGGTGCGTGCACCCAAAGGTGGTGCCACAAAATACGCTCATGTGTCCGCTTTAGGCACGAGTGATCTATCAACGTCAACGTACTGCCTAGGTTTATGGCTGACGTCACACGCGTGTCATCTCTCTCTCCCTTAAATGGGAGCTGTAAACGCGGAACAAAGGTTTGAACATTCTCGGTCTCCTCCTCCTCCTCTAAACCCACGTCTCTCTGACTTTCTACCTCTCTCCTTTCTCGACGGTAAAATGTATCGGGGCCAGCTCGTAAGTATCTCGATTAATTCATTCTCTAATCTAATCAGAGGCTTACGAGATTAATAAGAAAATAAGTTTTTCATCGCATCACCGTAAAAATCAAACCTTGATTAATTATCTGTGAGCAAATTTACCAACGGCAGGATTGTGACTAACACATTTTATAATCAGATGTCTAAACTAACTTGTGCGGACCTCGACCGGATCTAACATTTGGAACTAGTCTGACTTTATTCCAATCGTTATCTAGTACTCCCAGTACTCATACCAAACTGCATTAAGTGATGAAAAAGGTTGAGAGAGAAAAATACTGCACCAAAATTGTAGAGAGAGAGGAGAAGTGTGTCCGCATTAAGGATTAATTCTTGAGGTAGAAATGGTCAGCAATAAGACTTCTCCTCAGTCCTCACAATCATCACTCAGTTCCAAAGACCATAGACCAGTCTTCTTGAAGAAAATTCACTCTTAACATCTCAGTCAAACTTCCTCTCTTTCTCTCTCTCTCTCTAGATCTCTCCCCCCTACCCCCTTTATATCTGTCTCTCCTTCCCTCAATTTCTCCAATTCAAAATAACATCTACCCTTTTCATGTATCCCTAGCATGCTAGACTTTCGACCTCAATAATAATTCCTCATATTTTCATCCCTTTTCTTGAAATCAATCCAAGAAACCAAACGCAACGGAGCGTATTTTGTTTCTTCCCTTCGTTTTCGATTCGAAAATCAGCTCTTCCGAAAACCCATTTTCTCAAATTTCTCCTTCTTCCCTTGTAGTCAATCAGCAGCTTCCATTTTTGTTGTTAATTAGCACTTCTAGCATGTTTGAAAGCATAGTCTTTATTGACTAATTCCATACACGTTTCCTTTTTCTTAATTTTGGAGAGGATCAATGGAGACCTCAGGAGGAGATTGGGAGCAAAAGACTAATCTGATTAATGAGCTAACAGAAGGGATGGAGCTAGCTAAGCAGCTCCAAACGCATCTGAATGTCACGACGACTTCTTCTTCTCCTCCTCCTTCGTCTTCCTCCAACGAAACCCGGGAGTTGTTGGTACTCAGGATCCTAAATTCATACGACAAGGCGCTCTCGATGCTTAAATGGAATGGATTGGTATTCAGGGATCAACCACAACCGAGTGGTGTCGGAGCAATAGGAAGGTCTGAGTCGCCACGCTCGTTTAGTGGTAGTCCACATAGTGACGATTCTGACTTGGAATTCAAGGCTCATGACCATAAAAATGGCTCCAAAAAGAGGTAACACACATTATACATTGAAACATATGTTAGCTACAGTTTTATGTATTGTCTTGAATGGTGGTTTTCATATACAGCAGTGCCACATACCCATAAAATATATCCAAAAATTGCCCAGAATTTGAAATGAGTAATTTTGGGCAATTTTCTGGGTAAGCTTATGAGTACTTAGCATTTCCCTTTCGCATATGATTGAATCTAATAATAACTTTGTGTGTTACAGGAAGAGTGTTGTGCCGCGGTGGACGAAACAAGTGCAAATATGTCCTGGGACAGGGCTTGAAGGGCCTCTTGATGATGGATTTAGTTGGAGGAAATATGGGCAGAAAGACATTCTTGGTGCCAAATATCCCAGGTATGTACATACTACTGCTATGCATGGATAGAGCTTAATCTAATTAGATGATTTCTAGCCCTTTGTTATATGGAAAGAATTTTGATACACACATTTATGGTCCGCATCCACCTGAAAATCATGATCTTGGATGTCCTTTTCTCATAACATTTGAAGTAATTAAGAAGGAAAAAAAGGACGTAGACGTACGAAATATGTACACGTATGCATACTGTATTTTCGTAACATGCAAAGCCCTATAAATTTGATTAGATTAGCTACTCCATGGGTTGACCCAGGAGTTAAGGTCTGAGTCTTCGAGGGTATACTTCCTCCTAATGTCGTAGGTTCGAAACATTTGACTTGCTATCAAGTCTTTTGGAATCAATTTATACGGAGCTTAGCTTCGGCTTTAGTTGGTCTACCCGCAAGTCGGCGGTGGTTTTGGGCTATTAGAATTAATCGAGGTGTGCGTAAACTGTCCCGATACCTGTTCAGTTATCAAGAGAGAGAGAGAGACTAGGATAAGTGATAAGTCAATGTCTACCTTAATTAGCCGCTTGCTTCCAGCTCCAGCTGGATCAAACAAGTGGCTTCCAAAGTTTCGAACTACTTGGTCAAGGAAACTTGTACAAATTACAGCACCTAGTTTTATGGTGAATCAATAGCTGATTAATTTTCTGAATAAATTCGTGTCCCTCATTTTCGTATGTATTGTTTTACAAGAGAGAGCTGAATATTTTCTTTAATTACTCTTTGTTCCAGGGGCTATTATAGGTGCACACATAGAAATGTCCAGGGCTGTTTGGCAACCAAGCAAGTTCAGAGATCTGATGAAAACCCAACAGTTTTCGAAATCACTTACCGAGGAAGGCACACCTGCACCTCAGCTGCAGCCTCCCACTTAGCTCCACCCCCTTCATCCCCAGAAAAACAAGAACCAAACACTGCCTTCAACATCCAATTACCACAACACCACCAGCAGCAGCATTCACTGGACTTTCAAACAGGCCTGAGAGCCATGACTGAAGGCCTAGACACCGGAAACCGATTGTCAGTTCCGTCGTTCTACTTCGGCCCCACCTCACACGTCGAGGCCGAAGGAAGTTATATCCGGTCTGTTCATTCGGCTCCTGATCGCAACGATTTCATGGGGAATTTTTCTCCTTCCTTCATGTCTCCGGCAACATCTGGAACGAACAATTTTTCGGTGCCGCCCCCAAGTGAAATGACGAGTACTTTTGGAAGGAACCAAGCTTTTCAAGGTCTGGAGTCCGAGCTTACGGAGATAGTCTCAGGTGATAAATCTGCCACCCTTTCTCCAACTGTGGGCTTGGATTTCCCATTTGGTGGTGCGGATCAATTTGAACCAACCTTTTCATTTGATGATAACCCGGGATTCTTTTAGGCGATTTTAGTTCTGAAAAGTATTCAGAATGCTATATCGATTAGTTGCGATAGAGTGTTGGTCCGTAAAAGGTGCGCGCATAATCAATATAGCCTTCTGAACACATTCACTTGAGTAATTTGAGGAATTGTACTAATATTTTAATTTCGTGTCCCAAATCTTTACTAAACAACACATGTAACTTTGTTTGGTGGTCCTATACGTGTAGGCAGGATGTGTGGAATAAACCTCATCTGGCTATGGCCAGGAGAATTTTGTGGTGTTAAAGGTAGGTAGCAATATATAGGCATTACCATATCATGGTAATGAAATTTTCACTTGTCTTATGGTAATGAATTTTTTACTTGGCTGTTATGGCTATGAGTATATACTTTTGAAATAGCATTTGTGTGTTGATTTGGTGAATCACTGGGCTTAAAGCTAATCCAGAAAAATTATTCTAAACAAAACTATCAAGCGCAGGAAATTTTCTTATCCTCTAACTAGAAGGGAGTACGGGGTGTACACATTTATCTGTACGAGTTAATGAATTTATTAGTTGAGGTATGCGTAAGTTGACCCGAACACCCAAGAGAGATAAAAAAAAGAAAAAAAGAGTTCATTGTTTCGAATGATTGGAGGGAATATGTAAAAGACACATTAACTAGTGTAGTACAGATTGCCACGGATTTTATAGAAAGAGTTGATCATGACGAACACAAATCAAGAAAGAATCATTGATAAGATCTTTCATTATGGCAACTTTGACCGGGAGAATTTAAGTACAGAAAAGTGTGTGCGATGAAAATAAAATACCAATAGGGGACCCTCACATGAAAGCATAAGCGGGTCCACATGGGACTAAAAGGATTTATGGCTAAATGCCGCACAACTATGCTGCCAACGGGCGTAACACAGGCCAAAACTTTTTTGATAACTCAGATGAATGAGATTAAGAAACTAGCCGAGTAATTATTAATCAATATTGAAACAAAAGCAGCAAGAAAATACATGGGAAACATAGAAAGGGACGTATTTTCAACGATCAAATTGAGTATTACAATGGTTAAGAGGCCAGTTACAAAGAAAATGATTGTGCCTCCGATACTGAGTAATTTCTTGGTTGAAGAGACGTCACATACATACAATGAATAAACCATGGGTGTGGGGGTCTCTTCGCCGGAGTGAACTCTTTGAACCTCTTGGAGTGGGACGGACAATGGTGGAGAGGACAATGCACGCCTGAGCCACTGCCGCTTGCCGGAGGTGGTAACCTGCACACGTAGACAACCACGTCAGTGCCTAGCTCGGACGGTGGTGGTCCGGGAAGGCACTCCGATGATTAAGTCAGTCACCGGAGGGGAGAAATGCACCAGAGATCTTAGAGAGAGAAGTGAAGAAGTGGAATTACGAGGGTAGTAAATGAGGAGAGAGGAATCCCCATTGTGGTAGTTGTGGCTGGGTATTTATAGGCTGAGGGGCGTGCGCCCCACGCGCTCGGCGCCCCTCACGCGCCTGTCATTCACGCTCGGAATGACAGGTGATATGACCTTCACCCCAGCCCCAGACGCCATGTCTGGGCTGACGTCACGGCACGTGGGTTCGAGTAGTCAAATCAGCTTGAGACATTCCCCATCACCCACGTGGTGCTGCAGGCGGCGGTGGCAGAGTAGGTGACTGCCGCATTTAATGCCTCATCATGGACTGTGTGGCGTGCCCGACACACTTCCACCAAACCGGATATATCCGAGCCCCACGTTACCGAGGTCAACCGACTCGGCAAGCGTGCGACCCAGCCCATCGGGCGCTCGGCGCGTCGATCGGCGGAGCTCCCGAGGGCTGTCTGGGAATCAAGCTGTCAGAGGTTCGGCCTCCACCCATTTGGTAAAGTAGTCCGTGGCCGTGATTAGGTGCCGAAACCCGCCGGGGGCCGTAGGGAGAACTCCGACAATATCAAGCCCCCACTGGGCGAACGGCCATGGGCTTGTGACGGGCTGCAGGGACATGGTGGGCTGGTGAAGGACGGGGGAGTGTCTCTGGCACGCCTCACACTTTTTGACGTAATCCTCAGCGCTCCTCTTCATTTTCGGCCACCAGTAGCCCTGGGTGACAGCCCGCTCGGAGAGAGAGCGACTTCCCGAGTGGCTGCCGCAGCTTCCTTCATGGAGCTCATGCAGGACGTGAGGTACCTCGGCGCTATGCAGCACGCGGAGGTTCGGACCGACGTAGGTGTGGCGGTATAGCTGTCCAGTCGGGGAGAGGAAGTAGGACGCGGACTGGCAGCGGATTCGGTGCGCTTCCTTCTTGTCTGAAGGGAGGGTCTGGTCCCGGAGGTAGGAGATCAGGGGATCCATCCAGCTCGGGCCAGAAGCAGCGATTGTCATAACGTCTTCGGCGCCCGGCTCGAAGCTTGGGAACGCGATCTCCCCGAGCGTGATCATCCGCGTGCCTCCGAGCTCGTTGCAGGCTGATCCGAGAGCAGCAAGGGCGTCGGCATGAGCGTTCTTGGCTCGGCCGATATGGGAAAAATGGACTGCCTTGAAGCTATTTTGCAGTTCCAGGACATGGCTGAGGTATTTCAACATCCGAGCATCTCCAGAGCCATAATCGCTATTCAGCTGGTTTACCACCAGCATGGAATCACTATAAACCTGCAGTTCATCCACCCCGAGAGCGAGAGCAAGGCGGAGTCCAGCAATTAAGGCCTCGTACTCGGCTTCGTTGTTTGTGGCTGGGAAACCGATGCTCATAGCACACTCGTGGATGGTCCCTTCAGGAGAAATAAGCACAATACCAGCCCCTGCCCCTCGGCTGTTTGATGCACCGTCTACATGCATCCGCCAGGACTCACCCGTATAAATTGTAGCCGTGCGGGGAGAGGAGCGCTTGAGAACGAACCCAGATTGTTCGGGGCGGTGGTGCTTTTGGCCGCCTCGGCACCTCCGTCTTCGGCTGTCATTTCCTTCTGGAGATCAGTTTCCAGCTTCGGTGTGAGCTCGGCGACGAAGTCAGCCAACGCCTGACCCTTAATCGCCGTCCGGGGCTCGTACCGGATGTCGAAGTTGGCCAATTCCAAAGACCACTTGCAGATCCGATCCGAGAGATCTGCCTTGCGCATGACGGTTTTCAGGGGATACGCTGTGATTACCACGACCGTGTGGCTCTGGAAATAGGGTAGGAGTTTCCTCTTTGCCGTAACCAGCGAAAGTGCCAACTTCTCAATTGGCAAGTATCTGGTCTCGGCTGGGAGCATCGTTTTGCTCGAGTAATAGATCGGGAACTGCTCCAAACCCTCCTGCCGAACCAGTGCCGAGCTCACAGCATGTTCGGACATCGCCAGGTAAAGGTAGAGATCTTCGTCCTCCCTCGGCATGACTAGCAGGGGTGCTCGGGACATGTAGTTTTTAAGCCCGGCGAGTGCAGCATCGCACTCAGAATTCCAAACAAAGGCTCTCTTACTGGTCTTGATGGATTGGAAGAAGGGTCGGCAGGCATCGGACGACCTGCTTATAAATCGATTGAGGGCAGCAGCCATCCCTGTCAACCGCTGAACCTCCTTGATTGTCGACGGCGCTCGGAGATTCTGTATAGCTTCTAGCTGGTTGGGGTCAGCCTCGATCCCTCGGCGGGTGACGAGGTACCCCAGAAATTTTCCAGAACCGACACCGAACGCGCACTTCTCCGGGTTAAGCTTCAGATCGTGCCTTCTGAGGATGGAGAAGACCTTGCCGAGGTGAGAAAGGTGGTCTTCTGCGAATTGGCTTTTTACCACCATATCGTCGATGTAGGCCTCCATGATGTCGCCGAGCTCCTGTGCGAACATCTTGGAGACCATTCTCTGGTAAGTAGCCCCTGCGTTTTTTAAGCCGAATGGCATGACCCGGTAGCAATAGGTACCCCTCGGCGTGATGAATGCGGTTTTCTCAACGTCCGTTACGTTCATTGCGATCTGATGGTATCCTCGGTAAGCATCCATGAAGCTGAGCCTAGCGTGCCCGGCTGTAGCGTCCACCAACTGGTCTATCCGAGGGAGGGGGAAACAGTCTTTTGGGCAAGCATCGTTGAGGTTAGTGTAGTCCACACATACCCTCCACTTCCCGTTCTTCTTTTTGACTACCACGGTGTTTGCCAGCCACGTGGGGTACATCACCTCTCGGATAGCCTCTGCCTCGATCAGGCGGTCAACCTCTTCCAAGACGGCGTCGGAGTGGATGGCCGAGGACCGCCTTGGTTTCTGCACTATTGGCCGCCTAGCCGGATCAACATTGAGGGCGTGCGTGATGAAATCAGGGCTGACACCCGGCATTTCATAAGGAGTCCACGCAAAGACCTCGATGTTATCCTTGAGGAAGGAGACCAAGTCGTTCCGCTCGGGATTAGAGAGATCCGAGCCGAGCATAAAGTATCTGGTGCTTTCTTCGTTGATGGGCACCTTGACCAATTCTTCGATTGACTTGTCTTCAGCCTTGGAGCCAACGTCTTCGAGGACTGGGGTGCATTCGGGCACCTCAATCCACTGCACCTGCTTCGGCGGCCTGCCCTCCCTTCTGTCTTTCTGGCGGACGGCATTGACAAAGCACCTCTTGGAGGCCATCTGGTTGCCCCGGATGGTCTCCTGTTTCCCAGACGTGTCAATGAACCGGACGCACTGGTGGAGGGTCGAAGCTATCGCTCCCATCGCGTGGAGCCAACCTCGCCCCAGGATGGCGTTGTAAGGGCTCGGCGAATCCACCACGGTGAACTCTATTTCCAAACGCATCGACCCCGCCCAGACGGGGAGGGTGATGCTGCCGAGCGGGTATACTGGGAACCCTGAGAATCCGACGAGGGGGGTGTCGGAGGGGGTAAGCTCGTCACGCGTTCGCCCAATGGCCTTGTAGGCCGAGTAGTAAAGGACGTCGACGGAGTTCCCCTGGTCCACCAAGATCCGCCTGACTTCCACGTGGTCAATACTTACCTCAATTACAAGGGCGTCATCATGTGGGAGCTGCAGCCCATCCAGATCCTGCTCGAAAAAGGAGATAGTGTACGGGTCATTGGGCTCCTCATACTTCCGCTTCGGCGCTCTGCCGAGTGTCATCACCTGCATAGCGGCTTCCATCTTTTGCAGCTCTACATGCATTGCGTCGGCTCGGGCTTTCCCGACCGGCCCGTGGATTGTAACGACCACCCCTGGACACACCCTGTCTCCTTGCGCCTGCTGCCCTAGCGGCTGAGGTACGATAGCTTGCTGGTTCGGCTGGGGGGCAGCCCCTCTGAGCACGGTCGGCGTGCGGTTGTGGTCTATCCAATTCTCCATGCGTCCCTCGGCGACCAATCGCTCGAGGTGCGCTTTAAACGGCCGGCATCCCGTCGTGTAGTGGCCTACCTCATTGTGGTATGTGCATTTTCCCCCTCTGCCGTTGTTGCTTTCGCTGGCATCCCGGGGGCCCCTTCCCGTCTGCCCCACCTTGATCGTTTCTTCCCTTCCTCAGGTTGTTCACTTGTTTCTTTGCTTTCCTTCGGCATGCTCTTGCTGGAACCTCCCTTGGACGCTCGGTCAAAGAGCAACTCTTCAAGCTCTCGGAAACGGTTCACCGTTTCCATCAATTCCACCATGTTCTTCGGAGGTCGCACCATGAGCTCTCTGAAAAGGTCGGAACGGTCATCGAGCCCATTTTTGAATGAAGTGGAAGCGATCCTTTGATCACAACCTTCCACGAGGCTGTACACCTCCCAATAGCGTGCAATGTACTCTTTCAGGGTCTCGTCCGAGCCTCTCTTCATGTTGACAAGCGCGTCGAGCGTCTTCGGCTGTGTGTTGCTGGTCACAAACCGAGACGTGAACGCGCGCTCGAGCTCATCGAAGTCATTTATAGAACCGGAGCGAGCTGGCTGTACCAAAGGAGGGCTGTGGTTCCCAGGCTCATGGAGAATGTCCGGCACATGAGGGAATCGCTATGGCCGTAGAACTCGGAGACCAGGCGATACTGCTGGACGTGCGTAATCGCGTCCGTCGTGGGCTCATACTTATCAAATTTGGGAATTTTGAACCCGCGCGGTGGGGCTGCCTCGGTTATTGTTCGTGAGAAAGGTGATTGCTTTGCTTTTTCTAACCTGGAGTCGGCAGGGTAAGGACGGTTGAGGCCGACCGCTCGGTATTCCCCGTGAGCTCGTTTTGCTGACCCGGCGGCTCGGCGCTCCATATCGTGCGCGTCCGCGTGCACGTTGCTCCTCTCGGAGAACAGCCTCTTGTTGTGCCTGTCCCGGGCCCCAGCAGAATCTTCCCGACGCCGGCGGTCCCTGGTGTCGGGCTCGGCATGATAAACCTTAGTCTCGCCCGTCTGTGTGTTGACGAGTACGATGCTGCCACCGTCATTCCGCAGTGTGTATCTGTCTCCGGGCCTAAGATCGTTGTTTTCGTTATGGCCATGCCCTGCCGAGACTTCGACAGGGTTGGTGACCATGTTGCCACGCGAGCAATCACCCCGAACGTTGGGTGCCCCGCTCCGGACGCCATGCCTATCCACCGATCGGCTATGACGCCGGTCACCGCCCCGATCCCCCGATTGGTTATGGTTATGGTTATCCTCCCGTTCTTCGTGCGCTCGGTCTTGGCCGTTGTGGTTCTGAGGAGCGTTTGCCGGGCCCTTTCCCTTGTATTGTTGCTTTTCCACCTCCCGAGCGTATTCCGCATCCCCTCGGGCGTTTGGTGTCCGAGCGCTCGATGCCGTGGCGCTGTCCTCGGCATGGTCAGTCCACCGAGAATGCCTGCCGCGTGTATGCTGCTGGTGCGAACGCGCCGTTTCCGACTGGATAACAAGTGCGCCGCCTCGGTGGTCTACCTCCACGACCTGTCCGAGACGTGAAAATACTGGGGCACGTCCCTCGTTGTCAGTCCTCGTGCTCGGCGGTGGCCTCCGAGTCCTCGTCCGCCCGCCGGACCTTGACCTTGTAGGCTGATTCCTGGCCTGCTTCATAGCCAGTACTTCTTTCCTTAGTAGCGCTAGTTCGGCCTCTATAGTGAGAGGGGGAGGTGGGGGAAGAACTTCTGTGAGTGCTGGAGTCGTGAGGTTGTCAAGAGAGAGAACGTTCCCGTCCATACTGAAAAGGATGTTGCTGGCTCCGGCGTTGCTGGGGCCGGCGCCGTTGGTTGTCATGGTGACCGTTCCGTCTCTGTTGACGACGGGAGACAGGGTGAGGCCCAAGTCACTCCTGACCCGATGGTATCGGTGTCGGTCGGCGGAGCTGCGGAACTCTCCGGTGGGACCAAACGCATCAAGGCCCAGAGTGAGGTTGGCCATTTGGAGCGATATTTGAAGAGGTTTTTAGGAGTTTTCTGGAGAATGGGAAGATACAACACCAATGTGTTCAGAGAGGCTGGGAGGAGTGGCTTTTTCCCCGTCCCCAGCGGAGTCGCCAATTGTGGGGGTCTCTTCGCCGGAGTGAACTCTTTGAACCTCTTGGAGTGGGACGGGCAATGGTGGAGAGGACAATGCACGCCTGAGCCACTGCCGCTCGCCGGAGGTGGTAACCTGCACACGTAGACAACCACGTCAGTGCCTAGCCCGGACGGTGGTGGTCCGGGAAGGCACTCCGATGATTAAGTCAGTCACCGGAGGGGAGAAATGCACCAGAGATCTTAGAGAGAGAAGTGAAGAAGTGGAATTACGAGGGTAGTAAATGAGGAGAGAGGAATCCCCATTGTGGTAGTTGTGGCTGGGTATTTATAGGCTGAGGGGCGTGCGCCCCACGCGCTCGGCGCCCCTCACGCGCCTGTCATTCACGCTCGGAATGACAGGTGATATGACCTTCACCCCAGCCCCAGACGCCATGTCTGGGCTGACGTCACGGCACGTGGGTTCGAGTAGTCAAATCAGCTTGAGACATTCCCCATCACCCACGTGGTGCTGCAGGCGGCGGTGGCAGAGTAGGTGACTGCCGCATTTAATGCCTCATCATGGACTGTGTGGCGTGCCCGACACACTTCCACCAAACCGGATATATCCGAGCCCCACGTTACCGAGGTCAACCGACTCGGCAAGCGTGCGACCCAGCCCATCGGGCGCTCGGCGCGTCGATCGGCGGAGCTCCCGAGGGCTGTCTGGGAATCAAGCTGTGAGTACCATGTCCTTGGCACCAAGACGTTCGGCAGACATCGTTCAAACCTATATTCGTCCAGGACCCTGCATCCGCACCCTCCGCCGAGGGCACCGTTCGTTCGGCACCATTGAGGCGGATCGACCTGCATTCGGTTTTGCAGATTCTGGGATAGTGCCCCTTTCAGCTCTTCGTGATATGGAGGGGGGCCCTTGCTGACCCCTATGAACCCGGCCGCTACAATGGGCAATACGTGACTCCAAGGATGCGTACTTCGTCTTGAAAGCACCAAAACAGGGGTAAAGATAGTGAGGGAATGTCTTGGGGTTGATGTGGATTTACGGTGGTCGGGTCGAAGTCGAACTACAACGGGAGGCATCCCTCGACGCCGTCCAAGGAGAGAGTCGATTGACAAACCTTTTCTTCTATGGAAAGTCGACACCTCTCCCGACCACATAGACATTAGAGGCTTGCAGATCTGAAGTGAAGATTGAGAGGACGCGACAGACTGAAGACACTAACCTGAGGAATGCAGCACCCTGGGAGAGCCACCTCCAAACATCAATCAGCCAAAGGGGTGCGAATGAATGACAAGTCCCCTAGTTTGGCCACGAGGAAGGGGGGAGCCCATCCCGTGACCAAACTTGATGCGTTCGATTCACTTTATGACCAAACTTGATGTGTTCGAAGTGAGATGTACATGCAGTAGAATAATGGCGCACAATATGGCCTTGTCGAGTTGAGGTTCTTTGGAGGAGCTGAAGCGATTCGAGTGATAGCATTGCCAGGCATGGATAAAGACCATCCATGCGAAATGGAAGGATCCTGTCAAAACCTGAATATGAGGCCGAGCATGACGGAGAAGCAAAGGAATTGAAATTCCAACACAAAAAGCCAAAGGTATTTATTGAAGAAGAAGAAAGGTCGGATTTGAGAACTTAGGAATAATGAAGGACGTAATAAATGGAGGACAAGATCAAACACTGACTGAATGATAGAAGTCATAACACAACGTAAGGTAGGGTAGTAATCTGACAAAATCATGCAGGAATCTTTCAGAATGGAATAGAATACTCCCTCCGTCCGGATTTGTTGGTCCGTTTTGGAGATTTTAACTTTGAAGCAATGCTACATACACAACAAAAATGTACAACAAAGTGGACAACACACTCACATGGGGTGTGGGCTCCACACACACTTCACACTCAACTGTGTGTGGAGCCCACACCCTATGTGAGTGTGTTGTCCACTTTGTTGTACATTTTTGTTGTGTATCTAGCATTTTCGTTTAACTTTTTTTCCATTACATTTTGAGTTGTTAATTTCCTATTTTATCCTCAATCTCTCCATCTAATACTCCCTTCATTCCAATTTGATTTCACTACGAAACTACGTGCAATTTTCAAACTAAAAAATAATGTAGTTGCAAAAATTAATTTTTTTTATCAATATGGATCTTGTTTGATAGATCTCATTAAAAACTTTAATACGGTGCAAAAAAAAAAATCAAAAATGTAAACACATTATTTTAAAAAAAATAGTTTTTGTGTTGTTATTTTATGTTTTAGAAAATGGGCAAAAAAGTAAATTTTTCATACTTTATGCTTTGATTTTTGAAAATGGACAAATATTTTAGAACTTGAAAAAGTATGTTTGTGGACTAAGAGGTTTGGCTAAAGAAGTTGGCTTAACTTTTTTTTCGTCTTTATTTGATTTTTTTTTCGCATTTTTTAGTTTTGCATCAACTTTTTGTGTATTATTGGTTCATCTCGGCGATAGGAATAAAAAAAGTATAAAATTATGACCGAAGCTTAAATTTTTTTGAATAAAGACAAAAATAAGCCAAAAAGTCAGCTTTTTTACATTTTTTTCGATCTTATTAAAAAAATTGAAAATTCTAGCCATAATATTTTACCTTTTTCTGGATTCGTCTCGCCGAGACGAACCAATAATACTAAAAAAATCGATGCAAAACTAACAAACGCAAAAAAAATCAAATAAAGACAAAATAAAAAGTTAAGTTGGCTTTTTTAGCCAAACCTCAAACAAATCCGGACGGAGGGAGTACCATTCAACCGAGTGTGACCACGGGAGTTCCACCACGGGAAAATGGTCAATGGACCACAGCGGCGACAAAAGGAAATTTTCAGCCGACAAGATGATAACTTGTCCGAAAATTAACTGAGATAAATAGAAGGGTAACAAGTAAGCACATTCTTTCACTCTCATGACCCTACATTTTGCAAACCTAAAAATATTTTCAAAAGCCAATTCTAACTAGACCGTCGAAGGGTATTCTGGCCAAACCCCACCCCTTCATTGGCCGGAGTACCACTACCGGGTTTGATTGTCTATACGTGTGTAGGAAACAAAGAGCAAAGTTTATCAAAGTCTGTCATCCCCACAACAGAAGTTCAAGGTGAAGCTCATTCAAGCAAGGAAAAGTCAAAGGAGATTTTAGGCTGTCACAAAAAATTTGGTATTCTAGAATTTCTTCTCAAATTATGCCTCTTGTTTTGGCAACTTTTACTAGAGAATAAAGTAGAAGATCTTATTTTGTGCTACTTGTTTAGCACGATTCTAGTTTCATATTTCCTAGAATTATTGTTGTTTTTTTTATTTTGTTTTGCTTGGTCCTTAATCCAATTTATATTCTCTGTTGAGAACATGTGTGAAAATTAAGTCGCACATTGAAAAAATGAAAAAATGGTTGGACCTTAATATACAATTGGATGACTCACCACTTACAAGGCTTAGCCTTTTAAGTGGATATGAGTCATTTAATGTATATTGAGCCCAACGAATGTGACGGACTCCGTGAATACTCCCAAAAAAGTTTGGGCTTTGTGCATGCCGGCACAGCGGAAGCGATGACGGGATCGATGCATCGTAAGAACTCCCAACATGTGGTATCAGAGCCAATGGCTGACGATGTATGGGCAGACTCTCGGTGCGCCGTGGATAGGCTTGCATGGTGAACTCCAAGTGATGGAAACAGAAAAATCCAATAGTGCAAGTAATGCGGTGTGCCCATTGCAAGGTGATGCAAGCGAATGGAACACGTGTTGCACGTTGACTCGTTGGGGAGCATGGTGCCAGTGAATGAGCATGTTGGCTCTCAATGGATTTTCTTGTCGGCGAGCATGATGCCAGTGAATGGGCACGTTGGCTCTTAATGGAGAATTTGATGGATGGATCTAAATCAATGGAGTTGGTGCAGAATAAGCCCTAGTTTGGAATATTAGGTTGAGAGTGTAGATCAGAATCAAGGGGGAGCTTGGATGCAAAGAAACGGGCAAGGCTCAATGAATGGTTCACACATGAGGGGGAGATTTGTTGGAACATGTGTGAAGATTAAGTCCCACATTGGAAAAATAGAAAAAGGGTTGGACCTTAATATACAATTGGATGACTCACCACTTACAAGGCTTAGCCTTTTAAGTGGATATGGGTCATTTAATATATATTGGGCCCCAACGAATGTGATGGACTCCATGAATACTCCCAAAAAAGTTTGGGCCTTGTGCACGCCTGCACAGCGGAAGCGATGGCAGGATCGATGCATTGTAGAAACTCCTAACATTCTCGATAGTCAAGTATTGTCTTATTAGCTAGGCTTACTACTAGTATAAATAAAGGTGTAGCCCCCATTTGTTATTCATTCAATTCAACCATCAATAAAATTCTAGCGTTATCCGTATTTTTCTTATACGTAAGGTGTTTATCTATTTTCTTATAGATTTAAGAGTTCGTTTGTTAAAACGATATTTAACCAATTTGTTTACTAGAACAATATTCAATCTTCTTCCGCTACCACGTTACGTGATTAACAAAGTATAACCGACAAATTTGGAATAGAAGTTCAAAGAAAAGAACATATTTTATCACAGAAGCATATCTCAGACTTGTCAAACCCGTACATGATCATCTCCAACCAATCAATTCTCAACAAAACGGTCAGTTTTGACCCATATGTCAAGTTCTAATGTTGCCAAAAATTAGGCATACGATGAAATTTGTGGTTCAAATTGAATTGAATGGAGTGTGCAGTATTCAAATTACCCAAATGAATCTGTAGCACAGAATTTTCTTGGGTCGTTGCTGCTAATAATAGCCTTCAGACGGGACTAACCTTGACAAGAATGCCTGTTTTTTCCACCCAGGAAAAAGAAAAAAAAAATTCTATTTGCTCACATATCTTTGTAGTAGATGTATTTTATAGTATTTTATAGGATTTTTTTTCTTTTGTTTTGTTGTTTTTGTCTGTAGCCTCTCTTTGTGGAGTGTTTCTCGCTCCCCTATGTGGGAGCTTTTGTCCTAGATTTCACATATATATGCCTTCTTATGAGTTGAGCTATGTATTCTTTGTTGGGTCATTTACTGTCATTGCTTTGACTGGCTCTATTACGCAACCTTGTTGTAGGTCTACTTTCGCCGTATGTGTCATTGAGCCTACTAATATTGTGTTCGTGTCTAGATTGTTTGATAATTTTGGTTCTTTCCATTTTATTGCAATGAAATTTGTATTGCCTCCGGCTGTTGTAATGTAAAGAAAAAAAGAAAAGGAAACAGGGGCTCTTAAGGTTGGGTTGGTCTCTTTTCACCATTCCACCTAACATGACCCATGGTTTTGTAATTTTGTTTTACTTAATTTACCGTTCCACCATGCTTTTCCACTCTAACACGTCACTCCAGAAAATTTTACTCGCAGCTGTGTGGATTTTGAGTTATTTGCAAAAATAAAAAAATAAACAGGGTGTCATTCCACTAACAAAAATGATACATACACACCCACTCGGACACACTCTGCCACAGGGGCGGCGGCACCCTTTGGGTTCAATGGTTACATGACCACCCAAAAAAAAAAAATTCCTTAGAATACATGTAATTTTTTTTGGATAGTCCATTGTTGAACACCCTACCAAAATTAAATTGAACACCCAAGCCCAATTAAATTGAAAATCCTGCCAAAAAAAAGCCCAAGTAATGAACACTTGGGCCAATGAAAAAAAGCCCAAGTTCAATTCAAATTGAAACCCAAAAAATTAAAGCCTAAATAAAAAAAGCCAAAAAGGTATGTGAAGTACTACCTAAAAAGCTAATGGGTAATCTGATACCCAAACAAAGGGGATCAACTTTTCACTTTGCAAAAAGTAAAGTTTCTTCTCTGGACCACAGACCACACCACTGGTGCAACTTCCACTCTTCACTGGTCCGACCGAGTGAAGCTGTGAAGGCAAGGAAGCGATCAGTGATCAGTCTCCAACTCCAAGCCCACCTCAAAGTCACTGACCTCTCTCTGTCTGTCTGTCTCTCTCTCTCTCTCTCTCTCTCTCTCTCTCTCTCTCTCAGATAATGTATTGTAATCAACCCTAGGTTTTGTTTGATTTTTTATGATTAAATGAACGTAGATAATTGTCAATTAATTTATCAATTCCTTCAATGTTCAGCTACCAGTCAAGATGAGATGCTAGAATTTGGATATATTCATTGAATATTGGGAGTTTGTTTGTCTCTACTGCATCGGTTGAAAGAAATTTTTCAGCGATAAAGTATATAAAGAGCAATTTGCGCAATCGAATGGGAGATCAGTGGATGAATGATTGTTTAGTTACTTATATTGAGAGTGATGTATTTGATACCGTTGATAATGAGGCTATTATGCAACGGTTTTAAAATATGAAAACTCGTCAAGGGCAATTGTAATATACTTTATATCTTTATCCGTTGTTTTTGGGCGTCATTGTCGATATTAATGGAATTTTTTTTTTGTCTATATTAAGTTGTGGTTTATAGTAGTAGACCATAAGAATTTATGAACACCCTTAGAAAAATTCCTGGAGCCGCCACGCTCTGCCACACCCCCTCTCACATATGGGGTGGGTCCCTCCCGGGTGGGTCCCCTCACATGTGAGAGGAGGTGTGGCAGAGTGTGTCCAAGTGGGTGTGTATGTATCATTGTTCTTCCACTAATGCAACAGCAAAATTAGGGCTTGATTTGTGCTTTCATGTTAGCTACGGATTTTTAAAAAAATACAGATTTGTGCTTTAATTAGGGATTATGTGCTTCAATTCACTGAGAGTTTTTGTAACAGGGGAAAAAGTACAGTATATCAATCTCCCCAAAGCAATTTTTTTTTTTATAACCATGTCCCAAAGGCATGGTAATGTGTGGCTTTGGATTATTTTGTTGTCTCTATTCGATTTCTTTGCTCATTTGTTAGTTTTGTATTAATTTTTGTGAGTTATTGGTTTGTTTCGACGAAAAGATTTTAAAACGTAAAAAATTATGCTTTAAATTGTTTTTTTTTTAAGTAATTGCAAAAGGAAAAATCTTCTGTCAGCTCAATGAGCAAATGGGAAGGTGCATAGAATTAAAACTCTTCCATGTAAGAGTTTAAACAATGAAAACTCTTCCATGTAAGAGTTATAACTCTTTCATAAAATAGTTTGCCTTATCGTCAGCTCACTATAGAAGGACTGATTCCAAAAAAAATGTCCAATGATCTACTACTTTTATCTTTACTAAAAAATATTCAATTTCGAACATAATTTTTTACCTTTCAGATTTCTCTTTTTGAGATGAACCAATAATCTATAAAAAAAATTAACGCAAACCTAATAAATGTTAAAAAATTAAGTAATAACAAAAAATAATCTAGTTCAATTATTCTGCTGAAACAGCTTGAGATAAAAATGGTGTGGATTTAGCAAAATAAAAGAACCAAGGAGGTGTAGCCTAGTTGGCCAAAGTAAGCAGGATAAAATTTCCCTCCCTTGTGCATGGACCTTCCAAGTTCGAATTCCTCCCATGTCATTGCTAGGCCTTGTGTGGATTTGCGTAGAGGGTCTTTAGCCAACTACTCGCCTTGGTGGTGTTATGGTGACGACTCGTCTTATTCGAACAGTAGCTATGGCACGACCAGACATTTTGAAGTGGGTCGGGAACTCTAATGGTTATGCCCATGCGGTTGTTACGCTGATCGCCCTCCTCACCCTTTTGTTTCAGAAGAAAAAAAAAAAAAAAAAGTAGCCAGTAGCATTCTCACCTCTTAACCGTACACAAACACCATCACTCTCTCTCTCTCTCTCTCTCTCTCTCTCTCTCTCTCTCTCTCTCTCTATATATATATATATATATATATACTAGTTTTAGGCCACATACTTCGCACGTGACCGCGTGCTCATTAGTTATGGTATCGGTTATTGATAAATCATGTAACTTTGTTGACAGCTTGAATTTAGGTACAGCTCATGTAGTGTAACTCAACCTACAATTCATTTTTGTTGTCCATTGTTCGATATTTGAAAAGGTTGGTTGTCTGTTGGCAACATGATTAGAATAATAAAGACATTAAAGAAAGATCGAAACAATGAATTATACTTGAAACAAAGACGTTGATATCACCACTCCTTGACAAGATTCTAGCATACAAAAAGTGATTTATTCACCAAATCAGCAACTAAGGTTTCACGTGTTGGATGGATTGCATATATTGATTGCTGCTATTGCTTTATCGGCAGCAGCATACCATATGTTTCGTGGAAGCCCGAAGCCAATTATTAAACTTTCTAAAATACAAAACACCCGGCTGCCACTGCTTGACAATAGTTTTTTCTTGTCCTCTTCAGGCAATCTCTGAAGTGCAAGGCATGCTATTCTAGCAAGCAAAGGGTTCACTTTTTCCCAGCGACCAAACCCAAAATCTATGATGTCCTCTAAGTGGGAACCAAGAACCCCAGCTGGTGATTTCGCTGCCATGCTCAAAAATGATTGAGCACCTCGGCTTTGTGTGTAGTGGTTCCAGTAATATTGAAGCAAAAGAAATCCCACAATACTGATATCTGCGTAAAAAAAAGGATTTTATGCATTGGAACATGGGAAAAACGAAAACTAAAGGCAGAAATCAAGCGCTACCATATGATGTTCCTAAAGAGCTGAAATGACTGTTGAAACTTAAAGAAAAATAGCATGCCGCTCCATTCTAAGCAGAAGACAAAGGGTAACCCCAGGGCAGACAATGTTCCCATATCAAAATGAGATTCATAAAAATAGTCCAAACCTCTTTTATGCTGCAAAGACAATTGTGGGTTTCAGGCAAATCTACATTACATAATGCATTCGCCCAAATCCAAATTAATTTTCTGTATAATGTCTACAACAGGTAAGCTCAACATGTTTTTTCTCGTGATTTTTCTGTCATGTGTTTTCTTATCCTTCTTTCTCTAAAAACTGATAAGCGTCACATACGCCATTTCTACTGAAGTAAAGAATTAGAGCCTGCTCCTCTCCTTGAGGTATAAAAATTCCCTCCTTAAGATATGTTTATACCAATGAAGTACATTGTAAAGCATCAGCGTTGAAGTTTTAGCAGGTCCTCTACCAACCCAATCACAAGCATCAACATGTCACAAGACCAGTCAGATCTAAGAAACAGAGAGGGAAAGGAACTTACTTCCCTTGTGAAAGTCTAATTCCAACTTCGTATCTCGGGTCACCCTAGTGGACAGCTTTAATTGGATCTTTCCAGTTTCCAGTGAAATTTCCGACCAAATATACTTCCTCTCCCTGAGATTGAAAGACAAAAATGAGAAAGGAGGACCATTAAAGCTGATTAGTTCAAAGATTTAATTCAATTAATATTCGCAAAAAGCTAAAATGATTCAAAACCCCTTTGCATTGTGTTATGAGTAATTAAATCAACAAATCTTGTCTACACTTGGAAGGGATACCTAAAATACAAGTAAATAAGACTTAACAAAAGTTTTAAGCAATGATTTACTTCTTGCCCATTTCACACAAAAGTCAAGGCATGGGTTATAGGTCCTTCATGTTTGCCCTGTTCCACCATTGCTATAAGATCCCATGTTGCCCAGGCAATTGCTCGTCTGCATTGAAATTCTAGCAAAAGTTACTTTCAAGATCATTATAAAGGAACATCGTCATGAACTCGACCATAAAGTATTCTCTCCAGCTTAAGAGTGCCAAAAGAAACAAAAATGGAGTGATCTTTCAAGATTTAAAATTGTGCAACATAGACAAATTAATGCACGAGACCCAAATTTAGGTAGGGGCCATAAGATAAACTTGCCTTTGAATCTAAAAAGGGTATGGCCCCACAAGAGCCTATCACATTATATTAGCATAGTTAAAAAAAAGTAGCTAGGATTTCCAGATTGTTCAGCTTTACAAATGGCTGAATAGCACTCAGTTCAGCATATGTTCGCACTCCGCTCAGCATGTGTTCCCAGAACCATGGAAAGCAATACACCACGAGTGAATGAAGATATCAACCTGCCCCTGTTAAGAAAACACACGCTAAATAGCTGCTATAGCGCACAGAAATCTGCCAAAATGACCAAATTACTCCTTGCCACAAAGAAGGATGCCCTTCCATCAGGGAATAAAATCGTCCAAACTGGTCCAAAATTGGCTATCACGCCCAATCCCTCTTGGGTATGAATAATAAGGCGTCTAGTGTCAGAGCACATTCAGCACAACATGATGATGTATGTTTTGTAAACCCCTCTTTTCCTTTTTAGTCAAGCTATATACTGACCATGGCCATTGTTATCAAGAATATAGAGCAACAAACGAAATGTAGAATCTCAGTTTTTTTCCCCCTTACATAATATAACTGAGAGCCTCTAACACAGCCACATTGCTATTAAAACACAGTGAAAAAATGTCTAACCTTTGGTTTGTGTCTTGCTTGTCACACATCACTATGAACATTTTTAAACTCAACCTACATGGGCACATAGATACTTGAAAAGTAAAGGAGAGTTTCGTAGTAACAAAATGTTCATTAAATAAATACAATCTAATGGTCCTTTTTTACAAAGAGCACAATATACGCTACTTCAACCGAAAGAATGTCAAAGAGGTTGCCCAGAGTTGAATTTCTCTCAGTTGGAAGGAAAGAAGAGAGAAGGAAACCCTCATGGTTTGTCTGTCCCTCACACCTAATTGTAATAATTGATTAACCCTAATTAATCTAGTCTAGCCTATAAATTGTGAGCGAAGACAATTTTGGGAAGACCAATACACGAACACCGAATAAGGGAACCATCTTATGTATATTTCATCAAAGTTGACTTAAATATGTTTGGCATTGACACGATGTAATTCAGCCTTCCCTTAGCAATATATATGTATAGCTAGGATAAATTTAAATGCTAATTTTATTTTATAACAAACAAAGGCTCCGTGTAAAAATTTACATAGCTGTATGTATAACTAGGATCAATTTAAATGCTAATTTTATTTTAAAAACAATAAAATGTATTGTCTGACATTAATTTTGCTTTATATTCCCACACCCTTTTTATCCTTTTGGTTGAACTTGTAAACGTGAAAACTTCCTTAAAAATAGAAATAGTATTGTGAATATCAATCTCGGGTATGTGCAATGAATTTTCCATGGAAAATGGCCATATTCAATCTTCATGTAAGGATTTGTTTGGAAGCATGCCTGCACAGTAGTCGAGAGCTTTTGCCATTTGGTTCATATCTGATGTAATTCTATGTATAAGCACATCGAAATAAATAAAAAATGGTGACATAAATCTTGCTACTTGATTTGCCGGGTTTCAACCGGTCTCTAAGAATTTGGGAATCCCCAAACACAGAAGCATTTGGATAAAAAACGCAACTTCCGCTCCAAAATATATCCTAGTTTCTAGCCCCCCCGATAGATTTCCCCAATTGATTGGGACATAAGGCTTGGTTTGGTTTGGTAAGAACCCCTGATACACCCATAAACGAAGCAGAAATACTCATCTATTCTAAATCAATAAAAACCCTAGAAATAAACTAAATACTTAAAAACCAAATCCGAAGGGAAAATCCACAAACCCAGATGCGAGAAGGATAGAGAAAAGATCGGGAGCAAGAGATGGGAATCTGATTGTTTACCTGAAACCCAAATGTGAGAAGGTGGGTTGACGACGGCCGAGCAACGACGACCTCCACTCATGCTATTTACGTGAACAGACAACGACCTCCGTTCAAGCGATTGAGAGGCGATTGTAATGAAATTGAGATTTCGGTCTTCTTCTCAAGTAGAAACCCTAACTAAACTGGAGAGAGAGAGAGAGAGAGAGAGAGAGAGAGATGTAAAACTATTCCATTGATTTTCCGTATGGCGGTTACAAGCAAGAAACACTCTTTTATACTCTGGAATTCAATCCAACGACTTAGAAACTAACCATAGTTAAAGAGTAACTATACGTGGAGTAAAGAGTAACTCAGATTTACAACTGAAAAACTAACAACTAACTACTTTGTTAGTTACACAGAAATAATGCCATGCCTACTAATGAGCTTGGCTAACAGCCCCCCTCAAACTCATGGGGAGAGGTTGAACCATGAGTTTGGAAGCAAGGGACTGAAAATGTGCCACAGATAAAGGCTTGGTGAAAATATCTGCAACTTGAGCAGCTGAACTGACATGTTGAATAGCAATCTGTTTGGCTAGAACTTTTTCACGAACAAAATGATAATCAACCTCTATATGCTTGCTCCGAGCATGGAAGATAGGATTGGAAGCCAAAGCTATGGCAGAGAGGTTGTCACAAAACAGGACAGGAACACCATCCAATGAGATATGTAAATCAGTGAGAAGTTGCTGTAACCACACTATCTCAGCAGTGGTATGAGCCAAGGCACGATATTCAGCTTCAGTACTTGATCTGGCTACGGTATGTTGTTTCTTGGCACTCCAAGAAACAATGTTATCCCCCAAAAATACACAGAATCCTGAGGTAGACCTTCGATCAATGTGACTGCCAGCCCAATCAGCATCACAAAAGGCAGAGAGATACAAAGAGGAAGGAGTAAAATGAAGTCCCTGATGCATAGACCCCTTGACATACCTCAAAATGCGTTTCACAGCAGCAAAATTAGACTGTGATGGAGCATGCATAAACTAGCAAAGATGATTAACAGCATTAGACAATTCTGGTTTAGTAATGGTCAAATATTGAAGAGATCCAACGATAGACCTATAAAAGTTCACATCTGGAAAGGGAGTAGAATCATCTGTAGAGGGTTTAGTAGAAGCAGGGGACAGACTAGGCTTACAATCTAGCATCCCAGCCTTATTAAGCAACTCCAAAGCATATTTCTGTTGAGTAAGGAACAAACCAACAGAGTCACGAAAAACCTCTATGCCCAGAAAGTAGTGAAGATCTCCAAGATCCTTAATAGCAAACTTTTCTTGGAGTTGAGACAGCAACTTAGCCACAAAAGAAGCATCATTACCAGTAACAACTATGTCATCCACATAGATCAAGACATAGGTGATAGAAGTTCCATCCATTTTGACAAACAATGAGGTGTCAGCTAGGCTGTTTTGAAACCCAAGATGAAGTAAATGAGTAGAGAACAAAGCAAACCAAGCTCGAGGGGCTTGTCTGAGCCCATAAAGAGCTTTCTTAAGTTTGCAAACATAGGATGGTCTGGTAGGATCAACATACCCTGGCGGCTGTTTCATGTAGACATTTTCTTGTATTTCACCATGCAAAAAAGCATTAGAAACGTCCAATTGTTTCAAAGGCCAATTATAGTGAACAACAAGAGCAAGAACCAATCGTAGAGTGGGTTGCTTAATAACAGGACTAAAAGTCTCTGTGAAATCCAGACCTTCTGACTGTTCATTCCCCCTAGCTACCAATCTGGCTTTAAATCTAGCTATTGTACCATCTGAATGCTTCTTGAGTTTAAAAATCCAATGACAACCAATGATATTGGCCTGAGGAGGTGGAGGTACCAGTGACCAAGTGCCCTGAGATAACAGTGCCTCATATTCAAAAGACATGGCTTTTTGCCAATTGGAACATTTAATAGCTTCAGCAAATGATTTTGGTTCAGTAGGGGTAGAAGTAGTAAGGGATAAAGAAAGAGGAACATTTGGTTTAAATATGCCATTTTTGGATCTAGTGACCATGGGATGATCATTAGAAGAAGGGACAATAGGTGATGAATTGGAAGCAGGTGTAATAGGAGTAGGTGTAATGGATGATGTAGGTACAGTAGGTGGTGTAATGGATGATGTAGGTACAGTAGGTGGTGTGGGTACAGAAGAAACAGTAGGTAAAGGCAGAGAATGAGAGGCAGAAGTAGGAGTAGTAACAGGAATCATAGGAGTTATCATAGGGACTGAATCTGCAGTGGCTAAGGTAACATCAAAATACATGGATGAAGAAGAAGTAGGGACAGAAGAAGTAGAGGGATTCATAGAGGAAGTAAGAGAGAGATAAGGAAACCCAGTTTCTACAAATTTAACATGCCTGGAAATGTATACCTTATTGGATTGAGGATCAAAACATCTATAGCCTTTAGAGGTGGAACAATATCCCAAAAAAATACAAGGAGCAGACTTAAGAATCAATTTGTGAGAAACATATGGTTTCAGCCAAGGATAACAAAGGCAACCAAAAGGTTTGAGGAGAGAATAGTTAGGAGTAGTTTGAAATAGAAGAGTATAAGGGATTTGAAAATTAATAGCAGAGTGTGGTAATCTGTTTATGAGATACACACTAGTAAGAAGAGCTTCTAGCCAAAACTTAACAGGCATTTGAGCTTGATGAAGAAGTGTAAGAGTAGTTTCCATTAAATGCCTATGTGCTCTTTCAACTCTGCCATTTTTTTTAGGGGTGTGTGGACCCCCCCCCCCCCCCCCCCCCCCATTATCAGATCGAAAAGACTGAATAGTAACATGGAATTGAGTCTGAACAAAAGCAGAAAATTGAGTCAGAATTGATTTCACATCAGACTTGTAATGCATGGGGTACAACCACAGATATCTGGTGAAATCATCAAGAATTACAAGATAGTATTTAAAACTTCTAAAAGAAGAGACAAGAGCAGGGCCCCACACATCCATATGCATTAATTCAAAAGGTCTTTTAGCACAGGAATCAGACAAAGCAAAAGGCAATTTGTGACTTTTAGCCACATTACAAGAGATGCAGTTTACATGATAAGGCCTATGAACTGGTAACTGACACTTTTGAATCAAATGGTGTAGAAGAGTAGTACTTGGATGACCTAGTTTGAGATGCCAAAGGTGGGCAGATGACGAAGCAGAAGATGTAGAGAGCAAAGCTTGTGGAGAGATACTAGAATAGGGCTGCATTGGATACAAACCCTGGTGAGAAGTCCCCTGATGTAAAATCTGGTTGGTTAACCTGTCCTGGATAACATAACCAAACTCATCAAAGGTGATTTTACAGTGATTATTTGTAGCTAGTTTATGGACAGACAAAAGGTTATGACTGATAGAAGGAACATGTAACAAATCAGGAAGAGACAAGGAAGAATTAGATGTGAATAAAACACCCTTACCAGTATGAGATATGGGAAGGGAGTTACCATTGCCAACCATAACACCTGTGTGTCCATTGTATGGTTGCTGAATAGACAGATTGGAGAGGTCATTTGTGACATGATTTGTAGCTCCACTGTCCAGAAACCAACTTCCAGAGGGATGAGATGGAGCTGAAGATGAACTAGGACAGGAAGAGGATGTAGGTGGAGCAGAAGTATAGTAACAGTGTGATGAAGAATGGCCTGGTGGTGTAGGTAGAATACCAGCATGATTATAAGGAGATGGCACAGAAGATGGTATTGAGGAAGATGACAAAGGGTATTGTAACATATGAGCTTGTGGATATGGAGGTGTTGGCACATTAGAGGGATTAGAGGGGTAGGTATGGGGCATATTTGGTATGTTTGAAGCATAGGTGTTTGGTTAATATTGCAGATTCAGACGATAATAGCAAGTCTTGGCAGTATGGTTGGTTCTATCACATATCTGACATGGAGTTCTTGATCTATTTCTTTGACCTCTGAATCCTCCTCTGGACCTGTTATCATTGTTGTTTCTGAACCCATTACCATTGTTGTTCCTGTAACCACTGTACTGCTGAGGATATTGACTCACATACATAGGAGAAACCTCCTGTTGTGGAGTAGTGATAGGTGTGACAGGTTGAACACCTTGGGATGGAACAAAATGAGAGAATTGTGACTATTGTACAGCCTGTAATGATGATGAAGCTCCAGACAGATTTGTCTTTTGTGCAACAAAAACAGAAGTGGATGCATTTGTGTTCACAGAAGGAGAAGTCCTATTCTTACGCATTTCTTCTCCATTAATCAGGGTAATCAATTCTTCAAATGTAATATCCCCCACTCTATCAGTTAGTGCAGTTTGCAAAGAGTCAAACTCAAGAGGCAATCCATGAAGAGCATAGAAAACTAGGTCTTCTTCAGACACAGGAGCTCCAACAGCAGCAGATTTATAGGCCAGTTGTTTAATAGAATCAAAGTATGCTTCAAAAGTAGAGGTTTTAGTGATGCTGTACAACTGCCTTTTTAGGTCATGTAGATGAGTTCTTGATATAGAGTTAAAACGGTGTTCAAGAACTTCCCAGACTTGGTGAGCATGTTCGAGCCCTAGAATCAGTGGTACAGTAGATGCAGATAATGTAGCAATGAGGCAGGACAAAAGTTGACTATCTATAATCGTCCATAGTGCATAATCAAGATCAAACACAGAAACCTCAGTTGTGCGAACAGCAGTAACAGATGGACACAATATAGAACCATCAACATAGCCAAAAAAATTGTTTGCTTTAAGAGCATGCTCGATCTGTGTTCTCCAGATCACATAGTTATGTGAATCAAGTTTGATTGTAACAAATGAGTGAATATTTGAGATCAGGAATACCAGAGAAGGAGGCAAGTTAAGTTTTACTGTAGCCATTTCTGATGAAGTCGAAGAACTCGATGAACTTGATGAATTTGACATCGTTGCCATTCTTGATCTTTAATCTCTCAAATCAGGTTCCCACAGTGATCGATTATCCCAGAATCTTCTCTAATTGACCAATGTCTTTAGCTTTGATACCATAATGAAATTGAGATTTCAGTCTTCTTCTCAAGTAGAAACCCTAACTAAACTGGAGAGAGAGAGAGAGAGATGTAAAACTATTCCATTGATTTTCCGTATGGCGGTTACAAGCAAGAAACACTCTTTTATACTCTGGAATTCAATCCACCGACTTAGAAACGAACCATAGTTAAAGAGTAACTATACGTGGAGTAAAGAGTAACTCAGATTTACAACTGAAAAACTAACAACTAACTACTTTGTTAGTTACACAGAAATAATGTCATGCCTACTAATGAGCTTGGCTAACAGATTGTAATTGCAGAATATGTTGATTCACAAAATAGAATTCAAAATAGAAGATGTAAAGGGAGGAAATCGAACCTCTTAGATGGCGAAGACTTGAAGAAGAAGAGGTGGACCTTCGGGTGACAGTACATGAATGATCAGAAGAAGAGGACAGTACCTAATGCAGCTCATTACTTCTCAGCGACGGAAGGGAGAGAACTTTTTAGAACCACACAACTGATGTCAAGTGAGGAAGGGCATTTTGGTCTTAACGCCTATGTGGCAAGCGACCACCACGGTGATTCTTTATGTACAAGTGTGTTGATATATATATATCTGAACACAACTACGATTTCCTTCTGGAGGACTCCTTCGCTCTGCAAAACCGCTTCTACAGGTAAATGCTCTCCAATTAGGTATCCTGTAAGTTCTATTCTGCATTTCTTGCATCAATTTTTCATTTTCCCGTTTGGCTGCCAAGAAACCTTCAAAGAAGAAACTGAGTTTGAACTTAACTTTAATCTTATGCCGTTTAATTATCTATGATTTCCTTTCACACATTTCTCAGCCCTACCTTATTCTGTAAACTTCCATAAAGTTTGCATTTTTCCCTTTCTTCTTCTTAAAGGTTAAATTTGTTTTTTGTTTCTTTTTCCTATATGCCAACCGAGAGTGCAAATTTGGATATTATTGTTTTTCATTCTTCGATATTTGTTTCAATTTCCCCTATTCATGCCAATTTGTAAAATTTTACTTCTTAATTTCCGACTTGTGCAATGATTTTATGACTATGTCTGAAGTTAGGGTTTATGGTGGCAGGTCTCGAAGCGTGGATCTTTACGTAAGAGTTGAATGATGGATGTAGATGAGAAATTAGTGAGGGTTGATGGGTTGAAGGGAGTAGAAGGCAAAGAAACTGTAAATGGCGAGGTTGGTTTAGAGAGAGAATTAGAAGGGTATAGAACCAAATGTGAAGAATTGGAAGAGAGGAGTAAGAAGGATGAAGAGAGGTGCATAATGTTGAAAATGGAGATTGAGAAGAGAATGAGTGAGTTTGAATTGCTTCGGAGGAAGTTTCATGAATTGGAAGTTGAAAAGGTCAGGATTGAAAAGGAGGTTGAGGTTTTGAAGAGAAGGAATGGAGAACTCGTAGAGCGACTTAATCAATTTGAAGATGTCAATAGTGGTGTTGGTGAAGAGGTTATAGAGTTGAAGATTGAGAACCAGGTATTGGAGTGTGAGAAGAAAAGTGCTGAAAGTGAGGCTCAAGTTTGGAAGTCAAAGTTTAGAGAATTGGAGTTGCGGGTATTGGAGCTTGAGAAAGAGAATTTGGTCTTGAGAAGTGGGCAAAGTCAATTAGCTGGAATGATGAAATCTGAACCTGAAAAGCATGGAAAGCAGACAACTAAACCAAGCAACACAAAAGATGAAATTTCCTCTGAATATTTGGACATAGAAGGCCAAACGGTAAAAAGTTCCCTTGGAGATTTGCATGCTGCAGGTCCGAAGAATTTACTATCTGCTTTTAGTTTCTCTTTAGCGTAACAATTTGTTCCATTCGATTCTGGTTTCAAGTTCACTGAAAGTTAATCTTCTCAGAAACGTAATATTTTGATTCGTTGTCACATATATGTTATTCAATCTTAAATTTTGGTCTATTACGATTCCAAACATTTGCCTCTGTATGTTGTTTTGCATCAGTGGGTTTCTGTATACAATCAAATTGATCGTTTGGCTTACTGGTAGTCTGGTGCTATTTGTAATTTGTTGCTCGGTGAAATTGTCTTTGGAGGAGACTCATATAATAGATTTTCTTTTCTTCTTTTTGAATTTTATACTTGCACCCCTGTTGTAACATTTGTGCCATATGCCCATATGTGAACAAAGATATTTGGGGCCATTATTATTGTTAGATGCCACGTTGTTTTCTATGTTACTATAATTTTTCATGTGGGAATTTAGTGACATTGCACTATCTGATAATCTGATATCAAGTTCCCTTATGTTGAAGTATTTCACATTCGTAACTAATTTGCCTTATTCAGTGTGAATTAATTAATTCACATTTCCTTCTCACATTTTTTTTCCTGTGTATCAGGTACGCCTTTGCTTGACCTGTCAAGTAAGCAGTTCAAGCAAGCCAATGGAAGAAAAAGACGCTTGGTTTCCGAAACTGAAAAGAACCATCGTAGCCGAGTGAGAAAACAGTTGGAATTTAATGAAGGAGGAAGTCTCAGCATGAAGATGGCTCCATCGACACCTGGTGTTGCAAGGCCACCTTCTTTTGGCATCATTGATATTAGTGACAGCGAGGAGGAAGTAGCCAATATAAGTTGTGATATACCTGGTGATGTAAATAGAATGGCTCATGGTTCTTCTGATTTTTCACCGGGGAAGACTATGGGTGATGGAAACAAGAAGACTTCTGACGGTAACTTTAAGAGGACTCTTTCCTACCAGAGTGATGACGAAGATATGAAAGATTATAAGGGGAGTTCTCCTTTCATTTCAACTCCCAAAAGGAAAAGAGCTTCCAACATTGTCACTACTGATAGTGAGAGTGACAGTGATGATAACATTCCAATTTGTAAGCTCAAGACAAAACATCTCCGGGAGTCAGACCATGATTCTGTGGATTCTTATTTGAATACCTCTCCAGTGAATGCAGCTTTATCTGAGGAGAAGGTCAGAGAATCTGCCACTCGTAGGCGGCGCTTAGTAGCATTAAGAGAACGCAATGTGAAAAATGAGCCAGAACAAAAACCTCATAGCAACTCCAATAAAGGTGGAGCTGATTACCATCCCTCGATCCCTACGAATGGGGATAGAGAAAGTGATGAAGTGGAAAAGGATGAGTCAGAATCAGATACTGAGGGTGAAAACTTGGGTGGATTCATTGTAAATAGCTCTGATGTTTCTGAGAGTGATGATGGTTCTGATGAATCAGAAGATTTATCGGATGATAATGTGGACTTTAATGAAGTTCTATCTAAAATTAGGAGGAGCAGAGGCGTCAAAGTAAAATGGGATTTTGAGGCAGATATGCTTGCAGCATTCGGCAAGGATCTTGAACTGTGCATGAAGGCCGTATGTGCTCTTTATCGGAAGCAGACTGCTGATGAAAAGATTGGCAAGTTTACGTATTATCACAATCAGGAAGGGTTTAGCCAATGTGATGCACTCAGGTAGGTATCATGTAGGCTCAATAATTTTAAACACATTTACATGGGTTTCTGTCTTATTTGTTGATGATGTGAAGTGTTGGCCACTTGGTTTGAGTGGAGGCCGTATGTTTTTACATCTATCATGCATGTTTATAGGACTTATATTTATTCTCTTGCTTATGTCGAATGCATCCCAGAGAAGAAACTTTAGCTTTGTTCTGTCTCTCAAGTATGGAGGGACAAGTATCTGCTATTTGTGATTTGAATGGGAGGTACATGGTTCCCCTTTCAGGCTAGGAGAAGAATTGTAACCCAAGTTATGTGGTAGGAGAGCAACTTATTGATTATAATAAAATTTCTTTTGTCAATAAATAAAAAATAAAAAAATAAAAAAAAAACTTATTGATTATAATAGCGAGTTGAAATAATTGCTACTGGACTTGTGTTAGGAGTTAAATGATCTCCTGTAGGACCTGAGCTCTTCTCAAATAAGTTTGTTGCATGTAAAATATGAAAAGTACACTTTACCAACCTTTTGTCATAAACATCTTATTGGTTGGATGATTGGGCATGGTTTCTGACATATATGTACCCATTTTTCTCTCCTGGATCTCACGTTCCTCCAACAATAGTAATTCTTGAATTTGTCATTTTTCGATTCTGAATGTACTCCTGGTTGGATGTCGTAGTTTAATGGTTGAGTGGGTTCACTTAGTTTTTCATATTTATGTTGTGGTTGTAAGTTGATTCATTGTCTTGTAGGGGAAGTATGTTGGCCGAATTTCTTACTGATGGAGATCCACAAGGTGATGTGAATAAATCTGTGGAAGAGTTGCAGGAGTATGATCCCAAGGCGCCTGAACTGTGCAGAGCACTTGCCACTCACTACTCTAAGCAACTGTTTGCAATCTACAAGAGCAAAGAAGATCCTCTTTTTCTCCCTCCTTGATATGGCCAGCCCTAAATTCTATGGTAAGGATGGTGGAATTTCTAGATAGCCTGACTTGTAGGTAAGTTTTAGATTTCGATGCTTTTGCAAGGCATATCCAGTGATCATCTTTTTTTGCTCTGCACTTGTATATATGACAAAGCTGTATATTTCTGATAATATGTATATTCCTGATGTTGTTACTTTTGGAGGGAGGTGGAACTCCTTCCCTTTTTAATAGCCAGACAGGAGACTCTGTCCGAATATATACTAGTTCCATCATTTTGTAAAACAGGCCTACTAAGCTTTACCATTACAATCGCTTTGATGTCTTTTTGTTTCGGGGCTGTAATTGAGACACTATTTGTTGAAGTAATTAGATGTAACGAAGCAACGGTCATGCATGGCAGACAAATTGCTGGAAAATTGAAAGGGAATTTATGTTTGGTGACCTTCTGTCGCTACTCCCCAAGCTTTGGAGGTTTTGTCCTGGAGGTGACGATCGGCACAACATTGCGAGAAGCTCCTGTACTCAGCGGAAATTAGGTTAATACCCATATTGGTGGTGCACGTCTTTTTTTATTTTATATTTTATATATATATATATATATATCAGGAGTTCTACAATTTAATATTTATGCGTTTTTAAAGGCCTTTCTGTATTTGAATAAATTTGATGCATGCATCTTCATATGCAAGTACGTATGAATTCTACTGGCATATACATGAACTGGTTCGCATAGTATTTATGAGAGATAAGAGGGTAATTTAGACAATCAAACCATTCCAAAGATAGCCTTGTGTATTCTGCCAGCTAGAAAGGGGCTGTTAACCTTTCGTGGAGTTCGGAGTAGAATGCTTCGTTTACCCATTAATGAATTGCCGTCCCTTGCCATTTACCACGTCCAAACACAAGTCCCCAGGACCCCCTACCTCTCTCTCCCTCCCTCCCTCTACAAAAGGTCTCCACCTCCACTATTCAGAAATTTAATTTGAGAGAGAGAGAGAGAGAGAGAGAGAGGTGGCATGGAGCCCGATAGAGGGCCTACTTCGGAGGTTGACGGTGGTGGTGTTAAGGGGCAACAAGGGAGGGAAAGAATATGTGAAGGGTACTTCAAAATGCCGTTGCACTACCCCAGGTACTCGAAATCCGACTATGAGGCCATGCCTGAGTGGAAGCTTGATTGCCTTCTTTCGGAATATGGGATTCCAGTTGCCGGTGATGTTGAGCAGAAGAGGAAGTTCGCCATGGGAGCTTTTCTGTGGTCTCATTAGACACACACTCTCTCTCTCTCTCTCTCTCTCTCTCCTCTTCGGGGTCGAACATATGATTCTTCTTTCTAATTGTTTGTAGGGTGCCTTATTTGTTCTAGTAAAAAACACATCATTTGCATGGATTTCGTTCAAGTTTTACGCTTGACGATTGCCGATTGCGTTGATTTTATAAATGTTTGGTTGCATGATGTAGAGCTAACTTCTCGTCTATTCTCGTCTTATGGTAAGATCTCTTCTATCTTCTTTTGGGTTTTTTGAAACATCAAGTTACCGTTGCTTCATTAAATTCCATTGAATACTGAAGGATGATGACCCAAATGGCAAATAGTAAGTCTGCGAAATTTTCGAATCTCTCTTGTAAGTGAATAAAGGAATACGCTTAAGCGTTTTTTGTTTTAGAAATTTTTCCAAAGCTTCTTCGGTGGGTATGTGAGTAGGCGTTTAAATGGGTGTATTCTAGCATTGCTTATTTTAGAATGAGCTTGGAAGCTTTTTTTTTTTGTTTATTCAGTAGGTGCTCCGGACCACTTCAAAACTATTTACTTATTTGGGGTTCATATGTTTAGTCGTGAACTCTACAAGAATGTGTGGTTGTGAAGTGGTCCGGAGCACCACGTAACAGCCCTCTGAGCTGCTGAGATGGGCCTGGGTTTGAAACTGGCCTTAACTTCCTGATCTTTGTAGCTATATTTGAGACTGGGCATAAGCAACTTAACTAAACTCTCCTTTGGACAAAAACTTGGGTATCGAGAGGGTACCACGTGGTGCCCTCGGCACATCAGGGTCATCCAAAGTATATTTGAATAGCCTGGATTTGGAGAGAGAAACACTGGAGAGGAAGAGGAGAGAGAAAGAGGTGAGAGAGTGGTTTAATCCGGACCATCTAACATATTTTTGAACGGCCCGGATGTGTTGAAGGGGCACACGCTAGCTACTACCCTATTTGCACTTCTCTGAAAGAGATTCGCAGCAAATCGGCCCACCACGACGACTTTTTTTTTTTTTTTGTCATTCGTCATTCCTAATCTATTACAATTAACATGAGGGAGGGGGGAAATGGGACTCGATCCCGGAATACAGTGTGGGACATCTAAGAGCTCTACTGCATGAGTTAGCCACCACCACTGCTTTCAGTTCAATAGCCACCACCACTGCTTTCAGTTCAATAAAGTGTTCCACCTATCTTCCAGGTTAAATCAGGTGTAATTCGAAGGGTCATGCTAATCTCCTCTGTGTTGTTCTAATTTCATTGTTCTAATACGGAGATCAATGAAAATCAACTGGATCTGATGAATAAATTTTAATACTAGCAATTTATTTATTGGAAACCAAACCAAATGTACGTTTAACATTCCTTCTATTACCAACACATTGTGAAAAAAAGATCGGTCCCGGGTCTATGTTGCGCACTAGTGTGCAAGATCGTGTTGTGCAACATCTCAACCGTCCAAAAGTGTTCTCAATGGTCCGGATGCGGAGACGTTTTCTTACCGGTCAAAGCGCTTTATTACCGGTAAGAAAGCGTCTACGAATCTGGACCATTGATTTCCAAAATCGACGGTTGTCATATGCGCAGCATGGTCCTTCACTTAGTGCAACACAGACCCCGGATCCTGAATGATGTAAAAAAATCTCCCGATTGTCTAGAAAATGTCAACAAGTTCAAAATAGAAATCGTTTTGAAAAAAATTTACTCCATACTACCATGCATGGTGATAATTTCAATGGTTCTTATTGATGCGTGCAAAATGTAATATATGCTGGTTGTTATTCATGAGTTCTCTATGATGAGGAATATACGCATGAGGGAGAGATTAGCAAATGGACAAATATGTTCTGGCAACAGATTGGAAATCATATGTGGAGAGAGAAGCCCCAAGCGTTAATTCCGGTTGATTAGTGATTTTGCTTTTACAATTGACCACGGGTCCAATTCTTAGAGAGACCACAAAAAAATTACTCTTTTTTTATAGATCTCTAGTCCCGGCATGAATGCCTTACTTTTGACTAGACTTGTGTAGAAATAAGTCGAAGTGAACATAAGTAGGTCCGGACACTAAAAAATAACCCGGAGAGAGAGAGAGAGAGAGCGCTAAACAAAGCAAAAATAGAAGAGAAACCGAAAAGAACCATGCTACAAGTACACGGGGTTGTATAACAGAAATGTACAATGCAAATCTCAACCGTTTATTTTAGCAATTTAGGGTCTGGACCATCGAAAAACATTTTTGGACGACGAGAGATGCATTGTACATCTATGTTGTACAACGTCACGTTTTTTAACCGAAAAAAGAGAACACGGCACACGGTTGGTCCCGAAACTTGCGGTTGTTTTGTGGCCTCCCCGTTTTCCGCTCTCCTCCTCCTCCTCCTCCTCCTGCAATCTCGCCGTAGTCATTAGAATTTGAGGAGTATATAAATAGTGCATATGTCTTCGTCAAAGAGACTCCACCTCCTCTCCACGTTCTTGCGCCAAGCCTTTCTCCTCCTCCTCCTCCCTCCCTTTCTCTCTCTAGTACTCTGCGCCGGCCCTCTCAGGTGCCGCGTCGCAGAGGTAAGGCATTTTCGAAAGAAACAGAGAGAGAGAAGAGGCTAGAGAGAGTGAAAAGGAAAAGGAAAATGGAGGTTACAAGGGCTTCAATGGTGGCGGTGGCAATGTTGGCTCTCATCTTCGCCGTCTTTTTGCCCTCTGCTTCGGCTCATTCTGCTGCTCCCGCTCCTTCTCCCACCAGCGATGGTACCTCTCTCTCTCTCTCTCACACACACACACACACACACATTTTCCTTTAAATTTCGCCTATTTGTTTCTCCTATCATTCCATTGGATAATGTGTTTGGATCTGGAATCCGAGTATGGAAAATGAGCAAATGGATGTCCAGACACAAATCCGAATACAGTTGTGTTAGGACGGAGACTGATCCAAGGGTGTTCACTAGGGACACGTGCCTCGCCTGACCTCGCTCAAAACTCAAAAAAAAAAAAATTATATTTAGCATAATTATGTAATATAACGCTATATTTATAGCATACACACTTATATATATCTTAAAAATAAAAATGTACAATTAATTTTGTGCTTCTACTCTTGTTAACCGGTTCAATTATAATTATTGAGTTATAAATTATTTGTTTATTTGAAGATTTATCTTTATTTTTAACTGTCTTAGAGAAATATTTTTAAAAAAGTCACTAATAAAACCATCTCGATGATTCTAAAGACCTGTCAAAGTCAATGTAAACCATACTCTAAAAGTTGTCTAAGATTGTGTGCTCATTTTTTGTTCTTTTTTTTTAATAAAAAATATGTTTTATAAACTTTGTAATCCATAATCAATGTCTTAATTTAGCAAGATTGTTGACTAGAAAAAAAATTGCACGATTATAATTAATAAGGTGCCCTCACTGGGTTGGATTTCTGGATCCGTATGCATATGATATCTGTAGCATGACAGGTGTCCGTTAATAGTTCTAACTAGTGAAATCTAAACAAAATGTGGATTTTTTCCCCTAACCGAAAATGGTAAATATAATTAGTAGGCCTCTCTCACCACTTATTTTCTTTAATTTTTTCTTCCTTGTTCTTTTTCCACACAATCAAAAAACTACCAATAAAACAAAATGTGAATCAGATTTATTATAGGTAAGTTCACACTTCACACTAATCAAAATAGTTCTGAATGAATCAGGCTGAGCCTTAATGATTTTTTATTCAGCTTAGTTCATTGTTTTGAAGTCTCAAATTTTACTCATTCATAGATCTGCGCACACACACACACACAAATATACATAGATGTAGGGATACTTTTTTCCGGAAATGATTAGGACATAGATGTGTCAGCAACCGTCCGATAAGTGTGAATCCCATGTGTATCATGTGTGAGCTGAGTCCATCAAACGGTTTCAGATATATTTGTGTCTGAATTTGTGTCCAGATATCTGTGTCTGTCACGATTAGTATATTTCTAAGCCTTATACGATACTGACCATGATGCATTTGGGATATGATAAATTGCAGGAACAGCGATAGACCAAGGGATAGCATACGCGCTGATGATGGTGGCTTTGGCATTGACATATCTCATTCACTAAGCATTCTGAGGCCTGGCCATCATCACTTAACCACATTACAGGGTGTTTTTTTGTTTTTTTTGTTTTGTTTTGTTTTTAATAAAGAGAGAGCGGAGGAGAGCACATAACGCGAGCAAAACGAGCCAATAAAAACGTCAAATGTACAACATTTCTTTCTAATTAGCAAGGGGGGAGGACACTGAACATGTATGTTTTCTGTAGGTGGAGGTGTTGGTTACGTCGAACTCGTTAACGAGGTTGGATTAATTGTATAAACTTCATTCTGGATTATGATGATGATGTTCTTGTACATTGTTCAATTCTTTTAGGTTGGTGGTGGCTTCATTGCTTCATTATTGCCATGGTAATAATGTGGAATATCCAAATTAAATGTATCATTGACATGTTACCAATGCATTTCACTAATGCATTGTAAAAAATGAAACAATAGAATGTACTCAACTTTTGTGCAAGTAAATGTGGTCACCCAGTACTAAAAAGATGAGTCCCATCGAACCCAAAACTTAATTTTACCAAGCACACTTCAAATGATATCAGCAGTCATGCTACTAGTCTTGTGTTCGACTCCTGCTGATAATGCCATGTATTACTTGGTGTGCTGGTCTAGCAGTTGGGATTGCACGTCTCCTACGCCAATCAAGACAAAACTATAAACAACGAGAGATTATTCACGCTCCTGAATCAATTCTCTGTGCGCCTTTTGCACCACATTGATGTGACGTATACACGTTTTGGAGTGAATGCAGCATCAATGTGGTGGGGTGTGCCCCTAAAGAACGGAACAACTTTCCCAAAACAAGGCCTTCTAACTTTTGGAAAACTTGTTGGAGAGAACTAGCATCAAGATATATTTACTTGTAAGACCCATGGCTGGAAATGTATCCATTTGAGTCATGTTTTGGCTGTAGAATGCCAAGACCGACGAGAACCACCAACTCAACAAACCAATGAATCGAATTCCATGCAACATTAAAAGAACTTTGGAGAGTAATGGATAGTCGTTCTCAGTTCCCATTTCCACTGCACTCTGCAGCGTTATAATGACTTGTTTCGGGTTGCTTCACCCCCCCAATAATAAGTTGACAGAAACAGATCTTGCAGCTAGGAGTGTCGAACAAGACGAGGAAACTAGCCAAGCGAAGAAAGTTCAACACAAACGTCGTGAAAAACAACAAGGTAAATGAGCTTAGGATTTCTGGTAACCGTATTGAGACATTATGGCACCAAACCCTACCCAGAATCTGAAGAAACAAAGGGTATTCATGGCTGACTTTTTGTTCCCATTAGAACCAAAAGGTAGGCGTGAGCACACGGCGCTTATGTAAATGAGAAAATCGGATTGATTTTGTGAACCTTCACATTTTGAAGGCTGTTGTAACAACGGCAAGGATTGGTGGAGATGCACAAAATGCCATAAGCATTGTTCGAAAACCCAATACCAGTTATTAGAATGGCATCAAGATTTTTGGTGGTCATCAAAATGGACGATTAAAACAAGGTTACGGATAACAAGAAGGGATTAATAAAGAAAGGTGGATATTCTTTTGCCAATCAGGGTGCAAATCGACAACAATAACAATAAAGGATAATAATCTGAGATAATAAGTACTATGTCCACTTACCATACAATATGTAAATGTGGAGTCACACACACAGTTGAGGAAGTGTCACCAACAAAACAGAACATAAGAAAAGAAAAAATGCTTATGGATCCATATGACACTTGAAACAACATGAATTACGAAAAACTGAGATCAACTCAGGAAAATATTTGCTTATGGAAGACAATAATGTTACTAAACTTGCATATAAAGTTAAGTATCCATCGCAGCTCTTGGATTTCATGTCGCAGCATGTAAAGAGCCGGAACAGGCAAAAGACAAAATTCGAGACAGACAGATTTGTATGTGTCTATGAGAGAGAGAGAGAGTTTTCTGTACTAGGACTTGAGAAGAGCATCTACCATGTCAAAACTGCCCCTCTCTATATGCTACTTTATCCAAAGAGATGCAACTAGGTCTTCCTCAAAGAAAGTGTTTCCAGCAAGGAGCGGTGCAGAGAGAGAGACTTCTCTGCACTAGGACTTGAGAAGAACATCTACGATGTCAAAATTGCTCTTCTCCATATGCTACTGTATCCACACTCCACAGAGATGCTACTAGGTCTTCCTCAAAGAACTAAGTGTTTCCGCCAAGGAATGGGGGAAAATTTTAACGGAGGAGATGCCAAACTCGGAAAGAAAACAGCTCTAACCGTCTTATCATGAAGTTGCATAGCTATGATGTAGAACATACTTCACCACTTCATAAAATGAAACCACTATCCCAACAGAAGGGCCTGCACGACCGACACGAGGACCAGCGCCTGTAAACAGTCCCCTCATCCCTCCATCTCTGCAACAAACAAAGTTTTAGGGTTTGCACAAGCGAAAACGACACGATGGTTTTTGTGAAGATTGTCAGTAGATTTAGCTAGTCAAATTTGTTAGGCGAACCCCTATTTTCTTGGCGTCAATCTTTCTCATGCAACCTACGTAAAAGATAGAGTGGCCTAATAGAGATGAAAACATTTTGCTGAAGGACCCAAAGAGTATTCCAAGGAGTAAAAATATTCCGCTAGAACAAAATGTTCACGTCTGATTTTTATTTGAATACAAAATGACCAACAATTAGGTAAAGACACGGTGTACGCTCAGATATGTGGAGTAGAAATATACCTCCACACCTCCATTAGTGTCTGTCTTGTTGTCATCCTCAATGCCCTAGCCGGATCCTTCTGAACGTAATAAAAAGGAAAAAGAAAAAAAATAAACGTTAAAAGCAGAACGCGGTTTCACTACTTAATGGAGTCTTGAGTTACATGTGAACTAGAACACCATCTCTAATGGTGAAATCCAATTTTGTTAGTTTTTTTTTTTATTGGCTTGTTAGTTTTGATAGTTTATAGTACCATAGTTAACAGAGTTACAAAATGACACCTTTAATATCCAACCATCCTGTCTAATCTGCACCAGCAACTCATGAAAGCAAAACATATGAAGGGTGGGACATGCCTCGTGGATTTGACTAAACAGAAACTAGTATAGAAAAAACATGCTGGCTTTCCTTGAGTGCATATGTCCACATGACAGGGTAAACAGCTCATGTATCTTCCCAGATAACCTTATGTCGGATGTAATGTACACGTGTTTGGTATATTTACTCAAGTCTGTTAGCATAGCAGATACTCCATAGTTGATTCAGGGTAAACAAAACAGTAGCTATTTTAAATACATTTAGTAAACCAGATAGAGTGGACTGGACTCAAAACTGAAACTTCACATTGACAGGAATATCTGAAACAACTTATTGAACCAACCTGTTAATCTCACTAATAGGTTCACTACTTCTCTGTTTACTGTCAAATTTAGGACTTCTCTTCGGCGTTAGTTACACTGTAACTTAGACACAGACCTTATGAGCGATCTTAGACATAAAGAAAAGAAAAGCTTCAGTTATAATTGAAAGGCGACAGATAAGTCCTAAAATTCACAGGATATTGGAGTGACCATGAACTACTGGAGGATATAGCAAAATAAGTACTACGAGAAAAGATAAAGGTTAACCGCAGCAGCATTATAACACGGAAAATTATAGAGACTAACGCAACTACAGATGTCATTCTAATAAAAATGATGATCTCTAGATATGACTACTGCCAGACAAACGTTCAGTTCCAAAGGGGGGAATACCTCTATCTGCCTCCGAGTTTTAGCAACATCCAACGGACATGTTGCAGCCGCAGCAAGGCTTCCAGCAACAAAACCAGCAGAGAAATTTGCCCCAAGGACAGTGATTGCGTTGGATTCATCACCGGTCAGACGAAGAAGTCTTCTTCTGACCTGTCCAGAATTTCAAAAAATAAAAAATAAATATCACAACTGTGTGAAACAACCTGTCCAAGAAAATAACATTAAGAGAATGAACACTCACTGGCTCGAGGGTGGACCAACAGATTGCAGAGAAAGGAACATCACGAGCAAGCTGTGCCCCGAGGCCTGTCCATAGGAGACGGTAGCCCTGTACTGGAATGAGAAGAATGGGTCAATTGCATTGAGAGTTTCAAGAACAATCATTACCCGAAAGACGGAAAAATCAAGATGTTTCTCCATTAGATTTTACATAAAGGACGATAAACATACCAAATAGTTGCATTTAGGACGAAAACCTTGAGCTATCGCATACTAATACAACGAGATTGATAAAGATATGAAGTCCAAAACGATGGTTATTACTTAGATATTTACTTACTTTATGATCAAAGTTCCTATGATTCCATCGGTATATTTTTTGTCATATATGATACAATTACACTTTCCCGGTTATTTTGACAGTTGTGCATGTCTATTTCACTCTTCTAAAACCCATAAAGGAATCAAACAAAGAATCATCTTACAGTTGCTTGGAAGGTTACTAGTGCTCTTCACGTGAGAGACAACATCTATTAAAGTCTTCCACACACCAGGAGGCTTCTTAGATCTGTTAAACTCCTTAAATGCCTGCAGGACATCAAACAATAGAAGACAGAAAGGACTCAGAAGCTGCCAATGAACGCTATTACATAGACAATGACTAAGGAATTCGAGAGCTAAGGATTAGATTACTTCGTGTAGCTTTCATCATAACCAATATGAAGGGATACACACTTTCCATAGATAAGACAGATCCTTAACCAATATGAAGGGATACACACTTTCCATAGATAAGACAGATCCTACAGAATAATTGATACGGCACAAGGATAAAGGCAGTTCATCATCTATAGTGTCATGGTGCAAAAGATATACCAAAGTAACCAAACAGAGGGCCACTGGTTCTACAGTTGAAACTCAGCTACCTAACCTTGAGGTTGCGAGTTCAAGCCTGAGGACGGCCACCTCATGCACACAATTTAGTATTGAGTTACAATTTAGTATTGAGTCACCAAGCCCTAAACTGGGCATATTCTCTATCTAACTTTTATTAAGAGAGTAAACCGTTCCCCTAAGTCTAAGCTAAATCTACTGAATCCTTCATAAATAGCACAAATTATCTCTATCTATCTAATATGAAAAACACAAAAAAGGAAAAATAAAATAAAAAAATCTCTATGCTAAGAATACATAAATGATACCTGCATGCGCGTTTTAGCAAGTTCAATTGGGTAACAAGATGTGCAAGCCAATGAGCGTGCCAATGCCCCCGCCACTAAAGGGACATATGCTGTCATGCTCGGAATATTCTCAGCTGTGAATTCTTCCAACTGGTTTCTAAAAATGTCATAACAAGGCAGGTAGATTCCAACCTACTCAAGGGACAAGGTTACCAATTAATAAGGACTCGGATGCCCATTGTAGAGTTGAAATTAATGTAAACAAGATTCAAAGGCAACAAAAGGACCTTAAGGTCACCAAGGAACTTACAGTTGGTACAGCAAGGGCTAAACCTGCATTTGTGCCTCTCCATAGCCTTAAAAATCCTTCCTGCAAGAGGATTGAAAATGGATAAAAACTAAATAGACCAAAATTCCTCTAGCCTGCGCAAATAACTGACTAAGCATAAGTAAGGTTTCATGCCAGAATCACTACCTAACATCTCCTGCCATAAATCTAGAGATACTGTTAGTAGTCGCAAAAGCCATGATATAACTTTCTAACCTGTCGAATGATTTTGTAGAAGACATCTAGAGTTCCTTTGTACTGGAAACAATCAGGTGGGCAAATTGATACAGTACCCTGGATGCCAGCACGAGTGCATGAAGGAGAACACCTTAGATCTGCAAACATCTGAATAAATATATAGCAGAGACCAATTAATATCATATCACACTGTAGCAGTAAAGCTTAGAACTAAAAATCTAGGTCCCAAGTAAGCCCATATGAAAAATCAAAAGATAAATGACTTTGGCTGTGTTTGGTTGATAGTTTAGTTTAGTTTTGATGATCTCAGCAGGTGTAATGAGTGGAGAGAGATAGAGAGAGAAATGAGGGAAATGATGATGTCATCAAAACTAAAACTAAAACTAAACAGAGAAACGAACAAGGCCTTTATCATTTGAGAAAAGACTTGACAACGGTAGTTCAAGAATGTATGATGGCCAATGGGAAGAACTAATACAGACGGACACACGAGTTTGTAATCGGCTTTTATGGATATAATACGTCATATCAATAACTTCTGCTAATCTGAATTCAAAAAGTAACCAATTGGAATAAAAGGCACCGCTTGAGGCACAAAGGATTTTGTGTATATAAGGTATAAAATGGATTGAGCACAAACCATGGTTGGTCCAAAAAAGGCCATGCGACTCGTAAGATTACTTAATGGATGAGAGTAAGGAACTCCAGCTGCCTGTGCTTGCAACCTTGTCTGCAAAACAGGGTACAAGCGAATGTTCAGCACGCATTAAGATCGTAGAACCTGGCCACAGATCTGAAGAGCAGAAAATCTCTTAAAAAGATGACCACGAACATTGCACAAAGGTTAAAATCCAGGCAATAATAAAACACCTAGGAAAATAATGCTATAGAACCTCTCCAGTCGAGCACTAATATACCAAGATTCTCTATGTGAAAAAATGATCAAACTAATACCACGCCAGAAGTGTAGAACAATGTGATTGTAGAATTGAAACCAAAAGTACCCTTCCATATGCATAGGCATAGTTGACGGAAACAAAACAAAGATGGAAAAAATAAAAATGAACATTTTGCATGCATCCATAAATTAAAAATCAAATCCATCACATGTTTTCCTTATAAGAACCTCTAAACACATGTTTGCTAGAAAGGGAAGCAATGGAGTTTAAAGATTTAGGACTCCCCTTTGGATACCGCCTCGCAATATACTTGAATACTCTAGGCCATCGGTAACCAATGTGGGATCACAACATACAAATATACCATCGCGCTCCATAGCCAATGTCCACGGTGGCATGTTTGACCTGCTCGTAAACCTTTCTCTTTTAGCAGCTTCATTCAACGATCGTTATTCGACACCCAAGTAGTATGCTTACACGTAAGGTATCTTAATCCAGCCTATGGGTCACCCTTTCTAACCAATATTCGATCATAACATTAAGAATCTAAGAAAACCCAAAAGAGAAAACATAAAACCAAGGAATAGGCAACCACTGGCAGGCCGGAATACCCACTAAACCAGAGCAAAATAACTAACTAGCCAACAAATGCAAAACACGACAGCTTGAACAGAAAAGTGAGCGTAATTACACAATCGAGAGATTATAAATAGCATAAATGAACATAAAACGCAATCCTGCAAACCCAAAATTTTACCAACCTTAGCAACGTCAAGTGGGTTGACAATGATTGCCGATAGGAAGGCGGCACCTGCAGCGGATAATGCTCTCTCTGTGACACCCAATTGGTCATTGGACTTGGTGCCCGAACGAGGTTGAGGTTGTATAGCAACAATTCCCTCTGCCACCATTGACTCCGTTATTACTGCAACAGTTTTGTCAATTTCAACTCCTGAGGATTGATCTATACTCATCCATTGATTTTGGGTTTGCTCCGATTCTTCAACCATTCCTTCCAATCACTGACCTGAACCCTTTCGATCAAATTCAATACGGAATTCAGACCTTATTGGTTACTGCATGTATGTTAATCAGGATATGACAGTTTCGAATGCGTTGAATGAAAAAAGATGCGGTTTTTATTGTTTTGGAAACACAATCTGGCAAAATAAAGCGGAAATATACAAAGCTTGTTAATGTAACGGAAAGAATAATCATGAAGTAAATATTAAGATTTTATTCCGGTAAACCCATGTATGAAAAACAGCAGAAAACGAAGATATAAGCAGAAAAACAATACCCTTCTCTGATCTTAGCTTTAGCCTTCGATTCTGAAGCTAAAGCATGGTATTTCTGAAATTAATCCGAGCGGCATCCGAATTACTTGGAGGAGAGGAAATAGGGCAAGAAAAAAAATACACCTGACAGAGACAGAAGCTTAGAAGTCTCTGGAATTAGGGCACCGTTTTGGCGACGGATTTGAACAGAGAAGTAAACAAAGAGGAAAAAAATACGAGTAGTTTTTGGCGGCCAGTTACTGAAAATGTGTGATTATTCTCATTAGCGTTTTCCACCCGCAGGTTCAGTAACTGGTCCCACGTGTGTTTAGGCCTTTGATTAATTTTTTTTTGATTAATTGGTTTGGGTTTAATTTCCTAGTTTCAATTTTCCTGGATTCCTTATTTAGGCTAATTTTTTCATGAAATATGTTTTCCTTTTCCTTTTCAAGTTTGGAGGAGAAAAAGAACTTGTAAATAACATTCAAAATCAGTTATTTCAATTCAGTTGTGTATCAAATTAATAACCATAGGCCGTTTAGTTCAATCTAGTACTTTTAGACATGATTCATAAGCTCGATTTTGAAGGCGGCCGGATTGATGAAATGTCTTCAATGACCAGTCTAGTCTGAGCCAATTTTGGAACATATATGTAAATTATATATATTTTCTGCTAAGTACACGAAATGAACAGTTTAAATCATTTTAATGAATTTAGTATGGAACCTAATAAGTTGAGGTTTTTAGGGATTTTACTGACTAGGGGTGAGTTCAACCACTATTATAATGTGAAATTTCTTATTAGGTGGTAACGTACCCTATTTACTCCACATTTATATTTGTTATGGCATTGTGACAATGGTAAATAATGTGCATGTGTGGGATTTTGCGTTGGGATCCTCTGTCCCTAAAATCTGTCCTCAACCCTCTTGCTTTGACTCACGTCCAAAATTAATGTTCGTCTTTGAATGAAATTCTCTCTTCCTCGCTCCCAGTGAAAATAATTGTGTCTTCACCCTCTCTACTTTGTCGCCGGAGAACTCACCGACCTCACCCTATTTCTTCCCAGAGGCGGAGCCAGCTTAGGACCAGGGGGCACGTGCCCCCACTAGATTTTTATCGCATGCTGCTATATATATATATAACTCGTTATAAGTTTACTACATATGATATAATTGGCTCAATTGATAACAAGTAGTCAAGTACTTTGTGGTCTCTAGTGGCACAAGTGCTTGCCTATCCTCCAGAGATACTTGGGTTTGAGCCTTCATGCGTGTATTGGTATTCATTTTTTATGCATTTTACCCATTCTTTATTTATTTTTTACATGGGACAAGAAAAATAGTACATATATTGATCCCGGTCTCACTAATTTTGAAACAAAAAATAATTGAAAACAATCTTGGTGATCATTATTACAATTCATTTAATTTTTTTGTCACAAAGATTAATAATCAAATAGTTAAAGTGAGCTATCATAATTCTATGATTTTTTTAAAAAATGAGCTTATCTAGAGTTTTTGAGCCGGTATTGACAATATACTTGAAGCAAGATGTTTTTATGGGATTAGTAATGAAACAATTATGTAGGATTTTTGAAAAACGAAAACTTGTCAGGGTCAATTGTAAATAAAATTACCGACCAATATTTAGCATTTTTTTTTTGCTTATATTTAGAAGCGTTTTAAAATATTATGCTACTAACTTTTGTGCCTTATAGAGAATGTTTGAACTTTTGTTCTTGGTGCTTCTTTATTCCCTATATTTTGCTATGATTTTTTTTTATTGTGATAAGGTGTCCCCTCTAAATAGAATTTCTGGCTCCGCCACTTTTTCTTCCCATCCAACATCATTCATCTACCACTGCTTCTCCCCTTCTTTATGTCTGTAAACCCTCCTAGTACCCAAAAAATTGCACATGAGCTATGTACACTACAAAGTTCTGGTTGTCGAATAGAATGTTGGGTTTCTACTCTTTGGGATTCCTAGTGTTGGAACTTGTGGCTCATATGGAGAGGTACCAATGAGTTCTAATGAAAGGCCAGATGCTGGAAGAGAACGGAGCGGAGCGGAGCGAGTTGATCATAATAATACAGACTCGCTCTCGCTCTCGCTCCCGTGGAGGTACCCGATCTTGAGGAACCACGTAAATTCCTGTGTTGATTCTTTACTGTTTTCGTATTGATTATTGTGTGCATGTGGTGATTATTCTAGCACCTAGGAATGAGATCGAAACTAAAATGAAAATTGATTGGAAAAGCCATCCCATGTGATTCAAAAATCACATAGAAACTAAAAAAAAAAAAATTATAACTCTGATTAATATGGTGTGATATTACCGTATGTGGTTCTCACACATTGTCAGATTGACGAACCTCGTCATCACCATTTTCAAATAATGCATTCTGAAATGAGGATAAAGTTCGTAACTTTTATATTTGGATTTGTAAAAGGGTATGGATTTGTGTAACAGAGAAATTATATCAAGAGAGAGAGAAAGAGAGAGTGGTTGTGGTTGTAAGTTCGCCGCAGCAAAGTGGCTTTGGAGAAGTGTTAGAGTGAGAATGTAAGCAAAGTGGCTTTGGAGAAGTGTTAGAGTGAGAATGTAATGCTCCGAAAAATGGGTACGTCAATAAATAAATTTCATAATTTATTTAAACAAAAATACCAACTTCATCAAAATCCCAAAGAATACTTAATAAATTTTTGTTTGCAAAAAGTAAAAGTAAACTAACTTATTACAACTAAAATAAAATTAATGGTAACATAAACATTTATTTAAAGTCCAACTGAAATAAATGACAGAGTCATCTAGCTAAAATCTACTGATAAAGTCATGGGTCCGCCACTTGATCCCCATCTAGTTGCTCCATCGCCTCGAAGTCAGCAGGCGGTTCTTCCTCTCCTTCTGTACCTGGCGTTGGGGACGCCAGGGCCACAAAAAGCAGCACCATGAGTGATAAAATTACACTCAGGAGGGCGCCCTAAGTCACCCTTTTACTAAAGTTACTCATGCAACAATTACATACATAACTGAAATTTTATTTCGTATGAAATACTCAAATTTCCACGTTATTCCTCAACACAAAGGATTCACAAAATTTTATTAATCTCATTCCAACTTTGAAAATATACTTTCTGTCACCGGCTTCCATCCACAATATACCCCGGGTGAGTTATAGAGAAAGGGTGAGTTTCATTAATGGGTAGGATTAATTGTGAGCATGTGTCGAATCAAGATGGCTAGGGACAAATGACGGGGACACAGAGGATCCCAGGCGGTGACTGGTAGGATAATGAAAGGAGTTGGTATTTATCTCCCCTTCAAAACCTTATTACTAGTAATTCTCAATATTTTGAAGGTCAATATGCCCACGTTTGTTAATATTTTCTTATTCCTTTGACAGGCAATGCTCTTAACAAGGTAATTTCTCTGCTGCTTATAACCTAATTTTCGGTGATTCGAAAAATCCTACAGTTGGAGCTGGTTATGGAAATTGAAATTACCCCGTAAATTGAAAGGTTTCCCTCCTATGGCTTAGCTTCTATGGACGATTGCTTACTAACAAAATGAGGTTCTCAAGAGGCATGATTATGTTTGGATATCGCCCTAGATTTGACCATCACTTGGAAAAGCATGGATAGACCACCAATTCAGAGGATGCCCCAAAGCCAAGGATACTTGAATACACCTATATGAACAACACATGGTCTAGCAGGGATTTTGATAAACTTTTAAATTTATCATAGCAACTTGATTTCAAAAACCAGAAAAAGAAAAAAATTCATCGAGATTCAAGGTATGCCATGGCATATCCTCTTTCCAACCATCCTCTGGCAATTTTGAAAAGACAGGAAAATGAAGAGTTTTTGTAATATGGATTCCAATGTTCAAGAAGGCTCTTGAAAAATTGAGATCTATGCATTTGAAATTGTAGAGGCTTTTCAATCCCCGTACATCGTATTCATAAGACACCTCTTGTAGAAAAATGACATCTCCCGAATGCAAGTACATTGAAAGTGCACACTCATGGCAGCTGCTGGTATAAGAGCAATGAAAAAGGCGGGTTTGATGGGTGCGACAAGGTCCTCGTAGCGCGCCACGCACTACGAGGATGTAGGGCATCTTGGCATGCTCAATCACATTAAAAAAATTTTTGGCAAAGTTTAGATAGGATTCCAATGATAAGAAGCAAATCATTATATTAGGTAGAGCCACTATCCTCTAGAAGAGGAGCTAACAGCCAAAGGGGAGTGCAAAATTCTCACGTACAAATCCCACTCCCTCCCACAACATTCCGCGTGTAGATTACGATGAGTAGATCATTCAAGATAAAAATTACAATGATCGGCTTTCATTAGTCCCTTGGATAGATAACATGAAAATGGATAGTCATTAATGATTAATGATTATGATTCCAAAAAAGACTATGCAGCAAATCTTTCTCGATCATGCAGATAGTAATGTTTGATTACGTTGTTTTTTGACACGCACATAGTGTTCAACAATGTACTGATGATGCCCTACACTTCCGTGGTGTATTGGCGCATTACGGCAACCTCTTGTCTGGGCGAGCTATTAAGGAATGATAACAGACAAATGGATTAGGGTATACTATGGAAAGATTGATTGCATCAAAAGCTAGGGCCTAACTATCACCCGGGATGAAAAAATTAGGCATGTGAAGATTGAGTCTGATTTAACAAGCCATTAATTCGATATTGGGAGGACTTCCCCAAAATTGCCCACAAAAAGCCCCAACACTTTGTGCTCAAGACACCATGGGTCAAGGCTTGTTTAGGGACTAACCCTATTGCTCTGTTACATCTTTTATTATTCTTTTTATTGGTAGTTGAACTCTTTTATTTCTAAAGTACTGAAAAGGAAAAAAAAAAAAGACAAATAGGTAACTGAAAATTTGTACTATTAGCTTTATTATTTTTTTCGAATTCAGCTGAAAAGCATATTAGTAGTTGTTAGCGGAAGCAAGTAACAAATTTTGAGTAATGATCTGTATAAGCTACTTACGCTATTTTCTTATGATTGCACTTCAAAATTTGTTTTTTAATAGTACAAAAATTACACATAACACAAAAACTAAAAGATAAATTGTAGATTGCAATTATAAATTTATAGGAAAATGAGGTGCAAAAATCATAATCATAAGCTTTTAAAGCTGTCTTAGGATATTCTTTTTGAAATGTAACATATTTCTTTAAGTTGGAAAAGAAAAAATAGGTAATCGGACGAGGTCGTCTTCAGTTTGGTGAACAACTGGATCTGACATTGTTTTCGGGAATTGTTTCGGGGCTTTTTTTTTTTTTTTTTTTAAAAACATGATTGAAACTATTCATTTTTTGGAGTTTCATAGAGAAACTTAATTTTAAAAAAGTAAAAAATGTCGATAAACAAGTGATCGAATCACATTGTTCATAAAAAATTCGAGTTCCGATTCATTGCATTTGATTGGTCTCTTCAATATAATGTGTTAAAAAAAATCATATTACTCGATGTCAACTAGTTTAATTTCTAAAATGACTAAAATTTTTTTGTCGAGCTTTACAAAATAAACTATTTTCATCATGCCCAAGATGCCGGTCCATTTCAATCTAACGGAGTTAACCAATACCGTTGCGAATTAACACCAAGGGATTGGCAAAATGGTCTTATCTTGGGACTTAATGGTTTGCTCTAACCGAAAGTCTCAAGTTCGATTCTCCTTGTCAGTTGATCCGCCGAGGGAAGGGGGGTGCAGTGCACTACGGCCGTCCAATGCCCAGATGGACGGCCCAGATTTGATAGCACTGCGCGCGCATGAATAGATAGGATGCAAAAGGGAGGAGATCAAATTTGGATCGTCCATCCGGGCATCGGATGGCCCGTAGGGCACCGCACGTTGCACGGCACCCACCCCAGTTCCCTTGCCAGCAAACTCTTGGGGCCACTGGGGATTATGTCAAGTCGTTACCTCCAGGGCTCCAGAAATAGTCGAGGTGAGAGCAAATTGGTCCGGACATCCGGTTTTAAAAAAAAACAAATAAAATACAATACCGTTGCGAATCGCCCGGGAACTGCCATCCAATTCCCGCGAACTAAAATCCAATTCACCAATCGCCTTTAACCCCGAGGCCCACTCTCCCTTTCCATCTCTCAAGCCCTAGAACCCTCTCTCTCTCTCTCTCTCTCTCTCTCTCTCTCTCTCCACTCCAACAAGTTTCGCATATCTTTCTAAATGAAATGTGGGCAATGGAGATCGAAGAGATCGAATCGGTGCTCGAGAAGATCTGGGACCTGCACGACAAGCTCAGCGACGCAATCCACTCGATTTCCCGATCTCACTTCCTCAGCTCCATCAAATCTCTTCGCAAATCCAACAACGACCCTCTTTTCCAATCCCGAAAGAAGAACATCAGCAACAACAACGACTCTGCAACCGATGAAGGTAAAATCAATCACCAGCAGCAGACCGGGTTAGTGTTCGTGAAGGATTTCCGGTCCGACGACGAGGATAATAATGACTTCTTGGCGATTCAAGAGGCAAAGAGCCTCAACGCGATTCGCACAGCGCTCGAGAGCCTAGAGGACCAGCTCGAGTTCTTCCATGTGAGTTTAATTTTTTGTTCTGCAATTTGGTGGTTTGCTTTCTAGGGTTTCGTTTTCTATGCACAAGCGGTGCAAAATACGTATTATGTGAAAGTGGAATAGTCTAAAATCATCAATTGAGATTTATCTGCAATGAAATGGATGTGAAAGTATAGATAGATGAGAAGAAAATTTGGGTGATTGTTGTTTTTTTTTCCTCTTCTTGGCAGTTTTCTGGATAGTTAAAAGGGTACTTTAGGAAATTAAAAGTGTTGGCCGGCTTCATAACTGCCGTTCACTTTGTTCTCTTTATAATAGTAGTAGACTGGGTTGCTGAGATAGGGGAGAACAAGTGAGAATTAGGTTTCTACGGTTGAACCTACTGATCTTTATATACTTTTTTGTGCATTATTTTGACTGAATTGGAAAGTTGGAATCTGTATTATTGTGGGGTTAACTGAACTATATTTGAGTAGTAGGGATGTGTTATTCTTTCCATTTGGATAATAATATGCGAAGATAAGGGAGGGCTAGAATGGAGCAAATGATCCCATCGACGCAGTCGCAAAACAGTTCAATTGTGTGAACAGTGAACACCATTGCAGTGTCAGCTATCAATTGTCTTGTTCTTCCATTGAATTGATAAATTAGCAAGGGGAAGTAATCCATTGATGTGAATAAAGAGACAAAATGCCGCAAAGACATAGTAAAATAGCTCAATAAGCTGGTGGTTACGGGCTTAATTGGTAGTTCAATCTCAATTGTAAAAGATTTCTGATATTGTTGGGTTTACAAATTGGGGCGAAACTTTTTTTGGGATCAAGTCCCTGGCCGGTTAGTCCGTACATCCAATTTGTGGTTTCTTGCTAGTGCCAATTTGGTTTAGTTGATTTTTTTTTTCCTGTATTGTAGAATTGAAATTTAGATTAGCCATGAAATCAGCTTGTCACGTGCATGTTCCATCTACGTCGATTCTAGGGAAGATGTATTTTTCTGATCTTTGAAGAGGATTTATACCATCTTCCTGGTCTTAAGAGTGAGTTTTATGCTTCATGGTCCTTAGATACGGACCCGGAGTGAATGGGTGTATTGCTCAATCTGAGCCGTCAATCTCTACAAGCAATAGTCCTGATTTCAAAAGTATATTTTGAAATCTGGACCATTAAAAACACTTTTGGACGGCCCAGAATTCAGATCGTGCACTACAAGTCTGCAACCCCTGTACTACAGGGTTCCCGGTTTCCCTTAGGTACAGTTGGAGAACCTATTGGGATTCTTGTTATTGGATGGATACAAGATAATGTGGTGGTTGTGTTTGTCCTCAAATTAGACTTACGGTTGTGATTTTAAGTGCATTGTGTGAACTATCTGTGTTATTCGCTCAAACCTAAATAAGTGCCTTGCTTGGAACTTGCTGCTAAATTCAAGTTTTCTACATCTTATGTTAGTGGCTAGAGGCATTTCCTTGTCAACTTGTGTTGAGCCTTCTTCTAAGTTTGGTTGCTTTTTACCTAGTTACTATTACATATTTTCATTCTAGAATTAATTGCTGAATGGTCGATTAAAGGCATGTGTGTTAAGAAGCATCGCTCAAGTGTCCGTATTAATAATTCATTCTTTTCTTTTAGCCAAATTAAAGAATGTGGGTCATAGTTTTAACAGTGTCCAAGGTGTGTCGGTTAAAATACAAGTGTCTCGACATGGCCCCCTTTGTAGAAGTGTTTGTGCTTCTTTGGCTAGAAACATTGAGAAATATTTACCATAGAGGCAGACTAGGACAGCAGGAAAGATGGCTAAAGATGATATGGTCAGGGACACTGTTTGCATCAAAGGTGGGAACTGATTTGATCTGGTGTTTCTGCCAAGACGGGAGGGAAACTCGAGCTTTTGCGATTTAGAAAATTCATTATCTTGAACCAGTACTTAACTAGATATTTAAGTAGGACTATGTCAAATTGTAGTTCCAACTGAGAATGTGTCGCATAGTGTAAATGCATTTTATTACTTATAAAAAAAATGTAAATGCATTTTATGTCAGTATGTTGGAAAATTCTCTAGTGGGTGGAGCTCTGGAAAGGTGATCCACAATTTTTTACTTACCCAAATATTTGAATTGGCATGGCAAGTACTTGTCCTTTTTAGTCACGTCGATGTTATGGTTCCACAGACTGTACAACTGCAACAGATGGCAGAGAGAGATGCTGCGGTTGCACGCCTAGAGCAAAGCCGAATTGTTCTTGCAATGAGATTGGCTGAACACCAAGGCAAGAAGTACAGAGTCATTGAAGAAGCTCTAGCTTTTGTTGGTGATGTACGTGATGCTGGCCGTTTTATTTCACCGGAAAATCTGTATGCTTCTGCTCCGTATCCACCCGGTGAGAACTTTGTGCCCCCTGCAGGGAAGAGATCGATTAATCTCTCCAAGTTTCTCTTAACTACTTTCAATGTTGCCAAGAATTCCCTTAAACTCGATCAAATGGGAGGGATATTGGGCAATGCTGCTTTGGTGGCAATCAGCATGCTTGCATTTCTGCATCTACATCAAGCATCTTGTAATAACAAGTACATCTTAGACCTCCCACAGAAGCAAGAAGATGCTTCCAACAGAAGAAAAATGAGGGACTCTACATCCGGTGGTCGATTGACCCACTTGGATGTGATGTTGGCTCGGGGCTAAGGTGAAGATAGGCTACTTTGGTAGTTTTTCTAGTAATGAACTTTTCTTACCTTGTTACATGATGAAAGGTTTGTTGTTGTGATGATGGTGTGACCACAAGAGCGCTTCACTGTCTGGCAATTTTATACCACGAATTCGTGTGATGTATGCCGGTCTTTACCTAGTTTTCGTTTTTTTTCTTTCAACCGGATGTCCGGGCCAGTTTGCGCGTACCTCGACTTATTCCGGGGCCCTGGAGGCATCGACCATGCATCACCCCAGTGGTCCCAAAGTTTGGAATGTTCGGTCTTTACCTAGTTACCTTCTGCCGTCGATGAATTTGATTGTATATATAGCGTATGTTTCACTTCCAACTCATCATATGATTATTGTTTATAGCTTCTTTTTGTAGCGTTGTCAAAAAGTGTTGGATTGTTGTATGTGGATTGTTGCATTAATTTTTAAGCTTTTCTGTCCTAAGAATAGTAGTCGTGTCATAAATTACGCACCTTTCAATCCTCAACTCCAGCGCGAGAAATAGACGTTGGAACAAATATTGTTATTTCTTCCCTTAAAATTAGATATACTTAGGAATTCTAATGTTGCTTTGTTGCATCAAAATTGAAAATTGAGTGGTCCGTCTCTGGAGAGAAGTACAACATAGGGGTCTTTGCTCGACATCGTGAATCGAGGAACTAAGGAAGTTTCTTATACCGATAGCAGTGCCTGCTGAAGCAATTGTAGCAGCTCCAGAACCTATTAATTTGGCACTTTGGTCTTTTGATTCGTCTATAATGCCGAAAAAGCCCAACAGGAAGAAGCCATTTCTTGTGGAATAGGTGTTAAGAACCTTCTACTTCTCCTGGGGATGAAAGCTTGTAAATGCAGTGGAAATTACAGGAGTCAACCTGGGCAACAATACCTCAGCTCGAATCGAAAACTTTCTTCTTTCTGCAACCTTTCTTTTCTGTTACTGTCTCCATCATTTTTCTTCAAATAGACTCTGATGGCTTCTCCATGCCCATCAACCTTTGGCGAACAAACCTGAACTCATGGTTCGAGAAACCTTTGATGGAGGTTTTGCTCTTATTTTTCTGGATGTCAGTACAAATAAAAAAAACTCGTACTTTAAGTTAGTTAACGTATACATTATGAATCTTGAAGGTCGTTAATCATTCTTATGTCGTTAATTATTCGGAAAGAGATTGTTCACATTGCTATTGTAGCGTCTCTCTCGTTTCTTGTCATCTTTGCTTCTGTAAAAGCTAAAAGGGCTAGGGCTCATATCAGTTATTCATTTCTTTTTCTGGTTTTGCCATGATTTTCAAGATTTTGTAAGATTTTGAATATGGACCAGGTGATTGGGCTGGGCAGCCGAACAACAATGTACGCGAAAAACACTTGTTTCGGATTCACAATGTGAACGATGAAAAATCGAACAAAAAAATGTCAATGCGTGCGTATAACTCGAGAGAACGAAGTCAGCGCCCAGCCAGTCTTTGTACTGTTATATTGTTGCCTTTCGGCAAAAAGGTTACAAGTGGAAGATTTGAAAACATAATAAGTGAGCCACAGCCCATATAGTATTAGTTTGAGTTTTCATACAATCTTTTCGTGTGTTGACAACTTTGTTTGAGTTCCAATTGGGTTCAAAGAGTGACCCAAATCCCATTTTGGGAGAACACAAATGGGAATGTAAGAAGACAACACCAAAACAACCTTCTCTTGCTGTCCAAAACTCTCTGTCTCTTTGTGTTCAAGAAATTGAGTTGAAATCTCCTTTTGTCAAGAATGTCATCTTATTAAACTTGGTCAATTCACGAATTAAAGAAAAAAAATCGAAAAGTAAAACTAATCTTGGATAGCCGTATTAGGTTTTCATTTTCTTAACCCCCAATAAGGGATTTAGTTTTGGATTTAAAGGTTTCCTCCATTATTATCATAAGGTCTTAAATTCGAAACCTCCAATGTTTCTATGAACTCTTATAGGATCAGTCCAAAACGAGCTTTGTCCCGGTTTTATAAGCGCTCTCTGCAAGTGGACGATGGAATTGATTTCTCGGAAATTAATTAAGATACATGTAAATTGATCTGGATATCCTTAATTACGAAAAGGGGTTTCCTTTTGTATCCTTGTGGAAGAGCACAAAAAATAACAAATTGAAAACCTGTTATAATTGACTAGGACAGTTGGCGTAACGCCTATGTAATAGTAATAGTTGCACTATGAGGATTATGTCTGATCATTGCACTATGAGGATTATTCAAAAAAAACTCATGTGTTGTAACTTCATGCATTGAAATGATATTCTTGATTTCAAATATGAAAGTGAAATGGTATTCTTGCGGCCACTGGAGATTATGCTTGATCGTTACTTCTAGGTACTTGGAATTAGTCGAGGTGCACACAAGTTGGCTCGGATATCTGGTTATCAAAAAAAAAAAAATCCAACCCAGAGGATACGTGTTTTTTTTTTTGGTACAACCAGAGGATACGTGTAATTGCTTGGCAAAAACAGAAAAAACATGTGAGAATGCAAATTGAATATTATCTTTAGTGATACAAGCAACTTTAGGAAACAACCACCAACCTTTCCTAGACGAAAAGGTGCATTAATTCCAAGCAATTACACATATAGTATTTTGAATCAACCCACTAACTAATGTCGTAGCATATAGTATATGGGCAAATTCAATAATTAAAGTTTAGCTTGTTGCATTCTGGGGGTCACATATAGTATTTATTGAAATGGTATTCTTGATTTCAAATATGAAAGTGAAATGGTATTCTTGCGGCCACTGGAGATTATGCTTGATCGTTACTTCTAGGTACTTGGAATTAGTCGAGGCGCACACAAGTTGGCTCGGATATCTGGTTATCAAAAAATAAAATAAAAATCCAACCCAGAGGATACGTGTAATTGCTTGGCAAAAACAGAAAAAACATGTGAGAATGCAAATTGAATATTATCTTTAGTGATACAAGCAACTTTAGGAAACAACCACCAACCTTTCCTAGACGAAAAGGTGCATTAATTCCAAGCAATTACACATATAGTATTTTGAATCAACCCACTAACTAATGTCGTAGCATATAGTATATGGGCAAATTCAATAATTAAAGTTTAGCTTGTTGCATTCTGGGGGTCACATATAAACAAGTTTCCATGAATCCCTAATGATAAAAGAGATGTTTATCAGTAATAAAAGAGAAGTTTCGAGGGCGAACAGTTATCGCAATCCTCTCTCGGCATGCTAGAGGAGTCCTAACGGGCCAACCTTTACTTATCGGGTGTCTAAAGAAAAGAATTAATCGGGGCCATTTTTCATTGAACGATAATTAGAATACGAAATCAAGGGGGCCTTTAAAACTCAGCGACCGCACCTCAAGTTTTAGCTAGAAGCCGGCCCTGGGCCTGACGATATTACAGGCACATCAAATGGACCACCAGACATGCCAGCCGGATTACAATATTCCGGAGGACCTGGATGGTAAATCTACTTCAGAATATCAATAGCCGGGATTTAGTATTGGCCACTTTCAGAATGAACCTGATCACCCAATTGTCGGTTGGTAAATAGTGGGCTCCAATGGGCCCTACAAACTGGGCTCCAAGACCCAACCCACTAACATGCATGACCTATTTCGTCAACTCGCTAACGTGCAAGAGTCATGACCATGGCCATTTCCTGACCAGTGACCACACCAACGTGGTACATGATAACAGCAGCAGATGATCGATTCATTTTGGGTGTGAAAATAAAAAAGCCCATACACATTTCACGTGCCACACACTTGATTGATAAGAAAACGTAGCGTACGCTTGATTAGGGAAGAAAAAATGTCAAAAAAATTTAATTTAACGAGAAGTGAAGAGTTTGTTTGAAATTTGAATAGAAAGTAAGCACTCATTGCAGTGGTTAATCGACTTATTTCGGCAGGGCTTAATAGTACCACAATGTAGCAGAATTGATTTACCTCGGTAGTGACTTGTCTTTGCTGTCACCTCACTTCACACAAACGTGTGGAAAAGGCTGTGGGAGAGGCTGGAGAGATTAATCTGGTTCATAATCATTGCGATACTCTCTTCGTTACAAAAAAAAATGGTAAGATAAAGGAAAGGAAAATTAGAAAAAATTCTACTCCCTTGTTTGGTTTGAGGGAGGAAGAGGAAAGAAAATAACAAAACGCAATATTGAGCACAATAAATTTTCCTTATCACTTTCTTTCTTAATTACTACTTTCTTTTCTTGTATTTTCTTTTTTTTCCTTTCTTCAAGTTCCAAACAAACCCTAAAGTGGACATGCTATACCTCAGCATTTAATAAGCAATTAGGATTTTGCTCAGGGTATTTAATTGAATGGTACTACCCAATAGTATAGTAATGCCCTTTGAGTTTTATTTCTTAGAATGCACTTAGGTGGTAAAATTTTGAGAGCAACCAATTTGTGTATATGTTGTCTAAGTTAGGTTTGTCTCACCCGCTCATACCTTATCAACTGGGAAATACACGAGTACACTGTTATTGTTATTGTTATTGCTAAATAATATACGCAATTGATTCCAGCGGTCTTTTAGTTGAAACAATAATATTATAGCACATTAAAAATCTTGCTACTTTGTGATTGAAGAAGTTTAAATTTCTGAAAGTTAAATAATTGACAAGTATTGTTAAATATGATTTCTTTTTATGTAATGTAAGATTTCAATATCTACCCTCCAAAAAAAATTCAAGGTTTCATCATTTCTACTATAGATTTTTTAAGTTCGTGACAATGATTTTATATTATGATGCATGGAAGTTGCATCCGGGTGCTCATTACAATTTTAACTTCTACTTTCCCGTCAAATAATAGTTTTAAAACTGCAAATCATATACTAAAACCATGAATTATGATGCATCAACATTCTAGTTCTCACATCAACGTGTAATTATACCGCAAATTAGGACATGACGGTGCATCAAGAATACATTGCGGCCTCGCATCAAATTAGGTGGGTGGTGGTTGGGTTCCAATGATCTCATTTAAACAAAATCCGGCTAAAAGTGAATTACTGAAGTAGCTTGGGGACCGAATAAAGAGACAAAAAGCAATTGTAGTCTGTAGAGTATAATTGGGTGCTGTCGTGGATTTCATTAAATTGCATCACCACACCCACTTGTTATCAGATTTTCAGAAAAAGTTCCCCAGGCCCCAGTTGCAGACAAGACAGATAGACAGCACACAGACAGAATGCATCGATCTGGTGTGTGGTTGATGCATCCTTTTCTGCTGTTTTCTCTTACAAAACCAATTCCTTTTCTGTTTTCTCTTACAAAGCCAATCGGTAAATCGAGAGGTACCGACGCCCATGGTACCGATGGCGTACCGACGGCACCGGGGACCCCGTTGTGGGTCCCAAATGGTCGATCCGAGCCGTCCATTCACTCCAGAATCGAATTCCGAGGGGGTCCCCGCGGGAATCACCTTAATCGGACGCTCCTAAGTGCTCGATCCAAAATTACCCCATTTCGTTCCAATTTTTTTGAACAAAATGGGATGATTTTGGATCGAGCACTTAGGAGCGTCCGATTGAGGTGATTCCCGCGTGACCCCCTCGGAATTCGATTCTGGAGTGAATGGACGGCTCGGATCGACCGTTTGGGACCCACAACGGGGTCCCTGGCGCCGTCGGTACGCCGTCTGTACTGTTTGGTCGGTACAGCTAGCATTGTTCAAAGCCAATTCCCCCAAGCCTTGTCGCAAGTGGCAGCTCTAGGAATTTTCTGTTACAATTTTATTTCTTTATTTCTCCTTTTTAAAAATGCGAAATATGTCCATATTGGACGTAGCCAATAGGGCTGCTCAAAAAAACCGGTGAACCGTGAATCCGGTCCGGACCGAACCGATCCGTACCTTTTGGATTTTAACCGTGGATTAATGGTCTGGACACGGATTCAAAAAATAAAAAACCGTGACTTTTGGATCGGACACGGATTTTGATTTTGAAACCGTGGATTAACCGATCCGGACCGTGAGATTTTTATTATATATAATTTTATCACTTTTATAATTATAGTTATATAGATATTGTTAATTTAGCAGACTTACGGTTTGGTTGTACTGTTGTAGGAGTTATGGTGCGAATATTGTTATCTCTATAAAATCTAGGGGGTAAAGTATTATAAGTGCTACTATATATACTCTTTGTTTGTGAGTGAACTGGAAGTAACCATCTACTATTGTCTTTGTGAGTGAACCGGAAGTAACTATCTGCTATCCTTTGTGGTAATATAAGTTTGTGCCTTTGTTTGTTCAGTTAATAACTATCTGCCTAACTACCTTTGTTGTTTTTTATTGGGATTTCCAACTTTGAACTTTCTATTTAGTGCATTTGCTACTTGCTAGTGCCTTACTGCCTTTGTTTGTTGTTTTTTCTGAATAAGTTGAAAATCCGCGGATTAATCCGGAACCGATCCGTGACTCGCGGTTCGGATTGGAACCGAACCGTGAGACTTTTGGATCAGACACGGATTGTATTTTCAAAAAACCGTGACTCGCGGATTAGGATTGGATTCATGCCAATCCGGACCGATCCGGACCGTGAGCACCCCTAGTAGCCAACAGAGTCAGATTTTTTTTTTTTTTCCAATGAAAATCAAAATTGTTAGTTGTAGTTAGTAAGATTTGAATCCCAAATTAAATGCATGAGAGTCCATAGTACTGAGTCGGGATTTGTTGATGGCAAGGTAAAGTCTTTAACAAATTTGAACTGTGTATTGTCAAAGTAGACAACTGAAATGAGTCTTCTACCGTCCAAGCTCATTCCAAGTTCCAATTGTAGTATGTAGAGAAGCCGAATCCCATCATTATGATTTCTATTTCTCATAAAATTGTGGGTACTAACGAGATTGTCCCGAAACATTGGGATTCCATACAAATGATCCGAGGTGTTTACTAATAACAAAATAAAATTTTTCAAGTGACCTTATAAGAAATCAGCTCAATCGAATAATTGTAATTGATTTGTCGGTAATCGAGTTGCAAATGGGGGCAGTGAATTACGAAATCTAGACAGTTTTCAAGTCATCATTACAGCCAACCGGCGTATCTGACCGTTTGACCCACGCATGAACCACTCGTTACTCATTTCGAGTTCACTGTGCTGTATTTTAGTAGTTAAGTGTGTTAAATAATGAGCAGACAGTACCAATAATGATCACAAAATCATTTACAGTCCCCTCTCATGTCTACCAGTGGCCAAACACTGCACCAGTGGTTTTTCAGTACTGAAATTTAACCCAAGGCGTTGGCACAGTGCAGGGGATTCTTCGATGTTCTGCTGTCATATTACCAGCCCTCTGATCATACCCGACAACCATTAATTTAGTTGTTGATCTCCAACTCCTGCATCTTATGATTCTTAGAGCAAGAACAGCAGCTTGGGTATAAATTTGGGCAAAATTGCTGATGAACAGTGTATTTAGCTACCCCATCACACTCAACACTCCAACAATTACTCTCTATTACCTTCTCAATTCCCATAAAATATTATAAAAGTGTAAAAAGTAGGAGAGAGAGAGAGTATTTAAAATAAAACAAAAAGGTGAGAGAGGGAGGGACAGAGGAGAGAGAGAGTAAAAAGTATTAAAAATTTGAGAAGCTGGTGAACAGTGTCACTCTATTTTTGACGTGGTACTGTAGCAATTTTGCAGAAAATGTAAAATGCCCAAGCGTTTAGACAACCTGCTGCAGTAGGGTTTTTCATGTTTTGGTTGGGTAAAATGGATTAGATTCTCTTTTACCCAATCTGCTGCACATGCTCTTACAACGCTGCTAGCCTACTATTGGTACCGATCACGTACCGATCGACTTCGGGGACTCAGTTGTGGGTTCTACACAAACGATCCGAACCGTTCATTCATCTCATAATGATTTTTAGCTCCATCGGACATGCGTCAGGGGTTAATCCAAAATCTCCTCGTTTCATTCAAAATCGTCAGTTCCTCTCGATTTACCGTGATTCTTACTTACTCAAATTATCTCTTATCAAAAAACATCACATCCATTGTTGGTTCGTTTAATCTCTCTTAGAATAGAGAGGCCCTTAATTCATGTCCTCGTGAACAAGGTGTTCGACTCGTGTTGTAACCATGAAGTGTCTCATTGCTTGAGTATTGGCAATGAACGCATGAGTGTAATACTCCCTCCGTCCCATAAAGTTGTATCACTACGAAACTACATGCAATTTTCAAGTTAAAAAATAACGTGCTTACAAAAATAATTTTTTAGTCAATATGGATCTTGTTTGATAGATCTCATCGAGAACTTTTATACGATGCAAAAAAAATTCAAAAATTATTTTGGTAAATACATTATTTTTTAGTTTGAAAATTGCACGTAATTTCGTAGTGATACAACTTTATGGGACGGAGGGAGTACTTTAATATGATCAGTCTATGTGTAAAAGCTACTTCTGCTGTCCCAATTTGTTTGTCCAATTTCATCATACTTGCTTTTCGAAAAATTATCTGTATTATCTATAGAGTTAATTGAGATCTATAAAAAAAAAAAAAAATCCATATTGCATATAAAAAATATTATAAATTGAAACACATTGATAATTTTGCTGGAGTTCCCAAATAGTTAAAGTGGACAAACAATATGGGACAGAGAGTACTAAAAAAGTGAGTTTTCCTTTTTCAATACTCCTTTCAAATAACAAATGAGGAGGCATGTGGCACTGGAATGCTTAAACATTATCATAACCCGCTACAACACCGTAGCAGGCAGCACAACAACAATAAGGCTACGTAGAGTCGTAGACACCTTCTCGCTTACACCCTATGGTGTGGGACCTACCTCGGGGTCTCACACGAATGCGGAGCTGCTCAATTTGTTAACAATATTTTTTAAGGGTTCATGAAAAAAAATCAGCTTGGTCAGATATCGGTGAAGACTTGATAAATTTGTTGAAGTTTTGGTCCGTTCGATTTAGAAACTGAAACTTGATCTAATCAAAATCCTTTAATGGTATCTGATTGAGCTAATTTTTCACGGAGACCCTGTAAAAAAAATATTCTAAACAAATTGAGTGGCTACGATCATTCGTGTGAGACCCCGAGGTAGGTCCCACAAAATAGGATGTGAGCGGAGTGTAAGCAAGGGGTGTGTACATAATTCGCACAACAATTAGTCAACAATGAAAAGTTGAAAATGTTTTGTTGGTGGTACTCATATTAATTCTCTAAAATGAAACAAAAGGTTTTACAAAAAAGTTTCACGAGTCAGATATACAATAAAATTATGGTCAAAACTTTTGGCAAATAATTCATAATCCGGATTATTGGATTATTTATTGTCTTTATTCAATTTTTTTTTGCATTTGTTAGTTTTGCGTCAAGATTTTGTGATTTCTGGATTTATCTCGACGAGACGAATCTAACAAATATAAAATTATGGTCAAAACTCAATTTTTTTTTAATAAAGCCAAAATTAACCCAATAATCCAAGTATTTTCGGCTTTATTCAAAAAAATATATTTGGTTACCATAAATTTATTCGTTTCGTTGAGATAAATCCAGAAACCACAAAATATTGACGCAAAACTAACAAATGCAAAAAAAATTTAAATAAGGACAAAACGAAAAAACAGAAAAACTGGATTAAGTTTTTTTGCCAAAGGAGCCAAAAGCTGTGGAAACACACCGATACCAATGTTTTGTTATTTTTTTTTCCTTATAATCAGGTGTTCGGGCTAGCTTACTCGTACTTTGATTAATCATAAAAAACAGTCCAACGTTCACTGACAAGGGGCCTCATTTAAATGAACTGACTCCCACTTTAAAACGAATGATACTTTTACGTCCTTATAGCATCACTAGTGGTATACTCAAACACAAAAATACTCAAAGATGAGTATTTTGATACACAAAAGAGGCTCTCAATGGTATTTGGATAAATACTCAAAGTTAACAACATTTGTTACAAATACTCAACTTTTGGCATTTGGATACTCAAAACTACCAATCTTTCTCAATAACCAAATTTTGGGGACCACACCATATCAAAAGTAACAACATTCTCTCTTCATTTTTCAAATACTTAATTCAAAACTCAATTTTTTTGCACTTTCTCCCAAAAATTGAAATTATCAATTTTTAATCTTTACCAAAATATGTTCAAGATTGATCTCATTTTAAACGTATTGTGAAAAGTATGGAAGTTTCACATTTCCCCATCACCCATGCCATGAGGAACTGAGGGACTCTGCTGAGCGTAATGCTCGGCAGGCCTTGTCGAGCACATTTCGACCATCCAAATGTTTTTTAGATGGCTTAGATTTGATGGGTGTCGAAGGGTGTTTTCAATATTTTAATCCCCATCAAATCTGGACCGTTCAAAACAAGTTTGGACAGCCGAGACATGCTCGGCACGACCTGCCAAGCGTTGCGCTCAATAGAGCCCCGGGTTTTGCTATGAGAGGTCATGCAAATTTTATCTCAACAATAGACGCAACTCAGACCCTTTTGATAACTCATTGTGTTCGGTTCGATTTATGTTCACCTCGACTAATTTTCAAGAAATTAATCTCACTGTTCATTAGCTAGAAGCCCAATTAAAATCAGGACAAAACCTGTATAGAATGGTCATGCAAGAATTAACGATGGGTAAGTTTTGGAATATTTCATAGTTACATATATGCTCCATGTATATCGACTACATATATACTAACGGTTCAATCCCGGTTTGACAGTGGTTGAACTGGTGACTCATTCGCCCGGATTAGAACGATGGGTAATTTCTGGAATATTTCATAATGACATTTATGTACTCCACATGTAAATCAACTACATATCTACTAACGGTTCAATCTTGGTTTGACAGCGGTTGAATCGGTGACCCATTCGCCCGGTCCCTTTTCTGGGTTCCGGCTCACCCACCGATCCGGTTTTCAAAACATTACTTATAACATGATAAATTTTTCAGTATCCTAGAGCATTGCTCCTAAGACCCTCCTCAACATTAAGATGTGATGCTTTGAAACTTAGGGGTTTGCTCCCACCTACAGTCTCAGGTTCGATTCCCCTTTCCAACAAACTCTTGGGGCCACTAGGGATTATGCTTCGTCGTTAACTCCGGGGCCTTGAAATTAGTCGAGGTGCGCTCAAGCTGGCCCGGACATCCAGTTATAAAAAAAAAAAACATTAAGATGTGGTGCAGAAGACTCCTAATGAAGCATGAGTACTCAGAGTAGCATTGAATTATTTTTTCCTCATAACACGAAGCAATCAACAAAGTGAACATGAGAAGGACCGATTACTTGAAAAAAACATACAAGTAGACTATAGTAATAGGATTTGTCCATTTTTCTTCTATTTTTTGTTTTGGAACTTAAAACCATGTCGAATTCACAGAATTGATTGATTCAAGGAATTGTTCAGCAGGGGGAGTGCACATAAAACCAATAGGATAAGATTAATGGGGACGAAGTTTAGTTCAGTTAAATACACCATGCTGTCCAAAGCGTGGACTGGTACTTCAATTACCTCTCATAAGTGATAAGTGCATGGGACTGGCTTCTAATTAGTATTCTTATTATTTTTGCTACGGTATTCCGGCCAGTTTGCGCATATTTCGATCAATTAATCTCCTCTCCAATTTTGACCAGATAATCAACTCTGGGAGTAGGTATTTTACAAGATTATTTCTTGTTACCGACACCAATAATTGAACCCTGATCAATAGTGCAGAGAGCATACCCACCAACCAATCGGACTAACCCTTGCGTTGATTAGTATTAGAGACTTGCACACATAATTAGGGATAGGGTTCTGCCCGGACATTAAACACGTGGAGCCCGCGTGGAACTAAGGTTGCCCATTCAAACTTTTAATTATTTTTGGGATACAACATAAGATCTTAATCATTTCGATGGGGACATAATTATGAGGACAATTTTGTTTGCAATTCTCTTGAGTGATGCTTAAGTTTCTCCTGCTAATGCTGCTACGCCCACATGCTTTTCCTTCTGATACAACCATATTTCAGAGGGCCCCTAACTTTCACCAAAAGCCTTTTTATTGTCATCTAATTTGGTACGCGGTGTCTCGACCAATATTGAGAGACTAATTTCGCCGTCATTTGATGGCTAACTAATGGTCATCAGATGTTTAAAGTAAAGTAGATATTACAATTATGTCTAAATAGTAAATACAATGATTTTGACATGTAATAATAATACACATGTATTTATTGTCAAGTTTTAACATCATCTCAGCATCGTCAACTCCATTATTGAGATTTAAAATGAAAAAAATAAATATTTTTTTATTTATAGATACTGCCCCGTATTGTCTCAGATTGCCACGAACATTGTCGAAGGCGCCATAGGAATATTTTTTCGATATAATGAAATTGTTTTTGAATCTATATGGGTGATATATATTACCAGTCTCTGCATATTCAAATTTGTGAAATTTGTTAGCTATCATTGTTGTTTTGGCTACCATATGTTCAAGTTTTCAAATGATCATTAGCATTGTCAACTTCCTCAATCACTGTCACTGAGCTCCATCACATATGTCACATCTACATATTAATCTATAAACTTGTGTATTTTAGTTGATTCAATCTCCTCCATTTTGACGTGGCCGGCTCCTTCATTTGTGATTTTTATTTATCTATAATCTGTCAATCTAAGATTTGTCAATTTATTCGCGGAGATCAACAAGTTATACTTAGCTAGGTAGGAATAATTAATTTTTAGACAGATAGAAAATCAAAGCCTAAGGTGAAAGATGAAACGTGACAAAACTTTCACCCGTTTTTTTTTTGGCGCTCACCAACATAGTATATATTAGTGGAATGTTAAGTGGGTTAGCAAATTAAAGAAAGTTCGATGTCTCTTTATAAACTCAAATCCAAGACATCGCCCTTAAAAGCCAAAGTATATAAATGATAAGATTAAAAAACAGTAAGTAAGTATATGAGCCCAACGAGGATAAAGGGGCAACGCAATTATTCTTTGACCCGCACCTTGAAAAAAACACACACCCCATTTTACTTGTAAGAGTTTCATTCGAATTGAGATCTGGTTTAACTGGTAAAACACCATTTCAATGCAGTTAACCGCACGGATTGGCCAAGTGATGATGGCTCGGTGTTCAGGAGTTTGTTCCCTTCTAAGAATATCTCCGGTGCTTAAAATTAACTCCTAAATTGACTCGTAAAATAGACACAAAAGCAAAAATAGGGTTCAATTTTGTGTGTTGAGAAATTGCTAATTTTGGAGTTAGAGGGTACTCCTATGGATTCTCTAAAATTGAATCCTAAAGTGCATCCTACAATTTTTTTGTACACACTCAAATGTGAGTGGGTCCACCTCTCTTCTCTCTCTCTCGTCTTCACTCCCAACTCCCTCCCTAAGGGCGTCCACAGTGTGCTCTTCAAAAAGCTCCTAGGTGAGACTCCTAATATTCAACAACTTATCTTCTCAATTATGGTCTTCAATGAGCTATCCAAAGAAGCTCTTAAGGATGATTTCTTAACATGACTCCTAACACATTATTAGCTAAGTTTCGGGAGAGAGTTGGGAGTGAGGAGAAGCTAGGGAGAAGGAGAAGAGGGAGGGCGGAATGGGGGACCCAATTACATTTTTGTGTCCATAAATAATCTTAAGATATAGTCTAGGAGCCAATTTTAGAGAATCCATTGGAGTGCTCTTACACTCCTGAATTAGCAAGTTGTTAACAAACAAAATTGGACCCCACTTTTGCTTATGTGTCAACTTTAGGAGTCATTTTAAGAGTCAAATATAGAGCCCACATATTTCCGAAGTACCAAAAAAAAAAAAAAAAAAAATATATATATATATATATATATATATATATATATATATATATATAAAGGTGTTTTTAAGGGTCCTCGTGAAAAATCAGTGAAAAAAATACCGGGAAGGGCTTGATCCGATCATTTTTATCGAAAAATGATCGGATCAAGCCCTTCCCGGTATTTTTTTTCACTGATTTTTCACGGGGACCCTTAAAAACACCTTTTAAACACATTTGACGGTTCGGATCGTGAAAATTTGATCGGGAAATAGGAGTACCTGATGGGAAGCCCATCAGGTATACCTGATTGGAAAGATGTCGTATATATATATATATATATATATATATATATATAGAGAGAGAGAGAGAGAGAGAGAGAGAGAGAGAGAGAGAGAGAGTAAGCTTCCTATCCAAACCACAAAATGCGGACCTACCGTCCGGACCTCACTTTCCGGACTAAATTTCGACGATCCGAACCGTTAGATGTGTTTAAAACGTGTTTTAAAGGTCCCCCGCGAGGATTTGGCAAAAATAATTACCCGGAAGGGCTTGATCGGAGCAGTTTTTCATACAAACGCTATAATAGCATTTTTATGAAAAACTGCTCCGATCAAGCCCTTCCGGGTTTTTTTTTTTTTGCCAAATCCTCGCAGGGGACCTTAAAAACACGTTTTAAACACATCTAACGGTTCGGATCATCAAAATTTGGTCCGAAAAGTGGAGGTCCGGAACTTAATAAGTTGCGGGAGTTTGGACCGGAAGTTTAGTGTATATATATATATATAACCCACTGTGGATACCCTTATCACACCAACTAGGGGCCAACCCGAGAGCCTATAGAACTAGGCTATCCGCAAGTGAGCGGTGGGATTGAGCCCAAAATTAGTGTGTGTAAGACCCATTCTTTGACTCAAATTTAGGTGAAAGTTTTGGTAAAAAACTCTACTGGGGTATTCCTTCTCCAATACATTCCCATTTTTGTAAAACCCAAATAGTGCCTTTAAGGTAATCCCTTCAAAATTTGAGTCACAATGGAAAATTTGTAAACACTCATAAAGTGAAAAGAGATAAAAATGATATAGATTTGACTATTTGAGTCTTCCTCATTTGGGTAAAAAAAAAAATGGTAGAACTCAAAATGGGTAGGTAAAAAGGAATACCACTGGAGTTGAGTTTTAGTAAGTGATTTTATTCAAAGTTCAAGTTTGGATAGAAAAAAAAGTAAAGATAAGAGATGTTCTTAAGCTGTCCCGAACACCTGATTTAAAAAATAGGGGGGAAAAAACTATGGGCCAAAGGAGAAGGAAAGGAAGTTTTACGTGCTTGTAAAATAATCGCTCACATTTGAGTGCCAATCGCCACATGCTTTGTTAATACCAAAACAAAAATGATGGTAAAAAGAGAGTGAACAAAACTCTCATCCTGATTGATTGAAATTGTGTGGAGTCTACGGAATCAATACACTTTTTGGTGAGCATGACATCACTTTGTGGTGAAATCCACACTATTTTTTATGGACCCCACACCATTTCAACTAATTAATGTAAGAGTTTTGTTCATTCTCTTTTATTGAAGGTGAACAGATTTTTTTCCCTAGTTAAATCCATTCCTACACATGGTGGGACAGTCTAAATCGCGTTGTGAGTCCCACCATCACTTACGAGGAAGATGTAAGATAGATTGAAGTTTGGCTGTGTCCCTAGCAGACTAGCATTATCAAAATACATTTTGGACCTTACAGACTTCTCATGAAGATAGACTACTGCAGTAGGAGAATGAAAAGCCTATTAAACCAAATCTATTGTAAGTGAGAAAGCAAAGATATTTGTATTGATTTCTCTCGCACCACACTTATTTTGACTCAACTACATATATTTAATATCCGGAAATCCCGCCTGCACATAAACAGCCTCAAACCATAACAACCTAAGCCATATTGATAAAGACAATAATGTGGTAACAGAGATACTCAAGTTGGGGAAATGTTAGGGCCAGAGAATCCAGACATAGATCGAATACAGATGTGACATATGTGGAATTGGGGGGCCTGTAGTGAGTGAGCTCACTATATGCGTGTAGTGACCTCTCTCAGCTATCCGATCCGAGATCAACGGTCCGGATAAATTGGAGTTAAAATTAATGCAAAAATGTTTTTTAAAGTGTAAGACGATCCGAACCATTGATCTCGGATCGGACGGCCGAGTTCACTCACTACACGCATGTAGTGAGCTCACTCACTACAGGGCCCCCGGTTCCATCCGGGATATCTCAATCTGAGGCTTTTAACACTCAACAACATCAACAAAGTAAGAAAGAGAGTGACAACAACATTGAACCAAGGGATGTTTTAGGTTAACTTATTATTATTTTTTTTTGTTCAATTTTTTTTTATTACATTTATTAGTTTTTCTCAAAAGAAATAAGCCAAGCAACTTATTTTGCAAACACCCTTAAATTCGAAAGGAAATAAATTAATATCATTCCATAAAGTCCATAAAAGATACTGTATTACACGTCCACAAGAAAAGGCGATTTATTATAAAACTAATAAATAAATAAAAATCCTACCCAACTTCCACTCAAATCTCCGTTAACTAAAACGGAAAGACTTAAAAAAAACATGCCCGTTTGTAAACCGCCGGTACAAAATTTGCCGATAAACTCGACAAACCGACGACGTTTGGCTAAACTGAAGCAGGCAAAAGAATCAATCATAGCGCCATTAAAGGGTCTGAGGCGAAGAAGTCGCCGCCGAGGTCATCAAAGTAATCGTCCACTTGCCAAATCGACGACGACGAGGATAACCCGAAATCGTAACCCGTATCCGCAAACATGTCGCTGTAATCGCCACTCGCGATGTTACTGGGCAAACTCGGCGGCGTCTCATCGAATAGAATCGGGTCGGGTGACTCGAAGTTGAAGAAATCGTCGACGAATTGCAAGTCCATCGGCAGATAATCGACGCTTTCGTTGGGTAAACACGTTTCATCTTGCCTATCTTCGAGTCCATGAACCCGGTCTGGACCCGCCATTGGTATCTCAACCGGTTCTTCTTGAACCGGTTCAAGAGCCGGTTTGCATTCATTCTCTTCACTGGACTGATGAGTTCTGAACTGCAACACGGAAGTGGGAGATGAAAGGTTGCGAGACTCGTCGCCTGACTCGTAACCGGAAACTGACGTCACATTGACGCCACTCCCAACCGGACTCACATCCTTGGCCGGCGGAGGCGGCGTGGCGAAATTAGTCAAAGCATCCGGTCCACGGAGCTTAATGGCGGCGTTATCGTACACAATGGCGGCCTCCTCGGCCGTATCATAAGTACCCAACCACAGCCTGACACGTCTCGCCGGGTCCCTAATCTCCGCCGCCCACTTCCCCCACGGCCGCTGCCGTACGCCGCGGTACTTCTTCCCACTCCCAACCGCCTTCATTACTCCCCTACGGTTCACACCAATCGCCTCTCCTGTTCCCAACGCCTTCTTCCGGCCGTTAGCAACGGCGAAACTCCTCTTATCACTGCAAGCCGTCTCGATACGGACTTCATTGATGTACTTCTTCACGCGCTGCCGGCCGAACAGCACGTCCTCGTCGTCGCTCGACGAGTCGGTTGCGTCGGGGTCGGTTACCGATATTCGAACGACTTTGGGGGTACTGGTGAAATTCTCTGGCTTTTTGGGGGGCTTGGTGAGCTTTTTAGTGAGGCTTTTGTGCTCGGTGAGTTTGATTGGAAACAGCAGACTCATGTTGTCGTCCATGGCTGTCAATTTGGCGGAGTGGTGGTTCTCAGTGTGGTCGATTAGCATTGGAAAACCATAAAAGGTGGGGATTTAGAGCGTGAAGTTAAAGGAAGATTGCTTTGAGATGCTCGACACGGGGCAGAATAAAGCGGGGTAAAGGAGGAAGGAACAGTCAAAGAGAAGCTTCAAAGGAAGAGAAATCGAAGGCGTTAAAAGGTGGGTTTTCTAAAGAAATCAAAAGTTGCACACAGAGTGAAGCCTCTTTACTTTTTAGGCAAAAAAGAGAAAAGAGAAGAGGAGATTTCTATGGAAGAAGATAGATGAACAGAGAGGATAGGATGGAGATGTTTGTTGTGGATTGAGAAACTGTATCAGCAGAATACGGAGGGAAATCACTTTCTTACGATTTTTCTGGGATTTTCTTGAGGATTGATGAGTACTGTGAAGAGAGAGAGAGATAGAGAGAGAGAGGGAGTGTGAGTATTGATGAGTGTAGTTGCGGTGGAGACGAGAACACTGAAATCACTGTTTTATAGGATCCCAACAGCCGGAATTGGAAACCCCCCCAAATTTGCAGACCCATTTAATAAATTACTAAATATTTCGCGATTCTGTCAAAAATATCTATCTTTTCTTTTTTAGAAAAAAAAAAAACAACTCAGACTATAGTATCGACCTTTATTGTACTGTACTTAATACGGAGTAATACGAGAAAAAAAAATTTCACCCTCACCAAAGTAGGGTGAACAAAACTCTTACCCTGATTGGTTGAAATGGTGTGGGGTCCATGGAATCAATACACTTTTTGGTACCCATGACATCACTTTATGGTGGGATCCACACTATTTTTTGTTGACCCAACACCATTTCAACCAATCAGGGTGAGGGTGAACAATTTTTTTTACTAATAATACTGATTATGGCATGTAAAAATAGATGTGTTTGTGGAGTCCATTGCGGAGTCTTGTTTACATAATTCGCGTTCCACTTCCGTTGTTTAGTATTAATTTTAAAATGAAGTTCAATTTATCCATTAATAAGCTTAGGGCATCTCTAGTGCACAAAAATTGACACCCTAAAATCCTAGGTGGCACCCCTCACTATCTAAAGTGTCTTAAGTGACTACCTAAATTTGGGGAGAGACTTAAGGAGAGAGAAAGAGGAGAGAGATAGAGAGAGAGAAGGGAAGGAGGAGAGAGAGAATAAATTTAAGGAGAGAGAGAGAGAGAAAGGAAAAACTTAAAGTTAATGAACATTTTTAGGGAGCCCCATTAAAGTGCATTTCTCCTAAGCTAGCTAACTAAGTTCTTAGCACACAAATTAGGGTTCCACATGTGCTTATGTGTACACTTTAGCAAACATTTTTTAGGTAGTGCACTAGAGATGCTCTTATTTGAATAATTTTGTTGGGTAACTCAAAATGTTATTTTAAAAATTGATGAATGACTTGGATCGTTAGTTCCGAATCTCAAATTGGATTACACATACTTGTTTGTATACACATTCCGTCCCAATTTATTTGTGTATTTTTCGATATTCGTGACCATTTTCAATTACTCATGTGATTCAAATTTGTAATTTTTTTTATCATCATTAACTTTTTGGAAAAAAAATTATATTAAAGAACTATCAAACCAAAATCTACATAAAAAATGATTAAAAATTGAAACGAACACCGAAAAATGGACCTATCAATTGGCATGGGTAATAATACATTGTTCGAAAAAATTGTCTTTTGTTATTATTATTTTATTTATTGGTACATCGGAAATAATTCATCCGTTCTAAATAGTTGTTCGTTTTTTTTTCTTTTTTGGACGTTTCAAACAATTATCTGTAATTTTTAATTCATTAAAAGTTTTTTATATTCAATATGAATTTTGTTTGATAAATCTCAATTACTTTTATTTAAAAAAGTTGTTAAAATGACGAACAATGATACGTGAGGGAGGGAGTAATTGTCTTTTGTTGTTGACCAGTGGTTTCGTATTGGAGCCTTCGACATCGACGGCGACCGTTCAAGGGACATGCGATTCGCCACATCTAGATGATCGGTAGGATTTCGACACGTAACCTAAAGTGGACCCTGTTGAAAAGAAGTTGGTCCAATCAGTAAACATCGCACGGTGCTGAGTCAGCACGTGATTTCATCTCGAACACCGTGTGGCCGGTCACGTGAGGCCCAGGATGCTCGGCCCAGTTTAATAAATATGTCGGTCAAATTTGAAAGCCCTTTAGCAAAACCCCCCTCAGTACCTTTGACCACTGACAAAATTTTAATCTCCCTTTTAATTTCCTTTTTACCACCACTATTTATTTTCCTTAACCGACCATCTAATGGGAAATTTGTCATTAGCCGTTGTAATTAGCTGTTAACCATAGGATAATTAACTCAGGTTATCCCAGTCATTTACAGTAATTCATTAATGGTGCATTCTGGTTTTTATATTTTACACAATTTACCTTGGATTTATCTCAATAATCCTTAATTTTTTGTATTATTTTGACAAACGAATTTATAGGACAAAAATTTACGGTCATGCAGAAGTTGAGTTGTAACTCAGTGGTAAGCACAATGTATTTCTATGCTTTTGACGGGGGTTCAAAGAAAATACTTTTGACACAAGGCATTTTTACATTGCCTCTCTCACGTGATGTGTATCCCATTAATGTGTAGGTCCTAACTCATATGGGAGAGGCGTTTCAAATATTGGTTATAATGAAAATTTTCTCGAGGTTCAAATCTTACCGACTGCAATTAACAGTGTTAGTAAAAAAAAGTTTATGATCATAAGTTCAAAACATTAGGTCTCATTCCACTAACTCAAAAGGTCCAGAAGCCAACTTATTACGTTTTTCGAGACAAGTCACAGGTAATTCTCTCACAATATATCACATAAAAACCTGCAAAAAGTTAAGCTAGTGGAACACCTCCTAAGTGAAGGCAAAACGTTAAAAAAAACCCAAATTTTCACTAAATTTACTACTGTCTTAGACTTTTTCTTAATTTCGATCGATAATTTTTTTTAAAAAAATTGAGCTGGGGAAAACCCATGAAATACCCTTCTACTTGAATGTCCGTACAAGTTGGGTATATATTTTTACTGCTACTAATTTACTATTTAAGTTTTTTTCTATTAAAAAAATAAATCTAAAATTACGTTTTTACAGCTAGGATAACGTGGCCAGCAACCTAGAAGTGGCCGCCATTTACAAATCGCTCCTGCGTACGTCTCTGGTTTTTACTGTGTTTTCTTGATTGCGTTTCTCGAGGGTACATGACCCACAACATTTGACAACGCGTGTAATCCACGGTCTGTTGAATGACAGTCACGTGAATCGCGTGGTTTAAGTAGATGCAGTGGCGAGTGCAGTAAAACTATGTCCTTTATTAACGAACCTCCGCAAATTGTCTGCCTTCCTTTGCGGTTAAAAAAAAAAGATACAGTTCCGAACACGTCGCTCATGACATGATGAACAGTACAATTCAGCTCATGGGGTTGGTCTGGTCTTAGGGGGTGGTTTCATTTTGGGAGAAGCTATGGGTACAGAGGCAATAACACAGAAAATATACAAACAATGCTCGGAGACTTATTTTTAGGTCTCACACGAGTTATTTGAACTGTTCATTATTCTTAAAACATTTTTCCGAGGGCTCCCACAAAAAATCAGCTCAATCGGATAGTTAAAAGTGGTTGAACCAAAGTCCCACCGTTGCAATCCAAAAGTTTTAGATTGCAACGGTGAGACTTTATTTCAACCATTTTTAACCGTCCGATTGAGCTAAATTTTTGTGGGGCCCCTCGAAAAAATGTTTTAAGAATAATGAACGGTTCGTATAACTCGTGTGAGACTCAAGAATAGGTCCCCGAGCATGACCTATACATTTTATGTGCTAATGTCTCTGTACCCGTAGGTTTTTCCTTTCATTTTTGTATTTTGCTTTTTTTTCTTTCTTTCTATATGAGCATAATGTGTTATGGGTCTGTATAGTACTAGTGCATGCCTGTGCTCGTGTCTGAAGGCATGGCTTGAGCAATCGATGCATATGTCCGTACCCATTCTGTAAAGATTAAAATGCAATTATCACTTATCCAAACACCCTCTTGTGTTCGTTGACTCTCACAATTAAATCTTGGGTGCTACTATACGGACCCGGAGGACCTTGTAGTGCAATAGTGCACTATAGGGTCATGGTGCGCATCTTGGTCATCTATCTTTACAATCAATCATTTGGATTCGAAGTACTTTACTTGTAATTAGTCTTAGCAAATCTAAATGGTTAAAAACACTTTTAGATGGCCCAAATTAAGCCATATGACCCTGAAGTGCACCCCTAACTATAACGTCTGATTCCCTGCTTGCTCTCTCTAAATTTTTGGCCTGGTATTTTTTTCTATTAGCTTTTATTTGTGGTAATTTTTCATTAGCTCTTCAACGTATATTTTGAGATCGATCATTTCTCTCGCTCAGAAAAATTGAAAAAGTATAAAAAAAAATGTGGATCGAAATTGAAAAACGTTCTATAAGATAGCACTATAGATAAAAATGCCAGTTGTTTGGTCTTTTTTCTTTTTCTTTTTGTCTTTAGTTATATTTATTCGCTTCAAATAAATTTTTACCTATTAGACTCCTAATTTTTTACCTAAGTTGAAAAAGGAAAAGTGAAAAACAATAAATGGGTTGCCAAACAAAAGTCATTGGCAATGAATCTCAATTAATAGATACAGTACTAATTTTACATTTATTGCTTTTAATAATGGTTATTTCAATATTTCCTTGACCAAAAATCATCACACTGGATTCCGTAACTAATATGCAAAGTAAAACTATTTAAGGGAGAAAATGAGGACCGTTGAATGTTATGTATTTTCGTAATCACTAGAGGCCGGGCACACGCAATGCGTGTGCAAGTCGAACTTTGACAAAAAAAAAATGTGCACAAAATTATCCGGCATATCGTTTGATCGTGTGTGCATTGCATACTTTTTTTGTTTTTGGGATAAATAAGCAATTTTTTAGTAGATATTTAAGCAATGTAGAGACAACAAAACAATGATGATGCATGTCTATATGGATAGAGAAATATAGCTTGAAGGAGACCAACAGAACAAAAGGTGAAAGTAATCTACAAAGATATAATTTAATTTTTTTGAAACACAACATCAGGTGGGGCGGTTTTTATTATCACACGGGATTAGTACGATTTTTTTTAACACAATCTGGGATTTAAACTTCAGTGGGAGGGATTGAGAGAGGGGAAAATGTACTAATTTTCGCAATGTGGGGTGGCATTGAGAGAAGAACTGGGTCGGTGAAGTTTTTTTTTTTTTTTTTTTTTTTCCCGCTTTTGTAATAATGGTCTGAATCTGAAGCATACAAAGTAGAAAAGTATATTTTCTCCTTTGCCCCCACAAAAAAGTGCCATTAAGGAAATAGAGGTTGGGGCACATGTGATGCGTGTGCAAATTGGGTTTTGACGAAAATTCTGAAAAATCAATCAAATAATAAGCGTGAACAATTTGAGCAAATTTTGGCAAAATTCGATCCGCACATGCATCTCGTGTGCCCAGCCTCTAGTATTAACCTACCGTGACAAATAAACAACAACTAAATAAGAATCACAATAATCAAAATCTTTATATGGTGTAATAACAATTGATATATATATATCTATATAGCGTGTGCAATTTTAGCAAATAGATTTTCAAAGGCTTATTGAAGGAAACGAACAGCGAACGAAAGAACAGAAAACCCAATTGTAGTCATAGAGATATAAATTTTTCCACAAAAAAAATAAACAACGAAATATTTAATTAGAGATACAATGAGGAGAAGAGCTTCAGATTGAGAATAAATGCAGATAGTGGATGGTTTTGCAATGTAAAAATGAAAATGGTAACTGATCGAGAGAAAGCAGTTAAAAACAAAAACAAAACTGCTACAGAGAAACGTGGGGTGAGATTAGGATTTAAGTGTCAGATTTCACGGGAATTGTAGGGAGAGAACCATTGCAATTTATGGGTATTTTGGAGATTCAAAAAAGTGAGCCAGCTTCAAAATTTGTCCACACCAAAGTGCTTCTCCCCCTTTATATATTAGATAGATAGAATAGATTCTTGTCAAGCAAGTCACGAACTAAAATAATATTAAAATAATAAAATCATATTGAAATGTAAGTTTATGGTACATTTAAAAGTTTATACATTGATAAGTTACAAGATTCTTATGATGTACATGTAAAAGTTTAAACATATTCAAGCTTATATGTGATTTGTTTTTAGATATACATATATACTCAGGTTCGCGAGCCTAATCAAGCCGAATGCTATTAGGTTCAGCTCATTTATTAAACAAGGCAAAGATTGAGGTTTAGGTTTGGCTCATTAGTACTTGAATAGAACTTGAACATATTTTTATTGAGTCGAGTCTCGAAAAGTTCACGAACAGTTAAGTTCATTTGTAGCTCCAGGTGCACTACAAGGAAGCAGTCTTTTCTTTTTCTTCCAACTGAAGATTTACCCTTCACATCACCTTTTAGTCCTATTTGCTATTACTGTCACTAAATGATACTTCCTATGTTCCAAATTGGTTGTTACTTATGCTATTTTGGAATGTTCTAAATTGTTAGTCCTATTTGAAAAGTCAAAACAAAATTTATTCAATCATCTAAAATGACCCATTTACCAACAACAATCATTTAATTCAAAAGTTGAAATATAAGGGCATTGTTGAAAATTAATGAATCTGTTTAATGTGAATGCATTAATTGAATGCACTTATTGCATTTATGGTTTAAAAGTTGGAATTTCCAAAAATGACCAGCAATTTGGAACAGGGGAGTATAAATAAAGGAATTCAATTCTTTTCATCCACCAGGCCTTGTTCCAGGACCATTGAAAAGACAGCTTATTCTAGTGGCTTATTACCCATAATGACAATATTGCCCTCATGCAAAATAAAAGACAGCTTGTTCTCCTGGTTCTTTGTACTTCATTGATGTATTACTCATAATGGTCCAAGGGCCTATTTGATATTTTACATTCTTTTTGGGCCTCCTAGGGAAGTTGTTTTTCACTCCTACGTCTTTTAGAAACTGACTTTTTATGATGTAGAACAAGTTCACTTTGTTTGGTTGAGAGTTTTGAGAAGAATATTTTGAGAAATATTTTTAAAGTGTTTGCATGGATTTTTAGAAAGAGTAATAATTACAGAGAGATAGAGAGAGAAATGAGAATAATGATTGAAGAGGAGGGTATGAGTAGAGAGAAATGTGATTAATGATTGGAAAGATGAGGGATAGAGAAATAATCTTTTTGAAATTTTTTTTTGAAAATGTGAAGTGAACATATTTTGGTGTCTTTTTTTTACATAAAAAGACTTTATGGAACAACCTAAAAGTGGGTGAACATTACCTACCATGCCCCTGGTCTTATTTTGATGATCGGAACAGTTTATCTTTTAGAACGTAATATTTTAACTCTCTCTGCAAAAAATAAGCCCAATCAGATAGTAATTAGCTCTTGATAAATTTGCCCAATTTTCAGTTTAGAAGTTTGACAGGAATCTTAAAAAAAAAAGTGTGATTAGACAACCAATTACAGATATTCGATTGCGTTGTTGTTGTTGTTTTTTTTTTTTTTTTTGCAAGATTAGTTACATATCGTGTTCTAGGAAATGAACTGTTCTGATCATCGAAATATGACCGGGAACATGGTAGATAATGTTCACCTACTTTTAAAGTGGGTGAACAAAATTGAACAATGGATAAAGATTTCGGTGCCCTACAATCGTAGCTCCAGTAACATTAGTTTCTACTGTGGTTTCAGTCAATGAATGGTCATTGAGGACAACGACTCAACGAGTCCCCTAGTGCGCCAATTCACTACAGGGATGTAGGGTGCTTTAGTCTAGCTACTTAACTAAAATAACGACATTGCGATATCAATTGTTCAGTTTCTATAGGATATTGAACACTACATTTGTTTCGATAATCAAATTAATCGGATATTGATATCTTCGTGATCTGGATATATTTGTCCCACAATACATTTTTTTAATTATATAAAGGACCATCCATTTATGTATAACTTATTGTTGGATGACCAACAGATTAATAATATTCGATCGATTTAATTCTCTCCTGAAAAATTACTCAGCATACTCAATTGAATGGTTCAGATCACAATGACCAAATTTTGATAGAGCATAACGAGGCGCCCACATTCACGTAGTTCATTGGCTCACTCCGGGGACCCTTGTCCTGTTCTTGAGCCCTCGCCATTACCGTTAATCATGAGTTTCTTCTGCTCCGTGTCGTCTCTGTTTTTGGAGGTTTCTTATGATAAGCTTGTGTATAACATACCTTTTGTTTTATTCTTATGGGTTGTTTTCATCCAAATGGTCAATAAGACAATAACAATAATGTGTATCCAAGCACAGTCTAACTGTCAAGCATAGCATTCTTGCCTGTAAAATCTCCAAGACATTGCAGCTGATTGCGAGAAAGTAAGATCACATGGCACATGCTATGGTTCATCACATGCTTTGGTTTTGATATGAAAGAGGTGGGTGAACGTTGTACTTGGAGTATTGGTGAGCTCCTCAATTTAGCCAATAAGAAAGGGAAAAAAATGTTCACCGATTTCTACCGCGATTGAATAAATTTTTTTCCCATAGATTTTATGGTATGATTCTTTTGATAACTCATAATGTTGGATCTTATCGCACTTGCGATTGCATTGGCCTAACTAAAGGAAATCAAACCTAATCATGTTTTATAGAAGAACCAAATTTTTACTTTGAGCTCGCACACAAGTTGTGCGGCACAACATGCTTAGACAGGTCACAGGATCACTTGACTATAATGTTTGTTTAGAGTTTTTGGAACATGTAGTGGAGTCTTCTTCATCACATATTGGTGTGGAAGCAACACACTTCGTCATGGAGTCCACACCTATGTGTGCAGAAGACACCTGGAGCATTTCGTGGAGCCCACTTTGCTATCAATTCTCATATTTAGCACTATCGATTTTGTTTAAGTTTATATTTCCTTTTAACTACAGTAATAAGCAAATAAGCATACTCCCTACTTTATTTTCTCATTTTTCTCTCTTAGTTCGACGTGTGCGCAGGTTGGCCCATGATAATATGACACCCTACTTTACCAAAAAAATTTGAAAAATGTCGTGGATTAGTATAAATATATGGCTGCCCCTCGCCTCTTGGAAGTCATTTACGTCAATTATCGATTAATTCAAAATCCAAAAACCAAATTTTTTTTTACCATAAGATTGGTAGAAAGTATTAAAAATAATAATAGTACTCCTACACTAATATTCATGTTGTTGAGTGGTGGCTCTCTTGGACTCCGGCCACCCCATTGAGCCAAGTGAACCATTAACCAAAAAAGACAACAAAATGAAACACTTCGAGTTCGACAAATTAACCATTTTTCATCTACATTTATATTGACGTCTCCTGCTACTTGTTTTGATATCTGGGTTAGTATCTGGTGGATTGTTGTTGTAAAGCTTGTTTATTTTTTTGGGAAGTCAATGAGCACCAAGTCCCAGGTCCACATTTGGTTTATTTATTACTCCTTTAATTAATTGGTCACCCATTAATTTGGTTTTAGTCGTCATTTAGTAATTAATTTAATTTGTCACCAGGCCCTATATGACCTTGGTCAGTGTGATAACCAGCTTGTAATCCTCATATGTGTTTCTTCATGCAGTTGCTGCCTCTCTGGTTCATGCAATCTACTAGCCAGCCATGAATTTATGTTTTTTAATTCTGCAGTTTGACTGACTAATGGGGGATCACGGTATTTGATTTCAGCAATGCTACATACCCATAATAAACACCCGGCCAGAATTTTTTTTGATTGGCGAACACGCATCTGAACCACTAATTTTAAATTCTGGACAACTTTTTGGGTATTCAGCATTTTTTAGTTGATCTTTAAAGTTTGCAATTTTCTTCTATAATCAACAAATTCATCAAGAAACCAAAAAGTTCATAGCTCAAAAACTTAGATATTCATCTAAGATATATTCTTGTTTATGTATTGTGAAATCCCATCAACAAGATTTTTACGGTCTAAAGTTTATCCCATCGACAAGATTTTTATGGTCTGAAGTTTTGCGTGGCAATGTCACTCGTTCACCACCATTTTAATGAAAAGACTCTCATTTTATGTATTCCACCAAGATATCAATCAACTATTGATCACTCATTACTAAGTATAATTTATGATAACAATGAAATATATTCTATTTGTTTCCTCTAATATTTAAATATAAATAAATTCAATTTCTTTTTTCCTTGAAGGTTGAACTCAATTCTGAAATATTTTACATGGGAATGAATTTGTTGACAGTGCCAATTGAAGAATAAAGAACACCTTAGAAACTGATCAACTAGATGTGTCATTGGGTCAATGCTCTCTAGGCTTACCCAATGCAGAAACAAAAATGAAGTAACAGCTTACTCAGATAGTCCAGTTTTTTGTTGTATGTGAATCTGTCTCCCATGATCAATTGTTTTTTGCTCCAAGCATTAAAATGTAGCAAAGAATAAATACAGAATTCTGTACCATCTACTCGCCATTCCGAAATTGCTCACACTTTTTTGAGAATCTTGAAATCTTTTACACCAATTTAAAGATCTCATTGATCGATAAGTTGCGGCGTTAGCCTTATGGTCCCGCGGCGATATAGCGCGATCTCTTTATTGAAGGTGGTGGGTTGTGACGGTGGCATGACGTGGTCCATTTCCATTGACAGCAGTGAGGTTGACACCATTGGGTGTTTTTTTTTGGTCTCGATGTACCCTTTATCGGGATTCTTATATATTGTAGTAGTATAATTTTGCCGTTTAAAAAAAAAACTAAAAAAAGAAAAACATATTTGTAATGTAAGATCGGGAAAACCAAAAAGAATAAAAAGAATTTTAGTTTATTCAAAAAATAATAACAAATTTGGATATAAAAAAAAAAACTAATAACAAACTATAACGGAATCCAAAGGACAGAAACCTTGACTTTAATCCCTATGTTTCTCTAATTAATCCCCCCGAAAAAATCCCATTAATAATCCCAATAATGTAGTACAAAATATTAATGTTGCAAGATCTATCATAGAAAGTAGGGCCACCCCACCAGCCACCACCCAGCAATATTTGAAGCTTTTATTACCGGTGTTGGTCTCGGTGAGTGAGTTGACAGAACAAGTACACCTTAATTAGCTCGGATTTTAATGATCGACAAAATTAAAACAAGGTTTACTGAATCCTGTAATCTTAGAAAAAACCGCGTAATGCTCCATTAATTACCATCTTCCTTGAGAAGTAAAAGAGGTCCCATTCTCACAAACGTTTATTTGAAGAAAGAGATGTTGGTCTCTCTCTCTCTCTCTCTAAATGACAATTATTTACGTAATCAGTGGTTATATATTGATATGCGTATTTTGTTGATAACGGTGTCTTGGGCTTGCTCGATGGAATAAGTTTTTACATGTAATTATCTTTTATTAATTCCAAATAATCATGTAATGCCCGGACCTAAACTACAGGGGTAAAAGTGAGAAATGTACTGAATAAGATTTTGAGATTAATCCATTTTATAAGGTTTGAACTCAACTTCTCATTTCATTTTTACCCCTGCTAGCTAGCTAGTAATTACCATTATATGCTCATACAATAATTGAAGACTAATTTACGTACACGTCAACTAATATATTGTTTTGGGGGGGGGGGGGGGGGGGGGTCCGCAGTGGTTCTTCCACAGTGGAGCTCCCCTTTCTCAGCTTGGACCTACAAACAGAAGGTAACCAGTTAGTGTCACTTAAGCCACTTGCCTTGGGACACTCCAACGCCCAAGTCAGTGATCGGAGGCCTTAGGACACTCCGACGCCCAAGTCAGTAATCGGAGAGAGAGAGAGAGAGAGAGAACTTATGAACAAAGTATTCAGATCAAAGAGTGTGTACCTCTCTAGGGTTTATCCATACGTAATGATGTACTTGCTCTACAAGTCTCTAGTGCTCGGCATGAGCGCATGACATCATCCGTAATCGTTTTGGCCCCATAACTCGGCAAATTCTCCCTCCGTCCCAATTTAAGTGTCCTCTATGGGAAATTAAGCTTTTTAAGAAGTTAAAATTTGTCCTCTAAATTTCCAAAAGGAACCTTAAAAACTGTGAAGTCAATTAAATGTATTTAAATTGCTTATATCCTTCAATATGGATTTAAAAAAATATGTAATATGGATCTTGTTTGATAGATATTAATTAATTCTATTATACAAACTTTTCAAAATCATGAAAAATGTTATATGTTGAAAGATATTGTCAATTTAAGAATGATATGAATATTAAAAAAATTTCAATCAATTAGGAATGAATTTGGAATGAAAGAGTACTTTTTAGGGGTAAAATTGAAAGTTTGGTATGTTTTAATGATTATTTATAGAAAGTGGATACTTATTTTGGGACATCTCCCAAAATAGAAAGGTGGACATCTACCCAGATAACCTCAGGTTTGCCTTCTCATTTTGCATTTAAGCTTCTAGAAGCTTCTCACCACACGCCACGGAGCCGTCTTCTCATTTTCGTGTAGTTGTGTAACGGCCTTCGTGGGTCGACTCACTTGACCTGCACCCAAACCATCGTACCCAGTTAACCTCAGGTTTGCCTTGGATTCATTGAACGGTCTAGATATACCTCTCGGCCTAAGAACCTTTGGTCACAAAGTCTTTTACGCTTGACCTTGCAGAGTGACCGCTTTATCTTCGGTCCTTAAACATCTTCGGTGTTAAAAGAAATCCCTCACCTCATCGGGCTAAACGGAACGTCTGGGAAAGCCTACAGTCTCTCAACGTTTGGGCCATCTTGAGTGCTTCTCGCCTACTAGCCCTGCCCCAGCCAATTGGTTTATGGTCCAACCCGAGAGAGAGAGAGAGAGAGAGATCTAAGTAAATGCAGGGCCGACTCTGATGTTCATGAAGCCTAAAACAAACTTTTTTAAATGGGGCTTTTAATTTTCTTTTGTATAGTTAAAAATACTTGAAAAAAGAAACTTCATATGAAGTCATTATAATTATTTGAGAGTATAAGTACCAAAAATCGATAACCCTTGCAATAATTCAATTATTATACAAGCATAATTAGTAATTACTATCTGGGCCTATATAAATGGGCCCCCTCAAAATTAGTAAAAAATCAGGGGCCTAAAGCGGTGGCTTTACGAGCTTTGAGTAAATGCAACAGCCTAGGTAATAATTCAATAAACAATTTTACAAGTGTGATGATTTTTAAATACGGAGTATGAGGAAAAATGCAACAGCCAACCTGTATTTTGAGGAGCACCAAGGTTTTTCATTTTGCCTTTCAATTTCGGGGAGAAGCATAAAGTAATTCCGTGAATTTTGGAGACATTATTTAATTATTTCTTTAAAAAAAAGTTTATTTAATTAAAATAGATTATCTTAAGCAAACAGCGGGATTGATATTAAACTTTTAAAATTTAACATGCATGAGTCTGATCGATACAGAAAGGAATTGTTCTCCTTCTTCTTCCCCGGTACTTTGCATAGAATGCCAAGGCCAATAATAGCACCTACACTGAGGTCCTAAGCGAATTTAAGAACATGATGTACTTATTAAGCATGGATTCACCTATGAGGTCTACGACTAAGCCTCATCATTTGGCCCATTGGCCCGAGGCCCGCAAGGCCCGTCGGGCTTTACCCGAGCCTGCCAAATGGGTGGTCTAGCCCAGCCCGACTTTTCCATGGGCCGGGCTTGGGCCTAAAAATTTTAGCTACAACCCGCCGGCCCGAGATACTAACTCGCTCGTAGCCCGGTACACTTGTAATGCATTATTGCACGGTTAATGTACATAAGATATAATATCTAATGTACCAAAAAAAAGATATAATACAAATGTACCAAAATAAAAAAAAAAATACACAGTTGGACATATGTGTGTAACTGTGTACATATCTCACAGTAAAGTTCTAATAAAAAACTAAACATATGCATTAAAATTTTGAGAAGGTCTGAACATATGCATTGATTGACCATTCATTTGTTGCATGGGTAACTAACAACTGCTCATGGTGTATTATTGTTACAGCATATGGTAGGCTAGACAAGGTTCAGTTGTAATTAAAAAAAAATGGCTCTAAAAGGTTCAGCTGTAACAAAAATAAAAAAAAATAAAAAAGGGCATTAGGCCCGCCCAAATAGCCCAACCTAGCCCGCCCGAAGACTGGCCCGCCCGCCCGCCTGACTAGGATATGCCCGTGGGCGGGCCTGGACTTCAACTTTTGAGAGATAGCCCGGCCCGCTAAAAAGAAAAAGCCTGCATAGCCCGGCCCGCTAAAAAGAAAAAGCCTGCATAGCCCGGCCCGCGGGCGGGCTTGGGCTTAAGTTCGCTGGCTGGGCCGGCCCGGCCCAATGATGACCCTTATCTACGACCATAACGACGGGAAAGATGACAATGCTGTGTCATACATCAAGGTTTGAACCAAACTAACACAAGGGGTCCTTTACTGTCTCCCAAACTTACAGTACTAGGTATTATACTGTATCCAGGATCCTTTACTGTTCCCCAGACACTGTACCCGGGTCTTCCACGACTATGTTGTTTGGGGATAGTAATGTCCAAAAATGGCCATGTCTCCTTAACGGCTTGTGAAAGTTATCATTTTGTAGGTTAGCCGTTTTTTGCCATTGTCGTGTGCATTCTCTGATTTCCGTGGTTCAAGATTAATTTTGGAGATTTCAGTATTTATTTCCGGGAGTTTGTTCTCCTATTACATGACGTACTGATCTATGTAATTTGATTTTTGGATCTACTTTTGAATGACAATAGCTATGAATTTGATTATGAAAAAAAATAGACTTATAACACATTGTACGTAAATAAAGTTACTGTATGATAATTTACGGAAAAAAAAAGAAGAAAAAGTTACTCTATGATTGAGAATATTTTCGGAAATTAATTGGAGCAATTTACCATGCCTTTTTATTTATTTATTTATTAATTTACCATGCCTTTTGATCTCCAATTTTTCGCACCCTTCTTCTCTAGAAAAATATCCAAAGAGGAAACAGGAAAATTTTCAGAAAATATATTTGAGGACAAATGCCATGAATTGTTGGTTTCTGAATATCTTTGGAAAGTGACCCGGTATAAGGCCTGCAACGGAACAAACCGGACCGTGAGGGTTTTTGTCTTGAAGAAGACAGTGGCGGTAACCGGCTCTGCCCTGTGGGCCCCAACTGAGAATTTTTGACCTTTTGCGGTAACTGGACCGGCGCCGTTTGCGCTCTTTGACGGACCACATACAAGGCACGTGAGGTTGACGTGGCCCTTATGGCCCTTATCAACAAGTGAGTCAATGTCTATTGTTATTTGCCCTTTCACATCCAAGGATTAGGGTTGAGCTACTTCAGACAAACGAGATGAGTAAATTCTTCCACCTTGTTCAAAAAATTGAGTATGTTCAACTTTAGCTTGTTGACAAGTGTTTTTTGAATTGAATTGAAAGCATAACGAATACAAAAAATATATAGACTAACGACTGACATCAGATAAGACTACTTTACTCGGTTAAATAGTTGCTTAAACATATATGTAGCCCGAGTAGTGAGCATCTTGATCTTGATGGATGATCGGCGCATCACTCCAAAGGGGTCCCATGTGTGCAAGAACGACTCTCTTGCAGTAACCCAAATCTCTACGAGAATAACTGTAACAATTGCAGTTTTATGGGAGTTGCTGCTTCTAAAGGGATTAGAGAATGGCCAAGGTCGTTGGACTCATTAAGTGCCAACCTTCCTAATGTGATTCTTATGCCTATAACAACACACTCAATAAAAGCATTTACTTGTACGTGACTCTCGTTAATTGATTCCTATAGTTCATTTTACACTTCTACACAAATAGACTGACTTACATCATAATAGCAAGGCCGACCCAAACCCTAGGCCTAGGAGGCCTGGGCATTGGGCATCCCAAAAATTTAAAATTTTAGGGGCACTCCCATAACTTTTGATATTAGGTTTGGGTGGGTGTCTTTTTGGCCCAATAAAATAAATAAATGTATTTTTTTAGCAACATATATATAGGAATGCTATACTTTGTCCATTTGTAGAGTGAATGTATTGCACCTTTTTTTATCTGAGATCGAATATTGTCCTGTTTTTAAGTGTTTTAAGTATTTATTTGTTAAAAAAAATTCTAGTATAGATACTTGAAGGTACTATTTACTAAACATGTGTCAGATACAATCAAAGGAGACTTCTATACCCTGGAATCAAAGCATGTTTATTGTTCAATATAAACTAAAATAATTATATGATAAATTATTATATTATTGTTGTTTAATTATAAAAACCGAGTACATATGTAGAGTACCACTTTGACGATTGGGCCTAGGGCACTCAAATACCTTGGGCCGGCCCTGCATAAAAATTGGGGTTGGCACCAAACTGTTGTCCTAGTTCTTGCAATCATGTTCAAAGATCGAGGATGTTGAAATCGATCCATCAAAAACTACATCTTCAAGCTTAATTTGTTTTGGGGTTCAAATCGATATCGAAATGAATTTTGAAAGAGTCTTTTCACGAGAGTTCAAAATAGATATGCTTAGTTTATGTATCTGCAGCTTTTAGAACTAGAAGTACTGTTCAAATCAAAACTGAGTAATAATGGGGAGAAGCAAAATCTTGATTTGTGAGTTTGGCAACATAGAGACCGTAAAGAAGAAACTTCATATTTTTGAAAAAAATTTCAAACTTCAGTGCACTATTTCATTCTTTTTATCATAATTTTTACGTTTTAAATTTTCCTTTCTGAGACGAATGATTATTTCAAAAGACTAATGCAGATATACGAAAAAATTCAAAAATCAACAAACAAAAATATCAAAAATTGTTCAATGCTTCCTGCATATTTTTGGAACTTTGCTCTGATCATAAAGCTCGAAAACAAGAAAACAAAATTTGGGAATTTAGTTTGCTGACTCAAAAAGTGAGTTCTTTTTGTCCTTTCATTGGTCTCCTACTTGTAAAGAGAACGAAAATATGAGTTTTGGTCAGGCTGTCATGCATAGTTTGAACTCCAAAAAGCCTTACACAATGGGAACAACAAAGGGTGTGGTGCAAATTAATAAAGTATGTGTTTTCAAGAATAAATTAGATAATACACTGAAACTCCATAATCTTCCCAAATTCCCATTCCACTACACACTTTAAGGGATAATTTGTCAAATTGTCTTCGATATAACCATAGATTCCGACCTTGTTTAGGAATTTTTGTGAGAAATTAAGCCAACATGTCCACCTAAGCAACTGCTTTTTTGCCAACGTGGCAGTGCCCCGACTCACCACGTCATTTATCCACCAAAACCTCTCGTAGTGGGAGTCAACTTGTGGATTCTCTACCTTTGTCTTCATTGGAGACAAGCCCAAAAGTGCATGAAATAATTTATGGATTAGGTTTAAATTAAATGAAATGAAATGAAGTGAATCTGATTTAGATTTAGCCCATTCGTGGGCACGACCCATTTGAAGGATTTTAGTTTTAAAGATTGATTAGGGTTCGAATCAGATCATCAGTCAGACATAAAAAAAATATACTTCGATAAATCCCAAGGGGGTTTGCCCGGTGGATCAAGACTTAGGCCCTGTTTGATACGAGGGTTGGGGGATGGGATTGGATTGAGAATCTTGTGGGACCTCTAATACTTTGTTTGGTGTTGCAAAAAATGAGAGGATTGCTAATACCATGGGATTGTGAATCCCACAAAAGCATGGGATTACCCATCCCAAGGGGGGTTGGGTATTGGCAATCCTATCCCATGGGATTGGAAGGATTCCTCTCCTGTGCAAACCCCTCCCAGCTGTGCAAACCACCAAACCCCATGATCTAATCCTATCCTAGACAAAACAAACATGTTATTAACAATTCCATGATCTAATCCTGTGTAAAAACAAACATGGGAAATGATTTGTCTCCTCATTAATTATCCCACCTTATAACCAATCTCATTCCTAATCCCATCTCATTACCAATCCCCCCAAAACGAAACCTCGTATCAAACGGCGCCTTAAGGATTTGCTCATTTCTAATATCTTAGGTTCAAAATCTCTTGGGTTCCATTAACTCCAAAGGAGTTAGTCAATATGGAGTTTTTTTCCAACTTTAATCAGACTCGCCTAGGGATGGAGGGTAAGAAGGGGGCGGGGTGGCACGTGCCACCCCCGGGTCCGAAAAAAAAATATTTTTGTATTGCAAGAACAGTGCTATTTTTCAAGAAGCGTATAATAATTTTGGTATTAAGCATATTAATTTTAGTTATTAATCGATGAAAATTAATTTTTAGGTATTAAGTATGTTGATGGATGATAAACGTATGAAAATATGGATCCTTTCATGTACTAGAAATAATTAATCTTAGAACACTTGTACATTTTTTTATACTAATTACTCCCTCCACGGGTAAAGACAATCCACTACCATAAAACCTCTGATTTTGGATAAAAAAATAACGCACCTCCATGCCTTATTTCATCCATTTCTTGATACAAAATTAAACAATCAAGTGAGATTTTTTATACTAAAATTGTATTTCATTTTATAATAGACTATCTTTGTGGTGAAGAGAGAGGGAGAATATTGATTTGGGTGCCACCTTTGAGTCGGAATTCTGGCCCTGTCCCTGAGCTCACGGCAAGTAAGAGGCTGCATTTAGTCTCCAAGATTAGTCGAAGTTCGTACAAGCTGGTCCGAATATCTGAGTTATGAAAGAAATGTTAGATACATGTAGACGACATGGGCACCCATACCATAATAAATGATTACTTGTTGGGATTCCTAGGCACTGTTGTTTCAGTTCTTACTTTCTGGGCCTCTTAGTATACAAAAATGATACAGACACACCCTTTCAACCACACTCTATCACACCCTCACTCACATGTGGGTGTGGTCCCCACATGTGGTTCCCACACCCACATGTGAGTAAGGGTGTGGTAGAGTGTTCCCACATGTGGAGACCACACCCACATCTGAGTGAGGGTATGGTAGAGTGTGGCTGAAAGGGTGTGTCTGTATCATTATTCCTTAGCATATTTTGTAAATCCAATTTTAGTTTCTTACAATTAGCATTTTGTGACAAAAACAATTCTCCTCAACATTGCACGAGAGCAGCTCGATCACATCCACACCACACCTCTCTCAACATTCCTCCAAACTTGATTCTGCGAGTCTCAATCAGTATCAGTTTTGATTCCAACCGTTCATTTAAAATTAGACGGTGTAAAGAAGAACATATACTTGTGAAAAATCAGCTTGAGATTGGACTTAGTTAGACACGCGAACAAATCGTTTTTTATTTCCCTGCTCTAACGGTTTGTAATCGAGATCTATTAAAGTTGTTTAGCGTGAGTGTGCTATAAATAGCTAAATTTTTTTTACTACAACTAGAACAAGTACTTAACAATCTTAATAGAGTCACTTATTTACATGAGATCAATTCTTTGAGTGAGTATGGTGAAGAAGTGACACTCTGCCTTCATTGAAAACTCTAATCTCCATTTCTTTAATTGAATGTATGGCATTGGACCTACCTACTCCCTTCTATTTTTCTTCTGTTTTTAAACTTCTGTCTTTTATGTAGGGAAAATGGCTTTACTTGAGACTTTAGGAGCTAAATTTCAGGTCAGGATCACCAGGCCAATCCTTTGGGGTTGATTAGTCATGAACTTTAGCCACATAATCCTTAAAAAAGGGTTCCAAGGCTACTACTCTCAATTTTCGCACTGTTCTCGCGCTATGAATTCTCCTTCTCACGAATTCTAGTATTATGAGATGTGATTCAAAAACGTTTTCGTTTTCGCGCACATGTAAGTATGTAACTTTGGTCTTGAATTACTATTAATTAGGGTATCCATTTCTGGAATTTTTATGGAAAGTATCTAGCCAAATTAAGCCTTCGAATAACCATGCTTACGCAAGAGATATGTTGCCAAGATGCTTACCAAAGTGGATTCCTACTGGGCTGGGCAGTGGGGATTCCGGACAGCATCTAGTATTGGGCTTGGACTTTTTCTGCTTCCGTGTTTAGATTACATGTTACGGAGAAAAGCCCAATGTTCTGGGCTCTGTTTCAGTGGAATTTATCAACCTATCACGAGGTCCACTTAAATTATCCCAATTGTTCACAATTTATGTTTCAGTGGAATTTCATTCAGACATTCTGCATGATCGTGTCGTTTCCGTATCAAAAATAATTTATAAAATAAGGAATTAACTACTACTCTAGAGAATAGTGGCTAAGTCCGAGTGTCGATCCACGGAGACAGATTGGCTAAATTACATTATTTTCAATTGATTTCTATTTTAATTCGAAGGAAAGATAGTTGGTTGATTTGATTTCTAAGAATAAAAACTATAAATAAAAATGTGTGAATGACGAGATTGATTTAGGAAAAATGTCTAGGGTTTCGAATCCACTTGACCCTTTGTTACCTAGATTTATTGCGATTGAGGATTTCTTATTCGGATTTACCGGATACCGTCAGGGTTCGCGGGCCCTTACAATATCTCCTAAAAATATTCGTGTATCATCAAACGGCATAGATTATCTCCGCCTAGCATGAATCGTCTTACTAGTACGATCCGTCTCTATGGCACGGACCGTCTAATAGCACGATGCGTCTTACAATTGTATAATCTATCACAGTTAATTACCACGAATTCAATTAAAACCGTTGTGTGAAAAGTATTTGAAACCGCGCATGACAAATACACAATTATATGGGAAAAATTAAAATCAATTTCATAAACATGAAGTCATCTAATTCACACAGCCAAATCCAAATAATTAAATCCAACAAAAGTAATAAAATCTACGTTACTTGGAGTACAAGCTTCATTTACGCCCTAGAAAAGGGTTTAGCCGGACATCGGAATCCTTGAACTGGGCTGCCGTGCTCTCTGTTGTGCGTGATGTATCCTTCGTATCCAAGGCTACTGCTTCTCCTTTTATTAATACAATACTAGAGGCCGGGGCACACGTGATACGTGTGCAAGTTGAACTTTGACAAAATGTATGCACAATAAATTCTCACTTTGTTCAAGAAGTATTACGTAACAAAATAAAATTCGACCTTTTTTGAGGTGAATTCTTTTGGTCGTTGACTTGCACCAGTATTCTTATTTTTTGTTTAAGAAGTGTGTAACAAAATTTAAGATTCAGTCATTTTTTTCTTTAAGATAGCCCAATATTTTGAATTTTTTTGGTCGGCACCGGTAATTCTCACTTTGTTGTTTAAGAAGTGCGCAACAAAATTAAATTCCATGGTTTTTTTTCTCCCAACTTATGTTTAGATACGTAAAACAAATTGAACGAAGGGAGCCACCTTCATTTTGGATAGATTTTTTTTTTTTGGCGAATTTTGACTTGCATACGCGGTAAAAAATAAGTCTGTAACTACAACATTCCATTCAAAAATTGAAGGCAAACACAAATTTGCCGAATGATTTTATGTATACTTTTTTGTCAAAGTTCAACTTACACACATAATGCGTGCCCCCAGCCTCTAGTCGATTAGAAATTTAGAAATCTAAAGTAGGTAGTTTTCTCAGATTACTTTACTTTCACATGGTGCAATCAAGTATCCAATTGAAATGAAAAAACAAAGAAACAATGTCGGTTAAAAAAGTACTCCATAAAAAAGAAACAAACAAAGATATAAGGGAAAATTACTTGCGGTAGCACTCTGCTTATCTGTCTTCTTGGTTTGATTAGTCGTTGTCGGGCTGCATTAATTAACATTAACATACGAAGGAAGATTGAGTAAAGATTATAGAAAATCGATAACAGAGGAAGGAAGATGAAGTAATTAGATTACAGAAAATCGGTACTGGACAAAAAAAGAGGAAATGGTGCCATACCTGATTGTGGAACAGAGAAGAGAGGAGATCACGGGTTGAAAGTGCATATATATCAACGTGGGTACGGCAGTTGAGGTCAAAGGAATTTACGTTTTTACCTTCTTTTCCTTGGCAGGCAGCTAATGAATTTGCATGGAGAAAGAAGAAATGAAAAGAAAATTTCCCAGGGGTAATAGTGTCAATCACTTTTGTGAATTTATTTGAAAACTCCGTGAGGCATGTTGAAACGTGGGGAATTGTGGGAATGTGGGTTTGTGGCAGTTGAGTTGCCGTGGGTTTACCATTTTACACCAAACTTGTGCTCCCCCTTTGTATATTAGAATAGATGTGCCGCCTCACTTTTCTTAATAACCGAGTCGGTTATTGTTGTAAATCCCACTGCCCTAGCTGGACTCCATCCTTGTTATTATTCATGGCCCACCAATCACGTGGAGTATTGAAAGTAGCCCAAAATTACCTCATTTAATAACTAATTATTTTCCGTTGGTATTGCAATACCAAGCACAACCATCATATATGGGCCCAATTACACGTGCAATATTATGCTTGGTCCAAAAATTAATTTGATCACGGGCTTTGCTTTGAAAATAAAATCCAACATTTGCACTCTTTATATCAAACCCTCCAAATATCTGCAAAAACACACAAACTATGCATTATACTCCAAGTAACAAAATAAATGGATTTAACAAAGATAAATTAGGGGGCGCCAATGTGAATAATTGCGCTCCTATCACTGCACAATTTTTTTTTTTTTTTTTACAATTTGTCGGAAATGTTGAGTAGATCATTCATGTAAAAAAATCAAATGAATTGGATATTGGTAGTCAATAGTCATATCACATATGGTCACATACCATTTACATGGGTGGCCAATATCATTTTGAGAATACCCTGTAAGACAAATTTGTCTCAATTGTGTTTCTACCACTCTCCGATGCTCAATGTTCCTGAAAAAATGAACGGTTCTTATCTAAAATGAAGATTTGAGATGACCCAGGATGTAGTGACTTGGATCACTACGGGAACCCAAGTCCGGGGTGGGGGTTAAGTGAGTCCGGATAAGTTTGGGAGATTGTTGTATATAGGTTGGGTCTTTACTCGATCATTGACTTCTTTGTTACCCAATTAGCTGGGTAATTACTACTCATATTCAACACGAACCATTCATAAAGGAAATGGGGGGCTCTGCTGTCCGAGCCGTCCGTTTTGCGCATCAACGGCTCAGATCTTACCTCTCCAAAGTGTATCCGAGCCGTCCATTGTTTGATGCAATCCGAGCCGAGCCGTTGATGCCGACCCCCACAGACAGCAGGCCCCCCGGGTTCTTCATAAAGAGTGTAACTTAACTTGCCTATTAACCCAATTTCGTATACACACTAGAAATTACTCATACAAAAAAGAAAAAGGTGTGGTGTTAGTAATTTTTGGGTGACAATAATATCTAAATTATGGCAATTGGGCATACAGTGTGGCGTTAGTGATATTAATGAATACAAGTTGACTCATTTAACTCACCTATTTATGATTCTTCTAAAATGAGTCAATTAGGATCAATTATGACCCATCTTATAATTAATAGGTTCATGAATTTGGGACAAAATGATTTTTTACAATGTTACCCATTTTGATTCAAAATAGGTGAGTTAAATAGTACTAGTGAATTTGGATGGTTCATGGACGTGGGTAAAGATTGACAACCGTATTCAAAATATAATTTTGCTAGCACTGCACACAAACTCTTATTCGCGAATTTTCGTTGCATCCAAAAAAAAAAAAAAAAAAAAAAACTTACTCGATCAAATTAGTGTCGGTAAGCATATGCAAGTGTTTGTATGTGGTTGTAGAATTAGCTATTCCATGGAAGAATGGCAAACTCAGAAGTTAGACCAATGAGGAAGTGATCTGTCAATGGAGAGGGAGCTAGGGAGGGAGAGAAAGAGAGAAGGCTTAGCAATCGTACCCGTCCCGCCCGAACATGCCCGCCCAATCTGATAGGGACGGATTTTTGCCAATTTTTTAGGTAACAGGTACGGTTGAGGGAAAAATAGAAAAATCGACCGGATTCGGGAGACTGTTACCCCACCCAGATGCCCGCCCCTATGAATGAATTGAGTAGGCATGTTTTTGTGAAGTCCAGATCAGATTACTTGCGATGAACCTTTTTACGTGAAATTGGAAAACAAAAAGAAGGCGGAGGGGTGGGTATACCCGTTACGTGACAGGGGCAGGAATGGGGCAGATTTCTATTACCCGGTCGGAGTTTGGGCCGGGGACTTTCGGAAATTTTATGTTTAAGGTCGGGTACATCAAAACCCGCCCCGTTGCCATCCCACGAGAGAGAGAGAGAGAGAGAGAGAGAGAGAGAGAGAGAGAGAGAGAGAGAGAGAGAGGTCAAAGGTTAAGCGGTTTTCCACGACCTGCCCAGGTAGAAAACTTTTGAACCAACAGAAAATAGAAAGAAAATCATTTCAGTTTCGGACATTAGTCAAAGGTTAAGCGGTTAGCCACTAAAATGTGTAGGCGTTCCATATTACGCGGATAGCCGCATGGTATCCCTCATATACTCTTCATCTGAACCACAAAAAAGATTGTCTTTCTTCGAAACTGAGAAGAAACAAAGAAAGACCGGAAAGCTGAGCAGAATGCATTTCTGAAAAAACGTTCTGTGTTTCCGGTTAATCTTTGTTCCTTCCAGCTTTTTCCAGAGGCTTAGAATGGCCGCCGTTGAGCCAGAGGATCGGGAAGTGGACGTAGAGTCTGGCAGCAATCGCGACTCTAGCCATGGTAAGATTGGTTTTGGGAGGGACACCAGTTTTCAGAAGAAAATTCAGGCCCCATACGTACCAAAGGTTAGCATCTATCCATCTATCTATATATATCTGCCTTTGAGAGATTATTACGCTGTAGGAGAAATTCTGCCGTAAAGGTAATGTTGACTCGACCCGGGGCTTCTAGCTCTCGAAGTCAAGTCGAAGTTTAGTCAAAGCTGGTACTTCCGACTGCTGGATGAAAAGGGCAGAATCCCCATCCATGTTCCTGGTGTTGCGATCCAGGGCATGCCTGCAGGCCGATAATGCATGCTTCATATTTGTATAATAGTGAGTAATCCGATTATCAAAATTCGATCGAAAAATACGAGGTCCGCACCGTTGCTTTTTGTGGGATCCCTTATTAGATCTGGATTTTAATAGACAAGAAATTTCTAACGAGGGCTCCCTTAAACTGCCAACGGTACGGGATTTTTTTTATTATTACGGATCGAGTTTTGACGATCCAAACCGTTAGATGTCTTTAAAATGTGTTATTAAGGTCCACCGTGATGATTCGTAATCTATTTTCTTGCACTCTCAAAGTATGAAACTAACACTTTGCAGGAGTTCAGTCGAATGCAAACACTGCTGTTGGCCTACCAAACTCTGGGAGTTGTGTATGGGGACCTTGGAACATCTCCTCTCTATGTGATATCATCTGTGAAACTTCCGGGTGTAGTTACCGAGGGAGATCTATTGGGAATCTTCAGTCTCATCTTCTGGACCTTGACTTTGATCCCTCTAACCAAATACGTCTTTATCGTTCTTCGAGCTGATGATCATGGAGAAGGTGGTACGTTTGCGTTGTACTCGTTTCTCTGCCGGCATATAAAATTCGAGTCCAAGCTTTCAATTCAAAACACAACGTTACCAAGTGATGCCAGTATGAGGTATTTCACCCAAGGGAGTGCCCTAAAATCCAAGACCAAGAGCTTCATTGAGGGAAGCCCATCATTTCAGAACTTCCTAACTTTCGTCGTGCTTCTTGGAACTTGCATGGTTATCGGTGATGGCGCTCTGACTCCTGCCACCAGTGGTAATTTCTCCATCATATGTTTCTTTCTTTTCTTTTCTTTTTTTATCAAGGAAAGGACGGGAGAGGGCAACCAGCGTAGGCTAGCAACCCCCTTGGGCATAATCATAGGAGCTCCCGACCCGCAAATGAAATGTCCAGTTTGAGCCATAGCTACTGTTTGTTATGTTGTTCCTGTATTTTCCTCTGCTTGTGGTGATCATTTTCTCACACTGTCGTTGTTTCCTTTTTGGTTACAGTTCTCTCAGCCCTTTCGGGGATTCAATCCCTCTCCCCCAAGATAACACAAAGTGAGGTTTTCTCTATGATCTCGAAAAACTACCACATATTAGAACTCATGAAGCCATTGCATTTCATTTACAAAAACTGACCCCAATTTCTTGTTTGTTTGGCTTTCTGTCTTGTTTTTTTTTTTTTTTTTTTTTATCAGGTTATGTTATTCTCATGTCTGTTGTGCTTCTTCTTGCCCTCTTCCTTTTCCAAAGATTCGGAACCAGCAAAGTTGGGTTCTCTTTCTCCCCGATCATGCTAATGTGGTTTGTGTCAAATGTCCTCATTGGTATATACAACATGTGTGTCTACTACCCACCGGTCCTCAAGGCCCTATCGCCTTCCTACATGTTCACATTCTTCGCAAGAAATGGCTTGACGGGATGGACAATCCTCGGTGCAGTATTCTTGTGCACAACAGGTACAGGAATTCGAAAAAATGCTAAGTACCCAGAATTTGAAATCAGTGACTCAGATTCACTTACTGATTTCAAATTCTATACACTTTTCTGGCAAAGTTTTTTGTGTATATAGCACTATGCAGGAATTTTCCTTTTGGGAAGGGGGAGTACGGAAATTCGTTGTTAAAATTATGGATATCTGAATTTGTTAAATCTTGGAACAGGGGCAGAAGCCATGTTCGCTGACCTGGGACACTTCAACAAAAGGTCAATTCAGGTTGTTAAGGCGAAAACACTACCTAGTTCCGATTTCCATCAAGATTCTGCTAACTCACTGTAGAAAATTGATGGTGTTAAAACTGTTTTTGTAGTGGGCTTTCTCTGCATTCGTCTACCCGGCATTGGTCATTACATACGGTGGTCAGATTGCTTACTTGATTAAACACCCTGATGAAATCAGCACTGCATTTTATAGCACTATACCCCATGCAGTGTACTGGCCAATGTTCATTGTAGCTACCTTGGCTGCAATTGTTGCGAGCCAGTCCATGATATCTGCCTCCTTCTCTATTGTGAAACAATCCCTAGCTCTCGGTTGTTTCCCTCGTGTTAACGTGAAGCACACTTCCTCCAAGTTCGCAGGCCAAATCTACTCTTCAGAAGTCAACTATGTTCTCATGGTTATCTGCATTGCCCTCGTGGTGGGGTTCAGAGACGGTACTCAAATAGGAAATGCATACGGTATATCTACTCCTCCTCCGCCTCCTTTTTTTTTTTTTTCAGTCACCAAGTCTAGACGCACAATGAGCTACACAATTAACTATGCTGTTCCCATCCAAAATGAATTTAGTGCTCACAGATGGACTCGGCATGTTTTATTCAGCATTGATAGTCAAAAAGCACTTTAGTCATTCAAAAAGGCACTTGACTCATTTTGTGGAAAATTATGCAAGAAATTTTGCAGTTTACGAAAATTTTGGATACAAGTAAAAGATACGATGGAAAGTGTAAGATACATACAGCAGTGCCATACCCAGAATTTAAAGTCATTAATTTCAAATTCTGGGCAATTTTTTGATTTTCTGAGTACTTAGACTTTCCCCACATATGTCTCGTAGGCGTATCTAGGTGCCAAGTGACCGACTCAGGCACTTGAATTATTTTTGAAGAGCCCATGTAGCCTAGCTGTTAATCACTGCATCTAGTGGTTTATTCTGTTCGTAGCTTCATCGTTTTTTATCTCTTACATATCGATTGAGTAGTGCTTAAGAGCCTTACTTTGGGTGTTTGCATAATATCTGCAGGTGTGGTGGTTATCTGGGTCATGATCATTACAACATTTTTGGTTACTTTGGTGATGCTGGTCATTTGGGACCTAAACATTCTTCTCATCATGGCTTTTTTCGTGCCTTTTATATTTATCGAAGGTGTCTTTATGACTTCTTTGCTCAGCAAAATCCCACAAGGAGGATGGGCACCATTCGCCATTTCGGCCTTCTTCTTGATAATCATGCTTTCCTGGACAAGAGGGAGGAGCAAGAAGACTGCCTATGATGCCCAGAGAAGACTGAAATCCACAGAACTGAGCGAAATGCTATCAAGCAACACTCTTCATCGACCACCCGGGATTTGCTTCTTCTGCACAGACCTTGTCCATGGGATCCCTCCAATCATCCGCCACTACATTCAGCACACGAGATCTGTACGTGAAATTATGGTCATTGTCACAATAAGAACTCTCCCAATAAAAACCGTCCTCCCTGAGGAACGTTTCGATGTTGGGCAATTGGGAGTCAGTGGGGTTTACAAGTGTTTGGTCCAGTTCGGTTACAAGGACTCGACGAGCATGGAGGGAGACGATTTTGTTGCCTCTGTGGTGGCTAAACTCTCTGAGATCGCTGAATCCCCGGAAGAGGTAGAAACATTGAGTGCAGCGATGGAGAAGGGAGTCGTGTTCGTGACTGGACGGACTATCCTCAAGTCGAAAGAGAGCAACGGTTGGCTAGACCGCGTAGTAGTCAATAAGATATACAGGTTTTTCCAGAAGAATAGCAGGTCTGCAATTGCATCACTCAAAGTGCCCCCTGGGAAAACATTGCAAGTTGGGATGCTTTATGAAATCTAGGACCGGAATTACTCCAAAATGCCAGTTTTGTTGCAGCTCAATTGATGGTTTGCTTTTAGCACAGTGATAAGGAAGCAGCCTAAGGCAATTTTGATGGCTTCATTATTTCCCTGATTCGAACTGTAGGCATGTTAATGTGCTAAATATCCTTATTTACACAGATGTGAAGGGATTCACCTTTTCTTTTTTGTCTTTTTCTTTTTTCTTTTATAATAAAAGTTGTATTTGCGGAGAAGATAAATTTTGTCAAATCGTCTTAGGATTGTCAAATCGTGAATTGAATTGGCCTTTTCCTAGATTGTGAATCCAAAATCGCAAAGATTGGGTCATAATAGAATGAGCAAAAGCTATTCTTCGAATGCAAGAATTGTTAATGCATGAATCGAACCGTGAATTGTACGGTTCATTGGCGTTTCTATTTGAACCTCTTTTTCACACCTATAAATTCATATCGTTTTTGCATGAATTATGAGACGAATCGTGAAATCATTTAATTTTGACAGCTATGCCTCTATCAAATAAATGACATACCCGTCTCAGGCCTTTTTGAGTGACAAGAAATGCAAGTCTTGTGCATGAGAGAGAGGACATGGGAATAAGGTTTTTCACCTTAATGCAAATCCAGGTCATGTCCTCTCAGGAGAACATGTAGCTGCACAATGTCGTGACGATCGTGCACCGAAAAAGGTTTGAAGTGAAAGGACAAGGGGATTTCCCGTACCCTTATTGCAAAGCTTGTATTACTGCCTACTACCGACTTATATTCCTTACAAGACAAAGGCTGGTTCGATTCATTCTATGTTAGCTGCTGACTCGGGATTGAGATTTCGGCCTCGTTCGTTTTGGGTTTCAAGACCCGATTTTCTCAATTATTATCTAATCATAACTCCTATTTTCAAATATTGTTCTCATTGTTCTCTCTATCTCTCTCTAATCATTAACCCATATTTTTAATTATTATCTCTATTTCTCCCTCTAATCGTTACTAAAAGGTAAGTACCCCGGGGTTATTAGGGTAGCTTTAACAGACAATTGTCCGAAAGGACAAATTTGGAGCATTAAAGGGCGTTTAGTCCAGCTTAAATTATTTTAAGGCTTCCAATGCATTGATAAAAAAAATTTGAGGGCTCAAAGACAATACTAGACAAAAATACCCTTAATGACCACTCACGCTCACCATGCGGAGGAATCTCCTGCGGACAAAAGAAAAAGTTGGGTTTTTTTTGGATAAAAAAAAAAAGTTGGGTTTTTACTGTTGTTTACTGTTCAATGAAAGCGACATGTGGACATTACCATTTACCCCAGCCCCCGGACCAATCCTCCCTGAACATTGTGACGTGACCCGTCACTTTACCCAGTTGCCCCAAACCCTCTCACTCTCTCACTCTCTCTCTCTCTCTCTCTCTCTCATGTGGGACAAAATTGATGCATGAGACAAAATTAATTTCTCTCCTTTATTTTTTGGGGTGAGTTTAATTTTAGGCGTTTAGGCTCTTTGGGGTAGGGTATAGTGAGTTTAAGCATTTTGGGTTTAGGCACTTAGGGTGCACTTTCCAATTATAGAGTTTTAGTGGTTTAGGCACTTTCATATGGTACCATAGGATTTTAGGCATTTTCATAGGGTACCTTAGGGTTTAGGCTTAGGCACTTTCATTAGGTTTGGGAGTTTAGGCACTTTCATAGGGTTTGGGGGGTTTAGGCACTTTCATGGTCTAGCGGGGGTATTTTTGGAATGAGTAGGTGATTTGTCCTCTTGGCATTAAAGAATTAGTTTGTGTCCTATTTCCATGATTGATTCCTATACCATATCCTTGTCGAAGGAAGACCCTTTTTATAAATAGGTGGGATTAATTAAGTGTGATATGGTGCCCCTTAGTACTGGGGTAGGATCTGGAGATTTTGTAGTGCGAAACACGATCTGTTGATCTTGACAATCAACGGCTCGGATTTCATCTTGGCAATGGACGGCTCAGATCGTGTAAGTGCCAAGATGAAATCGATTGCACAATCAACGACTTGGACGCTGCAACACAACCCTGTAATGCGGCAGGATCCCGAAATCCTAGTGTTGGTATCATTTTACACATGTTGATATAAAGGACTGGGTCAGGGTAAAGGTGGGTTAGAAAAATTTTACCTACACCCAAACGCACTCGCTTAAAAATTGTGTTTTACCTGCCCAACCCAACCCGCTCATGATTTCAACCCATGATTTTTGGTGCAAATTGGTGTGGGTTGGGGTGGGTTGGGTTGGGTTGGATTGGGTTGGGTTGGGTTCAGGAGCGGAGCTAGGATCGACGGGCACTGGGGTCAAGTGTCTAAAACATACTCTATAGTTTGGTTTTCCCTCTAAATACCCTAAAAAAATGTACTTTGGTTCGAAGGCTTATCCACCAAATAAAAGATTTGGCAATAAAACTCAAGAACTCTTAATACTTGTTATAAAACATAGGGAAAAAAATACTTACTTACAATGCAATTAGTTTCGAATTAAATTGCACAACCCAACCAAGTTTCTCAATCTTCAATTTTAAAAGCGCGCGCACACACAAAAAAAAAAAAGTGACAATCAAACAAATACTCAATTTCAATCTAAGTTTTTGCTTTCAAATTAGAACCTAGCATGTAGATTTACCAAATAATGGAATCATAGCTCAGTCTGCTCATGGGCCATGACTCGAAAGAGTCACACATCAAGTACCATTGGGTAGGATACGTTCTGCGAAAATCCGCCAACCCACCCACTTGACCAGTGACGGATGTATGTAATGACAAGTAGGGTCACCTAACCCCAACAAGGGTTGCCCATTGATCTTACATCCGACAAGGGTTGTCTCCACTGGCAATGGGGTTTGCTTCCTCGAGGTGTGAGCTCGATTCTTAAAGGTAGGTCAATCAGTTGAGGGGTGAAAGTTCATGTGGGTAGCCTCATGGGCAAGTTCAGTATTTCCCTCTTAGCTGCTTCTCATTACTTTCCGTGAGTGTTGGTTCCTTGCGCTTGGCCCTAAGTGAATAAGTCTCATCCCGTTTGGGTGTAGAAATACCTCCTATGTTATAACAATGAAAATCTTATGTCATGAATGAAGCTTTTGTTTGGTAGCTCCCTCTCATTCTCGTTCTCTCGTCTTCTTCACCAACAATCTCAAAGTCATGGCCCATGAGCTATGATTCCATTATTTGGTAAATCTAGATCCTAGCTTCTGATTTGAAAGCAAAAAACTAGATTGAAATTGAGTATTTGTTTGATTGTCACTTTTGTTTGTTTGTACTTTTAGAAATGTAGATTGTGGAACTTGGTTGGGTTGTGCAATTTAAGTAGAAACTAATTGCATTGTAAGTAAGTTTTTTTTCCCATCTTTTATGACAAGTATGCAAGAGTTCTTGAGTTTTATTGCCAATTTTTTTATTTGGCTGATAAGCCTTCGAACCAAGTTGCATTTTTTTCGTGTATTATTTTTCCCCGTTTAGCAAGTAGCTAGGAATACCGAACTATATGTTTTATTGATCCTACCTCCGCTCCTGTCCGGGCCTCTTGGCGTATCCATCAAGATTTAATTTGCAGCAGGCTATGTTTGGATGGCTGAAATATTGAGGAGCAAAGAAAATACGAATATCAGGAATGGAATTTTAGTACTCCATCCGTTCTAAATTGTTGCTTTTGTTTCGGGAATCCAACTTTTTTTATGAACAATGCATAATTGTACCTAAAAAAATGAAAGAAGAACACTTTTCTTTGTTGAATTTTTAAATTGGCTCTTTGTTTTGGGACAGCAAAAAAAAAAGAAAGTAGGAGCGACATTTTTTGGATGGAGGGAGTAATTAATACATGAAGTAATTCATTCCAGTGTTTAGATTAATTCGATAATCTTGTTCCATAACATTTATTACGGAAATTTCTTAGAATCAACGTTTCCTTTTCTCATGCATTGAGCCTAAATCTAGGATAACCATGGTATAAGGGAGGGTTCGGAGGGATCATATTTAAATTAGTCTAGAAATGTGATTCATGGTTGAGTACATGCATGTATTTAGGAATTATATTCCTATCTTGATCTATTCCAAACTCAGAAATCATGAGAATACAACCTTACATTCTCATTCATTTTCAAGATTCTACCATTCATACTAAGCCTTACACATGAAGAACAGGCTTAAGCCATAGGGGACGAACATGGGAAAATGGCATGATGTTTTTATAAATTTTACAGGGTAAATTTCAATACCTTTGGTTAGGTTTCTGACAAATGCAGGGACATCTCTTTAGGAATTTTGGAAATGACACTATGCACTGACCTTTTGAAGGCAAAACACCTATGCACTGACCTATATACTTTAACCACTGACCTTTTGAAATTATTGCTAACTAACAGTGTTAAATTTAGTTAGGAGTCTTGGGTTTTTCTCATGTTGCTGAAAGTTGTATCGGTGTTTAGGTTGATTTCTTATTAACCTTGTTATTTCCTTTTGGGTCCGTAGAGGCATATGATTATTGCTTGGAGGGGTGCCAACCTTGTTGGGATGTCTCGTTGCATTGTGATGTCGTTCGCTCGGATCCCTTTAATCTTTGTAATCTGTTTCCAAAGATTAATAAAATCTTTTTTGCCGTTAAAAAAAAAAACAGTGTTAAATTTAGCTCTTAAAGACCAAAATGTAATGTTCACTTTATGGGAGCTAGTATCCACCCTGTACTTGAGGTGCCCCTGCCACGCAAGCTTATTAGGAGGACTAACCGCTTTCACCAATCGGTTATTCCTGCTTAACTAGGATAGACAAATTGGAACACTTATTCTTGCTTAACATCAGATCTATTTGTCATCAAATAAATTTACTGGAATCAAGAATGTTAATAACTCATTCCAGATGAATTTCCAAGGCCATATACAAATTCCTCTACCAGGGAAACAAATCAGACATTTCAAAGCCAGAGCTATAGCATGGAAATTTGTGGAATAATCTTTCAATAGAAGAGCTACACAATATTGAGAACATAATGAAAAGATAGTTCGCTACTTTAGCAAGAAAAATCTGAAAAATCAAGTACGTTAATCGATATTGATTAGTCAGAATTAGCTTTAGTTAACATCAATTTGGTCAGCATCAGTCTTTATCAATAGATATGGGTTACATAGAGAAGCAAGAAACAGGCTATATATAATCAACTGTCGACACCTATGCACTTTGTGGTCCGGTGATGTAAGGGGTAGGTCAGTGGTAAAAGTATTTCCAAAAGTGATCAAGGCAAAATACTTTAATAAAAATTGTTTTTTTCTTAAATTTCATTTACACACTTTTTTTTTCAAAAAAAATTGTTTTCGTTTTAAACTTGTTTTCCAAAGTTGTTTGTTTTAAAAAAGGTTTTCAAAAAATTATTTTCAATTTTTCTTTTAGTATAAAGTGATGTGGCAAGTTTTAGTTTTCTGGGACCATTATTTTTTAATTATGGACAAAATATACCAACGTAGGACTAGTCATCACTAATTTTTGCAACCTCTAAATAGATAACCAAAAACTGATGTGACAACTTTTGGTTATTAAATCTTAATTAGACCATTAATGATGCTCTAAGGCAGTAAGGCTCTGATACTAATTTTCAGAGAGTGTTTCCTACATGACTAATAGATAAAGGATAGATATGTTAATAACTTTTAAAAGTGGCCTGACTATTTACCATCTTGATGTTATTTTTATATAGTGCTATTTTTTAAAGAGGCTTCCGTAAATTGATGTTTATGGGATCACCCGTAAAGAAGTTTTTCTCGTAAAGAAAACAATAAATGTGACGATGGGCCCAATGAAGTACCTAGCAATAGCAATGTATTTTTCTTTATGACCAATACCTTTGTTAGCCAAGTAGATACACTTTTATGTCAATAAAATAAAATAATGCACTCTAGCATGTTCGGGCCATCCAAAAAAAACTTAGCGGGTCTGTTAAAGATATTGATTGCCTCGATGGCCAATTGAGGATTGGGGTGCCTGTAGTGAGCAATTACAGTCATCGATTCGGCAATTGACGGTCCAGATTAAATGAAATTATCTTACATATAAATTGGTCTAGATTAAATACATTTAATCCGGACCGTTGATTGCCGAATCAACAGCCGTGATTGTTCAGTACACCCGTGCAGTGAGCAAACTCACTACAGAACTCGGTTCCGGCCAATTGCATGCATTTAATACTTGGTCTACTCATATGAAAGTATTTATATGTAATCTCTGTATCTAGGGATGGGCATGGGGAGGGTAGGGGTGGATACCACTACCTCCATCCCCAATCCCCAAACTCATATCATTCCCCATCCCCTCCCTAATCTCTACCGGAGATTTTTTTTTAACCTCCATCCCCGCCCCAATGCGGGGAACGGGGGATCCCCATAGGGAATCAGAGATCCAAAAGTTCACTCAAACTATTCAAGTGAATACCAAGGAAGTTGTATTAAAATTCAAAGCTAATGATAAAAGTAGTGCCCAAAAATAATTAAAACTTACCAAGTCACTCAAAAGCGCTATTCTTTTTCTTTTTCTTTTCCTTTTTTTGGTTTCTGGGTAGATTAAAATTTCACTCAAAAGTGCTACAAAAATTCTTGTTCTTGTTCTTGTTCTTTTTCTTTTTCTTTTATTGGTTTCTGGGTAGATTAAAATTTCACTCAAAAGTGCTACAAAAAACAGAAGTAAAGGAGAAAATCTTCTTTATACAACCAACAAGTTATGAATTATAACTTATAAACTTATTGAGGGGAAAAAAAACTTATAATCTTATAATACAATATGTGAACGGGGATGCGGGGAGGGGAAGGGAGGGGATCGGGGAGGGGACTGACTTTGCCATCCCCTGTCCGATCCCCGAATTTTTTAAAAAAAAAATCCCCATACCCTACCCGATCTCCGAGAAAATCCCCAAATCCCCTACCCATTCGAGGAGGGGGTTGGATCGGGGAGGGTCGGCCGAGATGTCCATCCCTATTTGTATCCGAAGAAATCAGATAAGCAAATGGAGTACAAAGGGATCACTTATTTTGGGGTAAATTACGTTGACCTCCCCCGAGGTACAGTATCTGTCAAAATCACTGGCACCCCCTTCTTTTTCTGAAATTACACGAACCTCCCTTGTCAAACACTTTTCTATGCCAACTTCTTACTAAATACTTGTTTGGGCGACACTTTTTCCTGTTTTCAGATTCTCCTTATCAAGTTCTGGGTGTTTGGCCTACAACACCCATAAGCCATTCTGTCAAAACAGCTTCTTCATTTTTCACTTTCTAGAGCAGAAAGCAAAAAGAGCTTTAGAGCTCCTTTTCCGTTTCTCTTTCTAATTCTCATTTTCCCCTCAATTTCTACTCTCCATTCTACCCCTCTACCCCTTTATCCTATCCTCTGGAATCCCCTTTTTTTTTCCCACCACCAACAAATGACAGAAAGAGGGAAGAAGCCACAAGACGTCGCAAATCTACACCGCGTTCTCGTCGCCAATCTGTTCATCCTCGAAAAAATCGTTCAAATATTGAGGGGGTGTGAAGGAGTGCCCTTTCATTCCATTTTTTGGGGTTTTGTTGGGGTTTTTTTTAGAGTGAATGTAGAGAGAACCCAGGACAAGAGTATGTTTTTGGAATGAAGACTGTGTGAGGGTTTGATTCCATGATTTTGTTGGGTTATGGTTTTCGACAGGAGAGTGGTTTTTGGAAGGAAGAGTGCGTACACGCTGTAAAAGTGTAGTTTGGTTATACAGGAGTACTTTTGTGTAATGTTTAAAGGGGTTCTTCCAAGCCGGCCCCATTTTGTGGAGAGCTTTCCGTCCAAGCCCAGCTCGTGTCAAACAAATTTCGCATAGGTCCCTTTTCATGTGAGCAAAAAAAAAATTCTCTGTCCACTGTAGCATACGCGCTCTCTCTCTATCTTTCTTCCCTGATTTTTGGCTGCAATAAATGGTACCTTCACATCACCCAGCAAGTCACATGTGAGTGGTACAGGTGTACCGTAGCTATGCTAGCTATGTACCTCTCTCTCTCTCTCTCTCTCTCTCTCTCTCTCTCTCTCTCTCTCTCTCTCTCTCTCTCTCTTCGAGGAACCAACGTCCAATCCCCAATTTCTTAAAATGGCACATGTACAATGTACCCCTCTCTCTCTCTCTTTTTCTCTCCATATATATATATATATATATATATATATATTCTCTATTATCGATTTTAAAATAAAATAACTTTTATTAAACACATTCATTTTATATAAAAATTATACATGTGAAATCTACTCAATGAGATCTTTAAAATAAGATCCATTATGAATATGAAATTGTGTACGCGTAAAAAAAGTTATTTTATACCCCTTCTAAATAATTCACATCCTAAAATTAAAAAAAAAACTCACACCCTTCAAATGAAAGAATTCAGATAACTGAAATACAAAATTTCTGTCACAATTCACTCTCCAAAATACTAAATCCGCACCCCAAAAAGACAGCATTCGCACCCCTCAAATGCAGAATTCACACCCCTCAAATGCGAAATTCACATATCACAACTTACTCACAAAAATACAAAATTCACACCCAAAATAAGAGAATTCACATCCCTCAAATGCAGAATTCACACATTCCAATATGAAATAATTCACAACTCTTTTGAACAATTCACACCCTCCAACATAAAAAAATTCACACCCCCTTTGAACAATTCACACCCTATGAAATGAAAGAATTCACACTCATTCACACTCTCTACACAATTCACTCCCCAAAATACATAATTCACGCCCCAAAATGAAATGATTCACACCCCTCAAATTCAAAATTTACACCCTTCAAATTATTTTTTTCTGCACACAATTTTATATTCAATATGGGTCTTGTTTGATAGATATCGTCGAGTAGGTTTTAAATTTTTTTTTTCAAAATCGGATATATAAATTAAAAGTTATAAATATTTAAAGTTTTAAAAATAAAAACAAGAGAGAGAGAGAGAGAGAGAGAGAGTGTGTGTGTGTGTGTGTTCAATTAATGTTGCGTAAAGAAAGAGGGATGCATCAGCAAATGGAAAAAGGTACTGACGTGTGTAGAGAAAGTACTAGTGTGTTTTTCAATGTTGCGTGTCTCAGTACAAAAAGTCAAAAAGGTTCACGCAGCCTGTGAGATACTGACACGCGGCATGCATGAGGCAAATGAAAAATTCTCTCACGCACGCGCAGGGTTTATTTAGGAGTGAAAGACAAAATGGGGTTTAGATGGAAGCCCCCACAAAAAGTGGGGGCGGCCTGGAATTTCCCGATGTTTAAATGTTAAAGATTTTTTAGGTCCAATTTTTTTTTTTTTAGGGAACATTATTTTTGTTTAGTATGGGAGACTTTCAATTAAAAAAACAAATAAAGAGAAAAAAATATTTTACAAAAAAAAAGGGACAGGACATGTTAAAAAATCATTTCCCAATATGAGTTTAAAAACTTGCTAAAAATAATATTTGTACACGTTTTTAATACCATAATAAATAAATAGGGGCAAAATGGTAAACAATCAATTCATAACTCATTTTTATCAATATTCTGCCAAACACTACTCTTGTTGGAAAATGCATTTTGCACATTTCTCTCAAACACTCTTCACAAATTCAAAACACATTCTGACCATAATCCAAAAAGCCAAAAAACCAAAAAGTTGAAAATAAAAACTTGAAAATTAGGCTCCCAAACACCCCCTAAAAAGAGATTGTTGAAGTCAACATCAGTTCTTTAACATAATTCACTTTTTGCCCCCACTACAACCTCCAGCCATGTAGGAGTATATCAAATCAAATATAGGAAATGCCACCCCCCCCCAATGTGAACCACTACTGCCCCAACAAGACACTTATTGAGTTGCATTATCTACTCATAAATTTAAGGGAATTTTAATTTATTTTGACTGCGTATGAATAATTTAGTGCCGACATCACTAAAGAAGAAATGTGTATAAGAAATACAAAGTTATAATGCATGTTTTGAGTCCAAGGAGTTTGCTTGAATCCGTGATCAACTGTCTATGCATCTGCCTCTAATGATAGGTAAGATTCCTTATCGGCACAATTAATATAGTTTTCCTAGTTATACAAAAACTCAGGTCAACCCTGTATGCAGATCATGTGCTCCATAGGTCCTCTACGCATGCCAAATAACAGGAATTGTTAACTAACTAAACTAAAAAACAACTCCAGACTAATTGGATAACTTCCCAAAACTGCTAAATTAGTATATACATATACACGGTGACGGACATGAGGGATGATTGCATCTTTGATTAATCAATAATACCTGATGTACTGTGGCGGACATGATGGATGACGGAGTGTCAGGGCCCTTGCACAATCTGAATATTTGTTCTAATTATAATAGTTTTTCGGGTGATTTTGTCGAAATTCTATAAAATTAGCACTTAGAAGTCTCTAGGTGGAGAAAATTCCACAAATGATCTCTGTCTGTCTGAAAACAATCCCTATCAATCATAAAATACACACTCTCATCTCCCTAATTTCCAAACCTATAGATAAGTCAAGGTGCGCGTAAGCTGACATGGACATCCTGTGTTATCAAAACAAAATGAAATATTTTATAAATCATGTGTTAGCCACTGCATACACGCGCATAAAAACATCTATTAATTTCAAGAAGGCAATCGAGACAAGCCATAAAAGTAAATTTTCAGTGGATGAGTTTAATCTTATGCTCTATTTAATTCATTCATTCGTCAGCATAGTTTGGGGTTGACTTACCTGCTCTGCTCTGTTTTCATTTTTGTTTTGTTTTTTCATGGGTAACAGAAGTTTGACCATGGCCGGAAATGGACACACGATTACACCGGATTATAAGAAGAACCACATATCACTTGCTTTTATGGAAGGCATCAAAGTATCAATCTCATGGCTGAAGATTTAGAAGAAAGAGAAATACTTGAGTGTCAGCTGGTATCACTTGACGGTACCCAGCGTGCATTTTGGCTATCTATGAGTGTTTTGGGTGGTCCCGATTTTATAGAGAGAAAGAGGAGAGAGGGAGCTAGGGAGAAATTTTAGCCGTCCAAAATACTTTTGGACTGTTGAGATGCGTGCTTAAACACCACATGTGTGATACCCTATTTGCACTCAAAATTTTCTCCAGAAGAAGACCTTGAGTGGTAGCACAAACATACCCAGCAGAACAAATGAACAGAGAGATACCATTGAGGGCTCCTTTGGCGAAAAAGTTTAAACTGGTCATTTGGTTTATTCGTTGTCTTTATTCAAAAAAAAAAATAATTTACCTTTGTTAATTTTGCTTCAAGTTTTCGTGGTTTATTGATTTGTCTCGACGAGACGAATCTAAAAAGTATAAAATTATGATTAAAACTCAAAATTATTTGAATATAGCCAAAATTAAACCAATAAACCGGTTTATTTCGGCTTTAAAAAAGAAAAAGTTTTGACCATTATTTTATACATGTCTTTGAGTTTTTCTAAGATATACGACCTATTTAGGGCATCTTTATCAGACAAAAAAAAAAAAAAAAAAAAACCAAATTTAACCTTGAAAACACCTTTTATAATTTAGCAAATCACTTTTCAAAAAACTCATAAAATCAAACTTTCTATTCTAATTTCACTATATTAAACTATTCTTTCTTTCTACTCCTACTCCCCAAAAGTAATTTAAAAAAAAAAGTGGATAGTGCGTAAACAATACGTGAACAGTGTTGCACCAAAATTGTTCAGCTACTGTAGCAAAGTTAAAAAATCTGCAAATTGGTGAGGCATTTGGTGAGGCTGAATTTTTGAGGTTTTTTGGGAGTTTGCTTTCTATTTTAACTTAAAAGTTAATTTGTTAAGCCTGCTATGGATGATCTAACAAAGCTAAGGTGCGTATGTGGAGTAATTTGTTTCATTTTCCTCCCCTTTGTTTCTTTTTCATCTTCTAATTTGGGGATTCAGATTTGGCTAGCTGTTAATCAAAGGCGGAATAGGAAGGAAGTTTTCTCACCCTTAACTTTCACGTTCCGTTTAATGGGTTACTCGCGGCTTTAATTTGAACCCCGACAAGTGGATAGGGCGGTTGACCAACTACTCTAGGTGCTAGTAACGAAGTGGCTCATGAAAGATAAATTAGGAGTAGCGGGCAGATATTTTAGGCTAAGCTAGTGATTTTTGCACGGTCATTTTCATCACTCGGACTCTTTTATTTTTATTTTTATTCATGTGAAATTAAAATTTAACCTTTTCATTAGTTTACTTTTTCACACATCAAAGGATACTTTAGTAAATTCATATAAAAAGCCAAAAGAGACTGTAAGGACCAAATTTCGGAGTCGTCTTGTTTTTGGTAATTCCATATGACAAAACACACATTTATATCGAGTTTTAATTTTCTAAGTAGGAGTCTGTATATGATTAGAGTGGAAGAAATCTCTTTATAATGTAACTTGAGAGTTAGTAGTTTAGTTGGTTGTCGCTTGATCAATATGGTCATTTGGAACGGGAAGATCAATCATGCGATCAATCGATTTCTCAATCGGGTACCTCTGATTTAGCACAGGTCGTGGTTTCAGTTTCAGAGCATATAGATTGATTGTGGGATCAATCGGCAATTTAATCGGGCATCTCCAAAAAAATCGGATCTCCAATGGACTGATCAATCGGCTTATGGATGCGATGGATTGGAATGTCATTTAGAGCCGCTTGTTTTCAAAGCCACAAAACCCTAGAGTATCGAGAGTGAATCTTCAAGCATAAAATCAATGGAACTTTAATCAAAGTTTCAAGAGGTTTCTACATCAATCATCAATAGTCAAGTTCAAGTTGTTTTCCGGTGGATTTCCGGAAGAACGTTTGGAAGGCTCGAGGATTCGAGGCAGCTGCAATCAAATACTGGGTGTGGTGAACGAGGAGTCGGCAACCGATCTTAGGTCAATTGCGAGGAGTCTCAATTGAGAGTAAGCTCGTTTTGTAACCACACAATGGTTTTTATAGTGTTTGATTCCTTCCCGTGGTTTTGCCCATTTAGGATTTTTCCACGTATATCCTGGTGTTTATCAGTTTATTTGCTTTCTGGTTGCGATTAGGTCATATATTGACTGATGTTATTTTATTTATTGAGATAAATAAAAAAACCAAGCAACTTATTAAACCTAGGCGACCTAGGATTTTTCAGAGACCACGCTTGATTTTGACAAAAATCAAAGAGATTTAATTATAGGTACCACGTGATCGAATGGCAAGTAAAAAATAAATTGAAAGCAGAAGAAATATTTTTTGGTGAGGTGATCATTATCTACCTCCAAACCTTAAAATCAACTGTAATAGATCTTTCAAACTTATCGAAATCCCTATGTAAGAGTAAATAGTAACTCACAGGCATTGGTTCCCATTTGCAAAAGTTGAGTTTTTTCTATAAAAGTTTATTTTAGTTTATTGCTAAAATCACTTTTATTTCATGTTAGCTAAAAATTAAGTTGTTAAAAGTCAAAATTCTCTCTCATAATCCTTTTGCTAAAATCACTTTAGTACTTTTAGCAAATGGGAGTTGGGGGTGACAAAAGCTTTGCTTTTACCAAACGGGAAACTCACCCTCAATTGGCGTTATCCTTAGGTGGAGTTTCCGGTTTGCTAAAAGCAAAGCTTTAATTACCACCCCCGATTCCCATTTGCTAAAAGCAGCAAGGTAATTTTAGCAACGTGCTTTTAGCAAAAAGAGTATGTGAGAAAAAAATGGATTTTAGCAACTTTCACTTTTAGCCAATGAAAAACAAAAGTGATTTTAGCAACCAAGCTAATAACGGGGAAGCTGCAGTTTTTAGGTCAACGGAGACAAAAATGCATACACAAAATTCTGCATACAAACCACTATACAAAATAAAGATATTTATTTTAGTTGAAAACTTATCGGGCATACTTTGTTTTGTTTTGTTGAGCTATATATGATCTACTTAATTACAAACAATATGGAAAAAAGACAAATTACATATAAAAAAATATAAAATCTTAATGTAATTTTGTACCCAGAGAATTCACTTGAAGCCTCTAAAAGCCTAGTGCAGCCACCCATGATTGAAAATACTATTAAACTTTGATCCATATAGAGAGAATTTATTAAAGCAAGAGCAATTAATAAAAATAATAAAGCTATGCAATGGTCAAACATGACAATAGAATTATAGAAAGCAAATGGATGCAAATTGTAACATTTAATCCTGATCAACATCAGATCTGTCATCAACAAAATGTGCTAGAATCAAGAATGTTCAAACTCATTTCAGATAATTTCCATGGCCATGTACAAATTCCTCTACCAAGAAATAAATCAGGCATGTCAGAGCCAAAAGCTATAGCATGGAATTTGTGGTATAATAAATTCGCCACCGTAAAAAAAAAAGGGTCCGTTTTTTGGGAGGACATAGTAAAGTGGTCTTTACTGCAATAAGGACATCAATTTCCTCAATGCCAAGAGTACAAATCACCTACACATTCCAAAAATGCCCCCACTAACCAATGAAAGTGTCTAAACCCCTAATCCTATTAAAGTGCCTAAACTCTCAAACCTAATGAAAGTGCCTAAACCTAAATCCTAGGGTACCCTATGAAAGTGCCTAAAATCCTAGGGTACCCTATGAAACTGCCTAAAATCCTATGGTACCCTATGAAAATGCCTAAACAACTAAAACCATATAATTGGAAAGTGCACCCTAAGTGACTAAACCCAAAATGTCTAAACCCACTATAACCTACTGCAAAGAGCCTAACCCCCTAAGGCTCTGTTTGGCGACCGGATTTGCACCCGGATTTGTAATCCAGGTCCCACCACAAGCCGGCGTTTGGCACGCCATTTTCGACCCCCGGATTCGCGAAAAAAAATACACTGTTCGGAGTACAAATCCGGGAGCACCCGGATTTGCCAACGACACCCTCCCCCCTATCATTAGCTAACAAGGGGGGATTTGGTAGATTTCATACCCGTTTTACCCCTCCAAAATCCGGGGGTGATTTGGGGTTTTTTTTTGCTCTGTGTGTGTGAAAGAGAGTGAATGAGAGAGAGAGAGAGAGAGGGGTATCTGTAGCAATTTTCGCCGGAGCACCAATAATCGCCGGAGCTGCTATGTTCGTCGTGGACTCGTCGGTTTGCTCGATCTGTGTGGGTTTTGTCCGAAAATGGGTAATAGAAGGTGGAGATGTGTTCTTTGTCCGAAAGTGAAGGTTGAAGGTGGAGAAATGCAGTGGGTCCTGTGTAGCAAAAAAAAGGTGGAGATGTGGGTTTTGTCCAAAAACTCACGAATTATTTTAAATATGGAATGTACTCTCTCTTTAAATGACAGTGGCAAATAAAGCCTCAATTGCATTTTTTTAAATTTGTATTAAATGACTAAAGGCAAATAAAGCCTAGTTGCATTTTTGTAATTATTATGTAATTATTGTTATTATAATAAAATTAATTCATTTAGTTTATTAAAATAAAAAATTGGGGGCAAATAGGTCATTTGTTCTATTATCCTATCAAATCTACCTTCCAAATCCCTTTTCTCAAAATACAATCTAAACACCTCACTAACAAATCCACCCTTCTTATGAGGTGGGGTCACCCTCATTACAAATCCACCTTCATTACAAATCCATCAAAAATCATCTCCGGTCGCCAAACGGTGCGTAAAATTGAACTCAATCCCAAAATGAAAGGGACAATTAATTTTGTCCCACTCACGTGAGAGAGAGAGACTGTGTGACAGGAATGAAAGGCCACATGTCGCTTTCGTGGTCACAGCAAAGGAAACCCAACTGTACCTGCGGCTGATTTATGTTTGTAACTTTGTAATGTCGCTTTCAAGGCTGTACCGTCGCTTTCAAGGCTTTCGGTTTGTAATTATTTTTTGATCATTAAGGTTATTTTTGTCTAGTGTTGTCCTTGAAACCTCAAAAATTTCACATCAATATATTGGAAACATTAAAAAAAATTAGGTTGGACTAAACACCCTTTAAAACACTAAATTTGGCCTTTAGACTAATTTTCTGAAAAAAAAAACAGTTTTAAAAAAAAATAGAGTTAGAAAAGTTTTTCAAAAACATTAAACCGTTTTCCATTTTTTAAAAACAACTTATAACAAAACGTATCGAAGATAATATTTTTCCAAAAATCTAATGTTTGATTTTTTTTATTTTTTTCTTAAAATAGTTTTTCGAGGGAAAAAGAATAAAATAATTTTGAAATTTTTTTTATAACAGTTTTTTGAAATACAAAAGTTTTGAAAAAAAAATTGGATAAAAAACTAGTTTTTTTTAAAACCGTTACTTTACAAAAAATAAAGTTTTGAAAATAGTTTTTTAAACAGTTTTTTTTTTCGAAATTTATTTTTAGATTGTGTGAAAAAAACTGTTTTCAAAACTTTATTTTTGAAAATGAAAAACAGTTTAATTTTTTTTGAAAAACTCTTAACTCTATTTTTTTAAAAGCTAGTATTTTTTAGGGTGGAGAATATATACTGTACTTAAGATATTACGGTTATTTCACGCCCCAAAAAAAAAAAATGACTAGTTAGCATCAGCTTTGGTCAGTATATGGTTCTATAAAGAAAACGATATATATGATTATGGGGCCCAATGAAATACCTGACAATGTACGTATTTTTCTTTATGACCAATTCCTTGGTAGCCAATCAGATAGTACTACAATTTTATGTCTATAAAAGGATGCAGCCCGAGCATGTTCAAGACATCCCCCCAAAAAACAAATCTTTTAAGAGCAATCAAGATACCCTTTTTCTCTTTCAAAAGTATTCTATTGTAACGTTTGCAGTCTGTAAAAGCTTTCAAGTTGCCAATTGCTAATTAGAAGTTTTCTGTAAGTCCTCTTCATATCTCTCTTTAGTACTACTTCAGGGAATCCTAAAGGGAAAGCCGTATCTCTTCATGAATTACTCCCTCCGTCCCTTAACTTTTGACATTTTTTAGACAGTGTGACATTTTTAAATGTCTATATCTTTCAATGTAAATGTCAAAAAATATGCAATATAAATCTTGTTTGATAGATTTTAATTAGTTCTATTAAACAAAGTTTTCAAAATCACATAAAACTTTATAAATAAAAAAATATAAGCAATTTAAAATGACACGCAATCCAAAAAAAGTCAAAAGTTTAGGGACGGAGGGAGTATTGATTGTGATATTTTGCTTCTAGTCAAAAAGTCTAGGTGCCGGAAAGTGAAAATCGATGGCCCAGATTCACTCCAAGTGAATATGGGCTATTGATTCTCAAATTCTGCGTAAATTCCGGGTGCGTTTTCTGGGTACGTAGCAGTGCCCGGTTAAGAAAACATTTGATGTGAATCTGGGCCATTGATTTTCAAATTTTGCTTAAATTTTGGGTGCGTTTTTTGGGTACGCAGCAGTGCTCGGTTAAAAAAACATTTGATGTGAATCTGGGCCATTGATTTTCAAGTTCTGCGTAAATTCTGGGTGCATTTTCTAGGTACATTGCAGTGCCGGTTAAGAAAACATTATGTTTTGAAACCCGGACCGGAGGGCGAACCGGAAAGGGGACCGGACGGATGGGTCACCGGTTGAACCGCTATCGAATCGTGATATCATAATTATGTCATTAATATATATTTTTTATATTCAAAAAAAGAAATACTCCGGTTCGGTCCAAGTGATCCGCAATAATGATTCTGTATTTGAGTTTTTATAACACATCACTCACAATTGAGAGAATTGAGACAAGCTAAGGCACTATAAATGGTAGACAGACCTCCTACCGCAATAATGCTTTGGGAAAGCAGGATAGGTAGCCCACGTGGACAGTGGTCCTTGGGATGCCAACTGCAGCTTTAAAATGCAGCTGCAAAAATGGAGTACATACTTTAAATTTTCCGGTTCAACCGTTTATATACACCGGTTTTTGATAGAGAGACCGGTTTTTAAAAATAAACATTCTTGTAACCATCCGGACCGGAGTAAGGACCGGTTGGCGAGTCAACCGATTGAACCGGCCGGTCCGGTTAGGTTTTTAAAACATTTATTAAAGGTCAAAAAGATTGAAGACAGATTGTAGAATGCATTTATCTTGATTCGATATATGAGTAGTGGTGTAATGAGTAGGACTACACATCATATTTTTCAAAAAAAAAAAGGGTTTCATTAGGGATCGTGATAGGGGTACAGAAGTTTGGGACCAGAAAATGTACCGATCTGTTTGGGGGACCCACTTTTGGGTCCCACACGAGCGATCCGAGCCGTTCATTATTCTTAAAAACAATTGAAACGGTGGGACTTTGGTTTACATACTTTTAACCGTCCGATTGAGCTGAAATTTTGTGGGGGCCCTCTGAAATTGTTTTTAAGAATAATGAACGGTTCGGATCGCTCGTGTGGGACCCAAAAGTGGGTCCCCCAAGCAGATCGGTACATTTTCTGGTCCCAATCTTCTGTACGCGTAGGATTATCCTTTCATTAGCACATGCCATTAGACAAGTATTTCTGAAACTCTCCTCAACTGTAGCATAGAAGTATTTAATAAATATTGTGAGCAGAAATATAATATGGCACTTTAAACGTTATTGAGACCATATTCTATCTATTTTAGATAAATTTGTAGCTAATGGAGTTACAATAGAATTCTACAGAACCAAGCTAGGCAGCGTATTATACATTGCATTTTTAATATTCAGAAGATTAACTTATTTTCCGCATTTTATAGGGGGTGTTCTACTAACAAAAAACTGTTTTTTCCAAACACCGAGACATGTCATTTTCTCACAACACATCACTTAAAAAACCGTGAAAAAACAATTTTTTCAAAAAACTGAGTTAGTGGAACACCCCCTAAGTTTAGATTAGTGAGTAACTTGAACAGAGTAGGGAGAAAAAAAATAATACTATAAAGAATGTTTTTCGGTTTTTTGACTTTTTATGTAATGTATTGTGAGAGAATAACATGCCTCAAAAACCGTAATAGGCTGGCTTTTTGAGTTAGTGGAATGGGGAGTAAAACCTACTAGACTGAAAATATTCTGAAAAGCGGTATCCTACACGGTAGAATATGATAGTATTTCAGTAGCATAGTTCCCCAGAATACGAACTGTGATTGTATAAACAAATCCGGTCTGGTCAGGTATATTCTAGATTGGATTTTGGCATACCTGACCGAACCGATTTTTTTTTCTTTTGATTTAGCTAAAAATCAAAACGGACCAAACTGGTAACCTCCCAAAACCAAACCTAAATAATCTGTTTGTGGTTCGGTTTCAGTTTTTGGTTCGATTTACCGATTTCTTTTTTCATCCCTATAGCCCATCTTATTTTTTTGGCTTATTTTTATCTTAAAAAGATCGCTTTGGATTGTTTTTCATAGACCGTCATCCAATAAGAATACTTAAATCATGATTCTTCTTACAATATTTCAACTAGAACCTCACATTATGTCACAATGATAGAAGAAATTAAAATCACTTTTGTTTTTCATTAGATATTAAAATTCAGAACTGACTCAATTTAAATAAAAATATTATGTTAAACATTCTAAGCTGCTGCTACTTTTTTTTTTTGAACGTCTAGCTCCTCTACGCTTCAGTTTTTCTAAATGTTTTGTCCTACAATATTATTTATTGAGATTATATTGTCACTCTATGCACCTTTAAAGTTTGGGCCATATTTTTTTATTTTTCTGATGACGAAATCAATAATTTAGGCCACCTTGCCCCTTAATCAATAACATACTAACTAATATACTAATATGTGCTAGTAGATTCTTAAAAAAACGAAAACTATTATTTGCTAGTAAATATAAATGAACTACATATGAGGATAAATAAAAAAAACCTGAAATGTATTAGTAATTTGAAGGGCATTTGTATCGTTTATCATCGATAGTGATATAGGTAATGGAACGGGTAATCTTGACAATAGTATCAAAAGAAATGGAGGACAATTTCTTTTCATAAACCTTAAGGGAGGTTTCTTAGAAACCTCAGGGAAGTTAGCGAAATTTATCCACCTTAAAAAGATTTTCGGAAGTAAATAATCATAACTTTAAAAGTATTGGGCCAAAAGTGTAATATAAATATATGTATATTGCACAGGCATACACCATCGGTCAATTGCGTATTCCCGTAGGAATCCTAACTAAATATCTAGTGATAATAATGTAGGTTTGCATAATGGAAAATTTTATATTAAAACTATTGTTTTTAATTGTTAATGGTACTAATAATGTATGTGTTCTTAATTTTTAATGGTAATAATGTCTGTATTTCTATTTTTTAAGAATTATTATGTCCCAGTCAGCGAAAAATATTTCTGATGTAATTGAATTTAAGTTGGTCAAGCTTTCAAAAAAAGAACTGATAGAGTAAGAGATACGTTGTATTTCAAATATGTTAAACGACTTCAAGAGATCGACTCACATTTTTTTATATATATGTCTACCAATTGTCTAATTAAAAACTTCGTCAACTCATTAAATTTTGTCCGCCGGCGCGGCAGAACCCGTGGTTTCTGCCCCACCATTGAGAGGCTCACCATATTGTAGTAATCTGAACATCGTTTATCTTTTAGGACTCGTAATCGCAGAATAGTATATCCACGCAAAAAATCAATTTGATCAAATTCGACAAGAATAGAATTTTTAGTTTATGAAATGAATGATCAGATACTGTCAATAATTTTAAAGTTAAACCGTGCGTTCAGTATGCGAAGAAATCAGGTAAACAAATGCAGTAAAAAGAGGTCACTTCTTTTTTTCCCATATTTTTCCTTCGAAATTGTGTACAATCTTGTGCTCACTCTCTCAAGTCTCAACTGGTATCACTCTTACCATCAAAGTCACCATGGCCATTTTCTTCATCTTTGTTCACCCAAACTCAAATCAAACAACCTCGTTGACCTAGATCAGGACCACCACAAAACATTTGCCCCATTCTTTCTTTTTGAAATTTGCCTCCGGCGGTTCAACGGTCGCCATGTCCGGTGGCCGTCTCTGTCACCGAGACTAGTCGGGCGTCAACAAATCATAACACATCCCCAACACACCCACACAACAACAAAAAGAGAGAGAGAGAGTACAAAATCAAATGATTTCTTACTCGGTGTTACTCTCACTGTTTGTGTACCATATCTTTGCCTTACTGCAGAAGGCCTCAAAGCGTGCTTCACACTTCAAGAAAAGTGATCTTCGGTCTATTGTTGCAGAAATTCTTTTGGTGTCTTCCGGTAATCTACCCCCAAGTCTGGTAAGCTAGCATTCTTTCTTCCACTATTCTGAATTTGTTGGAAACACAGGACATCTTAACTTATCCTAACAATTTCTCTTCAAAATCTTCTAATTCTCTCTTCTCATAAAACATTCCTTCACGCTGCTAGCTGATGGTTCTAAGATGCATGTTGAAGATATGCCTTGAATTTTAGACGTTTGAAGAAAGGTGCAGACATGTAGTATCTTGCATGTGCGTCTCCGTTGCTCTCTGGAATTCCCGTCCGGGCATACGCGGTAGGACATGGGGAACACGTGTTAAGTCGACTAGGGCTTATTTTTTGTACTTTCTTATATATCGGGGCATTAGAGTTCCTACGGTTCTTTTTTTTTTTTCGGGGCTTAAATATTAGGGTTTTGAGCTGTCTCTTTGGGTCCCATCTACGGTTTGCGTCTCCCTATCGTGTTCCACCAGAGATTTGTCTGTAGATCTCAGTTGTGTGCTTCATTGAGAGTTACGGGTATAGCTGGCTCCTAAGAAGCATGGACACGTCTACCGGCCTCACGTATCCGTGTCCAACACGTGTCGGTGACGGACACGACACGATACTCTCCGGACACGTGTAGGACATGCTTTAAATACATGTCTAATTTTTTTTCTTGTACTTCTTTTATTCAAACACATTGTAGATACTCTAGTACATGTTGGCAAAACTCTTAAAACATGCAAAGGACATATAAAAGGTTAAAATCTATAATTTTTAAAACTCGGCCATGAGTGAAAATTTCCACCGATGTATAGTTCATTTATACTTATATGCGGACTGGTAATTTACCTTCATTTTATTGTTTTTAAATTTGATAGAAATAAAGATTTCTTCATTTATATGAATCCATCACATACCTCTATACAAATACATTTTCTATTCGACGTGTCCCCGGCATGTCCGTGTCCAAATTTTTGAAGAAATAACGTGTCCGTATTGTGTCGTGTCCGTGCTTCTTAGGCTGGCTCTTCGTATTCGTGGTGGAGTACGTTCTTGCTTTGTGTTTCAGCGAAACCGCGTAAATCTTTGTATCCTTGATTTATCGCTTGTCACATGGAGTATTGTCATGTTTCTACTTCTACAATGTCTCCCTCTGTTGCATACTGAATTCCTAAAATTCACCTTCAATCTCATATTTGTCAGTCGGTTATGTGAACTCTTTCTCTTTTTTTTTTGAACCGAAAACATAAAGGTTATGTGAACTCTCCTTTAACGTCATCTTCAGTGAGTCTCTCATTATGCCCTAGTATCTTTATTTCATTTCTTTATTATTTTTTTTTTGTGAAAGTCATTCTACTTGCTCTGCTTCTTAATTTTGACTTAATTCACTGCTCCCTCTTTCCCATTTTCTCAGCCCATGTTTCTATTTTCTTGGCCCTATTATCACTTTTTTTTTCCTTATTTACCCCAACAACATGAATAATAGGCAGAGTGGCTCCGGATTTTTCATTCAGCGGTGACAAAAATATAGAGAAAGTTTTTTGTATATAAAGTTGTATACATGAAAAAAAAAAAAAGTATTTATCTTGGTTAAAAATTTATTGGACTTAGTTTATTTTGTTTTATTGAGCTGTATTATTCTACTCATAAATTTAAGAGAATTTTGATGTACTTCGACTACGTATGAATAACTTAGTACCGACAATACTAAAGAAGAATTGTGTATACAAAATACACAATTATAATACCTATATCAATAACTTAGTATACCGACAATACTAAAGAAGAATTGTGTATACAAAATACACAATTATAAAGCATATATGTATCAATAACTTAGTACCGACAATACTAAAGAAGAATTGTGTATACAAAATATACAATTATAATGCATGTTTCGAGCCCAGGGAGTTTGCTTGAATCCCTGATCAACTATTTGCGCATCCGCCCCTGATGATAGGTAAGATTAATTCTTTATTAGTAGCTCAATTTATAGTTTTCCTAGTTATACAAAAACTCCCAGTATGCAGATCATGTACTCCATAGGTCCCAGTGGCGGATCTATATAGGGGCCGGGTGGCCCCGACCCCTCCCGATTTTCTATTTGGGAGTACATTTGACTTTTTTTGTCTGTAGATATTCGTAAAAAAAATTATACAATTTAAAAATAATAAAAAAGTAAGAATAATTTTTATATCGAGAACACTAAATTATGATGAATGATACCCTGCGATAATGATACTGTATTCGTCGAGTGATATGATAACAAAAATACTTGTGATTAATTTTTTTTATTTATCAAAACATCCCATTAAAACTCGAATTATGGGATTTAGTCTTGAAAAAATCACCATACAAAGACTTCTTTCATAATCCGCCCCCCTCTGACTTTGATTTCTGGCTCCGCCACTGATAGGTCCACTGAAATCTAGCGCATGCCAAATGATCTGAATTATTAACTAACTAAACTAAAAAACAACTCCTCTAATTCGATAACTTCCCAAAACGGACTACATTATTATATACATATATATATACGCAATGACGGACATGAGGGATGATTGTGTTTTGATTAATTACAATGGCGGACATGAGGGATGACGGAGTGTCAGGGCCCTTGCACCGTTGCACAACCCTGAATATTTGTTATAATTATAATACTAGTTTTTTCAGGTCGTTTTGTTGAAATTCTATAAAATTAGCACTTACAAGTCTAGGTGGAGGAAATTCCAGAAATGATCTCTATGTATGTCTGAAACCAATCCCTATCAAGATAAATTAATCTTATGCTCTATCTAAATCATTCCTTTGTCAGCATAGTTTGGGGTTGACTTACCTTTTTTTCTTTTTCTTTTTTTTTTTCTTTTTTTTTCAGGGGTAAAAAAAGTCTTCATGACCGAAAATGGGCATATGAATACACCGGACTATAAGAAGAACCACATATCACTTGCATTTATGGAAGGCAACAACGTCATGAATCTCATGGCAGCAGAAGACCTTGAGAATGGAAGCAGAAACAATGGCGCAATACGCAGCGAAAGAAATGAACAGAGCGATACCATTGACAGGTCTTTGAGTTTCTCTAAGATATACAGCCCCCCAGTTTACAAAGCTAAGGTGAGTCGGGGGAGTAATTTGTTTCATTTTCTTTCCCCTTGAAGTCTTATCTTTTCACTCGTGAATCAGACTGGCGCGATTCTTGTTAATTTCTAGATGTAGTTTCTTTTTGGGCTAGCTGTTAATCAAAGGTGGAAAGAGGATAGTAGTTCTCCCTGTCTCTAAGGTCTCACGCTCTTGTGGGGCTAGTACGGTAGTGGATTAGCCATAGCTTTAATTGGTGCCCCAACTAGTGGACATCGAGGTTGGCCGTTGGCCAACTACTCTAGGTGTAAGAAAGCTAACCTTAAGTTATAAGAAAGAGTGACTAATGCTTCTGAATTCGTTAAGCACTTTTGAACATGATTTTTTTTTTCAAAATATGGCTCCAAGTGGTACTATGGAATATTTTGCATAAACTAAACAGTTCTAATCTCTCTCTCTCTCTCTCTCTCTCTCTCTAGAAAAACACCCGCGGACTTCTCTCTAGAAAAATGTTTCAAGGTTTTGCTCCTGGGGGAGGGGGGTCGCTGCCTCCTCCTCCCTCCTCCTTGCTCTCTCCTCTCCTAGCTCCTGGTGTATCTATTCTCCAATTCGATTGGTGAGTGTCGCTGAGTTCAGAAGGTCAAGCTTCTGGAGTTTTGGCTTCCTGCTGGTGGCTTGGTGTGCTTGATTCAGTATGTCTCCCCCTTGTCTCAGTAGATAGTGGCCAGGGGTGAGGCAATAAGGATGAGTGTCGGAAGGGTTTTTTTTTTTTTCTTTTTCTAAAAGGCGAATTTTTTATTATTAATCATCGAGATATTACAATGACTAAAAAGAACAAGGAGAAGGCAACAAATTCAAAGAATCCGAAGCCAAGTCCGAGACCCATCCCACAATTGGCAAGGAGCCAACCAAGATTCCCAAGGGCCGAAGCCCGAACACCTAAAGGCCTAGACTCAAAAAGAGTCACACCAAGTATGAAATAAAACCAAACACCCCTCCATGGCCTAGCCCATAAGGGCACACCCCAAAAAAACATCAAAGCCCAATAAAAACAAATGGGTAGAGCCCAAACCACAAAACAAAACCCAAACCCAACCCAAACAAGCTGACCCTCAGCCCCCCACCGCCGCCTCTGCCCAAGAGCACCTAGAACCGCCGCCATCCGACGCCACCACCACAGGAGGTACAAAGAGAGGACCAACCACCACCAGCAACAAGCCACAACCGCACCGACAGCCACTTCGCCGTTAAGCCAAAACCTTTTGAAACCCAAGAGGAAAAACCGATGAGCCGCCGGGCCGCCGACAGCAACGATCAGCCCCCCAAGAAGGAGGTACACAGCACCTCAACGACCGAAGAGGGCGACAAGAATAGGAGCACCCGAGACCGAGCAACCGTTAGGCATATCCGACCCGTCCAACAACGGCGCCGGCGCCAGAAACGAGAATGGGAGAGGAAGATAGTGGGGGAAGGAGGGAGGGAGAGTAATGGAGGGAGAAGGCAGCAGAGAAAGAGCCCGGGGGGAGGAGGAAAGAGCCGCCGCTCCCCCTCCCAGGCGATGAGATCTGATTTGAGTCGGTTGAGGTTTAGAGAGAGATGGAGTCGAAGAGATGCGTTTCCAATCTTCAAAAAAATTCAACAATTTAGCATACAATTGTCGGAAGGGTTTTTTTTTATATTTCTTTTGTATTTCAGCTTGTGAGTCTTCCAGCTGATTTTCCCCAATCCGGCTTTTGTCTCCCAGTTTGGCTTTTCAGATCCGATGGGTGGTGGTGGTGGTGGGTTTAATAATTAAGTTTGTCTTCATTTTTGTTTGTTGGTCTTGGATTGCTTTCTATGCTCGGCGTGGGTCTCGAAATTCACCCGATGTCTCGCCGTGGTGCGAATTCTTGTCGGGGTTTTGCTCTCGCGAGCCCTCCGTGATAGCGGGGGTTTGCCTTGGAGTATCATCCAGTGCTTGCAGCATCAAGGGCTCGTGGGCTTTTTCATCAGCGGTTTTGGTTCTCTGTGTCTAATAGCGGCTGGTGTGGCCTTAATAGAGAGTTGATCCTTTGATTTCATCTGCGTTATTTGCTAATGGTTTCCCACTCTCCGTTAAGGATTCTATACTACGAAATCGATGATAGACCCTATGCCAGCACATAGTGTTGGTCTGCTTTTACAGTACAAGTGTGTTGTTGCAGCTTGTGTCTTAGATTTTGGTAATTTTGATTCAATCTTGAAACTGTAATTAAATCTTTGCCTTGTGGAGTTTGATGAAATGTACTGCCTGTTGATAAAAATAAATATAAATAAATAAAAGTGGTAGTATGGAATAGAGTTCCAAGTTATCAACTGCAGTTCTAATGAATTCAGGCTCAAATAATAGGACTTGATCATCAATTATTGGAAGAGGTCTTGTAACAAAGTGGCTCATGAAACCTGAGTGCAAAGATAAATTAGAAGTAGTGGGCAGGTATTATAGGCTCGTGATTTTTGCGCGGTCATTTTCATCATTCGAACTCTTTTTTTATTCATGTGAAATTACCATTTAACCTTTTTTATTAGTTTACTTTTTCACACATCAAGGATAATTTAGTAAATTCATATTTAAAAAAAACAACGCGGATGATAAAAAGGGAATTGCGAAAGTCGATTCCCATACTTTATTAGAACAATTGTATATCCCGCAATTCTTAGCATAAGGTCCAATTGGCATTTTTAGATAGTTATGAAGTTCAAATCAAGTGACCACGCTTGATTTTGACAAAAATAAAAATCAAGAGAGCACGCTTGATGTTGACAAAAATCAAAGAGATTTATTTATAAATACAACGTGATCGAATGGTAAGTAAAAAATAAATTGAAAATAGAAGAAATATTATTTGGTGAGATGATCATTGTCTACCTCCAAATCTTAACACGAATGATATGTTACTCTCTTATATAATTACCTCAAATCAACTGTAATAGAGCTTTCAAACTTATTGTCGAAATCCCTATGTAACTAGCAACTCTCAATTTGCGTTATCCTTATTGATTAATAACGGAGGCAGTAGGTCAGCGGTAACGAAAATGTATACACAAAATCCTTTATACAAAACGCTATATAAAATAAAAATATTTATTTTAGTTAAAAACTTATCGGGCATCGTTTTTGTTTTGTTGAGTCATATGATCTATTTACTCACAGATTTAATAAAAATATCTATTTAGTCTAGTTTGTACGAATGAATCCAGTGCAGATAATATGGAAAAAGAAGAAAAAAAAAAAGCAAAATACATTTACAAAACATAAAATGAACCTAGAGAATTCACATGAACCCTCTAGAATCCTAGTGCAGCCGCCCATGATTAAAAATACTATTAGACTTTTTTATTTGAATTTTATAACGTTTCGAAAAACCAATGTCTACGACTTTTGAATGTGTCAACTAAAGTGAAGATAGTCACAAAGTAGTACGTACTACTCGGTGAAGTCCAAGATTGATCCATATAGTAAGAGAATTAATTAAAGAAAAAAGAGAAATTAATAAAAATAAAATAAAATAAATAAGAAGGTGGAGATTCGGTGTAGAATTCAAGATTAGGGAGAGAAACAATATTTGGAAAAATGATAACGCATCAAGGCTTTATGCTCAATATCTCTATAATATTAGTCTTGATTCGTTTATATAATTCAATTGAAAATCACACAAAGAATGTCTCAAATCGGAATACAAAAACAGACAGTGAGTGCATCAAAATACTTGATAAAGATTAATTCAATCGATCAAAACAATCAAAACATTGTTATATATTCACATGGAAATCCAAGAAGTCACCATATCCTGAATCATGATGAATGTAGCAAAATAGTCAGCATTCAACGTACCCAAAATCATGATAAATCTCAAGATTTCACAAAAGATAAGTTTTTCTAATTAAATAAATAAATCCAGACGAATCTTTTATGAAAAATAAACAGTGCTCTACAAAGATGGGTCTCGTATGTACTTATAGAAACGAAAGGGGTCTTTGGCCATGTATTTATAGAGAAGAACTTTCGCCAACAAGTTTTCACATTTTCAGCTTCTCCTTTTTACATTTTGGCTATTTGGCCAATAAAACCTAGAACACATTTAAGCAAAACGCATTTTCAAAATTTGACATTAGAGAGAAGAAGCCAAAAGTAGCCTGTGTTGGGATCCACCCTGTCTGGGCTGGATGGGCTTAGGCGTTATGTAGGGTTTCCTTAGAATAACCCTAGGATTATAAATACTCTTATTGTCTTTTATTATTGTGTGTGGTAGCATAATATGAGTGAAACAAACTGAGAGTGAGAGGGGGAGCCGGTTGTGGCTTCCCCCGGAGAGGGAGCCAGTTGTGGCTCCCGGTGAGTTTTTCATCTATGTATATTGTGTGTGTGTGTGTGTGTGTGTGTGTGTGTGTGTATATAGAGAGAGAGGGGGGGTAGTTTTCTCAGATTTCTTGTGTGTGTTTGTCACCCGAAAGTGCAACATGCTGGGAGGAGCACATATCTCATTTTCCACATTTTTCATTTTGATTAACAAAAAGATCTACACAATGTATCCAACACATATATCTCAAACACTACTCATGTTGCAAAATGCATTCTGCACATTTCTCGCAACCACTCCTACTAGATTCAAATTACATTCTGACTATAATTCAAAAAGCCAAAAAATAAAAAAGGTACAAAATAAAAAGCTGAAAAATGAGGCTCACAAACACTCCCAAACTCTAAAACATATTCTAAGTTGGAAATGACTCCTATGTCTTAAGAGACATATAAATAAGTATAATAAATAAAAGAAAATTCTCACTAAAGATGTTCAAGCCTATTTGAAAGTGATACTAACAGAGAGCATGATGAATTAAGTGTTGGGCCACTACTTTATTGGGCCAACTGATTCTAAAGTACGGGCCGCTCCAGTTTTTGGAGCAAAATTCCCACCGACTCCATGCCCATTCTTTATCGTAAACAATTAACCAGAATGAAAAAGAAAAAATAGAGAAAGCCTTTTCTTTATCGTAAACAACGTCCGCCGATGTTCGTGAATCATCAAGAACAGAGTCATCGGAGTTTCCACAGCAGGCAACGACGACGAAGGAAGCGGCAACGAGGGTACCTTCTAACTCCCACCACGACGGCACTAGGAAATCGAAGTAAGCCGTGTGGATCTTTTTTCTTTTTTTTTTTCTTTTTTTTCTCTCTCTCCATTTGACAAATTGCAAAACTGTGCGAAATTGCATTTGATTTTTGGGTGGAACTGTTTATGAAATTCTTGGGTGAAATTGTTTATGTTAGTGCATTTTTGTGTGAAATTGCATGTGATTCAAATTAGGAAAAGTAGCTTCATCACCGTTGCTTTCCAACCCAATTTTGTTTGCCCCCTTTTTTGTGGAGGCGGTGGTGGTTGTGGGTAATGGGTTGGTGGTAGACTGGCAGTGGTGTCTAACGAAATTACGAGCTCAAAACAAGTGAAATTAGTGTTTTGAAATTAAGTGAAATTTATGAGCTCAAAGTTAATGAAATTTACGAGCAAATTGTTGTGTTTCAGCCAAGTTTTCCGTTTTTAGCACCCATCGCTAAAAGTCATTTTTGCCTAACAGTATTAAAAGTCATTTCTTTTCCATCAGCTAAAAGTCATTTTGAATGACATAAATGGCACCAATTGCATCCAAAAAGGGGGGATTAAAAAAAAAAGACACCTGGGTTGGTTTTAGCAATGGAAAAATGTAGTGCTAAAAGTCATGGGTGCTAAAATCAAGAAACTCAGCCGAAATCTAGTGAAATTCACGTGCTGGTTATTTTGTGTTTAAATCCACTAAAATTCACGGGCTTAAAACTAATGAAATTCACAAGGTGGTGGTTGTATTTTGAAATCAGTGAATTCACAAACTCATTGCTAATAATATTCACTATGTGATTTTTACGTAGTTTTGAAATTTCACCAACTTTTAAATGTTCACAAACTCATTGCTAATAATATTCACTATGTGATTTTTATGTAGTTTTGAAATTTCACTAACTTTTGAATGTTTTGGTTGTGGTCGTTGAGTTCCTCAATATCCAGGAAATCCTAGTGAAATTCACGAGCTAATGAATCCTATTGAAATTCACAAGCTAATGAATGTTCTAGTTGTGTTCGTTGAGTTCCCTAATATCCAGGAAATCCTGGTGAAATTCAAGAGCTAATGGATTTCAAATCCTAGTGAAATTCATGAGCTCGAAGTAAATAAAATTTAGTAATTGGTTCTTACGTAGTTTTGAAATTTCACTAACTTCTGTGAAATTTAATTAAAAGCAGTGAAATTTCAGAAATAGAGAAAATTAGTGAAATTTCAAAACTATTGGGATTTGAGAACTAGTGAAAATTAGTAAAATTTAAATATTAGTGAAATTTCAGAATTAGTGAAATTTCGCCGGCCGGGAGTGAATGCTGGGTGGAGGTGGTAGGGGAGTAAATTTTGAAATTGTGTTTTAAGGTAAAAGGGTAATTTTATCATGAGTTTGTCCTTAGAGGTAATTAAAAATTGAGCGTATCATTAATGAAAATTAAGGTGCACTTTTTTTTATCCTTAGAGGTAATTTTCCGTTATTTTGACTATGGATTGAGCTTCTTTTTGGCACTTGTCTCCCTACTTTGATCCATTTTTTCTAAGATTGATCCACCATCAACTCCAACTTCATTGAAATTGCCTTAATTTCTTGTTTCACCAACAATGAAAGAATCAATTCATTAAACAACTAAGCTTAAACTGAAGGAATAAGTATAATACAAGTGAAGTACTGCCATCCAATAAAAGAATAAATATGCACTTTTCACCCTACATCACGGATCCTAAGGGATTTTAAATTACTCAATTTAATAGTTATTGAAAGTCTAAAAATTCAGAGCTTTCAGACTCAGTATCGAGATCATAGTTATTAAAGCATATGATTCATGATTTGGGGTACGATTCAATACGATTCACTGGCTCATCAATGCGAATAGGCGACATGAATTAATGTGAATCATAAGTGAATCGATGAATTGATAAACCAAGATGAATCATTTGTTTCACTTTGGATTTGCTTAAATTTGATTTTGGGTTTTTTTTTTTTTTTTAGCAATGTTATGTTGGAAAAGCATTCAAACTATTTTCAAATGTTTCCAGATTGTTATACATCATTCTTTTGTCTTTGTTATTCTTATTTACTCTAAAAAATAGAATCTCTCTCGTAAAGTATTACTCATAAGAGAGAGTTTTTTAGTTTGAGAGTAAAGACATACAAAACCCTAAAGACCTTCGAAGGGTTTTTTTTTGTTCTTTTAACCTTTTTTTTTTTTTTTTGTAAAAAAAAGGCATAAATAGGATTTGCAATTCCACAACTCTAGCAACTTGCAATAGAAGCTTCGATCTTACCTATCAGACACATGCGATTATCAATTCATCATATGGAAAAAGCTTTTTCTTGATTTAGGCCTTATAGTTTCATTTATACTTGGTACTTTTGTCACCCAGGTGTGCAAAATACGGAAGGATCTAGCTATTTTAAAAATCATAACTGAATCTGAGTTAATGTACAGAAAGTACATCGATATCTTTGAAAAGTGTATAGATTTCTGTGAAAATGTATTGGTAATTTGATAAATGTGGGGCTCTAAATGTTTTTTTTTTTTTTGTGTGTGTATCTCAGACATACAGTGGAATCCAGACATTGGTTTTAGCATACCAATCCCTCGGAGTCGTATACGGAGACCTTGGAACTTCTCCTCTCAACGTTTTATCATCTATTACCCTCTCAAATCCAAGCGAAGAAGATTTACTGGGAATCCTTAGCCTAATCGTATGGACGACAACTATTCTCGTGCTGATCAAATACGTGTTCATCGTTCTACGTGCTGATGACCATGGAGAGGGGGGAACTTTTGCTCTGTATTCGTATCTGTGCAGGCACATCAACTTCAGAAGCAAGTTTACGATACGAAACACGAGGTTGGAATCGGATCAAAATATGAGATATTACTCTCAGCGGAGTTGTTTGCAATCGAGGACTAAGAACTTTCTTGAGGGAAGTACGAAAGCTCAAACTCTTCTCACTTCTCTAGTGCTGCTTGGGACTTGTATGGTCATTGGTGATGGCGCACTTACCCCAGCCACTTGCGGTATGAGCAATGTTATGGTGACTTTATTTTATGACCACATTTCGATGGTCATGTGATGTGCCACACGTGACAGTCAAAACCAAACAAAAAAAAAACTTGCCAATAGGGTCGGAAGAAATTCTCAAAGCAGGCCTACTAAAAGTTTGAGCAGATGTTATTAACTTCATTAATAGTTTTCAAGTTATTTCCCTTTGCTACTTATTTTTATTCAACCCTCGAATTCAGGTCACATTTGAATGCAGCATTTTACTAGTTTGTTGCTTTAGCTTGTAGCTGTTAAGGAATACTATCTCACGTTGTTCGGGTCTAAAATGGGTGATCACTTATAGAGTATTGAGACCTCTCCACCTGATGGCTTAATCTTTTGGGCTGGAATCCAAAGTTTATATAATAGCTAAATTATAACTTGACGATTATTTTCTTGTTTCAGTTCTCTCAGCACTTCAAGGTATACAAACTCGTTCCACAAAAATCTCACAAGGTAAATTTGTTTCGACCACAATTGGCAGAGAATGAATCTGTACCTACAGGCCTAAGATTTTATTTGAACTCAATTTTGGTGCAGGCGAGGTGGTTTTGTTGGCTGTTGTGCTCTTGGTAGCTCTGTTTGCTTTCCAAAGTGTTGGGACTAGTAAAGTTGCCTTCTCCTTCTCTCCTATTATGGTAACATGGTTTGTCACCAATGCCGCAATTGGTATCTACAACATTATCACATACCATCCGTCTATTCTGAAAGGCCTTTCACCTCACTACATATATAAATTCTTTGCACTGCGCGGCAAGATTGCATGGGACATCCTCGGTGCTGTGTTCCTAAGCATCACAGGTAATGTTTTCATTTCCTTCTTCATATTTCATGTATTTTGTTCTCATTTTCCAAAAAAAAAAAAGGCAACGAATCTTGATTGGCGTGAATGGTGTGCTAAGTTTTACGGAAATTACTCACTTTTACGAGGATTAAAAAAAAAATTATTTCTGACTTACTGAAAGTTATTGTCGAGCTAATTGAAAAGACATGAAAAAGTCATCAGAAAGAGAGATTAGCTGAAAATTGTTGAACTATGGTTCAGGGGCTGAAGCCATGTTTGCTGATTTGGGACATTTCAACAAGAGAGCAATTCAGGTTATCCCTGGGACCCTTCAATAGATTTTTAATTGATTCAAGTAACTTGGCTATCCTAATATAACAACAGAAACCATTTGATGCGTTCCATTCGTGTGGGGACCACATGCTTCGAATGGCTGATCAGGATACATTGTGTTCGGTCTATGTTTAAGACATCTGCGTCCGTATCACTACTCATATAATAATGGCTGCTTGTGCAGTTGGCTTTCTCTTTGTTCGTTTATCCAGCAGTGATACTTACCTATGCTGGAGAAGCGGCTTATTTAGTTCAATACCCAGAACAGATCAGCGATGCCTACTATGCCTCAATTCCGGAAAAAATATACTGGCCAATGTTCGTCGTATCCACACTATCTGCAGTTGTTTCTAGCCAATCCATGATATCCGCAACTTTCTCAATTGTCAAGCAGTCTATGGCTCTCGGATGTTTCCCCCGCGTGAACATGATTCACACTTCGTCAAAGCACAAAGGACAAGTCTACTCCCCGGAAATTAACTATATTCTCATGGTTCTCTGCATTGGCCTTGTTGTTGGATTCAAAGGCGGGGTTCAACTATCAAATGCCTATGGTAAGCCTCTTTCACACCATACAACACTCAGAATTTCTGATTTTTTTTTTGTATAATATGTAGCACTGGTGTGCGGGTAATAATTTTTGAGTTCTTCCTTGAGGAATACAGGGGTGGTGGTCATCTGGGTCATGATTATAACGACATGTTTGATGACGTTAGTGATGCTGGTTATCTGGGATACGAATTTTCTTCTCGTATGTGCCTTTTTCTTCCCATACATACTAATCGAAGGTGCATTCATGACTTCCTTGCTAAACAAAATCCCACAAGGAGGATGGGTACCTTTCGCAATCTCGGCTGTTTTCCTAGCAGTCATGTTCTCTTGGACATATGGAAGGAGCAAGAAGAGCATTTACGAAGCTGAGAGGAAAATGAGCTTAACTGAGCTAGACCAAATGCTATCGACAACAAACTTGTGTCGTCCAACCGGGCTCTGCTTCTTTTGTACAGATCTTATCAATGGGATCCCACCCATTATCCGACATTACATTCAGAACACAAATTCACTTCGGGAGATCATGGTGATTATCACTGTGAGAACGCTACCAATAAAAACCGTGCTCCCAGAGGAGCGATTGGTGGTGGGGAAACTAGGACCCGAAGGGGTTTATCGGTGTTTGGTTCAGTTTGGTTATAAAGATTCACCGAGATTAATGGACGGGGACGATTTTGTTGCTTTGGTAGCGGGGAAACTGTGTGAGATTACCGAGACTACCGGTGAAAAGTGGAGATTGAGATTGGCGCAGGGGAGTGGAGCTGTGTTCGTGGTAGGCCGGACAATTCTGAAATCAAACAAGGAGAACGGGTGGTTTGCTCGGTTCGTTATTGATTACTTGTATAGGTTTATTCAGAAGAATTGTCGGGCTGCGGTTTCGACACTTGTACTCCCACCAGAAAGTACTTTGCAAATTGGAATGGTTTACGAGATCTAGAACAGTTTCAATAGAGTGATTGTTCATAAGCTTCGTGGTGTTTTTTTAGGCCTCAATTTGGTCATGAAGATTTATTCTCCATTTATGACCATTTATCGGCGCGCTCCATCTATACCTCAAGTCCTCTACAAAGATGGTGTAATATGTGATGAGGAGGGTGTTTGGGAGAGCCTACTTTTCAACTTTTTGACTTTTTGATTTTTTGGATTATGGCTAGAATAAGTTTTGAATCTAAGAAGAGTATTTGAGAGAAATGTGTAGAATGTATTTTGCAAAAGTAGAGTGTTTGGGAGAAGAATGATGAAAGTGAGTTATGAATTGATTTTTTACCATTTTGCCCTTGTTTATTTATTAAGGTATTTAAAATTTAGGGGCTGTTAATTACCCATCCTAAACAAATAAGGGTTATGATTTCATCCTAGTGATTTTGAAATGTTATGATTCCATCTCGACTTCTAATTAATACCCAAAAAGCCCTTGATTCTTGTTTTTGCCTTTTTGAATTTCATTGTTTTAATAAACAGATTTTTGTAAATTATAGTTGTCCTAAAACCATCCCAAAAAAACTGATGAAAATCTAATACTTTTGCATCCCATTATTTCCGGACAATTTTGAAACCTCTTGATATTATTTGTCGGATATGGAAACTTTACCATCCTAAAACCATCCCACCAAACCGAATCCCTTGTATTTCGGTGAGAATAAACCCACAACATAACCCCACATCCGAACCATCCCGAACCCTTAAATTTCGGTGAAACCTCATCCCATTCCCAAACCGTCCCACCCTTCCCTTTTCGGTGAAATCGAACCACAACCAACCCATCCCAAATCCCTGATTTTCAGGGAAAACCCCACCCACCTTCCAAATCATCTCATCCCATCCTTTTCGGTGGAAACCAAACCCATAACCACGTCGTCCCATCCCACCACCAGACATCACCGGAGTACCGGACAACCCGTTACAAGGGCAGAGAACGACGAAGGAGAAGAATACAAGCCCGTTTGCTACTGATTTCCACACCGGAGATGTGGCTGCCGATATCTACACCGGTGTAAACCCCTCAACTGCGTACCAGATTTCCAATCCACCGAATGGCTAGTAAGTTCTCCTGAATCCAAAACCTGTTTGAAAATCAATACCATGCTAGTATTGTGGATGTTAATTTGGGTGTTTTAGGGCAAAATAATTGTTTATCAGTATACCATATCTAATCACAATTAATGATTTATTGCATGTTGAACTTATGGTTTTTTTTGCTTAGGTTTACACAGAGGATTGTTGTTTGTTAATGTACAAAATCTAACCATAAGTTAACTCGGGGATTAATTCAGTTGGAAAACCGTAACTTAATTGTGGGGGTTTTTAGGGGGGAAAATGGTTTATTAATACAAAAAAGTGTTCCAAATAATTTAGGTCTGTATTTGAAAATGGTGAATCGGTTAAACATGCATATTGAACAAATTTTAAATAGTGATGGTTTATTGATTCGCCATGATTTCAAAGGATTGTGGAAGTTAAATATGGGGTTTTTGAAAAATTAGTAATGGTATAACGAAATTCCATGTTTTTAATGTCAGATGAACATCGGATTGGTTGTCCAAGCTATGGGAATATGGATTATAGTTTTACCATTTTCGTGGGTATTTTCGATGGGTGTAAATCTAGAATGCATGTTAAGTGTTTGATGAAATACCCCTATAGACAACAATGGGATGAGATTTGCCCGAATTTCATGGTATGTTGGGATGCCATTTTCTTGTGCCAAATTTTGTTACTGCCTTATTGTTTTGGCTAATTTTATTGTGTAGTGATGCCATTGATATGTTGGGATGCCATCTTTCCTTGGACTCTTAGTTGTTACTGCCTTATTGTTGGGATGCCGTTGGTGGTTTGGGTATGGTGAACCGGTGAACCATGTCCACTGTTAGGGAAAACCAGACTTTGAAAAAAATAGATTATTTGTCATGATTGTTTGAGGATTATTGTCCATTTTTGAATATCTTCGTCCACATGATAGCATGTTTTGAAGTTTCTAAATTAACATGGTTTATAAGTATCTAATGTTTCAAACTTTTTTTTTGGTCTACCACAATTTAGGTCCTAGTTTGTTCTTCATGGTTTGTTCCCCTTCGATCACTGCCTCACTTTTTAACTTCATGTTTTGTTATATTGTTGAGTTACACAAATCATGAGTTAAGAGTACGAGATTATGAGTTGTATAGCCCGTGATTGACTGTTGATATTCATTTTTTGTTAGTCTCGACTGTGGGATTATAGTATGCTATAAAATATACTATAAAATATTTTTGCCACATCTAATTATTTATTTATATAGTATTTTTTTTTTTTGGAAGAAACCCATAACCCATTTGCTTCATTTGTTTATGGATTTGGTACCAAAGTTAACAACCCCATTTGGGCCGAGAGGATAATTACCTAGAGTCTCGGTCAAAATTGGATCGGTCAACAAAAAAATCACTTTGTTCCTCTCCAGAAGCTTTTCGCCTACAGCTGTTGTAGATCCACCGCCACTGACATAGCTGCCACTCTTCCCTTGATCGGTCTTCACACAGGTGCTCTCTCTCTCTCTCTCTCTAACCATGAAACTCTCATTCTCTTTCCCACCGAAACCCTCTTCTTCGAAACAACACACAAATCTTAACAATCCTTCACACACTTTCAACAGCAACGATCTGAACAATTTCTGAGGAAGAACAGAGCAGCTACGAACTGGTGTGGAAAATCGCCCACGTCTCCCTTCTGGCTTCCCCTCTCTCTAGTTTGTATGCTGTGTATGGATTTTAATGTAAACAAGGGGTAGGATGGTCCGAGAGAAATTAAGGGGAAAGGAAAAACGAGAAGTAGAATTGAAAAGGAGCTTCCAAGCTCTTTTTGGCTTTTGGCTTCTATCAACGAAAATGGAGAATGCATTCTCCTGGAACGAGTTTTGGAGAATGTCAGCCAAACACTGAGAAGGTGAAAAAGAGAATGCGAAAATGTAAAAAACCGGCGCCCAAACACCCCCGAGGTTTTCCTAACTAGTTAGGACAGGGCTGTTCTCGGGTGCATGTGGGGGCCAGGCTCTTGCACATTTTCCAATTATTCCATTATTTCTTTAATATTTTAGATTTTGTTTGTAAAATTATGAAGAAAGGTCCCTTCACAATTGTATTTTTTATAAATACGGATGGTATATTGTTGTTACTTAATGAATATATGTGATTTTTTTATCCTCCCGCATTAAGAATCCTGCGTCTGCCTTCTTCTTTTTTTATAATCAAGTGTCCGAGTCAGCCGTCGTGTACCTTGATTAATCTTAGAAACCAATCCGTATACTAGCGGGGATCCCATTTGAAGTTAAAGTAAAGCATTGTATGAACTGGCCCCAAAGGAATCCTGTGTCTTCCATTGGCTAGGATACAAACAACTTTTTCTGCTTGTTTTCATTTTTTAGTATGGGTTCTTTTTAAATGGTTTTTTAGAAATTATTTTGGGGAGCACAAATACCAATCAGTTTCATGTGAAAGTCCTTTTCTACAATAAGACTGTAACGACCCGAATTTTTGCTAAATAAAAATTTCGTTTATAAAATTATTATTTTTTTTATATTTTCTCTAGTAAATTACTTAAAGTTATACTATTTTGGGCCATTAGTTATTTTCTTTGTGCTAGTATATTTATACTAGTAGCTTTTCACTAGATTTTTCTACTAAATTTCTTCACATTAAATTCTATATTTTCACCTAGATTTTTTAGGAGATTTTAGACATGTGCATGTAGGAAAGTGGGAAGAAACTTCTTGAAATACTTAACCACCAAGTTTAGTGCATGTGCTTCTCTAGTCTAGGAAATTTCCTAGAAACTCATGCATGAAGAGAGAGAGAGAGAGAGAGAAGGGGCAGCCATATAGAGAGGGGAAGGGTGCCCAATTTTGCTCTAAATTTGCCCAAGATTCTTTCCTTAAAAGCCTAGTTTGACATGCACATGCATTGTGCTTGAATAAGAGCACATGCTACCAAAGCCTAGGCCTAACTAGACCAAGCCTTGTCCTCCAAGTACCCCAAAACATGCTTCCATGTTTTAAGGAAGAATATTCTTCCTACTAAGCCTATTGAACCTAGCCCTAGCTACAATTTGTTAGCACATGCACCATTTTTGTGTATAAGCTCCCAAAAACACCCCATAACAAAGGTGATCAAGGATGGAGCCAAGGGGGGACAAGTGGTGGCGACTGCCACCACAAGGTTTTAAAAAAATACACTTATTACATAGATAAAAAAAAAAATTTAACCTCAAATTATATAGACTCGCCACCACTACACTTTAGATTTCAGTTGCAAGATTACGAGCTCGATGTTTTCAAGCATCCAAAGTTTGATAGTCTGACTACTATTTCAGAGTTATGTCGAGTGTTGAATAAAACAAGAAAGTCCATAATTTATCCTCTTGTTGACAAATTAATTTGTCTTGTATTGACTTTGCCCATTTCAACGGCTACAACGAAGCGGGCATTTTCAGCTATGAAACTTGTGAAGACTAGATTGCGTAATAGGATGAAGGATGATTTTTTGGCAAGTTTCTTGATCACGTACATTGAGAGGGATATTGACTTAAGTTTTGATGCTGAGTCTATCATCGATGCTTTCAACGACATGAAAGAGCGTCGAACACAATTCAAGAGGCCTCAGTTTAGTAGATAGATTAAACCGAAATTACTCTTTTTTGGTACTTTACGTACATAGGACAAACATTTAAAGGTTTTATGTACATTTAAAGTTTTTATGTTATCATAATTTTTTGTAAAGTGGATGAATATTCAAATGCAGTTTGTCTTCTAATTTTTTAAGTACATATTTTCGCCACCACAAAGGTACAATTTTGGCTCCGTCCCTGAAGGTGATCATGCAAAATCCTACACAACAAGAGGCCTTATATTGCTATACTTTCCTTCCAAGTAATTTTTCCCCAAGGTTCTTTCCCCACTTGCTAGTACTTGAACCTATAGGACCTAGACCATAGAGTGGAAGTTGTTTCTACTTGTACTTTCCCATGTGCCAATTCAAAGCACAACATTTACTCCCCCTATTGTTGTAGTTCGGCCAAGAGAGGAGAGGGAGCACCACCGAAAGTTTTGGGGAGGAAGAGAGAGCCTAGTTTTTGCTATAAAAGGGTACCCATTTGTTGACAAATCCACCACCTTTTACACTTTCTATATTTGTGTCTTCTTTTTCCCAACAACAAAGCCTATTCTAAACCTACTCTAATACCACCTTAGTCCACTTACTTAGACCCTAATTAACTTCTTACTAAGTTAATTAGTAAGAAAGTTAAGTAGATTAAGAAGCCTCCACACCAAGGATTGCTATTCGGCTTCCGGTTTACACCCGGAAATTGAGGTAGTTTACTAAACCATCTCTCTAATTAGTTTATTCTAGTTCAATTAGTTAATTCTAATTAGTTTTCTAAGCTTGGATTGAAGTTTGTTTGAGTTAATTTATGCATGTATTATGGTACTAAGCATGTTACTTAGTTTCTAAGAAAGTTTAAAAGAAAGGATTTCATGTTGAAAAGAAGTTAGAGGTTCTAATAAATTTCTAATTAGAATGTTTCTTCATGAAATTAGAAATTGGTTTAAAGAGATTAAGTTGATTAGAAGAAATTAGAAGATGAGATTTCTATACAAGTCTCTAGAAGGTTTCTAATTATTAATTTTTCTTGGAAGAACTAGTTAATGGAAGCAGATCAAATTATTGAGTTTCTAATTAAATAGTTTTTCCTAAAATTAGTAAGTTAAATATTTCTAGAAATGGTTTAATTTTTTTTACTAACAAAGATTTTACATGGTTCAATAGTTTTATTTTTGAGAAAACTAGAAGTTTTAAAAAAATAAAGTGTGTGGGTGAATTTTTCCAACATTGATTATTTTCTAGAAATTTTCCACTAAAGAGTTAGTAGAAATATTTCTTTTAAATAAAAGTGTGTTGTGGTGCTAAAAAGACTTTTATGAAAAGTTGTTTAAAATTTTTGGAAAAGAAAGTTTCTTAAAGTTTTGAAAGTATTTTTTTGAAAAAGATAGATTTTCTAAAAAGTAAATTTAGTTGTTTATTTAAATTCTTGGTGTGAAAATTTTATGGCAAAGTTGTGTTAAAACCTTTGGTCATAATTTTCTAAAAAAATCATTTTGTGAGAAATTGCAAGAAAAAGAAAGTTTCTAGAAAATTAGAAAGTATTTTTTTTTTAGAAAAGTTAGATTTTCTAAAAAGAGGATTTTTATTACTTGTTTAAATTTTTGGTAAGAAAGTTTTATGACAAAAGTGGTTAAATCTTTTGGACATGAAATTTCTAGAAAAAGGTCTTTATAAAGAAATTGCTAGAAAAAGAAGTTTACTAATTTTATTTCTTTAGAGAATAAATAAGTGGAGTTTTAAAAGAAAAAGAAAGAAATTGGATATTTGTATGAAAATAAAATTTATGAAGAAATTATATTAGTGAGAAAATGGAGCATTAAAGTGCATGATTTCATGTGAGAATATTTTCTTAGAGAAAAATATTATTTTTGAGAAAGTTGGTGCATTAAAGTGCATGATTTTATTTGAGAATTTTTCAAGAGAAAAATATGATTTTATGGGAAAAGTGTTTAGAAAATATTACATGGACATTATTTTGAGCATATGATATTCAGCACGTACACCAAACGTTACGACACGGAAAATGAGAACATTTGAATAGTTGTTGATGAGAAAATAGAGATGAGAATGAAAATGAGTTTTTGAAATGGGAAATATGATTTTGGGAAAAATGAAAAGAAAAGAGATGAGATGGATATGATGCCACCTCAAGTTCCGCGGGGAGAACTTGGAGGATTGGATTGATACGGTAGTGCAGCGAGGCACCACCCCATTTTCGTGGAGTGAACTTGGTGGGAGGGCTAAGCGTGCACAACACACGGTGAACGGACCTCATAAATAGACTGGTTAAGTTCAGTGAATGAGACGGTCGGGACTGTGTCGTGTGAGTCGCGGGGTGGACGGACCTTGTATCTTGTAAGTGTGCGCCTTGATATAAGACAACCGGAACCTCGAGCAGAAAGGTTGGTGCCGCCAGCTAAAAGGAGGCGTAAGCGGACCAATAACTTTCGAGTGGTGTGAGATATTGACATGGTTGAAATTTGAAAAAGAATGCTAAAAGAGGCACTATACGAGAAAATGATTTGAGACATGTGATGAGTTATTGAAATGAGATACTGTTTTGAGAAACTGACACGTGACACTGTTTCGTGATACTGAAAATGAGATACTATTTTCTGCGTATGTTTACTCTGATCCGCATAGACACGCATAGTGCATTGCATGGTTTTACTGTTCAAAAGTATTATATACTGTTTTTGAACTTATTGTTCTAGAATTGCTAGTTAGAGATTTGGTAGAGTGAACTATTGGGCGTTATCGCTCATGGTGTTACACTTGTGTAACCCTGACATAATACCATGATGTTGCTCTGCGACTCTGACGTATTATGCCAGACTATAGAGATGAACAGGAGAAGAGAACTATGGCTTGAAGGCCTACGGAGCAGAGCAGGACACCGCCGGGATGGACGGCTGTGCGATGGAGTAGAGAAACCTAGTCAACCCTGTAGAGAATGATTGCATTTGACAGGAGGATTTATGTAATTTCTTTTGGGTTATTGTTGTAAAACCCTATTTTGTTTATTTTTGTATTCTTTATTAACGTACCCAAATTTTGGGGGCGTTACAAAGACAGTTTTGGAGTAATTTGAAAAATGTCCTGTAGTGGTGTCTCAGTTGGTTTATTTTTTAAGGAAAACAACCGTAAAGTCTCCAAGGTTTAACCTCAACAAACCAAGTTTTTAATTTTTTTTCCAACAACTTTAACCAAGCAGAGATATACAACCAAATATGCCGAATTTGTCCACTTTAAAAGTTAAGAGCAAAATGTTCAAGCTAATATTCAAACTTCATACATCCCAATTTTTCAAGTACTATCCATGCAATAGAAGGCTTGGGGGATGGTGCAATGCACAAAATGCATATTATTCATTAAAGTTCCAGAGAGAGAGAGAGAGACGGTTTTTGGAGTGGACGGGGCATCCCCGTCCGATCGTGTTTTGGACGATTCGGATGCGTTTGGTAATTTTGATTTAATTTTGAGTTATTTTACCGGCAAAAAATCAAAGCACATCCAAGCAGTCTAAAATACGATCGGACAGCCAAGGGATGTGTGGCACCGTGCATAGCACCCCATGTAAGTAACACACTAACACTAAATTATTTTCTCAAACTAGAAACCAACAAATATTTAGTTCTGAACCGAGTGGAAAAAGGCAAACCGAATAAAGCGAATGTATATTTTGAGATATAAGTTGACATGTAATCTAATCTGCATGTATGTCAAAAAACACCACTTTTAAGCGTCTTTCCTCTTACTTGAGAAATCTTGTGCACGACAACATCTCTGTCTTTTTTCTTTTTTTTTTTTAACGAAGACCCTATGTTCTGCACTTCTGCTAAATAAATCTGCTTAGACTCTAACCTCAATTCAACAAATCACAATGAGTATCGATTTTTTTTTCTAAAATTTAGTGTATTATTTCACAGCTCCAGTGTCGTCACGCGACCGTTATGTCAACTGTCCAATTAACTTAGCTCATAATTAGAGCATTGCAAATGTATTTCGGTAACATATATACAAAAGTTGTTCTCAATTTGTTAACAAAAACTCGTATATCATGCTCTCAGTAGTTTATTATACCTTCGGTGTCAAACGGGTACCACGTGGTGGTACGTATTGCGCATATGGGCTTGGGTGAAAATCTCTATGTTCCTGTTCACAAATTACAATCATTTTAAATGTTTTTGAAAGTACCAATCGGGCTCTTGTTCACGCTCACTCTCACACACACGTGCATTAATTGACTTAGCTCCTAACACCAGTTCACTCCCTCTCTCAATTCCAAACCTCTCGGGTCCTAACCTGCTAACTTCGTGTCGGGTTCTTCGTGTTATCTCGTGTTCGTGTCAGAATTCTCTCAACCCTAACCCAACCTATTTAACTTTTTGTGTCATCACGTCGCGTCATATTCGTATTTCATGTTAGAAATAGCAAACTCTAACCCGCTAACTTCATGTTGGGTTCGGGTCGGGTTCGAGTGTAGTGTCGGGAATTCCCACCCCTGAGTCCTATCAACAGATTGGAGGTCAATTCATATCAAGTTTTGCTCCAATTTGAATTACGAAAATGCTACGGACAAATCATCTTAACACAAAATTCAAACACAACACTTATTTAGGATGGGACCCATATGGGGATCCAACCTCTACTTCTCACCTCATGTGAATGTTGTATTCAGATTTGTATCCCAATATTGTGTGTGTAGCATTGTTTCCAATTCCAATATGCTAGCCGATGTTGTGTCTATAGCATTGTTTCCAAATTCCAATATTTGATTGGTTGTAGTGTGTGATTCCATGTCTGCCAATTTACCCCCAAAAAAAAAAATTCACTTCCGCCAGCGGCTAGCAGATTTTTTATATGCTAGCAGCCGGCGGAAGTGGAATTATTATTTTTTTTTTTGGGTAAATTGCCGGACATGGCTACAACCAATCAATAGGAAAGGAAGAACTTTGTTTATTTCACCAGGCACCAACATCCTTCCGCCCATCTGGCTTTCCAAAATCTTCTCCCTCTGGCCACCACCCCCCATCTCCGGCCAATTCATAACCACTTCCGTTTACTCCACTCCCACTCTCAACCCAATTCATCCGCATCAAGACAATGATGCGATTCCAATCTCAGCGGCGAGTCCAGATCGACGATGCTCAAACCACGGTCTACGACCACGATGACGCCGCATCAGAAACCCTAGAAAACGTTGAAGACGAATACGATCAGGGACGACAAGGAAGCCTCAAGCTCAGGCCGTCGGATAGCAACGTGACGGAAGATCAAGAGCCATTTATGGGGGTCAAGGTCCGAAGGAATGCCTCTCGCTTTAGGGATTACACAGGCGACTATATCGACGTCCCTTCTCGTGCTTACCTCACCAAGATTCTTGATAAACAAGGTAATTTTGTGGTGTTTTTTTTTTTATTATTTAGTTTGGTTTGATGTAATTCTGTGGTTTTTTTTATGTTTTACTTTGAATTTCGGTGTGGGTTTTGTGTTGTCGTTGGTTGGATGGATCGGATTGGGGAAACTTGAGATTTGGATGTTAGCAACTGATGGTTTACCTCCATTGGATTTGGTTGCCAATGCAATGTCTGACGAGGTTTGAAAGCTGGATTCAGTTGTGAAAACGGTATTTATGATCTGAATATATTTTGGGTAATTGAGGGTTTTGATAGATTTCCGGAAACTAGATATTATAGTGACGCTCATTAAACTTCCCCAAAGGGTGCACAAACGTTACAAAAAAAAAAATTGGAAAAAGAAGGCACAGAAGAACGAGAGCAACCTGATGGCAACCAGAGGAAACAAACAAACCACCCTTGAAAGAACACTCTCACAATCCGAGAAGCTAGGCAATACCATACCACTTAGAGGAAGTCTACCAGTTGGTCTCATAATAGCATTGCCAAAGGCAATTTTTAGCTTGCTAGTTGCTACTATGTCAGAAGGTCAAAATAATAGCAGTGCTACTACACCAGTTTGGTGTCATTTTAAGCAATCTCAAAATCACCTTTGGATTAAATCTCTCTCATTTTACAATGCAAATCAAATGGCTTGGTTGATTTGGCAAGATCGACAATTGCCAAAGTTGACCCCAAATTTGGCACCAAGAAGGGCAGTGCCAAAATTTGGCATTGAATTTGGCACAAGGGTGGAGATGGTTTTTCCATTCTTGAGGCCTAATTTTAGCTTTGACATGTTATTTGGCACAAGGGTGGACTTGCTCTTACAAGCAAGAGGAATAGGTCTAGTTTAATGTTTCCTTGTGGATTTTAATTTTTTAAGTGGTTTATTTTCTTATTATTCAAGCTGGGAGATTAAATGTTCCCAAGCCTTTGTGGTCCTTGGCACTTCTTGCAAGTATCCTCATTGATTTCGTTTGGTTGAGTTAGATTTCAAGTGGTGATGTTGTGAATGTTCTGCAGTGGATCATTCTCTTCTGATGATTATTTCTTGGTTAGTCTTTTGCTTTTCATCTTAAACTCAATCATACTTGGCTAAGAAACATGGATACCGACACGGACACGCGAGCACGTCATTTGTTCATAAGTTAGGATACAGACATGTCGTGGACAACTGGACATGCACCAAATAAAATGTATATTTTTGCATTATAGCCGTATCTTATGAATTCATATAAAAGGTAAAAACATCATTTTTATCAAATGAAGATAAAACCCACAAAAAATATCATCATTATGAAGATACGAATCAAGTGTTACCATGTAAGTATTCATGAACTAACCATCACTTGAAGTTTTGGACTCTGGACCAAAATTTTAAACTTTACATTTTAACCTCATAATGTGTCCTTCAAGTGTCGCAAGAGTGTCCCTATTGATCCGAGAGTGTCCACAACGTATCCTAGTAAAACCAATGTAAACAAAATTAGACTCATATTTAGGCGTGTTTGATACGTGTCCCGGAGAGTTTTGTGTCGTTTCTGAATCCGACATGTGTCGCACAGATACGTGAGACCGTTAGACGTGTCCGTACTTCTTAGATACTTGGCTTAGGATATCCTTTGTTGAAGAGAAAGGTAATTAAGAACTGATATTAATATTGCCGAAGCGGTCAATTCTTAACTCTTGAGCTTTTATATCCGACATGCAACTTCTCAAAAAATCACTTCACTTGGCCTCGTAAATTTTGAGTGAATCAAAGAGCATATTCATTTGATACGCTGCATTTCATTTGCCTGAGAGGGGAGCCTTGAGCCACCTAGCCTACTCAACGACTCAACAGTACCAAAACCCATACCCTGTCAAAAAAACCGCATGTATGCAGGGGACAAAGTGTCCTGTTCTCAGCTCTCGTAATCCTGCTTATAGCATATGTTCTTCTGGCTATAAGGGTTGTACCAGTTTTTTGTAGGTGTGTTTTTCGGAAACTGGGGATACGTGGTGCCGTGGTGGAACACCCCTTCTTGTATTGAAACGTGCTAGATACATCAAGAAGATTTCTTGCCATCTATTGAGGATTGTAGTTATCTCTGCTGTTATTTCGGAAATGTTTACCATCTTCCATTTCGCAGGTGACAAGAAAGTTCTCTTTGCCGATAAAGTTTTGAAGTTTACTGGCTCGGGGAAGATGAAACGACGCATTCTGTTAATTACTGATTTTGCCATTTATGTGGTTGACCCGGAGACAACTGTGCTGAAAAGGCGAATTGCACTGGCGGCTGTTGAAAAGCTTTGCTTGAGTGAACTGAGTGATAACTTTTTTGCAATTATCATTCCAACTGAATATGATATGCTCATGGCTAGTACCCGAAAGACTGAAATTGTGACCGTGTTAGTTGAAGCTCTCAAGAGCAAATCTGATTATGAACTCGAGGTGGAGTTCTCCAATAGGTAAATGGATATTGTACTATGCTTATAAGTTAAACATTGGTTTCATACACGCATGCATTGATGCATACATATTTCGATCAGGAAGTTTAATGGATTTCATTGGAGGACGTTATCAACTATGGGCACGCACTTTGCACTTCACAGCTGTAGTTCCTTCTTTTTTACTTAGAACTTTTTCTAGTTTTGATTGAGCAACTGGCTTTATTTGTGTGTGTGTGTGTGTGTGTGTGTGTGTGTGTGTGTCGCTGTTAACTTCATGTTTCCCATGCTTTTGCAGTTTCGAGTATCATGCAGCTGCTGATCTGGTGAAGGAAGTCCAATTTGATGAAGTTGAAGGTCTGTTACACCATCTCTAGGAAGCAGTATTTGGTCCCTTCGATTAGGTTTTTGGTCAATTGGCATTTGCTAAAAGATTTTCGTGCTTTTCGATTTCAGGTGGTGTCAAAACAAGAATTGTACGGAAATGAGCTGCCCATTATGCTTGGCATCCAAAGTTTCAATGAAGTGAGTTGCTAATACCCCCCGTATAAAGTTGATAGATTCGTTTGAAATCATGACACCGAATTCTGCCCAGCATCAAAACCGTACCACACCAGATACTGTATTTTATAGTTTTCATCTTCAGTTTGTATTTCCTGGAAACAAAATCGGGTATGGATGTACCAGTTTTGATTAATAAGATGTTTCAGTCGATATGAAAGAGCTTTCCATTGCAGATGTTGCACAAACGGAACATCTCTTAGTTTCCAAAGTGTCACTTTTCTTCTAGTTGCTTATTTTTTGATAAAGATGTAATGTTATATTGGTAGGAGGCATCAACTTGGATCTATGAACTAATCAACGTACCGAAACTAAATGTTCTATCTAGTAATTTCATCGCTGGGATCTAGGAACTTATTTCTTGCTTGCCGTGACGGTTTTGTGTTCAACGTTCCAACTGCTCGAACAACCTGAAGGATTTAACTTTCATTCTTGTAGTTGGGCCACCCTATACAACCTCCGTTCCAGTCTAAGAAAGCAAATATGACAAACTAAATTGCTTGCGATTTGTTAAGAAACCATTCAACTCGAGCCCCATACAGGTTTTTACTTGAATTGATTTCGTTACATTGTTCTCCATGTGACATAATGAAAATAACAGAGACCCCAACCCGTGGGAAAAAGAATTACAGAAGACCGACCTAAATTTGAATAACAGCTGGATCACGAAAAATAAGAAACTAAATAGAGTAACGTAAAGCACACATGCCAATTAATTTATCCCATGAAAATTCTCTTCACCTAATTTCGCCCGACAATATTTTCACTTATGAGCAGAATAGGATCCAGCTTCTGTCACTATCGGCGTCGAACCTTCTGATCGAGTCTCAACCGAGGGGCGGTTGCCAGTATTGACACTCCTGATATCCTCCACCCTTCTCACCACATCTGACATTTTAGGCCTCTGCTCTGGCATCCTAGTTGCACAAGCCAACCCTATTTGTAACATTTCCACCATCTCTTCCTCAATGTTGGGGTACCTCAACAGCTCGATGTCAAATACTTCGGCGGTCCACTCCTCTCTAACCACAGAATGAACCCATCTCACCAAGTGCACCACCTCATCACCCCCCAAGGCGTGGATAGGAGACTTCCCGGTGAGAAGCTCCAGCAGTATGACTCCAAAGCTGTAGACATCGGATGGCTGGGATACTTTTCGGGTGTCTGTTACTTCTGGGGCCCTGTATCCTGTATTTCGCATGGCTGGTTGGGTCATCGGGCTCGCTAGCGTTGCTAAACCGAGATCAGACACGCAACCATAACCTTGGTCATTCAGGAAAATATTTGAAGCTTTTATGTTTCCGTGAACAAGCTTCCCATCTTTTTGGGTGTGGATATGAGCAATGCCTCTTGCTGCACCTATCGCTATTCTTAGTCGGGTTTCCCAATCAACAGGAGTTCGACCTTCGCTTCTTTTAGCTGCAAAATGAGGATGCATTAGAAGATATTTGCAGATTCTAGGTATATACTAGCCGAGTTTTCATTACAGTTGATATTACATCATGAGAACGGTATTGAAGATAGAACGTACACTTACTTAAATGATGATACACTTTCCTTGCATGGTTTCTAATATGCAATTTGTCCTTCATTACCACAAAATGTAACGTACTAGAGCCAAAATCTAAGCCAGACTGAACTACATCTTAATCTTGTCTCAATGGTTACATCCTAAACATAGATTAATGTTAAGCAGTTTTTAAATTGTAATTGTCAGGCATTTTGCGTGTGTGCTCAATGGCATACACAATGTGCATAAATACGTAGGCTGAAAATAGTTATGCCTTCACATAGAAAAAGAAATTCTGAGGAGGGTGATGATACTTTTAGAGGAACAAAGTGAGATGTAGTTGCATGAGCAGGACAGAATTCCTGTGGTAATTGAAGACACCCAAATCTAGATGCTACTTGGCCAACTTGAACAGATTATGAATACCGCATAACCAACAGGAATTTGAAAATATGAAACAAGAAAAGGGGGAAGATCGGAAATAGCTGAACCCTGCATCTCAATTTTTGCAAATCCGGAGTAGCATTAAAGCATCAATTTCTGTGAAGTGTATTAAAATCACTAACATCTGTGTTTCTGCATCGGTCGGGTGAGTGTATGGAATTGATAAAAGTATTGAGATAATAAAGCAAGACAAATGATCGTGTGTGAAAATCATTAACGTACCGTGTAACATGGAAGATAGGCTTCCCTGCCTAAAGTAGTCATACACCATCAGCTTTTCATCCTTGGAATAGTAATATGCTCTCAATGGAGCTACATTAAGATGCCTAATCTTTGCGACAACTTCCATCTGCTGCTCAAAGTCTCTCTTTGGCGCACTCACTTCCTTCAACCTCTTCACCGCTACCGTCGTTGCATCTTCCAACGCTGCCTTATACGTTGTCCCAAACGTCCCCTTCCCGAGCACCTCAGCAGAAGCCCTCAGCAAATCTTCCAGGTCAAACGCGAGAGAACAACCCTCAAAAAATACAAGACTTTGACTTCCATCTTGGTTCCCGGAAACAGCTTTCTTTACAGGCCCTTCTTTCTTCTTCGGCTTGGCTACGACCCCTTCATTACCATCTTTCTTTGAGCGACAAACAATCATCAAAACAGCAAGTAGCACAAACCCTAGGGCAGAGCCACCAATGATGATTCCTAGTATTGCCGATTCACTAAGTTTGGCGGATTTATTTGATGGTTGGGCACTGGGCGAAACAAGAGGAGGGACTGAACTTTCAGTAGAAAGGTTGTTCCCTAAGAATGCCCAACTTGGAAATCTTTGAAGAGATGCAGGGACAGTACCGGTGAGATCATTGTTGGATAGATCTATAGCTTGCAGGGTAGGGAGATTCAACTCGGGGATTTCACCAGAAAGCGAGTTGTTAGCAAGAAAGAGAGCTGTAAGGTGAGTTAAATTCCCAATTGAAGATGGGATACTACCATTAAACCCATTGTTGGATAAATTGATGATTGCCAGGTTGTTCCAAACAGTGAAATCCAAAGGCAAGGGACCACTAAAGTTATTTGACTGAAGGTAAAGAGCAGTCAAGTTTCCAAGGTTGGAAAAATCAGAAGGGATAGGACCTGATATGGCATTGGATCTTAGACTCAAGATCTGAAGTGCGGATAATCGGCCAAGAGTGTTCAATGGGATTGGGCCGTGAAATCCCAGTCCAGGTAAACGGACAGAGATCACTCTTGAATTATCATGGTCACAGGTCACCCCAATCCAGCTACTGCAGACCGAAGAGTTCGCGTCCCAGTTGAGAGGGCGCCAGTGGGAAATGTTCTGTGCGAAATCAAGCAAGGCTTGTTTATCTTCAACTGGCTCTGAATTCACCAGCAGCAAAACAGTTCCCAGCACCAAGATTGCCCTTAAAATGAACTTCACACCCATCTGCTCCATCAAAAACCAAATATCGCACACCCCTTATCGACAAACACTATCTCATCTGAATGAATTCACAGGAAGATGAATCAGAACTAGGTTCCAAAGAAAATTGCTTAAAAACAAAAAGAAACTCATAGACAAAAGTCTAATCCCATAATTAAGCCTTTTCTTTTCATAGCTAAAGTGTCAGTGTTCGTGTCAGCTTAAACGCACTTTAACTAATCTTGAGAGACCAACTGCTCACTAACAAGACCCGATTAAAGTCGGGGCAAAGTCCATATGAAATAATTCATCCTTTTTTTGGGGTTTAGGAAAAACAGTAGTGTAATAGAATTGGAGATTAAGTTCAAACGCTTTGGTCAAAAGTAAATACCTAACAAAATGAGAGCATTTCCTCCGTCTTTTACTGACTTCTGCGAAAACAGGTGGGGGAAAAAGAAAAGGAAATAAAATTCTGGTGATAAACACGACAATAATAGAGATTCGAAATCTGGATTTTGTTTTCTCTCTCTTTTTTCCTTACCAAACAGATCCTAATTTCGAAAAGGAAAGTTTGAGAAGCAAACGGAACTGACCTTGGTTACCACAGATCGGAAGAAACAAAAAATTCGTCACCAGCCCGAACTTTGTAAAAACAGTGATAGTTGTTGGCCTATCAGCTGATCTCCCTTTCGCTCTCTCACCAAACACGGATGTAGCAACTGTAATTGGCAGTGACTTGGAATTGAAGGAAAATTCGGCAGAAGGACAGGGTACATTACAAGTTTCTTGTTTCAGAAACCGTTAGAGAGAGAGAGAGAGTAGTACTTGATCGTAGAGATGATGATGAGGTGGGTTGATTTTAATCAGGGAACAATTAGTGAGTAAAACATGAACAATGATTGAGATGCTTGAGAGAGAGAGAGAGAGAGAGAGAGAGAGAGAGAGAGAGAGAAGTTATTTGGTAATGAATTAGTTTGAGGGGCGAGAAGCAAGGGGGTTTGCATGTGGGAAGCGAAGGGAAACAGCTAAGCTTTTAGAGAGAGAGTAGAATTGAAGTGGAAGAAATGCGGGGATCGTGACTAACTGATTATGGGAAAATTTTGTATAGAGGGCGGATACCACGTGGCCGAACTTACGTGGTGTCTAAACACGGTCTCTCCCTTTTATCTTTTTTGTTTCTCTCTTTCCATAATCCGAACTGCCCAAAATTGAAATGAACGGCCAGATGCGCTAATGGCGGTACGACGTGGCACCCGCTCAGCACTAAAAACTCGTTCTTGATTCTGGGGGTGGGCTATCTTAGTCCAGAGTGATTATTCATCAGTGCTCTCGAAACACCACGTCGTGATATTCTAGGGAGTTTTCCAACTAAACATTGATGTGGAAGTCGTCTTTTGCATTATAAAGAATGATTCTGGAGCACCACATGGTAATGTTCGGAGAGTAGTTAATTAGTATTTCCGTAGTGGGGACACCATTTTCCCACGATTTATGCTTTTCGTAAGGGAGGGGAGAGAGGAGGAGAAATGAAGTAAATGGAGCTCATCCTTTGATTTAAGGCTTTTGACTTTTTTAGCTGATCCTTACGATAACCGATTTGCTTGATAGCTTTCGCTAAATAAATTAAGTGGTTTATTTCTTTATTCTTATTTAATTTTTTTCTATTTGTTAGCTTTGCGTCGATATTTTGTGGTTTATTAGTTCGCTTTGACGAGAAGAATCTAAAAAATATAAAATTATTAACCAAACTTATATTTTTACGAATAAAGACAAAAATAAACCAATAAACCACAAAAAATCGACGCAAAACTAACAAATGCAATTTTTTTGTAAATAAAGACAAAAAAAATTAATTATTTTTTATTTATGTAGCCAAAGCACTAGGACATTTTTTTTTTTTTTTGGAGACTTCCTAAATAGTGCTATAATTGTTTTACAAGTGGGGGTCAGGTAGAAACCTCAGCCAGTGGGATTCTTAACCTTTTGCATAAATTACTACAATTGGCCACAACAGATACCAAATTATAATCAAAGACTCTTCTCATAAAGAGGCAGCGGCCTCGAATTCTTATTGACGGTTTTGTCTGATTTTTTTTTATTATCAGGTTTTGTCTGATTCAGAATTCAATTTTGCAAGCCCCCTGGTGGGGTACGAATTACCTACTTAATTTGGGATAAAGATAAGGGTACAGAACATATTGTACCGAAATTGCACAGAGGGCACAACGGTGAGACTTTGGTTGGAGCACTTCTAACCGTCCGATTGAGCTGAAATGTTGTGGGGCCCTCGGAAAATTGTTCTAAGAATAATGAATGGTTCGGATCACTCGTGTGGGACCCAAAAGTGGGTCCCAGTGTGCCCTCTGTGCAATTTCGGTGCATTTGGGTCGGTACGGGTAGCATTGTCCCTTAATTTGTGTTTGGTTAGGCCGTCGTGACTATGCGTACAGAAAATATGGTGTACAGAAAATGTACAATAACTTTTGGGGTTCATTTTTTGGTCCCACACGAATTATTCAAACCGTTCAATAGTTTAAAATTATTTTTTCCTATGGCCTTGCAAAAAATCAACTCAATTGAATAAGTGTAATTGGTCGATCCAAAACTCCAAGTTTTCATTTGTAACGGTTATGAATGAAAACTTGGAGTTTTGGATTGACTAGTTACGCATATCTGATTGAGATGATTTTTTACAAAGCCGTAGGAAAAAATATTTTGAAACTATTGAACGGTTTGGATTATTCGTGTTGGACCAAAAAATGGGCCCCAAAAGCCATTGTACATTTTCTGTACACTATATCTTCTGTACCCATAGGTTTTTTGGTCGTGATATCAGCTAAAGGTTACCTTCGGGGAACTAATAAATTCAAATCCTTACATGACACGGGATGGTATTTCGTCATTGACTCATTGATTCGAATGATTTTTATATCTCAAGCCAATGTTTTTTGTTAGCTTTTACGAGTTTGGGTAAAAAATCAACGAATTTGGATATTGGTAAAGACTTGATTCATCCACACCAATAATAGTTGAGGTAAGTTTTTGGCTTTTTGCATAGGGTAGGGAGAGCTGAGGTATGTGCTTCGCAAGGAGTACAAGTTTTTAGTTCACACCCATTGAAGGCGAAGTTCTATCGGGCACCCTTTTCGTAAACGGAAGTTTCAGCAAAATAGTAGTTGTCGAAAGAGACTCTGATTTACGGTGCCGATGAGTCGGTCTCAGTCACCTGTAAGAATTTTGACACCGGTGTGGTGCCGCCCAACTCCCCTCCAATGCTTAAGTCGGCAGATTTGTGGCGCGAAGTAGAGTAAATTAAGATCAAGCAAGTGGAAGTGCTTAAGAGTTATAGTATGTTACATATCCTCATTGTGTGATCATTGATTTTATAGGCAAATTAGGAGGTAGAATTGTAACGCCCCAATTTTCGGAAGCATTAATTAAGACAACTAATTATAATTGATTTAATAATAAAAAAATTCATCAGAGTACACGTTGGAAAACGTGAAGAATAGCCCATTACAAAATACTTAGTACGGTTTGAGAAATTAATATTACAGACCCAACATTAAAAATAAAGGGGTGGGTTCTACAGATTAAGGTTCAACTCTGGATTCCACGGCTCCTCCTGAGCCTGGTCTGCCAGAAAACACTCGGCTCCGAAATAACCGTCTCCTTTGATGCCAACGGTACCTTCTTGATTACAGTCTGACATAATACATTCGAGTCGCGAAACAACATCATAGCATTATACCAGGGTCACACAAAGTGTAACACCGTGAGCGATAAATCACTCAATAGCTACTCTAACCCTCCCAATCCTTGCTTAACATACAAGTATAACATATATGATTGAAAAGCAGTAATTAAAAGAATAAGCAGGTAATTAATCGTAAAGTAGAAAATAAACACATAACTGATTTCATTACTAGCCATTAACTTACATATTCATCTAAGTTCTCAACCTAGAGAACTTTCCTCCCGGTTAACCACTAAGGACTATGACAAAACTGTGATTTACTCCCTCCTTGCTTGCCCTTCACTCGGGGGCCCCGACGGAAGGTATAAGTTACGTACTTAATCTAGCCGTCAGCCGCCTCGAAAATATCAATTTCCCAGGGACGAAACTGTATCACTGGGCTACGTATGGAAACTGCTAGTTCCTGCAAGTATATAGCCGAAGGGCATTTTGGTCATTTCGTTACACTCCTAAATTTTCAGTAGTGACACTCGTAAATAATACACAAGTACGCACGCCAACTTTTACAAAATTTCACTTTAAGCCCCTAACTTTAACACAACGATCAAGAACAAGGTTAAGCACAATAAATTCATGGAGAAACTCACATAATCACTTAGTAAAGTCTTAAACATGCTTGGAATAGTTAAAAACATGAACCACAAAGAATCTAGGATTTACTAAGCACGAAAACACGGTTTTGGGTCAAAAGGGTCACACAAATAGGGGTTCGGGAGCCCAGAACCGGTACAACCTTTTTAGGAGAACCGGTACCCAGCTCTGACCTCCTGGAACCGGTACCACAAAAAGTGGAGAACCGGTTCCGGGGCCACAGAATGGGGGAAAAAGGTTCAGGCCCGAGAGAAAATCGTGGTACATCGCGTTTTGGCTCGGGTTTCGTGAAACCCTTGACTTGGGGCTTTAACCCATCAACTCTAAACTACTCTAAACTCTTCTAACACATTCAAAAGCTTGGAATAGGTTGAGTACGAGTTTCTACCTTGTTTTGCGAAGATTTGGCGAAAAATGGATTTTTGCAAAAAACCGGTGGAGGGAGCTCTTTGGCCGGCCTTGGGTGGCTTTGGTGGTGAAATGTGGGTATCTTGGAGTGTGTTGGGTGATCTTGAATTTGAAGATGAGAGGTGTTAGCTTGTGGTTGATGTTTTGAAATGAAAACCCAAATTTCTTGACTTTTCTCACTTTAGAACTTGAAGGATGTTAATGGGGCTTCGTGTTCTTAGTTTGGGAGTTCTTGGGAGAGTTTGGAGGAGGAAGAGAGTGAAGGAGAGGGGCAGTAGAGGGTGTGGATGATTTTGGGGTTTGGGGGAGTATAAAATGGGTTTTGGGTGAAGTTTGGAGTGTAGGATGGGTGAAAGAAGTACCATAGTAGGTTAGGAAGTGATGGGGGAGTGTGAAATCAGTCATAGGGATAGTGAGGGGACTGATTTTGTGGTGGAGTGTGGTGTTGGGTTGATTTGGAAGAAGTAGTGGGGTGGTTGGTAGAGTGCGGAGTGAGTATGTATGTATAAAGTACATGTATGCACATATGTGTGTGTATGTGTACTTGTATTGTTTGTGTATGTGTACGAACGTGTATAATTACATATGAAATTAATTTATAAAAATGTAATGCTCGCGATTAAAATGTAAACGTGTCTTAGGGTCGAATTTGTAGCAATTTGGAAGTATTAGGATATAAACCGTAATAATTGCAAATTAAGGGCCTTAAGTGCAATTAGAAATTAAATAACGCAATTAAAGTAATTAAAATGAAATTAAATAATCCTAATTTTTATTAAAAATTTCGGATTATTACAAGAATTCCTTTTAACTAGGGAGTAAGATCGCCAGGTGATGATAAAGATGACACTCACAAAGTCCAATGACCGTAGTCCTCCTATCACGTCGGGAAAGGTGCCCCGATAAGAGCTAGAATCTTTGTAGCTATCCCCGTGGCGGTTTAGATAGTGTTGGAGAGTCCCAACTTACCTATAAGTCTTGGTTGGGATATGGACCCAAAGATCCAAAGTTATCCGATGTGTTTAGAAGTGACAAGCTGAGCAGACCAGTTATGGCCAAGCATATCATCCAGCCGAGCTGAGCATGCCTGATCAGTTTATACTTATCAGATGCAGTTACATAATCTAAGATGGATTGGAATCGATTCCAATTAAAAACAAATGAAGTTAGCACTACGTCCCTCTAAATTAACAAAAAGTGTTTATACAAAATTCTTACTTTTCTTAGTGGAAAATAAAATTGTGGACAAAGAAGAAAAAATCAATTTGAATAAGATAAAAAAGAAACAAAAAAATTTTACATTAATTTCATCTTTGATCTACTTTTTTTTTTTGTCTTTGAATCATAATATATTATTTTAGATAGTTCTCATCAAGATGAACATGAAAGTACATAAATCTTGATGCAAACTAAAAACCATATTTTTAAAAAGAAAAAATCAAGCGATAACTTATTTTTCTAGAACAAATAGACTACTACTACAATAATAAATTCCACATGATGAGAGACAGAGAGAGCATGGATTATTAATGCCGACTGGGCACCGCCACAAATACTTAAATGGCCAATCAATAAGGGCAATACTTAGATTTTGGCATGGCGTACTTCACGAAGCACGTGTGGTACGAGTAACTCGTATTTGGGGGGCCTGCTGTGCAGGTGCCGCATCGCACCGTGTCATGCGGCCATCCGAGCCGTCGATTGCGAAAATGTACGGCTCGGATTTAATCCGAGCTCAATGCAAATCTAAGCCATCCATTGCTTGATTAAATTCGAGCCGTGCATTTTCGCAATGGACGGTCGGATGGCCACATGGCACGGTGCCATGCGGCACCCGCACAACAGGACCCTTGGGTCCGAGTAACTCGGGTATTCAATTACATTCATTCTTCTAATAGTAATAAGAAGGTGAATTGAATGAAAGGTAAAACCACGGTTTTTGAATATTGTATTTGTAGCGTTTTTTTAATTGTATGGTACGTACTGTTATTGGTATAATTTTGGATACCGTTTCGAATTTTACGCTTTTGAATAATGGTATATAATAATATGTATACTAAAATGTATGATTAAAAAGCTTATAAAAATTAACCAACATGAGAAATACATTTTAGCCATGATTATGAAACTCATATGTTAAGAATTTAAAAAAAAAATTATACATTTTTTTACAAAAAGTCTTAATGGTGGAATTACAACCATTAATATTTCAACCGGAATGAAATTAGAGAGGTTTGCTGATTTCAGGCAAATCCTGTATGTACCAACAAAGAAACCCCAATGGTAGTTTGTTTGAAGTGGCTTCACAACCATTAATATTTATTGGAAGTGAGATTCCGTATCTTCATACTCGGCTCCTTGTCCACCACCGCGTGATGTTTTTTTCGATCAGTTTTATGAAGTAGAATTGAAAAGTGGCACCTTTTAGTGTACGAATTAAAAAAATTCTTAAATTGACACTTTTTAGTGGACGATTAGATTTGCCTTCAAAAAAAAATATCAGAATACACGTAAATTTGGTCAAACATCTTAAATTATCTCTTCAGGATTTGGCCCGAATAATAAAAGATAAGACACAAACAATGTCACTGCCGGCTAGATCTTCGACTTGGTAAAAAGGAGGCAGATTGCTAGTCACGAGATCAATATTAACTCTCCCTCGGGAAAAATTCAAAGCCCATTACAGACGGCTGGTTAGTTCAATTGTCACCATCGTTGGCTTCTTTTGTAACAATTGTGGGGAGAGAATTCAAAGCCCATTACTTGTACTACTACTTAGGAGCTGAGACATTCTAAGTTTCAGGTGATTGAACAATATCAATATGCTTTGCAGTAATATACATTAACATCATGTCGTCTAGCAAATATACATACATACACGGCCATGATCCAGTCCACACCTTACGTCCAAACCTTAATTTCCCGATCAAATTTTCATGATCCGAATCGTCCAATGTGTTTTTAAGAGATCACTCGAGAAATCAGCAAAAAAAAAAAACCCCGGGAAGGGCTTGATCCAAGCAGTTTTTCATAAAAACTACATATGTATAGTTTTATGAAAAACTGCTTGGATCAAGTCTTTTCCAATATTTTTTTTGTTGATTTCTCGCGGGGTCCCTTAAAAACATCTTCTAAACACATTGGATGGTTCGGATCCCGGCCATTTAGCCGGGAAATGAAGGTTTGGAAGTGTTCTACTCTGAGGGTATATACTGATTGAAAATGTTCAACCATTTCATCTAAACTACTAGCCTTGTTTCAAAAACTGACTTAAGTCAGCAATTGGTTTAAGTTGACTTTTTGAGTTGATGTCTCGTAAAGCGCAATAAATCAGTTTAGAAATAAGTCTGTTTCTAGAACAACCCTAAATTTATATAAATAGTTAATTCCATGAACTTTTAATAATTGTGTGTGAGTCAATGCCAGACTCTTGTTTATAATAATTACATAAAATCTACCAGCCAGCTCTAACCAACCCATGTTCCAAGCAAATTCGTTTTCCATATTTGTTTCCCCCAAGCAAAATTTCTCAAGTCAACGTCCATAACAAATTTGACTTCTCAATGTTGCAGAAATTTCTTATTGCAGGATAGGTGCCATAGTGCTTTTTATTTTTATTTTTGGATAATAATGCAGTAGTGCATTACATTTTCAATAATTTTCTTTTAGTCCACAACACTGAAAATGATGGAGCCTTCTGAACGATGAATTATTATTCCCACCACCAAGTATATGACTCTCACAAAGCAATTGGAGCGTTGAGTAACCACTCCTCAACATTCCATTCTCAGCCCCTTCGGTTGTTGAATTAATTGTTTGCCTTATGGGTTTTAAGTTCAGCTTGTGCATACCTCGACTAACTCCGAAGCCCTGGTACAAACCAAGTCCCATGCAAAACCACTATGGGAGTGTAGAACCATGGATGAAATAAAAAACAATACGTGAAAAGTTTTGAAGATTTTCAGTGGTGCTGGTCAGATACCAACATATACTCGTTTGGCTTCTATAGAATCACGAGGAATGGAGAGAAGATCCATCAAGAAGAGGAAATTTTTTTAATGGAATGTTTTGAGGAGCATTTGTGCGCACAAGTACTCAATATATAGACAGTGGCAGAGCCAAAATTTTGGTGAAGAGGAAGCACTTAGACTACTATATCAACAATTAGGTAGAGACCGTTCAAAAGCCCCAACCTATCCAAATTTGAATTGAATTCATTTAAAATATACTCCACCTAAGTAGATTGTACTCATTGACTATAAATTTAATCTATCCAAATAACTTAAGTTAGAAAAGTACTAATTCTTACATACAATCAATCCATTGAGTGGAAAAACCAAAGGGTCTAATAAACTAACAATCACTATTGAAATCCAAAATTTAATAGCCCTACGTTTCAAAGAAAACATTTTATTAGATTAAAAAATGTAAATAGGAGTGACCACTATTCCTTTTGGAGGTTTATAAGACAGGGCACTAGAGTTAATATTTAAGGATTAATTCCAAAAATTTAATGATGGAATTTTATAGGGGCGTTAGTGTAAATGGCCGGGAGGGGCACATGATCCCCTGGCTCTTCTTTAAATCCGCCACTATATATAGATAATGAGAGTGATGAGTAAAGTTCACGTATTTTCAAGTTTCAAAGAAGGTAACAAAATTTGTTCTAAAAAATTGCTATGCCATGTTTTGAGTATAATGTGAACTGTTACTAGTACTATATTGTAAGAGACATAACATGTGGGTTTTATCTCACCGATAGACTAGTGAAAGAATTCTTGTGACATCTAATATACGATTACAGAGCATGTGTCGTAAATTTTAAGGAAATGGTAGCAAGAAAAGGGATTATGTCCGACTCGGATGTCGAGAAAAATCTATCATTTCGAATTTGTTAAAATTAATTGAAGTGTGCGCGAGGGAGAAGGACACAAGGGAAAAAGTGCATATAATTATTTGATGATTCGTGCCATTGTTGTTGTACGTGGATAATCTGTTGGTCCACGTGTACAAGTGAAACGCGATATATCGCCGGCTACTTTAAAAAGAAACATTAGGAAAATACTCCGTAGTTGAAAAAAATTAGAGACGAATTATAAATTATAATTGAAAAACACGAAAGAAAAGAAAACGAGAAGTGAGTATGACGACATGAGGAGAGAGAGAGGAACCCTTAAATAAAAGCCCTAGCCCCCACAAAATATCGCGATAAATCACCAGATTTCCAAGATCTGCAACTTCCGAGGAAGGGACCCGACGAGTTCTCTCTTTCCATCTCTGTAAGCTTTTCCCTTTACTTATTAATTTCTCGCTGTTTTTCTCTTTCATCGTTTTTCTTCTCTCTCCACAAATATACGCTCCCGCACCGAAACAAGTTCATATATGTATATATCGTTATACGTATAGGAATCTCTCTTTGAAATTCACAAATAATAGTAGGTTGAGGTTCGAATGTATGATTAGAGAGCTTATTAGAGAGATGCTCCGTTCAAATCTGCTAAGTAAAATTAGTGAACGAGTTTTGAGTTTCACTTTTGAGTTTTGTTGAACTGGTGGATTATTATTATTGTTATTATTTTTTATAACCGGATGTCGGGCTTGTGTGTACCTCAAATAATTTCGGGGGTGAGTACCAACCGACCATAACCCAGTGGCCCAAGAGTTTGCTAGCAAGGGAATTAAACATGAGAACTTAATCAACTTATACGGGGAAACCCCTAAGTCCCAAGGAGAACTCTTGGATTATTGATCACAAGATTTAAGTAGTCTAGATTTAATAATTCGCATAACGGGGCGTGCGTGAGCGTGAAAGCATCTTTCAAAAACCTCTCAAACTAATAAAACTCACCGGACGAGGAGAATGTATGATTAGTAGCCTTGTGCATTTTGTTGTACATAGGAAATGAGTTGTCACATAAAGTTACTAAACTGCAAAAGCATGAGAATGTACTAGGAGAATTGATCAACTGGTGAGGAATAAAATGATGGCTTGTGATTCAGTAGAGGAATGGTTCTAGACCGGGCTTACAGCAACTGTGTTCCAAGAGTACTATCTGCTTGTTTTGGAGCTAGACATACTTCCTATTTGAATGACTGCTGGGTTGAAGGTTGATTGTTGGAGGAGATTTAAACAATTAAGTGCAGAGGAGATGGACATTTATTCGGAAAGCCATATGAACTGTGAAGGGACAAAAGGGAACACAAATTGTTTTGGATCACAACTTATGCAATCAATCGACATACTTCTCAATCAAAAATCGTAGTTATACAATACAATAAACCAAATATAATCCATTTGATGTTATGTCATGTTTTGTTGCTTTTATGTGAGCAAGTTGGAGGTGTATGATTGGCCACTTGTCACGTACGAGGGTAACAAGTGGCTTCATGCCTATATGCGATGTGGTGATGGAGTGGAGACACCACAGTGTTGGAGCCAGATATATGTACCTACAATTTCTTGCATTGTGTTTTTAGCGTGGCTACTTGAGTAGTTCTCTTTGATGTCTCAGAATCTTAGTGAGATTCTTGGAAAACAAAGAAATATTCTTGGTTTCATGATTTTTGTGTATTTCCCCACCAGTATCATATTTATCCATTTGTCCAAGCATGAAACTTTTTTTTGTGAATATTAACTGAATTGCTCTTTGTATAAACTTTGATGAGCCTGCCCATTCTCTTTTTCTTTATGATTATGCCATTTAGTTCGACATAACTTTATTGCTGATAACCTAGCATTTTCTCTCTTTTCTTTTTTTTCATGTATGTTGCTCATATTTATCCTGCAGGTGTTGCTTGAAGCCTTGAACGCTTGAGGCTTTTGAATGTTGATTGTGTGCACCTTACCATATTCCTTAAAATTTCGTACGAATTTGTTAATATCCTGGATCAGATTGCTCTACAGATCGCTGTTGTTGCCACTCTTGCTCTCTGTTATCTTGGTTGATGCTTGAGCTACTTCATTTTCATTTTCCCCCTCTGTAGTTCCTGAAAATTGTTTGTTGACTTAGATCTCCTTTCTGGTTTCAGCAAGTACGTAGGGCAGAAGGGCACCTTCATCGTCAGTAAGTCCATGCTTTTTTCTTGTACAAATTTTGTTTTAGAAAAATAAGGATTACAAAAAAGTTGCACGCTAAGTTGTCCCAAAGCATGGCTATTGTAATAGATGGGGCTTATCCACCACATGTTAGCATTATTGTCAAATTTCTGCATACCTTTAGTAGTTTGAGCTGAGGTACCCTTGACCAAAGGAAGGAAAAGCATTTTTCATATAATTACACTTCTTGTGAACAAGTTTCTGTTACAATAAAAGACGGGTAGATTGGTTAATACAGTTAAACATGGTTTTATGTCCCTCTGTTATAAGTACTGATCTTGTGCTTTTGGAGTTTGTGACGCTCTACTATAATCGACAATCGTAAAAGGTAGACTGCAAATTCTGGGTCATGACTCATGAGTTCCAGTTTTTTGTCCAGCCACACCACCTGGCACCTGCAGAATTCAAGAAAAGTCAGTATTGACTTTTCCCAGTTATCTAAACCAAATGAGGCATTGCTTGATAGTCTTTTGTAAAGTGCTCTAGTGTAGGACAAGAAATCAACAATGTTTGAGTTTCAAGGATTTACCTTAAATGAACAGATATTCTTCCAAAATGAGGTGATTTTTTCATTTTGAGGATGTGTTACTCTTCTTCATAAATAAGTTTAGTTGTCTGGGAGTCTTTAGATAAGTTTAATTTAAGGTTGAATAGTGGAGAGAAGGAAATCAGCTGTAATAACTTATAGCGAATTGATCGGTATTGTTGTGGCAGTGGTTCGAGAAAAAGATGTTTGTTGGGAATATGCTGATAAGTTAGATGGAAACAAGGTGAGATGCAAATTCTGCTCCAGAATTCTAAATGGCGGCATTAGCAGATTAAAGCATCATTTGTCACGAATTCCTAGTAAAGGTGTAAATCCATGTAGCAAAGTAAGGGATGATGTTACTGATAAGGTGAGGGCTATAATAGCATCAAAGGACGATGGCAAAGAAACTTCTACTGCTAAGAAGCAAAAGCCAGTAGAAGCAAAATCTCCTGTAAATTCTTCTGCAAGCAAAGTTCTCATTTCCATGGACGCACCATCTCCCATTGCAAAAATATTTCCACCCCTCACAATGGTGGCCTCATCCCCTGGAAATGACCAAGAAAATGCCGAGAGGTGTATTGCTTTGTTCTTTTTTGAGAATGAACTGGACATCAGTGTAGCTCGTTCATTATCGTATCAGCTCATGATTGATGCAGTGGGAAAATGTGGTACCGGATTTAGAGGTCCATCTGCAGAGACCCTGAAGACTATGTGGGTGGAAAGGATCAAATCTGAAGTGAGCTTACAGTCGAAAGGCATTGAGAAAGAGTGGGCTACAACAGGTTGTACTATAATCGCCGAAACATGGACAGATAACAAATCAAAAGCTCTGATCAACTTCTTAGTTTCATCTCCTTCCAGGACTTTTTTTCACAAATCAGTAGATGTAACTTCACATCACAAGAACATAACATTCTACCCTGATTTGTTCGACTCCTTGCTTCAAGATTTTGGCCCTGAGAATGTTGTGCAGATAATTGTGGATAAGAATCTCAACTGCAATGGTTTAGCAAACCATCTCATGCAAAACTACGGAACCATCTTTATGTCCCCTTGTGCTTCCCAATGTTTGAATGCAATATTGGAGGAGTTCTCTAAGGTAGATTGGGTGAACAGATGCATATTGCAAGCACAAGCTATTTCCAAGTTTGTATATAACAACTCAGGGGTTCTTGATCTGATGAAGAAGTTCACCGGCGGGCAAGAAATCATCAAGACTGGTATCACAAAACCTGTTTCCAACTTTCTTTCATTGCAGTCTATATTGAAGCAGAGGTCAAGATTGAAGCATATGTTCAACAGTCCTGAGTTTTCTTCGAACCCTGTTTATGCAAATAAATCTCAAAGCATAACTTGTATTGCAATACTGGATGATGGTGAGTTTTGGAGAGCAGTTGAAGAGTGTGTTGCTTTTTCTGAGCCATTTTTTAAAGTGCTAAGGGAAGTATCCGGAGGGAAACCCGCCATGGGATTTATATATGAGCTGATGACCAGAGCCAAAGAATCGATAAGGACATACTACATTATGGATGAGATTAAGTGCAAGACGTGTTTAGATATTGTTGATAAAAATTGGCACAACCACCTCCATTCACCTCTCCATGCAGCAGCCGCGTTTTTGAACCCTGGCATCCAGTATAATCCCGAAATCAAGTTTCTTCGGTCTATAAAAGAAGATTTTTTGAGAGTTCTGGAGAAGCTACTACCTACACCTGAATTAAGACGAGACATTACCAATCAGATTCTTTTGTTTACAAGGGCAACTGGGATGTTTGGCTGTAACCTTGCAAAGGAGGCAATTGATACAGTCTCACCTGGTAAGCATATAATTTTCCTTTGGGTAGATGGCTATATACGAACTTTTAGACATGACACTCTGTTGCTTGCCAGTTCTTACAATAAGTTATGGAACAACAGTTTGAGAAACAAATTCATCCTCTATGTTATCCATAGCGACCTCTTTTGTTCCAGTCACAGTACATAATCATTTATGCAGGTTCTTCTCTCAAATCTCACTTTACCTTTCATTGCCAGAGATTGAATAATATCTGATAGTTATTAAAACGCTGAAATTATAAATATTAGAAATGTTTCTTTTACGTTTCAATTTTGATTGGGTTGTTGCAAAGTTAGATGAGGTTTATATATACGTTGTGTTGAAAAGAATTCAACCACCCTTAAGTAGTAGTACTAGACTTCTTAGATACACGTTCGTGCAGGTTAAGCTGTTAAGCTATTGATTGTTGGAAAAATCACAGTGGCAATCCGAATTCCAAAGAACAATTTCGTATATCACAGTTAATATCAAATTACATGAACAGCTTACAATGTAAACGAACTGGAAATTACAGAAACTGTAAATCAGAAATACAAACTGTAGATACGCCGAGTCGTGTGTAACCACACTCTCCTTAACAAAGATGCGCCGCCAACCGTGGGTGTTGTAGGTTATACCGACGTCTTCGTCCCAGGATACAACGGCTAGAACCACGACCACCGAACACCATCGCTGGAAGCCTTGGTGAACTGTAACTTGCGTCTGCCTCTCTCTCTCAAGAACGATTTCCGGAGTATATGTGTTGCACGAAAACTGATGATCAAACCAATTGGCAAAGCTGCCAATTTACCAATTTATAGCTGAAGGAGGAGCTGCAGCATTGAAGACGAGAATCAATAGGGAGCCTCCCCAATGAATACGGGAATCAATTCTGCCAATGAATTCTGCAGAATAAAAACTCCCACGTAATAATCTCGCATTTGAATTCTGGAAGAAAACTGCCATAGAATTTGAATGTCATCAAGTCTCATCATGGAGGGGTGTAACTCGCGTATTAACCAGCGTATTTGATCACGCGCATCTCATACTTCGTGGGATCCCTTCGGTTGCCTCGTAAGACCCTCCGAATGCCCCGTTTCATTCACATCAAATTTCCAACATTGATTTGTTCTCATCGTTTTCTCATGCATGCCTCATAGTAGAAGCCTACAAATGGGAGAAGAGTGTGTTTGTGTTTGTGTGTGTGCGCGCGCGCTCGCCATATGCCAGCTTGCATGATTTGCATGTTTGTGTGCATAATGCGAACTATATGTTTTTTACTTAACATTCTGCAAATTCATTAATGCAGGACTTTGGTGGGAACAGTACGGTGATTCTGCTCCAACGTTGCAACGCGTTGCCATTAGAATACTAAGTCAGGTTTGCAGCATTCCTACGGTCAAGAAGCAATGGAACACATTTCAGCAAATCCACTCAGAGAAGCGCAACAAGATTGATAAGGAAACACTGAGTGACCTCGCCTACATAAATTACAACCTCAAGCTGTCCAGATCGACGAAGTCCAAGTCTCCAGAATCCGACCCACTTCAACTTGATGACATCGATATGACTTCAGAGTGGGTAGAGGAAGCTGAAAGTTCCAGCCCCACTCAATGGCTTGATCGGTTCGGTTCTGCTCTGGACGGGAGCGACTTGAATACTAGACAGTTCAGTGCTGCTATATTTGGTGCTAGCACCGACTTATTCGGTTTGTAGTCTTGCAACCCCCTGAGCTAGTTGATCTTATTTCGTTTAAGTTTAGGCCTTTTTGCAATCATGCTTTGATAGAATTTGTTGTATGAGCTATTAGTTTGAAAGTAGGTCAGTTTTCTTTGCTCATGTTGTTGTAGTGCTTGACAGTTCTTGCCTTTTTGTAGATAAATACATAATGCAATCAGCCAGTTAGCCAAGTATGCTTATCCTTTTGTCTTCCCTTAATATTATGAGTAAGGATTCTCTCATGTGACGATATCTCGTGATCCCACGTCCACAAAATTGGATCCACCGCAGGTCCTTGTGACAATCAATGCCTAACATTTTCTCACCATGACATTTTACTCATCCGCGCATAGAATTAGCTTTTGATCAGACGACGGTAAAGCTTGGTCAAATCAGATCTATTTTCGGTATATTGCAATAGACACCAATACCAGGTCAACTTGATTTTTTTTCTCATAAATGGTGTACAAATCAAAACTTGCAAAAATAAATGGTTCGGATCATCAAATGAGACCCTAATGAATCTCATTGTGCATCACATGAAAAGGTCATGATTTAAAAAAATTGGGTTTCATCTGGATTCTCATACAAAGAACCAGAATGAGATAGATATTGAAATATATTATCGGTATTTGCTGTCATCAAGCTGAAGTAAACTGGTGTTCCAAACTTTTTAGCCTTTTACCGGGTAAGTAGAAGAATCTTCCAATTCTTCAGCAACAGTGAAGATGGCAACGGAGGTGTCCATGCTGAATTTTTCCAACCCCACTTCCACGAGGAGAAATAGTTTCAATTTTCTCTCTCTCAGTATTCTAAAGGTGGTTTGGAAAGCCGAGTAATAGTCACCTAGATGCTAGAAGGCCCCTCACCGACTAGCCCGACTAGGCGCCGAGTACTCGGCCTTAAAAGCTAGAAGGTGTCCGACCGCCCCTAGGAGCGCCTAGCGAGTTTTAGAACCTTGCTCTTTGTTTAGATCTAGATCTTGTTCTTTTGTTTTCCTTTTTATGTTGTTGCAAGTCTCCACCCAAAGGTGCCCTACGAGGGGCCGTCACCGCGGATAAAGTCAATTTGAATATGGTATGGGTTACTTGTAGCACTCATACTCGAACATTGGCTCAAGGATTTAGTTTCATATATTGAAGTTCTTGCTCTCTCAAAAAAAAAAAAAAAAAAATCTACTCCGTTAGATATTCCCACATGAGACAGGTAAACTTTAGCTGTAAAAGATTCTAAAACACATACTATTTGTGGTCTACAACATTACATGTGATGAGCATAGTCAACTCTAAGACTATTTGCTTCATTTTCTTCCATCTGACAGCCACAGGCATCATCCTAGTTAAAATCAACTGCTGATACAGCTTATGCTTCTCTGTGTCTACTCAAAAGAATCACGAAATAGCATCCTTCAAATATTTCCCGAAGTTGTAGTTCAAGTTAAATATTCGGCCTATTCTGATTATACACCAGCGCAGACAGCTCCTGAAACACAAAAAACAGCTTGTCCAGCTCAAAACAGTTTTCTCAAATTGATCCATTGAAAGTAAAACAATATGATAATAAAAGCACGGTTCATTCGTCGTGTACACTCTGCTTTTTTCCGCGCGCGCGCGCGAGAGAGAGAGAGAGAGAGAGAGAGAGAGACCTGACGACCAAGATGAGGATGAGCAGCAAAAAGTTTTCTCATCAACATGTTTAACATCAAGCCCAATAAACCAGGAACCAACACTAATGTCGTCATGGGCATAAGTACGAAGAATAGATCTGCCAAGTCAATAGTTCAAAGATCTGTAACTGTTCCACCTGGTAGTGCATGATAATCAGCAAAAAAATGAACTGACCTGTTTATTGAAATAAATTTAGCCAACGCTTGGGAAATGACAAACATCTCGCCTGAAGCATGACGGAAGTACCTGTCACACAGTCACACAGAAGCCAATCGTTAATGAAAAGTCCAAACCATGCAGTAAGACCAAGCATGTCAGTAGCATCCGTGTTTAATGAATCGGGTGTTAACGAAACATAATGTAACATGAACTGTGAAATAAAGAATCATATATTGCTTTTCAAATGAAATTCATGCAGTTAGTTCCATTTATCATGTGGGGAAGAATAAGGTCAATGACAAGCCAATAGAATTCCAGTCAGGAATCAGGATTAGTATCACAAAAAATTGCATTGTGCCAGAACTAAGAAGCTGCATTGAAAGTCATGAACTGTGAAACTTCATCTTCACATGACTAACAAGCCATAATCAGATCCAACACAACTTACGATTTTCCATTCCCAAATTTCCACCAATCCGGTTCATACCACTTGTGGCCCCTGCCAAATTCCAGAAAAGGCAAATTCGGAGTAAATAATTTTATAGTCCCATTCTACACCATATTTGTCACTGAGCTAAACTTGTTAGCCAAAACTCACTGTTCAGAGAAAACTTCTCCTGATTTCATACACCCAATGTATGCACGAGGCTTGTCCAAATGAGCTGCAAGTGTATTTCCCAGGGCATCTGCACAGGAAAAAAAAAATTAGGCATCACAATCCAAGAACTTAAGCTCATTCATTTGGCCATAGCATTTTCATGTGACCAGGACAAGACATCATTCGAGTAGAACTCTTTACAAGTTGAATAGAGCTTAGCTGGGTTTTGAATTGAATTGAATTATTGAGGTAATATATACTAGTAGAAGCATATAAGGTTAAAAGACAGAGGAGGTTTCAGTTGGAGCCCCTTTCCAAAGTTCTTTAGTGTTCTACACCAGTTCCTAAATATTGGAAAAACAATTAAGCAAGAAAAAATAAGACTAAGAAATCCTCGATTACCAACCGATATTTACATAAACATCGTCATTGACTTTAGCATAGAAATCAGCATCCCATTTCTCTGAGGCATGAGCAAAGAACAGCTTTGTCTTCTTTGGAAACTCCTCAGGTGCCTCTACATGGTCCTCCTATAAAAGGTAACAATAAAGGAAAGCAAATGCCAAGAATGAGCATATGTTGATTGGAATGTGCCATGCAAGAGACAATTATGTCTGCTAAAGCATGATAGAAGTAAGAAGCACTAGAAATGCAACTCTGAGTTAAGGTAAAGCAAGATAAATGCATAAAAATAAAGGTCTTGAACATACGAGAATAATGAAGTCACTGGTCTGCTTATTTTCACTGTCAATGCCCTTGTCCAAACTGTCACCGCGGTTAGAGCTGCATGTTAACACTCACCACAAAATTGAGCAACAGTTAGCTAACATGTAAATTAGGCATGCTGAAAAAAGAATAAGATAAAAGCAGACCTTCTTCCAATGACGAATCTAACAATGATGCCCTTTTGATCTTCCATCTTTTTCAAAGCCGAACCTGAAAGATGAGGAGCACAGTTTGGTACTTGAAAAGATGATAAACATGCCGAGTTTATACTTCAATAAGCCAAACAAATTTGTTAAAAAAACTTCAAACCATTTCTTTAGTACAGGGACTTGTTTTATGAAAACATATAACGAGAAAGTATGCCAGAGCTGTTTTTTTTTTTTTTTGGAACAGCGAAGAAGTGTCCCAGAGTGACGAATCATAGAGGAGATATAGTCACTGACAAACCCTACCAAGAATATTGTGCACAATTGTTCACTATTACGGAAAACGTCATTCAGGGTAGAGATAATGTCAGTTTGCAATAATCATGATGTTTGCCGAGTCAAACTTAAGCAGCACCATAAGTGAAAACAAAACTAAGGAATGAACCTCCTGTTTAAAGCGGATGAGGCCCCGTAGGCCCATAATGATTTCCCTCGATTATGTTATAAATCGCCAAGATTTTGGTAAGTGAAGGAGAATTTCAGAAGACTCTTTTCTTTTCTTTTTTTAAAGCAGAAAAGAGACTTGAAAGTTGAAAAGAAGAAAATTAAGACTTCACATGGTTGAGAAGAATGAAGAGCATAACCCGTTGTCTCAAACCCGTCCTTATCCAGTTAGATGAATTTCCCTTGGTTTACCATCACACGAGACATCTGTACTATATCCAACAGCACTGACGCCTCATTTCACCTTTTCTGTCCATCTCCTTCACTCACTTCTATGAAGTATATAATCAAATGATTAACAACTGCTTTTCTGTAACTAGGCTCGTAAAAACTGCATACTCTAGTCCTATAATCTTTTGTAGTAAACATTGTCAACCAGAAATACATCTCATAATCAATCTCTGCCACAGGGAAATCAATTTTTGAAGTTCAGATCATTTAACATGTTCATTCATTAGTATCTCTTCCCGTATATTACAACACAGAAGTGGTAGTGCAAATGAGAAATGGTAACATGTATCTTTCTTCTTTGAATGTAATCCGTCATCACATTCATATTCCTATTATCAGCATTCAGCATATAATCACAGGATATTCAGTAGAGACCCAGATTCATAATTCTGCAGCTATAAATTTCTCTGTGTTTTAACACTTCACCCTTTATAGTTAATAGAATGTCATCGTGTGTATGACAGATAAACAAAAAGACATCAGTCCACGATAAAGGAGGACAAAAAATCAAGTGACATGGAAGGATGGTACTCTACCAGTTCTCATCCAAGCTTTACGGATTGCATCTCTATTGGTCTTGCGGCCAAAGCTCGTCAGTACTCCTATGACAACTAGAGGCCTTTTCTTGGGTAGCCTATTAGTCACAGGCAAGATGTTCGACATGAAACCCTCTTGTCTGGCAGCGGCCAGTTCCATCTCAAGAGCTGATAATTTCTTCTGTTGTTCCCTGACAAGCAAAGAGTCTTTTACAAACTTGTTTGAAAAGAGAAACTAATGCAACAGTAAACCATTTATAAACTGAATGATAACCATAACTGAACCATTAATACACCGAATGAGAACAAAAACTGATCCTTTTACCTGCAGGCTATGATTTTCAATGTATCATCCACTGACACTGCAGATTGCCCCTACAAAAGGAAGTGTTAAAATTTAACTACTCCAAAGAAAGCTTTATGCGTACATGAACATGTCCATGCAAGTGTGTGCACGTGAGTGGAAAAGCACGCTTATCAGCTTCAATGTGAGCAGGCACAAAGGCAGGGTTGTAAAACCCTTATAGGTGCACAATTGTGCACTTCACAAACACCATCACATTTACAGTCAGGCAGAAAACCCCTTTGGACCTTATACCAACTATATGAACCATGTATAAGTTTCCAAACTTGTCAATCATAACTAAGATCCTAAAAAGGGAATGGGATTTACGTAGATCTTGTATTAGAATAAAAAGAGCTAAATCATCTCAATTCTCAATGCATTGCAGTTTGCATATGTGACAGATCACATGAACTTTTCACTAAAAGGGTACCATGAAGTGTAATTTGCCTGAATACTCAAAAGCCAAGTTATGATGATTCACGCCTTGACCATAAAGGCATGGTTTGCCTGTACATTGCAGCCTAAATTTTTGTCCATTATACACCACTAAAAAAAAGATTCAAGAACAATCAGTCAATCACTGTTTCATTACCTGCCCAGTTATCCTATCAAGCTCTTTGATTATATATACCCGGTTCTCTGCATCCTGCCACAAACTATCTCCAAAAAAATAAAAGAAAAACCCAAAAGACTAAGTCAGTAAATCAGATATTACAAGGAAAAATGTTGTGATGAAGCATTCTAAATGTGCTGCGCTGTATGAGCTATTTGAAATGAGTTTGATCACCACAATTCCCTCTTTGCCCTTTTCTCCAACAGGTGTCACTCACATCTCAATTGAGTTCACTTATTACATTGAAAGATGTCTCCATAAAGAACCTATACATTTCACAGAAGAAATATTCAAGTTTTTCTAATTTTCCTTTGCTTTATTGAAGCTCTAAAATGAAGACGAAAATGCAAGTGGTGCAATGTTCAGGGCTTGGTGAATATGAGTAGTGGGCTTCAGCTCCACGTGTTTATTCATAAAACTCCTCCACAAGACATTTCATGTTTTCTAACTTCCACATGCTCAGAAGATAGTGATTGTAGTAATAAGCTTTTAGCTTCACATTTTTTGAAATTAGGAATTCAAAAGGAAAAGAAAAGCTACTCATCAGTGCAACTATTTGAGTTACTTACCCAAACAAACAAACAAACAAAAAACTGTTGAGTGCCATTGATCTCTCCCGTGAATGTAGGCCATTAACTGCTTAAAACTTGTGCCTCTCTCTTTCATAATATATTTCCCCGTTTGTCAACATTCATTTAACTTTAAAGCTAAAGTTCCATCGAGCTAGATAGAATTTCCAAAATGCCATTGCAGCATCATCCTTGTGCAAACTTATGTATACTATATGAGCAATGCTATGGTGACCATGTTTTGGGTAGCATGTGAAGTGTCACCATAGCATTGGTAGAACAGTGAGTGTAGAACTTACTCACTGTATGAAAAATGAGGCACGTTCTACCAATACAATGGGAACACATAACATGGTCACCATTGTATTAGTGTTTTTAGTAATACAGTTTCCTTAAATGCATACACTATGTGCAAATCTTCTGTATATTCTCTAGACCCATGCTTTTTTTTTTTTTAACAACCAATTAACATGGAAAATAAATGTGTACGAGAGAATAGACTATAAAAAGAGTTCTACGATCACACTACGTGTGACTGCACATAAACAACAGTTCAGAACATTGCGATTCAAAAATACCAAAACAAATTAAAAAAAAAAAAGACTAAGCTAAATTACTGAATTCAAGTAACAGAATGTGGTCAAATAACAAGATACGAAGAAGAAGAAAAACTCACCGGCCAGCGACGTAGAAGGAGGCCATGGTGGCGAACATGGAGAGCAACAGAGTTGCAATTCGAGATCCATAGATTGAACCAGACAGCCGATTGTTCGATCCCTTGCTCTGCATTTTCGTTCAATCGAGTTGGAGTTTCGTTCAATCGGTACGAAGTTTCGTAAACGGAAACAGATCTTTCTTCTACCGCCTGACCATCGCAGCCAAATGACTCCAAATTTGATACTCCCAGTAACAGCGCGGGGAGAGAGAGAGAGAGAGAGAGAGAACAAATTCCAGATGGGTCTCCGGGATTCAGAGAGCAGAGGAAAGTAAGAGGGCGGAAGTTGACCCTGCTGTTCGAGCCCGGAAGCGTATTGGGCCGAACACGGAGTCCAACGGTTGAAGAAGGATTTATAAAATGTTACGTGCCATTGTCAAAAAAAAAAACTAGTCCCAGGGTGCTGGCCCGGCCCATAGGCTTCTTCTTCTTCTTCTTCTTTTTTTCAAAATCAAAACTTAATCCGTTGGTTACATGTAGTCCCCCGTCTGAAAATGTATAATGCTTAGGGCTCCTTTTACAAGTAATCTATAATCCGAATTATTGAATAAAGCCAAAATTAATTCAATAATCCAAGTATTTTCGACTTTATTCAAAAAAATATTTGGTTTGACCATAAATTAATACTTGTTAGATTCATCTCGTCGAAAGGAATCCAAAAACCACAAAATCTTGACGCAAAACTAACAAATGCAAAAAAATATTGAATAAAGACAATCAAAAAACCGGATTAAGTTTTTTTGCCAAAGGAGCCCTTAATCCTGGGGTAAGCTCAAAGAGAAGCGAGTTGTGGAATTTTTAGTCAAGGCAAAATATTTTGGACACCCTTGATAAGCAAAAATAACCAAAACTTACAGGCTGTCATTCGTCCCAAAATGTACCGGGCCTGAGCCCCGGTAACCCCAAGGAGAGTGAGATAGAAATTTTAGTGGAGGCAACATGTTTGGAACACCCGTCATAACTTGCTACATGTCATCAAATTTATTTACAATAATGATACTTTTACAACAAAGAGTTCCAAACCAGCTCCAACACGCTGACGTGCCATGCCACGTCAGCAAGCGGGTCCCCCACTAATTAACTGAAGCAAAAAAAAAAAAATCAAAAATCAAAAATCAAAACCCAGATCTCGTCTCCCTCACCCTACCCTCACCTCCTTCCACCGCCGGCGACCCACCCGAGAATGGAATGGCGGAAGAATGGAACGGCGATCGGAACGGAGATCGGAGCGAGACGAGCGATGAGTACTCGTCGGAGGACGAAGGGATCAAGACTACAAGTGTGGAAGGTACTCGCCACCGCCACCGCCACTTCTCCCTCCCCCACCGCTACCGCTACTAACAGAGCGTCATCTGCTATTTCATCCTCCGAGTCGTCGTCAACAACCGCCGCCGCCGCAGCTCGTCGATCCGTCACTGGCCATCGCCACCAGATCCGCTGACAACAACAACCAATCAGCTGGCAGTCGCTACTACTGTCAATCCTCCGGCGAAGAGGTCGACGGAGGACCCACACGAAGGTGGACGGGAGAGGGCAAAGGATCAGTGCCGGCGACGTGCGCTGCAGATGACAGAAGGTGGGATGAGGGAGACGACGATGTGGGTTTTTTTTTTTTTTTTCTAAGTTAATTAGCTGGGTGTTGGAGCTGGTTTCTCATCGCTCGTCTCGCTCCGATCTCCGTTCCAATCGCCGTTCCATTCTTCCGCCATTCCATTCTCGGGTGGGTCGCCGGCGGTGGAAGGAGGTGAGGGTAGGGTGAGGGAGACGAGATCTGGGTTTTGATTTTTGATTTTTGATTTTTGATTTTTTTTTTTTTTGCTTCAGTTAATTAGTGGGGGACCCGCTTGCTGACGTGGCATGCCACGTCAGCGTGTTGGAGCTGGTTTGGAACTCTTTGTTGTAAACGTATCATTATTGATTTATTTATGATTCGTAAATTAATTAACACTTTTGGCAAAGTGGGCCCTTAAAGTAAAAAAGAAAAAAAAAAGAAAGGGGTGGTAAGAAAAACATATTTTTGTCATACTCCGCCCTCGCCCCGAACCTAATTGGGTAATGTATGGGTACCTCCACCCCTGTTCTTATTGGGTAACGGATTTACACGCCCTATCCCGCTCATTTTTTTGTTTTATTTATTAAGAAAATATATTCTAGACTCCCAAATAAGTGAGAGCAAATAATAAAAATTCACAAAATAACTATTAATAATTAACCAAAATCTACTACATAAAAAGCAAAATGGAAAATAGTAAAATATAAAGTGGTATTTTAGTAAATTGGGTAAAAATACAAGTATAAAAATAAAACCAATGTATAATAAGTATAATAAATTTTCGGGGCGGGGTGGTGTCTACTCCAAACCCTACCCGAACCCGGCCGAGTTTCTTCAATTCATCCCATATCCCAACCCCTACCCGATACCCGAAAAGACCCGCCCCAATCAGGATGGGGCAGGGTGAATTGCCATCTACTTGCCACATATATGTCACTACTCCAATCATACTTCATTTTTTTCTTCAGTTTGAAGGACTATTTTTTATGCTTCAAGTATGAAGAATCATCTCTCCAAATGAAGAACCTTCTTGATTTCCAGCTTTGGCTTGTTAGGTGTTTCTCTTGGGTTCGCTTCTTGTTACCCTTTAAGTTGGTATTCGGGAGGCATTTTCGCCGATGTGCCCTTGATCCATTAATCTTTGTACTTTTTCAATGATTATAAAATTTCTTTTATTGAGCAAAAAAAAAAAAAACTTGAAAATACTACTATCATTTATATCAAAATTTATTTATAATAAAATTAGTGTAATTAGAAAGAGATTTACCATACCTTTAAAAATGAGACCAATCATCAATATATTTAACCATTTTTTTTTTAATTCAATTTTAAATTTTGGAGGAAAAGTTGAGATTTGGAGAGAAATGCATGAAGAAATTAATAAAGCATGACGGTTGGAAGTCAAATAAATGGGAGTACTACTCTTCAAAACCACTTTTTGAGTTATTTTCATTCTTCAAAATGAAGAATTTTGATGAATTAAAGATGCTCTAACAAATAACTAACGTCGGTCTCTTTGGGGGGCGGTACAACGGTGGTTTCCAAAGCCCTGATCATCTTCCCCCTCCCCTCTCCTGCCTTCGTCATCCAGCTACTGTGCTTCTTGCGGTTCTCCTCGTTGCCGCAGGCCTCACTGCTAGGTAAGACCGGTTCGGGGCTTAACGGCTAGGCAGCGATGTATGGCTATATGGAATTGATCTCCTCCTCTTCCTCGTTGATCGACATCGCTTCACCGGTGGTCTGCATTGTTGGATGTGACTGGATTTTGGGGCTAACGGTGTGGTGTGGCTGTGTTTGTTGATGGCGGTTTGGTGGTGATGGAAGCTGTTTGATGGTGGTGGGGTGGGGTGTGGCGGCTGTTTTGGTGGCTAGGGTTCTGTTTGGTTTGGGGCTCTTGGTTTGTTCGCTTTATTGCTTTATTTGGTTTGGCCTATTTGGGCTTATGCCTTTAGGTGTTCTGGATTTGGTCCTCAGGTGTTTTTGGTCTTGTCTCATGAGGTGTTTTTAATTTCAGTTGGAGTCCCCCTCCCCTCTTCTACTCCTCTGCCGTCTTAATATACTCTTTGTGAAAATTTCACTAATAAATTTTTGCCTATAAAAACAGAAAAAATAAAAATAAATAAACTCACGTCCTTGTCAATTAAGATTCGCAATCAGCATCTTTTCCACCCATCCGTGGCACAATTAGTCACACCACGGCAGGTAGCCAATAAATGTAACCAAACAAACAAACAAAAAATTTCCTAGCTAGACCCACGTTTAGCAAAAGATTTCTTTCTTGATTTCCGTTGCAACAACAAAGGGCAAAAGATTTCCTCTATTATTTGCCTTCTTTTTTTTGCAAAAGATTTCTTCTAATAAGTGCACTTTGCCCTTTTTATATTTTCGGTTGCGTAATAAAGACGTGTTTATAATTAGTGGGCTGATGACAATCTTTTTTTTTTTTTGGATAATTGATTTGATTGCGGAAATTGATTAATTTTGTTTTCCAAAATTTTTATTTTTTTCGCCTATGAAAGGAGTTTTTCTTCAGTCATCTGAGACCACCCAAAAAAAAAAAAAAAAAAAAATTTATGGAGTTCAAGCTAAAGAGCAAGGAGGTCTATTGTGTTCTGTATTTTCTTGTCTTCTTCCGTGCAAAGAAGATCGAGACATATGCTGTATTTTGGGCTTTTTTATCCTAGAGATGGTATGGCTATCACTGCTTGCACAGAGAGAGAGAGAGAGAGAGTGGAGCCACTAAACATCTTAAAAAGAGTGAAAAAATATGGTACTGAACACAAAAACAGTAACCTTTTTCATTCTACTAATATGTTCTTCTTTTACAAATTGTGAGCTAAAGCATATCATACTCTCTGTCTTCATTGTTTCCAACATAAACAAAGATCCACGAAGATTAAATTACGGAGATACAGGACCATAAGACACATGGAAACAAAGCACCCGAGCATTATTGGTCTAAGATACAGATTATTTTAGGTGGAAAAATTATTGGAAGCACTCCTCCTTAAAAATTATAAATGTGTGGACCTAAAAATACAATGAATGCTCTGATGATGGTTAGATATCAAAATACAAATTTTACATCAGTCAGCCTCTAGAAATTTTCTCGGTCCAAAAATGCTACGTATCAGGAATTTCTTGGAAGCTGGGGGGCTGCTGCACAGCCAAGTGCTGTGCAGCGTGTTGTGCACGCACTGCGTGGCCGCGCCGGCCACTTTCCGGCGATCTGAGACGTTCACCGAATACCTCTCGTTGAGTACAATAAGTGTTTAAAAAATCAACTTGACCGAATATCGTTAAGTGCCTAATCGGAACACAAATAGATTGAAATGAAATGGAACACAAATGTACATAAACACTGGATCCAAATCAATAAACCCATTTGTTTCAATCTATTTGTGTCCGGTTAGGTACTTAACGTTATCCGATCAAGTTGATTTTTGGTACACTTATAGTACTCGACGAGGGCTATCCGGTGAACGTCTCGGATCTCCGGAAAGTGGCCGGCGAAGCGGCGCCGTGTGGCCGCACAGCACTTGGCTGTGCAGCACCCCCAGAGTCCCCATTAACTATCCAAAAAATTCTAATTTTCGTAAAAACAATATTGCGAATCCGATCTATTAACTTTCTGATTCGAGTAAATGTGTCAAACAAAATTCCTCCAACGTAGAAATGGTTGGGAGTTCATGTTATCATTATCCTCGTTGAGAGTCGCTCTGCAAAGCGTCCTGTAGTCTTTGACAACAAGCAGCGGAATAGCTATCCCAATGCCAAAAATACTGATAGTACTCGCTAATAATACTCCCTCCGTCCCAAAATTATTGGTCCTGGCGGATTTCGATGCAATTTCTTAAACTGTTCATATCTTTCAATCTATAACGTATTTTATGTGCACCACGGATCTTATTTGATAAATGCCAATTAGTTCTATTTACACAAAGTTTTTAAAATCTGTGAAATATTACAAATTCAAATATATGTACAATTAAAAATTACATCAAAATCCGAACAAGACCAATAATATGGGAAGGAGGGAGTACTAATTTTGCGAAATTTTCAACATCAAATTAATTAAACACCAGAAATCATGTACAAAATCGTTAGGTAAAGATATTAAAATAATTAAATGTCACCCCTTCTCTGTCGTTCTCGTTGATGGTGAATGTTGAAAACTGTCCAGATGGCGCAAGTCCAATGAGAAATCTCGAATGGAATCAAATGCTTATCTTTGATAACGTATGGACAACCGCATTCGTACTTATCGTCCTTTTTACTTTAACACCGTCCATTTTATCTATTCCAGACCAATTTACACATATTTCGATTAATCTTTTCTCCGGTTCAATCAAAGATATCCATTCACGCTAAAACTAAGAGATTCACGAGAAGTCATGCACTCTTATACAACCCATCTCAAGAATAGAATTCAAATCAATTGTGTTAAGAACAAAACCGCCAACTAACATTGGGGCAAGTTTCTCTCTGTCTCTATCAAGCTTTGAGAGGGATCCTGGCCCAGTTTTTCAAAAGATTTTAGCACCCAGGTGCTAAAATCATGATATTTCAAATAAAAAAATGAAGTGGTTTCGTATATTGTTTTTAAATTTTTTTGCACCAAATTAAAGTACTCTTCATTTTTTGATTTGAAATATCATGATTTTAGCACCTGGGTGCTAAAATCTTTTCGAAAACGTTATTGTCTTTATGAGTATACGAGTGTATTGAGTACCCTAGCTACTAGCATCATATCAACGTCTCTATCACTCATTGGACTTGAACATGGAATTTAACTTCCAGACTTTTCTCTCCGGCATGATATAACGGAAATTCATCGGAAAAAGCACTTATTAATCAAACATTTTAATCCTCATTTGTCCCGGAAAAATTTACCATCACAATATTTTCAAACTCGCAAAATGAAACAAAAGATCAAAATGGGACCATTAGAGGGATCCCGGGTGCCTGTAGAGCACCTGGATCACTACACAGTGCACCACCTCCAAAACGGCGAGTCAAGTGTTCCGTTAAATGTGGTCTTGTGGGGTCATTTCGGGGTCTCACACAAACGATCTGAACCGTTTCATAATTTCCAAGTAATTATTCTAGTGGTGATGGAGAAAATCAACCATATCGGATATTTTTACATAATTGATCTAATTTGTTTAATTTTCATTCAGAATTCAGGACCTTATAATCCAAGAGAATTTTGGAGACAAGTTACTATGATTGTGTGCTCGGTAATCTCTTGATCTCAACGGTAGGTGTTGTAGGGCTCGTTGAGAAGAGTCTTCAATAAAAAATTATCTTAATCGGATATCAATATGTATCAAAATAATTCATATTCATTATTTGGTCTAATCCGTTATTACTCGATGCCACAATTTTTGAGGTTATATATTACCCTGATATATACTTATTAATTTGACGTTCATGATTCACTTTGTATTTTAGAGAAGGTTAAGGCTCTGTTTGTTACGCAACAAAAGGTAAGTAATACTCCCTCCGTCTCATTTTAAATGCTCTCTACGTATATTTGTGTCATTTTCAAATATTTATATCTTTTTATTGGTAAGGTTTCCAAAGTTTTTAAATTTTTTGTCTAATAGAACTAATTGAGATCTATCAAATAAGATCCATATTGCATATAAAATGCATTATAGAATGAAAACAATAAGAGTTTTAAAAAAAACACGCATAAACATAGGAAACATTTAAATTGGGACGGAGAGAGTATGTGAATAGTGCATAAACCTTTGGCTAAAATATGGGAGCTATGCCAAATCTAGTATATTTATTTTAATTTATTCTGTCTAACATTAAATGTATTTTTTTAATTTTGCTTCAAATTTTCTGTATTATTTTTTGCCATGGATACGAGAGCTCCTATATAAACATAGCTTATCAATATGCGTTCGTGCTGATCAAAATCGGTCCATATGAATATTGAAGTACAGTACCAAAAACAAATCTTTTACATCCCACATGTGTCAACTTTATTTTTGCAATAGGTTATAATTTGATTTATAAAGAGGTGCCGGACCTGGAAAATATGTCGATTTAAAGATGACGATTTTTTTTTTTTTTTGTCAATCGTCATTCCTAACATATTACATGAAAAAGTGGAGAATGAAACTCGATCCCCGGATATAATGTAGGACATCCAAAAACTATACCGTATGAGCTAGCCACCACTTGCTAAAAGTGACAAATTCAATCAAGTGGAGTTTAGAAGATTTGGATTCAATAATATTAGGTCTAATATTTATTGTACGTCTAGTAAATATGACTAATGGGGAAACATCCAAACTTTTGATGCTAACAGCACAGCTACCCCTATATTTGGGTCGTGATGAACTGCTTTCCAGTTATATACAATTTGGAGAAAATTTTGGGTGTCGGATGGGTATCCCGTGACAGTACTTTCCATGCATCTCAACTGTTTAAAAATATTTTGGATGATCCAAATTTTAAAGAGAGAAATAGGACAAAGAAATAAGGGAAGCAGGGGCCTGTAGTTAGTGAATCTCACTACAGGGTGTAGTGAGATCTCAGTAGTCCATTCTTGTTTTGGACAGTCCTGATTTTAAATAAATTGTTCGAGCAAATAAATTAGTGAAAATCCGGACCGTCCAAAAAACTTTGAACGGCCAAGATTCACTCACTACAGGGCCCCCGGTTGGAAGAAATTTGAGCCGTTCAAAACACTTTTGAACGGCCGAGATATGCGCTCGACACCACGTGTATTTCTACCCGCTCGGCACACATGTTTTTCTGAAGCAATATTCTTTTTTGTGAACAGCAAAAATTATGGGGAGTGATTTCCACACCCCCTAAATTGTTATTCACACCCCCCTTTTTTGTCTTCTAGTGAAATTTTCATATGTAAAAATGTCACTAAAAGACAAAAAGGGGGTGTGGATAACAATTTAGGGGGTGTGAATATCAATTGCCAAAATTATACTATTGGAGGAAACTGTGACATGACATGCATTCAGTGCTCAAGGCAAATACTCCTAGAAAAAAAGACCCAAAGTTAGGGAGTGTTCCACTAACAAAAAATTATTATTTTTTAAAATCGAGACATGTCATTCTCTCACAATACATCACATAAAAAACTGTGAAAAGTCAGTTTATTCAAAAAAAAAACCACACCTTACTGAAACACCCCCTTAGTAGGAGTAAATCAATCATTATTCTTCTTCGCCTTCCTTATTGTATCAGTGTCTTTTAAAGATAATGTACTATGATTTACAAAAAGCTTAAATATTTCGGAAACTGGAGTGCTACATACACATAAAACTTACCCAGAAAGTACTCAAAATTCGAAAAAGAGTGGCTCAAAGGCATAAAAGTCATAAAAGTCTGGTAAGATCTACTAATTTGGGGATCATTGAAACAAGTTCAAGACACAGATTGTATAATTGCACAAAGAAATTCAAAATAAATTCTAGTTGAAGGCAGAGCATGCGCTCTTTTAGCAATAAGATCGAGAGATCCAAAAAGATCTTGTTACCCAAAGTTTTTAGACTGGTTTAGAAGAGTTGAACCAATACTTGATGCAACGACCCATTGTAGATCGATGTGAACATCACGAACTGTCCCATAACAAAACCAATCGTGAGAAATATTTGGCTGACATAATGTTGAAACAATTAGTCAATGATCCAGGAGAATTGGCGATGCTCGATCCAAAAAAAAAAATGTATATTTGGGATGTACTATAAATTTGGTGTGCTGACCATTAAAATATTTATCCAAATTTTTAACCTTATCCAAATTTTAAACATTTACATCATATCGCTCCTCAAACCACATAAAATTAATATTTGTATTTCGTAATTCTCCGTAAAATTTTGCCTCAGCCGCCAGTGTCGGTGTAAAGTGTGATGTGTTAAAAAAAAGAAAAAAAACGTCATATAGTAATAAAGCTTTTTCGAGACGAATAATCCCACACTTATTGACTAATTACCCTCTTGCTGGGAAATTTATTAGAAAATGATTATTCCATTCTCCTTTTATCCAAGTAAAATGACAAAATGTCCTTATAATGTGAAAAGTGAGTAAAGATAGTTTTGTAATTTTTTTTTTTTTGAAATGATAGGTTTGTAATTTCATGTTGATAAAAGAAAAGAGTAAGAGTGCGTTGTGGATAAAAAAGGAATTCAAAAATAAATTTTCAAGTTAATTACTAGGCTCATGACTATTTATTTATACAGACTCTACCGAAGCTTGGTTTTTTATTTCTTTTGGGTACTAGCTAAGCTAATACCCTCTCGGTATTAAAAGTGTCCAATATGTGTAAAAAAATTTACAAATTCAATTAATACATTCTGACCATAATTTAAAAAGTCAAAAATACAGAACACAAATAAATGCGAAAAGCTATAAAGAGTGGCTCCCAAACACCCCGTAGAGCCTCTATAGAAGCTTGTTTTGGTTGGAATTTTGAGACGACATGCGAGACCATCATCATGTCTTTGGAGCACTGAGTAGTGAGCAGTTCATCCATGGGTCGATAGCGAACTTGATCAGTCTCTCTTAATTCAACCGTTGTTTTTGAAGCACGGACGAAAAAGGAAGTTTCCTCGATCTTATTTTGGAGTACTATCGAGTGAACATAGCTATGGTGATCTATATATAATCATACTGGATATGATATATATGGTAAGCCTGATCATCTGATTTTACTAAAATGTAAAATCTAGAATTTGGAACTAGAATTTAAAATCTATATCTATAGCTATCGCAAATATGTCTTATATATATAGTGGGAAAAATTAATTTTTATGTTTGATTCCTGGTTATTTCTTATTAGAGCTGCAAACAAACCGAGTTGCTCGAGGCTCGACTTGACTCGGTTGTTTGACTCATTTAGTAATCGAGTCAAGTTCGAGCTCAAATTTTAGGCTTGCATAGTAAATGAGACGAGCGTAACACTATAAAGCTCAGTTGGTTTGTATAGGTTTGGTTTGTTCGCAGAGGCTCGTTTTGTTAACTAACTGGCTAGCAAGCCGAGCTTGAACTCGAATTTTGAACGAGCAAAGTTATAACAAGAGTGAAAGTTCTATCTGGATCATCCGGAAATATGGGGGTTCCCTCCTCCACCTTTTGTGGGTTTCACCGTGTGTTCATGGCAGTAATTAATCTGAACCGTTCATCCTGTAGGGATCACAAAGTAGAATATGCACGCAAAAAATCAATTTTATTGGACATCGATAGGTATGTCAAAAATTAAATTTCAGTTCAATTACAAAATGGACGACCTAATTCCGTCGATAGTTTTTTAAACTAAAATTCAATTTTTGACATCTATCGATGTCAGATGAAACTGATTTTTTGCATGAATATATATTACTTGCCTGTCTTACAAAACGAACAATTCAAGTTACCACAATTAACGCGGAAACCCCATAATTTTCTAATCATCCGGAAAGAATTTTTCTCTTATAATACTTACACAACTCTGGTTAATTTGGAATATTGCACATCTATCGTCTCTGCTGCCACACATCGTAGGAAGAATCTCTCTGGGATCATGTTTCACTTTCCTCCACAGCATAGCACTGTGTTCACTTCCCATTTCCAAAAATTTTTCCAAAAAGATTCTTTCTCCATCTCTCATATCTCCAATCATTAATCATATTTCTCTCTCTACTCATACCCCTCTCTCCAATCATTATTCTCATTTCTCTCTCTATCTCTCTCCAATTATTACACCTCTCTCTAATTACTACTTTTTCCAAAAGCCTATCCAAACACTATCTCAAAAATATTTCTCGAAATATTCTTCTCAAGACTATCAACCAAACAAAGCCTAGACTTTTGTAACTATCTGAAGTTTTTCCGTACAAAGGATAGTTACGGAACCGTATAGATTGAGACAAGTAACCAACGGGGCTAGCTCAGTTGGACAGAACTCTTACATTTCACTAGAAGATTAGGAGTTCGAATCCTGCGTGCGAGGGCTTTTCCTTTATTTTGTTTCTTTCTCTGTTTCTATCCTATATCGGGGCTTATTTCTTGTATTGATTAAGTTGTTGGGTTTGGTTGTCTCGTGGACTCTCACAATTCATGTAGTGTCCCGAGTTGGTACTTTGTACTTTATAAAGTTCATATGCGATGTAATTGATCCCTCTTACAAGGAAAAAAAAAAAGATTGAGACAAGTAACGTACATCGTACAAAAATCTCTTTCGTTTTCTCAGACTCTGCCAATTCAACCGTTACTTTTGAAGCACGTACGTACGAAAGAAAAAAAGGAAGTTTCCTCCACTATCAAAAAGTGAAAAAGGTCGGCCTACTCATGTGATTGTCAGGCTTAAGATACAGGAACTGTCTGTTTGTGGACGACTCGATTCGCCCAATAAATTTTGAAATAGTCCTTACTGATATCTAATTGAATTTTTTTTTTTTTTACAGATACTCATAATAAAATATTTTTTAAAAAATAAGTCGTTTGAATTATTTTTGTAAAACCCGGGTGTGCTCTCCCGTGTGTGCTAACAGACTTTCCTTTTTCTTCTAATCATTTGAACTAATCGAGCGGATTCATATTCTGCGTCCTCCTTAACACTCCGCTATAAGAGTGCAAACGAGCTGAGCTCAGATAATTCATTTAACGAGTCTTCTTAAACGATTCACCAAGGTGTGCTCTCCCGTGTGTGCTAACAAACTTTCCTTTTTTTCTAATCATTTGAACTAATCAAGGGGATTCATATTCTGCGTTCTCTTAACACTCTGATATAAGAGTGCAAACGAGCCGAGCTTGGGTAATTCATTTAACGATTCTTTTTAAACGAGCCAAGCTTTTGCGAGCCGAGTTACACCGAGCTCGTTTACTAAACAAGCCTAAAATTCAAGCTCAAGCTCGTTTACTAAACATGCCTAAAATTCAAGCTCGAGCTCGACTCGATTACTGACCCGACCCGACCCGGCTCGACCCAAGCCTTAACGAGCAGCTCAGTTCATTTACAGCCCTACTCCAATGTATATATTCTCATGAGCTGACGGAACTAACTCAAGGTATTCTCATTAGCTGGGCACCTTAACTTATCTTCGAAATTAATACACCAAAGTTAACTAGTGAGAGGCTTATTTAAAAGTAAGAACAATGTCCATTAATATGAATTGGTCCCATAAGAATTAGTAATGCTTAGAGATTTTGAACTTTTGAAACTTTACCAAAGGAGAGCAAACCTGGCTAAGTCTCATGCCTTAACTATCGAACCATCTCCTGAAAAAAGAATTCAACATAGAACCTCAACAATTAAGAAACAAATTAACCTCAAAACCACATGTGTCGACCACTAGGCAATTATCATTGATTGGCACAGGTTGACCATGAGGTATATAACATGTGATATATAAGCATTGGCCTAGTAATTGGTGACCTCTCCAAAAAATATAGTAAATAGGAGCAGTAGGACAAATCAAATGAAAATTTTCGATGCAGTACTTTTACTTTATTATACACACAGACAAACAGATTTTTACATGGTTCCCTAAACGAATTGGGTACCTCCACAGAAAATTTTCACTGTAAGAACTACACACTCAATAGTGCATGCAGTAGGTCTCCGCCTATTGCCGGCGAAAGTTTGTAATGGCGTTTTCACAGATAATGATATTTTCTATCTATTCTCAACAAAAAAAAAAAAAAAAAAAATAGTGCATGCAGTTGAACTCGTACTTGAAAATGATTTTATTAAGAAATGGGATCTTTGGTAGGATATAGGAGGATTGCAATAGTTTATTGTAATTAATTGCAAATTTGCAAACTTGTTTATTGAGGGAAAGCTAAAGACTCCTACTTCTTTCCCTATTCATGAGGTAAGTTGTCCAGTCCTCCCTTGCCAGATGCAGTATGATTTTTTTATTTCTTTTGAAAAGCATCCATGATCCTCTGTGGATTGAATTATTGAATTATTTTCGCTTTTTTTAGGGCTTACAAAGCGAAAAAATAATGTGGAGTCTTTTTTTTTTTTTATAATCAGATGTGCGGGCCAGCTTGAGCGCACCTCAACTAATTCGGGGGTTCCAAGAGTTTGCTGGCAAAGGTATCGAACTTGAAACCTTAGGTGGGATCAAATCATCAAACAGCTAAGTCCCAAGGTAAGACCACTTTGTCAGTCCCTTGGGATTGATTCTATTTTTGTTGGACTATTATAGGGTATCAAAGTAGAGGGTCCCTAAAATTCATAAATTTTCAGGGGCCTAAAACGGCCGTACCTCGATCTTTAGCTCTGGCTGACTGGCTCTTCCCTAGAGAGAGAGAGAGAGAGTGATTTGCTAAGCTCAAGCAAGCTAGCCCAGAAGGGTAGTGTTTGGTCGAAACGAGCCCTGTAGGGCGACATCCAAGTCGTAAGGTGTGTTTTAACAGTCCTGATTTCATTCCAGCACTTTGTAGATCCGAGCCGTACATTACCAAGATGAGCCATTAATTGCTGAGATCAATTACTCAAATACCGCTATATAGGATTCCAGGTCCGTGTTTGGTTTGCCAGAAATTCTTTTTGGAAGCAATCGCTATATAAAGTGAAGGGCAGGCAAAAGAGGAAGCTTCCCTTGTTTGGGAAAAGTAGAACGAGTTCTATATACGCATGCATGATGACGGTGATCAGAAAAGTCAAGTAGTGCAAGTGGAGTGGAGTGCAATTGATGCCTTCTTTATATTCTCATGCACGTGGGCAGGGTTCGATTCCCGTAAGCACTCATCCCTCTCCCCATGTCCCTTAGGATAGAGTAGATTAGGATTAACGAATGGCAAAAAAAAGAAAAACCAAGTAGTCAAACCGTCTAGGGCCCGTTTTACTTTTTGGATGTCCAAAACGAATCCAATATTGGGATTTGTTTTTTTATTCTTACGAATTTATACGTATAAATTAACTGTGAAAGAAAAACTACAAGAATTTTGAACACGTAATTATGAAAATTTAAAATTATATTTCCCAGTTTAAGTATTTTTCTGTGGCCTTTTCCGTTTTCCAGGTTCAAATTTAAAATTATATTTCCCGGTTTATGTATTTTTCTGTGGCCTTTTCCGTTTTCCGGGTTCAACATTAATGTAAGTGATTCCAGGGGATAATGATTTTCGCACTCTACTTTTTTACCTATAAATGCATTTCTAAAATTTCATGACATGATTACAACAATACTCGAAATTAAATTTTCACTTTATCAAAATCGTCACATACAAACTCGAAAGACTGAATTCAGTTTTTTTCAAAAAAAATCATCGAACTAAGATTTCCTTCAAATTCGGCCTCCTCCGACTTCGATTCCCGACTCCGCCGCACCAGTAATCCGGAACCAACGAGCAATATCTCTCGCTCCATTATAAAAATGGAGATAGAAGAATGGAAACATGCACCAGCCACAAAGACATACATATATATTACTAAAACACTTGTCCAAACACACGTACGCATGTTAGTTGTTACATGTACGTACCTAGCATACATGCCATGCTATATATATAACGATCGCAACGCTCTTTTCGGCTTCCATCCAACACCTTCGCTCCACGCCTTAGAATCCCGCAGTTTTCATCTTCTGGTTAGAAATTTTGCTTCCTGATCAATCACTAGTATCGAACAATTCAGTTATCTCTTCAAACGAATTATTCCCGATTCCTTCCTCATTTTTTTTGTTTATCGTTTCAGATTCTCTCTGTATTTTCTCCATTCAAATTAATCTACTGTTTCTTTTCTTTCTTTTTTTTCCTGTTGGAATTCGCACATTGTTCTTCCCAATTTTAATTTCACCATGTCATTCTCTCACTTGGTCGATATATACATATATATTCATATTATGCACAAATTCTTATCGTGTGTTTGGTTTGTAAGCAGGACTGGGAGTCTGTGATCAATCGGGCGTTTGGCAATGGAGATTGGTTCAGTGTGGATGCATGTGCAGTTGAACTCGTGTTTGATGGTCAATTGAGCTCTTTGGTAGGAGAGAGAGAGAGAGAGAGATTGTACAGTAATTTGCAAAAGAAGGCAAAACTGTTTGGAGTGGGAAAAAGCAAAAAAACGGCCTCTACTTTGCGCAATTAGGTCAGTTGTCCTTCACATCATTATCATTCTGTAACTGATTTTTTTTTCCCATGAGCTTCTTTGGGCAGAGAGAGAGAGAGAGAGAGAGAGAGATTTATCTACTTTAGATCCTTTTAAACTTGTATAATCTTTCACTTATCTCCTCGAAAAATTATGCTAGTGCTTTTGGTAGTAAGAAATTATCAAACTATCACTCTCGTATGCTGGGGAGGCTCCAGGATTTCACTTTAGTGATGGTGACAAAATCGCACAGGAAATTTGGTAATGCGAACTCTAGCTAAAATAAAAAGTTTTTTGTTTGGTAAAAAATTTGGACCTCATTTATTTTGGTACTCACAAAATTAAGTAGATTTTCATTAATATTGGCTATGCAGGAATGACCCAGTGCATAACAATAGTAAAAAAAAGAAAAGGCAAATTATATTTGAAAAAATTTGAATCTTTGAGTGTGTGTTTTGAACCTGAGGGAGTTCGGTTGACCTGAGGGGGTTCGGTTGACCCCCTAAACCATTAGTAAAGCCACCCTTGCTCGTATGCCTCTCTCAAAAATTGCTATCTTTTTTATTAAATAGGACAAATGTTTTTGTTTTCTATTATCCTGTAACTATGCATCGGTTTGCTTGATTTTCATGTTGAAGAACAATTTTATCTTCAGGACATATGAAATAGGACCAACAAACAACATTGGACTTGATTTTGGAAACAAACAAACAAAAACTCTAATAAGTGTCCCACTTTACTGAACTTGAGGTTAAGCGGCTGATGGTAAGTGTTTTCGTACAAATAAGAGACTCCGTCACTCTGTTCAGGAATTCTAGTTGTGTACAATGCTGTTTGAGCTTTTCTGGTTCTTTTTCACTCGGTTAAAAAGTTTGACGTTATACTCTATTCAGAGCCTCCAATGATCTTATAATTGTAATTGCTCACCTTCTCAACCCATTCCCCTAACAAGTGAAAAGAATAGAGCAGACCTTCAAGCCTATACATATGAAAATGGCATCAACCAAGTCCAAACTTAAGATTAAAACCAAGCCTGATTATGTCGAACTAGGATATGGCAAGATACAAGGCTTAATGTAAGGTCAACAAATTAATGAGTCATAATGACAGTTAAAGAGGCAGATTTCAGACACAGATACAGTAAAACACATATTATCCCCCAAGAGTTAGTATTTCTCTTTTCTTATTTTAGGAATCCACTTTGCATTCCCTCCCACTTTCTGATTTTCTTCTTTAAAACCTCTAATGGTCACAAACGTGTAATTGCTCACCTTGAATTCCTTCCTATGCAGAGTTTGCTTGACAAATAGTTGAGAAAATAAATGGAGGGCATATGGAGTGTGTTTTGTGGAGAATTTGGTTGTCCGGCTGGAGATGGGCTGCCTTGCGGCCTAGATTTTGCGTTTGTGACAAAACCTTCGTCGTGCATCAACCATGCATTGGTCATTTGTTTCGACATATTGATCATGATCATATTCATGTTCAATATATTTCAGAGGAAATCATCAAAGTCTGCATACTTGCCGACTCAAGCTCAAGGTAGTTCCCTGCTGCAGATAATTTCTGCCACTTTCAATGGTGTTTTGGGATTGGTTTACTTGTGTTTGGGTATTTGGCTATTGGTGGAGAAATTGAGGTCGTCCCAAACTATTTTTCCTCTACATTGGTGGTTATTAGTTCTATTTAAGGGAATCATATGGTTGCTCGTAGGCTTAACCGTAAGTCTCAGGGGAAATCATTTCCAAAAAGGCCCCTTGCGGTTTTTGTCCATTCTTGCCTCCTTGTTTGCTGCAATTGCTTGCGGCTTATCCCTCCTTGCTGTCTTAAATGAAAAAGAAGTGTCGACTAAGGTAGCTTTAGATGTACTGTCTTTTCTTGGAGCAAGTTTATTGTTACTTTGCAGCTACAAGGGCTTCAAATATGAAGAACTTTGTTACTTTTACACCCCCTTGGCTTGTGAGATCAGTAGCAGTAGTAAAACTCAAACAGCTACTGTTACTCCATTTTCCAAAGCTGGGTTTTTCGGGAAGATGTCGTTTTGGTGGTTGAATCCAATGATGAAAAATGGCAAGGAGAAAACCCTCGAGGACGAAGATATCCCTGAACTGCGCGAGGAAGATCGAGCAGGAGCTTGTTACTTGCTGTTCATGGAGCTATTTAACAAGCAAAAACAAGCTGATCCATCATCCCAGCCATCTGTTTTGAAAACAATAGTTTTATGCCATTGGAAGGAGATTTTTGTATCCGGATTTTTCGCTCTTCTAAAGATCACCACTTTATCCGCCGGCCCGCTACTTCTCAACGCCTTCATCGAAGTTGCTGAAGGAAAAGAAAGCTTCAAAAATGAGGGTTATGTGTTGGCTGCAGCTCTTTTCGTCGCGAAGATCCTAGAGTCCTTGGCGCAAAGGCAGTGGTACTTTAGAACCAGACTCATTGGCCTAAAAGTGAGGTCTTTGCTTACTGCAGCCATTTATAAGAAGCAATTGAGACTGTCCAATGCTGCTAAGATGAAGCACTCAGCCGGCGAGATAACCAACTTGGTCACTGTAGATGCTTATCGGATTGGAGAGTTTCCTTTCTGGTTTCATCAAACTTGGACTACGAGCCTCCAACTCTGCTTCGCCTTGATAATACTTATTCGCGCAGTAGGAGTTGCAACGGTTGCATCATTAGTTGTTATAGTCCTCACCGTGCTTTGCAACGCTCCCCTGGCCAAATTGCAGCACAAATTCCAGTCTAAGCTCATGGTGGCGCAAGATGAGAGGCTAAAGGCTAGTTCAGAGGCTCTTGTGAACATGAAAGTGTTGAAACTATATGCATGGGAAGGTCATTTCAAGAATGTGATAGAGAACTTGAGGCAAGCAGAGTATAAATGGTTATCAGCCGTTCAGATGCGTAAATCGTACAATAGCTTGCTATTTTGGTCATCACCTGTGTTGGTGTCGACTGCCACTTTTGGGACGTGCTATTTTCTTGGCATACCTTTGTATGCTAGCAATGTATTTACGTTTGTGGCGACGCTACGACTAGTTCAGGACCCTGTTAGGAATATCCCTGATGTAATTGGGGTGGTGATTCAAGCGAAAGTAGCATTCGCTAGGATCGTGAAGTTTCTTGAGGCGCCTGAGCTGGAGAATGCAAATGTCCGGCAGAAGGCCAATGTGGGAATGAAAACTCACGCCATTTGCATTAAATCCGCCAATCTTTCATGGGAAGAGAATGCATCAAAGCGTCCCACGCTTCGAAATGTAGATCTGGAGGTTCAACCTGGTGAAAAGGTGGCTATATGCGGCGAGGTCGGTTCAGGAAAATCAACTCTTCTAGCTGCAATCCTTGGAGAGGTTCCAACTATCCAGGGAACTGTAAGTTCTTCTTGCTTAATTTATTGTTGCTAAGCACATATTAACTGTAGAAACTAGGGTTTTTCTTTTTATACACACCCTGCACTATCATTCATGTTTGTGTCCTGTTATATGGATAATATTACATGGGGTCGGATATGAGCAAATGTCAAATTGCCAGCTCATCTATTTGTGTCAAGGACACTGGACAGTGCAAAATATTTCATTTTCCATATTTCTTTCACCGTATCAGCTTAGTGTCCGATGTGGGTCTGTCATACATTTTAAAGAGTCCATGGAAAGTAGAATGGTAGATGTGTGAAAGGGGTAATCTAGCGCCTCTGACATGAAATCCGGAACATTTCATTTTTGACGGCCTTGGTCCCTTCTTGCTCTTTTCGACAGATTCAAGTACACGGGTCTGTTGCCTACGTTTCTCAATCAGCTTGGATCCAGACGGGATCTATACGAGAGAATATTTTGTTTGGATCTGCCTTGGATAACCAGAGATACCAAGAAACGTTAGAGAATTGTTCCCTGGTGAAGGACCTTGAGGTGTTACCACATAGAGATCTTACTGAAATAGGAGAAAGAGGTGTTAATCTCAGCGGTGGTCAGAAGCAGCGTATCCAACTCGCCCGTGCACTATATCAGGATGCTGATATATATCTGTTGGACGATCCATTCAGTGCTGTTGATGCACACACTGCTACGAGCCTATTTAATGTACGGGTTTTATTTCAAATTTTCACTTCTGTTTTCCGATTTTATCCTGTTTGCTGCTATCTTATGCTGCCAGCTTACGTGATTGTGGCAGGAATATGTTATGGGAGCACTTTCAGGGAAGACGATCTTATTAGTGACTCACCAAGTGGATTTTCTTCCTGCATTTGATTCTGTTTTGGTCAGTTTATTTTTCCTCTGTGTGAACAGTTCTTTACAAGTCGGTTTATTCTTGGCACGATTCATTTGAGTTGATAAATAACTAGACATGTTTCATATGCAATAGATTAGACTGACAGATTTCATAACAACATTAGATTTTGTGATCAGCGAGATTCATCCAATTTGGTAACACTCTAGCCGTTACACATTTTGTTTGTCCAACAAGGAAAAGTAGCCTTAAAATGAAGCTAGTAATTTTCTCATGTTTTTTTTTTCTGTGAAAATGAGTTCTTACATTAATATTTACAGCTCCAAACTTATCAGAACACCGGTTACCTAGGTACTACACCTTTACTTAATCTTAAGATACCAAACTCTCATGTCCTTGAACCTGCTTGCTTCCAAGTAAATCTAGTACGGCTCTGATGCCGTGTTTCAAGAAAGAACAAATTCGCTATCCTTAATTTTAGCTTACTGGCTTAGTGTTATCAGGCATAGATTTAGGGAACTGAAGTTATTTAGTATGCATAAAAGTCTAGGGTTCACATCCAAAGAGAAATATTGAAGGATCATTAACGTTCATCATTTCTGCTCAATCAATTGTCATTAGTTTGCTTTTCTTGACAGTTGCTGTCCGATGGAGAAATCCTACACGCTGCCCCTTACCACCAGCTATTGGCCTCAAGTCCTGAATTCCAGGGCCTTGTAAATGCACACAAAGAGACTGCTGGTACCGAAAGGCTATCAGAGGTATCTTCTTCCCAGAATCGTGATGCTCCAGCCAAAGAGATCATCAGCAAAAGTCGTGCTGATAAGAAACCTAAAACATCTCTAGGCGATCAGTTGATTAAGCAAGAAGAGAGAGAAATCGGAGACAAGGGTTTCACGCCTTACATACAGTACTTAAATCAGAACAAGGGCTACTTATTTTTTGGGACCGCTTGTCTCTGTCAGCTTGCATTTGTCACTGGTCAAGTACTCCAGAACTCCTGGATGGCTGCAAATGTAGAAAATCCAGAAGTCAGCACATTGCACTTGATTACTGTTTACTTGGTGATTGGATTTGCCACGATCGTCTTTTTGCTCGGAAGATCCCTCTCCGCAGTTGCTTTGGGTATGCACTCCTCGAAGTCCTTGTTTTCGCAGCTATTGAACTCCCTTTTCCGTGCACCCATGTCATTTTATGACTCTACGCCTTTGGGAAGGATACTGACTCGGGTATGTATCTCAAACATAACCTATAGTTGTGTTTGGTTATTAAGATAATTCTTAAAACCAACATTGCAATTCAATGGGTTTTATTTTATGCAGGTATCATCAGATTTGAGTATTGTTGACCTTGATGTTCCGTTTAGCTTTGTGTTCAGTGTTGGGACAACCACGCAAACCTATGCCAATCTAACAGTGTTAGCTGTTATTACTTGGCAAGTCCTGTTTGTCTCCATACCAATGGTTTATTTCGCCATTCTCTTACAGGTAATCATGTTTCCTTAGGAGTTAGGAGGTGCTTCACTGATGGTTACTTTGCAATAGTTGTTGCCTGTGATTCTGTGACTAAAAACTATGTAAGGTAGTAATTGAGTTGGCTATCATTCTGTTCCCGTGTGTTAAATCTCTGTATGCCAACTACTAAATTTGCTGGAAACTGGAAATTTGTCATCCACAGAGATACTACTTTGCCTCTGCGAAAGAACTGATGCGGATCAATGGCACAACCAAGTCTTTGGTTGCAAACCATCTTGCAGAGTCCATACAAGGATCTATGACAATAAGAGCTTTTGAGGAGGAGGATCGATTCTTTGTGAAGAATCTTGAACTCATTGATGTTAATGCTAGTCCAAATTTCCATAGTTTTGCAGCAAATGAGTGGCTGATCCAACGGCTCGAAACGCTTAGTGCAGTTGTTCTCTCCTCATCAGCACTCTGCATGGTTTTGCTTCCTCCTGGAACTTTCACATCTGGTGGGTATTTTTCTTTCCTAGTTCTTTATAACTTCATCGCTACATCCCACAATTAGGGAGCATTCGAAAACAAACTATCTGTATTTCTTCTTACGTGCATAGTACATATTGAGAGGTTTAAAATAACGGGGAAGAAAGGTGAAATGCTAAGAGAAGCAAATAAACCTATACTTATTAAACATTGGATATTCAACCAACTCTGAAGCAGAAAGGAAAAGAATACTGAAGATGATAGAAATTTAAGGAGGACGAGTGAGAAATAAATCCCAAATGGCATATCCATATGTATGTCATGCATGTTATGCAAATAAATATTATGTAACCAGGGCTGCTTTCACAAACTGGTAAGATGTTGGAAATAGATAGAACTTTAATGAGCCAGCGATTCTTTCAAGTGAGATTTTCATTACTGGTGTTATTATTGCAGGATTCATTGGAATGGCTTTGTCCTATGGCCTCTCATTGAACTTGTCCCTAGTTTTGTCCATCCAAAACCAATGCACTCTAGCAAATTACATTATCTCTGTGGAAAGGCTAAACCAGTATATGCACATACCAAGTGAAGCTCCTGAAGTCATAGAAGAGAACCGGGCCCCACTCAGTTGGCCTAGTGTGGGTAAAGTGGAGATCCAAGATTTGCAGGTAAAATTTTGTGAGCATTAAAAAACTTAACTGAGAAAGATTGTTGGCATACAGACTGAGAAAATTTTGCGTGAAAACAGATCAGGTATAGGCACGATGCACCGCTCGTTCTTCGTGGGATAAGTTGCACATTTGAAGGAGGGCATAAAATTGGTATTGTTGGGAGAACTGGCAGTGGGAAGACTACTCTGATAAGCGCTCTATTTCGTCTGGTGGAACCTTCGGGGGGAAAGATCGTGGTTGATGGAATTGACATAGCTAAGCTTGGACTTCATGATTTAAGGTCGCGTTTGGGCATAATACCTCAGGATCCTACTCTTTTTAATGGAACAGTGAGATTCAATTTGGATCCCCTATCTCAACATACCGACTATGAAATATGGGAGGTAATGCTTGAAAACCTTTCTTGTAGCTCTGAAATGCTCATATGAAGATAAGGTCATCATCTTTATCTATATTAGTTCGCAATTGCTAATTGTGTGATGGTTTTTCCTCTATTCTGACAGGCGCTTGGAAAGTGTCAACTTAAAGAGGTCGTTCAGGAGAAGGAAGAGGGCCTAGACTCCTTCGGTAAGAAGCCAAACAATTTTGAAACAAAGTGTAGCTTTTACACTGTCAAACGGGTTCGCAAAGTGGAAATTTGAGTTAAGCTTATTGAAGGGAAAATTTTCCTTCTTACTTGTCTTCCCACATATTTCTACTTTTGGTTGACTTATCATCTCCAGTCCAAATCAGCGGGCAATTTCATTTCACTAGAAGTGTAGATCAACTATTTTCTATCACCTATTCAATAAATAAAAGGAAACTATTTTCTATCCGAAAACCTAAACTAGCTACTATCTAAATTCAGTTGTGGAGGATGGTTCGAATTGGAGCATGGGACAGAGGCAATTGTTTTGCTTGGGCCGTGCCCTTTTGAGGAGAAGCAAGATACTAGTGCTCGATGAAGCGACCGCCTCAATCGACAACACGACCGACTCCATCTTACAAAGAACCATCAGGAGTGAATTCACCGATTGCACTGTGATTACAGTGGCCCACAGAATCCCAACCGTCATGGATTGCACGATGGTTCTAGCCATTAGTGATGGTGAGTTTTGTACCTTAAATCCTCACCATGTCATAAATAGTAGCCATATCATGCAGTTCTCTCAATTTTGGAGCATTGCATGATTTTGATACCAATGCTTTCACCCTCTTACAGGGAAACTGGTAGAGTATGATGAACCGATGGAGTTAACGAAAAGAGAAGGTTCACTGTTTGGACAACTTGTCAAGGAATACTGGTCTCATTATCGCTCCGCAGTGACTCATTGAAGTTCATCCTAACAGGAGAGTGCCTGTGAGGAGTGTCTCCATGGTTGCTTGTGCTAATGTAAGTCTCGTGTTTCCAGTGGTATATGATCAAATTCCATTTTTGCAGTCAGCCCATGCTCTGAGGTTGGGAGATCGCCTAGTTGAAAGTATACATGGTCATTGAGAATTATCATCCCTTGCAGGGGTTTCTACTAAGGGGAACTTACAGGATGGATGTATATCATTCAAGAAGTAGCAGAATCCATTCGAGCTGGGTGAAACTGTGTAGTAGTAGAAAAATTGTGTAGTAGTTGAAAAATAATTCAGGCCCCATAGAAGTAGAGAAGACCGGGACCTGAAAGACTTATTCTTTAGTGTACTATTAGTGTAGTAGTAGAAAAATTTAGTAGTAGTAGAAAAATAATTCAGGCCCCATAGAAGTAGAGAAGACCGGGACCTGAAAGACTTATTCTTTAGTGTACTATTATGTATATTGCCTTATTGTGTGTTTAATGTAATGTAGTGTATATTGCCTTGTTCTAGTGGTAAGCGCCCATTCTTCTGAGTGCAATAACTTGAATTGCAATGTATCTCTGAAGCCACAGGCTTATGAAATGCCATCTTCTTAAATTTTCCTAGAGACTTCCCACTTATTGTCAATGTATTAGATTTGAGCCAAACATTCAACCGTTTTAAGAGAAGTATGGCCATGACATTACCATTCTTCTCTCTTACCAACAAACTACAAGGTTTATGTTAGAACTTGTCCCACATTGGTTAATTATAACCTCCAAAGCTAGTATATGAACTTGGGCGGCCTCTCCGCTCATTGCCAGTTGGTTTTGAGTTGGATGCTTTTAATAGTTTACATTTCCAGTCTTTAGCACTCAAATTACACCTTGTGCCCTTCATTCGAATGAAGAACCACAAAAAGGACAGAAGTTGGGAAAGCCAAGACTATAACTCTATAAGCTACGTGAGGGAATAACAATGATGGAAGCAGGTTTAAATGGTGCATTTTACAGTTTTGATGACTAAAGAGGAACATACTAACAATAAAGACAAACCCAGAAAGCCTTCAAGTATTTTATTGATAGCAGCAGGAAACGTTTCGATCTATGCAACAGAGGAGCCAAAATTTACGAATATAAATGTAAGACAAACAGAAACTGCAACTATGGATTCTTTCTAGCCACAGCAGAAACGAAAAACATGAATACGAAGCGAAAGTCTACTGATCATACTATTATCCTTACGGTCCTCCAAGAATCGCATTCTCAATATCCTCTCTACTCAGTGCATAACTGAATCTCCTCTCCACATCTTTCTCAAGATTTGCAGGTCCACTCTTCAGGTACCTGCAGTTCAAACAGTTCCATTTCAAACAGTTCCATCAGTCCTTAATGATTTGGTGGGAGTCAATCAAATGAAAAAGTTGTAGGACTATTGTAAGTACACAATTAAATCTGAAAAACACTTTTGTTCTTCTTTCACATTTTTCTTGCCCTAGAAATAGGATTATTTCCCAGATATATATTCATTTCATTGTTCAATAACACAAGAAGATAAGTACGCAAATCAAAACAGATGCAACTGGATTACTGTATTGCTAATCCTAATCAGTCGATTGCCAGAAACCCTAACTCCTCCATTCTGAAACAAGTTGAACAGCCCCATCTACGAGATCCAGAGACAGAGCCTTGAAGTGGGGAAGGCGGCACGTGCCACCTCCGAGTAAAAAAAAAACCAATTTTTATTGCAAGAGCAGTGTTATTCTTTTTTTTTTTGGTACTTCGGAAATGATGTTATTCTTCAAAACACAAGCATTACTTTTGTCTTAAGCGTATTGATCTGTGATTAGTCGATGAAAATGTCAATTTTTTTAGTATTAAGTACCTTGATGGAGGATTAACCTATAAAAATGTGTATCTTTCAGGTATTAGAAATAATTAGTCTTAGAACAATTATAATTTTTCTTATACTAATTACTCTGCCCGCAACGATAATTCACTAAAAAAAACTCAAATTTTGGGATAAAAAATAAAACAGGTGCATGATTTCTTACATTTCTTGAAACAAAATTAAATAACTAATTGAGATTTTTATCCAAAAATTGCACATCATTTTATAAGAGACTCTTTAGTGCCACCTCCGAGTCGGAATCCTGGCTCTGTCCCTTACGTGATCAATTCAAGACCCAACCCTTTTACTTGAGACATTAAAACGTGAAACAAACCTTATGTAGAGGTCGGTAACATCAAGAGACAACTGAGCGTGCCAATCGGGCTTTTCAACGAACCAAACAGCTCGGTCATCTTTAGACTGGTAAAACCCTAATTGCTTCAACCACGCCTCAATGCAGGGCAGGCTGTGAGAGTACAACGGCTTCTTCTTCTCGGGAAATTTCTTGAGCCACTCGTCTTCTTCTGCTGCTGCTGCAGACACCTCCGCTTCATCGGAAGGCTTCGAAAAAACTAGGGTTCCTCTTCTTCTGCTTCTGCGTGTTGGTGTGGAAGAAGATAAGGGGTGGGGACAGGAAGGGAATTTGGAGAAAATCGAAGGGTTTAAAGTGGAGAATGTGGAAGTAGAGGGTGGAGGTGAGGAAAGGGGAGAAGAAGGTGGAGTGAGGTCTGGGGTGATGAAGGTGTAGAGAGAAATGGCGGACATTTTTTTTTTTTTTTGGATAGGGCTGTGGACTGTGTTGAGTGTTTGTTATCATGCGCAGAAGGAGAAATAAAAAAAAATGTAAAAAGATAAATCTAATTTGGGAAAAAAATTACGAAGGCTTAGTTTTCCGTATGATTTTAGCAACTCAATTGTTAAAATCAACCATGATTTTAGCAAATGAGTTCAGGTGCTAAAATCATAGCTATTTCAAATCACAAAATTAAGTGGTTTCGTTTATCGTTTTTCGATTTTTTTCACACCGAATTAAAATATACGAGGAGTACTTTAATTTGGTGCGAAAAAAAAATCGAAAAACAATACACGGAACCACTTCATTTTTTTATTTCAAAATCATGATTTTAGCACCTGTTAAACTCGTTTGCTAAAATCAAACGGAAAACTAAGCCTAAGAATATAGTAGAAGAAAAAAAAAAGTTGTTTCAAATTTTATTGTCTTTAATGATTTTCTATTTTTACATTTAAGTCTTCTCGTTTTGATGAATGACTAAGCTAAAAAGTTTAACGTTAATTTAACAAAAGTTTGAGAAAAATTAAAAAAATAACAAGGGAAAATTATCTGAATGGTCCATGTAGTTTCACCCGAGTCTCGATTTAGTCCCTCTAGTTTCAATTGCACTCCAACGAACCCTTTAGTTTCAATTTTGGTCGAATTAAGTCCCCGACGTAAACTTCCGTTAGCAAACTTAACGGAATTCCCAATTTGGGGTTTTTTTGAGGGTCGAACTCGTCTTTTCACCCACCCTTCTTCTTCCCCAATTTGAAACCCTAATCCTAACCCTAAATCGACCCGATCCATGGCCTTCGGCGCCGGATTCCGCCGCAATGCCGACCCGACCTCCCATCTCTCTCTCTCTCTCTCTCTCTCTCTCTCTCTCTCTCTCTCTCTCTCTCTCTCTCTCTCTCTCTCTCTCTCTCTCCACCGTAGTCCACCTTTGTAAGCCCTAAACCACCATAATCGAAAATCCATCTCATCTTTCACACCCCAATTGGTAAACCCATTCTCTTCCCCAACCCAACACCAGCAATACCCACACCACCTAGACCTCCATAACCCGACCTCCTATCTCTCACAAATTGATCCTCATATCTCTCTCTCTCTCTCTCTCTCTCTCTCTCTCTCTCTCTCTCTCTCTCTCTCTCTCTCTCTCTCGGTTCCATAAAACCCACCAAATACTCCTCTCACCCGAAGAAAATCAACCAAACCACCAAAATCTTCACCAATCGGTCCTGGAAAGGGTGGGTTTTGGTTGGTTTGGTTCGGGTGAGAGGAGTATTTGGTGGGTTTTGTGGAACCGAGAGAGAGAGAGAGAGATATGGGGATCAGTTTGTGAGAGATAGGAGGTCGGTTATGGAGGTCTCGGTGGTGTGGGTATTGGTGGTGTTGGGTTGGGGAAGAGAATGGGTTTGCCGATTGGGGTGTGAAAGATGAGATAGATTTTTTATTATGGTGGTTTAAGGCTTACAAAGGTGGACTACGGTAGAGAGAGAGAGAGAGAGAGAGAGAGAGAGAGAGAGAGAGATGAGAGGTCGGTCGGCATTGCGGCGGAATCCGGCGCCGGAGGCCATGGACCGGGTCGATTTAGGGTTAGGGTTTCAAATTGGGGAAGAAGAAGGGTGGGTGAAAAGACGAGTTCGACCCTAAAAAAAAACCCAAATTGGGGTTTTCGTTAAGTTTGCTAACGGAAGTTAACGTCGTGGACTTAATTCGACCAAAATTGAAACTACAGGGTTCGTTATAGTGCAATTGAAACTAGAGGGATTAAATCAAAACTCGGGTGAAACTACAGGGATCATTTGGATAATTTTCCCAAAATAACAATTTTGAAAAAGTTCAATTCATATGTGCCTGAGAATTTTTTTGGGGGGAATTAAAAATGACTCATAATTTCAAACGTGGTAAGAATTGTGGGACGAAGGGAGTGAAGAACCCAAGTAGGGTGGCCGCCCAACGATAGACACAAATCACAATACTCCCTCGTACATTTGTTGTGGTTCAAATATTACTAAAAAAAAAAAAAAACATTGATAGCTTGTTCCACAAACCGTCTTTTTCACTAAAATAGTCTTTTACGGATCCGGGGGTGGGTGTTGTGCGGTAAAACGACGTAGTTTTTGACACACATCTGAAGCTTCCAAAGACTTTGTTTGGAAGAAGGAAAAAACCACTACAAAGTGCCTAAACCCTAAACCCAAAGCGCCTAAACCCAATGTGCCTAAATCTAAGTGCCTAAAACCACTATATCCTACCCCAAAGAGCCTAAATCCCCTAAAATTGAACCTCGAAATAAACTCTCCAAACAGGGCATATTGAAGTGTACCAAGAAAATGAAAAAAACTACGTCGTTTTGCCGCACAACATGTACCGCACAACACCTTCCCGGATTCGTCTTTTACTATTTTTTTTTTTTTTTGCTTTTTGAGTTAATATATTGTGAGAGAATAACATGTTTTGTAGAAAATAAAAAGACAATAAAAGACAGTTAGACTTTTTGATCAGCACGACATCACTTTGTAGTGGGATTCGCATCATTTCAACCAATAGGAGGGAGGGGCAAAAAGAAAAAGAAAAAACGGTCGTGTTTTGTTAGATAGTTTAGTTTAGTTTGATGATGTCATCACATGTAATGAGTGGAGAGAGATAGAGAGAGAAATGAGAGAAATGATGATGTCATCAAAACAAAAACTAAAACTAAATTGGGAAACGAACAGGGCCAACAATTTTTTGGACAATCCTAACTTTCGTGAGGGGGGGAAAAGAGTGAAGAACACACGTGGCTCATATTTTTGGACAATTTTTCGAAGACGCTTTTACATTCACTCTCACTCAGGGGTGGAGGGAATGAAGGACCAGGGGGGTCACTTGCCCACCCTGGAATTTTATCAGCTAGAGCCTTTTTTTTTTTTTTTTTTTTCAAGCCTACTCAAATGGGGATTTGTGCTTGTTGTTCCAACCCAGCAAATCTATGGGGGACTGGGCCCTTTTAGTTAATTACTACAAGAATGCCATCCATATAAATCAGTAAAGTCCAACAAAATTACTTCGCGTACGCACGTCTGCGTATGCGATATGCACGGATGGTGCATCTTGACCGTCCGTGCATGAAATCAACGCTCCGAATTTTAAATAAACTATTCGTGCACCGTTCGTGCATATCGCGTATGCACGCATTCGTACACGTAGTTGCGTTCAAAGTCCAAAATCCATCCCATTGATCCCAACTGTTTCTCTCTCTAGGGAAGTGTGACCATCAGCGATTCAGCATTTCCATTTAGGCCATCGCACGCCATTTTAATCACTGAATATGTTTTGTTTTTGAAACTAGGGCTTTTGAATTTTGATTGTGAAGTGTTTACTCCATATGATGATTCTGATTTCTTCAGTTATTGTTGTTATTATGTGAGATCATTAGGAATTTTCACTTGTCATCATGTAGAACTTTAAAAAAAAAAAAATTAGCAACGAATATTTAGAATTTTGTTCATATGTTTAGGAGTTTTGGGGATATATTATGCTACAACTTTTGTATCTAATGGAGAATATTTGAACTTTTGTGCTTAGGTACTTTTTTAATCGTATTTTATTGTCGTTCATTGTAAAAGATGCCCCCTCTATATAAAATTTCTGGCTCCGCCACTGCTCTCATTCTTACTCTTACGCACGCGAATTACGTGACTTGGGGTCCAAACCACCACTTATATTTTTCCTTGTCCCGACATATTCACGTGGAGCGGCGCCATGGCCTTTTTCTTTTCCCGCCAAACAAAATCATTCAAACTCCCCAGCGCACGTTAGCCTACATTCCCTTTACACAACCCTCCCCTTCCCCCTCATCTTCTCCCACCATTTCTCCAAAATCTCAGATCTCCAATGGCAAACCCCACAAATTACTCCCACACAGAGCGCATCGTCCTCCTCATAGACCTCCACCCTCTCCTCCAAAACCCTAACCCTAACCCTTACCTCACCTCCATCCTCACCGCATCCCGAACCCTCCTCACTTTCCCTCCTCTCTCCTCCTCTCTCTTCGCCTTCAAGCTCTTCTTCTCCTCTCTCTCCCCTCTCCTTTCCTCCTCCTCCCTCCACCGCCTCCTCAACAAACCCTCCCCCACTTCTCTTTCTTTCAACAGCCCTCCCGAAACCCTAAGTTCCCTCTCCAAAACCCTAGACTCTCTCTCTAACTCTCCAATTACAACTGAATTGGCGAGTTCCCTGCCTCGTGCAGCGCATGTGACCGGTTCTTTGCTTCGGATCGTGCACGATTACGGCTGGGAACTGCAAAGTGAAAATCTTTCAGGTACGTTGCATGATTCTTCCCCCGTTGTTGCTCGATCGAATTTGGTTCTTCTGTTGTCGCCGATTAGTAGATCATTGAGATGTTTAGCTGAGTTCATGAATGTTGACGTGGACAATGAATTATTGTCGAACGTGGATGCGTTTTGCCAGAAATTTCGCGAGATTTTTAGTGCTGTGAATCATGCTTATGTTGATAGAGATATTCACTGTAGCTGGATTGATGTTAAGTTTGATGTGGAGTGTAGTGAAGAAAAGGCGGAGACAGATGAACCTGTGTTGGAAATGGGGATTTTTAGAAATGGGATTAGGAGTTTAGGTTGGGGTTTTTGTTCATCTGATTCAATTATATTAGGTTCTGCTCTTATCCCCTTTGAATTGATTTACTCAACAATTGGCATTTTATTGAACAGTCTGTATTCTAAAGACTTGTGTAAACCTATCAATGCACAACTTTCTCTCGAGATCTCCGATGTAAGGGGAAAGCCTTTAGAATGCAACTGTTGTGATCTTGAATTGCTCAATTTGAAGAACCCACCTAGACTCATGCCAGCTGATATTGTGCATACCCTAGAATTGGGAAACTTGGAAAGTGAAGCACTTGAACAGGATAAAAGGTTTCACGGACGATTTGATCATGGAAATACAAAGCTCCATATTAAAGCTGTTCAGGAATGCAATGAGGATGTGAGAATCACGGCGTCCGCATCTAATCTCATTTTAGTACGAAGCCACTCAAGAGAATCGGGGAAAAGTAAGAAGAAACGTTGCAGCAATTTCTTTGCTGATAGGGTTCTTGATATACTATCGAGTGAAATGGGTGACTTCATTGATAGAGAAACCACACCTATATGGCATATTCTGTTAAGTTTTCTTTGCAGAAAAGGGTACAGAGCTCTAGTGTCTCTTTCAAATGGAAATGGGGAGTCATTCATGGGTATCCTCAAGCCTTATACAGCTCATTTGGCTCTTCTCTCTATCCTAGATGATGGGTATGTCATGGAGCCTCAATTTCGGGGATTGGAATTTCCCAAGTTACGTGATAATGTTTGCAAGCTCTATGCTGTTATGGACAATGCAAATAAAGTAAGCTCTCAATCAGGAACTTTGTCATCCAAAAATAACGTCCCACTAGGTGATCCAAACAGAAAAAAGAATAGAAAACATGTGTACCAGGACTTAACCTGGATCTCCTTCTATAAGGCAGCCTTCGAATGCTCTGGATTGGAGTTAGAGGAGGCTTACTTTACATGCAAATCTACTAAGTCAAAGAAGTTGAAGTTTTTGAAATGCTGGATGAAACAGATCACCAAGGGTAGCTCTGATTGCTTAGCAGAAGCAGATGAATCAAAGTCGAGTCATCACATTGGAAGAGAAATAGAGGAAAGAGTAACGGGAACAGACCAAGACATTGAACAATCAATCCCATTGTTTTCTTCAAATGTACCTTCTAAAGTACAGGGGGGAACTCCTTTCGTGTCTTGTTCAGAGACTTCGGAATCCTTCTTCAGTAATCTTCCTACGAGGATTCGAGATGGTCTGGAATCCAAAGGAGTGGACTTGCAGATATTGGCTGAAAGAGTTGTAAAATTGTCCGTTTACTGGTTATACCAAAAATATGAAGCTGATAATAGCATGGAGAACAGAAGCCCAACAGTAAAATCAGATGATTCCTGTGACAAGATAGTTGCTGGTAAATTGACAAAACTTTTACTAAAGGAGCCCAAGGAAATGAAGGAGAAGCACAAGGATAATTATCCATCCATTTCAGTGTCGGATTCACGATCTACAAGCTTTCCTTTGGAAAATGTAGTTAGAGAGTATCCTTAAACAGTTAAACCTCTTTATGCACATACATATTGCTAAAATCTATAGATTTCTTTATTGGATAATAGATTTGAGTCTGCTACGAGGCATACGTTGGTGCTCTTGTTAACTTGATATATTCATGCAAGATAACAAATTTGGTCCATTTTTTAAAGCATTTTCCTTAATTAGTGCAAGATATGAATTGCAAGTTTTACTTCGGATGGAGATACTCAGGTCAGAAGTTGCAGCGACTATTGATTCATCTACAAAACGCAAGCTTGTGAAGCAGGTTTGCTTGCTTTTAGATATCATTCAGTATATTGTGGAAGGAGGCTTTCATGGGCATCTGAACCTGCATGATTATGTTGAGAAAACCATAAAGACCAGGTATGGTGTGTGTAAAGGACCCAAATTAACTAGTACTTGAGCTTCTTTTGAATTAACATTAACATTTCTTTCTTGTTTTGTTTACTTGTCAAGAAACATATTGCTTTGCATTCTTAGTTTAACTTGCCTGAGTATATGCATGGAAAGAATGCAGGTGTATACAGGATTGAGAATAGAAACTTGATCTATTGAATACAATTATTTTCTCCTTTTTTGATTTTAAGGTATGTAAGCATTCATTTTGCTTGTATGAACTTGATCTAGTGATACAATTTGTTTCATTCTTAGAATTGGTAAAAGAAATTCAAACTTAAAATACATCAAATTTAGAATACATCTCAATTAGCTCTTTATCAAGCCTTTTCCTCATGGGGCTCTGAAATCTGAATCATGTTAATCTCCTTCTACGTGAAACTGTTAACAGGTTGCCAATTACAAATAGGACTTTTAAATTCTTATAGCACAAGAAAGTCTAGAAAGCCAATCATGGGATATTGTAGTACTGAAAATATATTGCTCAAAGGAATTTGTACTGTTCTACTGGATATGGCTGGTATATTCCTTGTTCTGAAAGTATATTTCGCATATTCCTTGTAATACGAAGTATATTTTGTGCAAAGCATACTAACAGCCCTGGAGACATTAAACGTCATCAGTAGTCTCTAGTTGTTTATCGGTCCTTCGGCAAGATTATAAGCTTCATTATGTCAGTTCTATGTTTGCAAGATGCTGGTCATTATTGCATTATCCCCTGAAGTTAGAAACAGCACTTAGATTAAAATGAGGTTTGAATGCCTAAATTTGCAGGTACTCACATGTTCTGGGAAATGTGGTAAATAAAATCTACACACAAATGGATCTGTTGCCGTATAGTGATGAAAATGAATACCCGAATCTGCTACTCAACAGCGAGGACAGTAATCACTCTTGGAGAGAGAAAGACAGATGTGAGACGGCTGAAATTAACAGAATTCCCAATTCAATCTCAGCAGATGACGAGTCTTCCCAACCACTGGAACTTGATTTGGAGAGTCCCCCAGATGTCAAGAGAGTGGAGCATGTCCGCAAGTTAAGCGAGGCTCAGGAGAGGAGAGAGAGGGCTCGAAGATTTGTTTCCTTCACAACATGGGTGCCAGATTTGCAGAGGGTTTGGGCCCCCAAGCAGCCCCCAAAGGCAATAAGAGCAAAATCTGAATCTTCGAAGAGACGACCAAAGAGGAAGGAAAGAAGTAGGGGAAACCGCGATGTAGTTTGTGAGACCCCGGCAGTGTGTGAGACCCCTGTGATGGGGCATAAGCATAACGGGACTAACACCTCCATTTCTGTTTCGAAGGCCTTGTTTCAAGATGACGGATGATGCAAAAGGTCCAGCAACATTTCTGATTTGCCAGAATAACGAAGTACACACAAATTTGTATGTAATAACAAGTAGCATCACATGCATACCATAGTTTCAACCCAGATTAACCGATATTTGCCCATTAGAGTCGTATATCTTGTGCCACCGATAAAGTTTTAGTAATCTTAAAATTGTTTGACCTCAAAATGTTGTATCACTGGGCTTATATAGTTACCATGTACTTCAAGTATTGTATAATAAAATGTATCTTGGATCTAGATTTGAACGGCTTGCTTTCTTTATCAGATAGTCATCTTGTGTCACGGAGTAATTATTCATAGTCCGGGAGCGTGGCCATATGATGTTCCGGATCATTCTAACACAACACGTTTGAGTGGGGTTCATGTACTTAGTCGAGGACCCTAAGAGAATGTGTGATGTTGAAGTGCCCCCGCAGCACCACATGATTGTGCTCCGGGAGCACCGAGTAAATAGATTTTGTCATGCGTGCTTATAGACTCATCGAGGGAGTTCATGGACGGCGCAATTTCGAGGAGTTGATAACACTCCATGTGAAATAATCTTGTTAGGAGTCTGAGTGAATTAATTCAAGTACTGGTTATAGACTTATAGTGGCTCAGCTATAGCAGATTTAGACAATTTCAGGAATCCGAGTTTATATTGGCTTGATCTTATTCGAGATTAATTACATAACCAAAATAATCTTGAACTATTCAACTTATCCATAATGTTTCGACAAATTAAGTTATTTAAGATGTCTTCGTATTCATCTCGATTAGTTGATTAAGAAATTTTTTTTGGACCACTTGAGAGATTTTAAAAAGTTGTTTTGAACCTATTTCAATTGTTTTCGACTTAAAATGGACACAGGCTTGGTCCGATCAAGTCGAAAAGACCAAACTTGAAAACTCAATTTCAGACCCAAAAGTCGAGCTTTGCAGCCTTAAGGTCTTGACTATCGTGCCGCAATCTTCTACGTGACGTCAAACTAGAGTTGTGACTGTTCGATGTACAGGGCAATAAAAAAAATTCAGTTTGTTTTTTCCGTTAAGAGTAACAACTAACAATGGGCACAATGCAAGTTTAAAGATCTATACCCACTTACATTTTGTGGCAACTGGAAAATTGTTGGTGGAAGCTATTAGACAGAAATAGGCAAAATGATGTCATACACGAATCCGAGGGTGTTGTGCGGTAGGTGTTATGTGGCAAACCTATATCATTTTGCTCGTTTTCTTAGTACACCTCCAAGGCTTCCAAGGACCCTATTTGGAGAGTTATTTTGGAGTTCCATTTTAAAGTATAGTAGGTTTAGACACTTTCGCCCTGTTTGTTAACGAGATATGTATATAAGGGGAGAAATGGGATATAATAAGAGGCGGATATAGAGGTGGATATGGTTAGAGGGGTATTATTTTAGAAGGGGAGACTAAAAGTTATTCACTGTGTTTGGTTTAGAATTTTGAGAAGAAATTTTTTGAGATAGTGTTTGGATGAGTTTTTGGAAAAAGTAATAATTAGAGAGAGGTGTAATGATTGGAGAGAGATAGAGAGAAATGAGAATTAATGATTGGAGAAAGGGGTATGAGTAGAGAGAGAAAAGTGATTAATGATTGGAGAGATGAGAGATGGGGAAGGAATCTTTTTGGAAATTTTTTTGGAAATGTGAACCAAACACAGCCATTGTGTTTGTTTTGATGTTGTGGAGGAGGGATATGAGGGGTTGGATAATGTGCAATATTGTGAATTTCCCATTTTGCCCCTAAATTATTGTTTGCTTAATAATCTCTTTACAAAATTGCCGACCAAACTGGAAATGAAATCAACGCCAATCAGCCATGATACTCCACATCCCAAAATACTCCAAATTCAGAAATCATAAATTCCCGTTCCTATTTCCAAAGCATTCGGTCAAAAATCGACAAACAACAATGGAGTTCCAGATTTCAACCAACAACAATTCGGTCCCCTTCGAGTGCGAGTTCGTCTAAATCGCCGAGTTCGCCGGAGACCATCACAGCTGTGGGTTAAAAAAAAAAACATTCGAGTTTGTCGTCGTTGATTTCAGATCTAAAACCACAAAAAGCTGAGAACCTCTGATCTCTCTATAAAATCATAAAAAGGCAGTCCGGCCATGGGTTCTGAGACCTAACTCTAGCCATGGGTTAGTCGACCATGACCAGTCCGGTCATGGGTTCGTCAGCCATGGGCAGTCCAGCCATGGGTTCGTTGGCCATGGGCAATTCTTCTTTGTCGATCTTTTCATCCGGCGTTGGATTCCTCCAGTTCTCTTCTTCTTCCTCTCTCTCTCTGTGAGGAGCAGGCTTGCGGGGCCATGGGTGTTTTGGTAATGTTTGCCCGGATATAATTTAAATTGGGGGAGGGGGTGCCTAAATATAAAGCCTCTGCAGAAGGATATAGAAATCTCAGGCAAATTTTATCCGGGACAGTGAGAATCAAACAAACACTGGATATGGGTCTCCCAGATATCTATATCCATAAGAGCATCTCCACTCTTGGACCAAATATTTCACCAAATTTAAATTTGAGTAAAAATCACCCAAAAACCCACTCCACTCCTTCACCAAATTTGCTCAAATTTTTCACCAAATTTGCTCAACACCAAATCCTTCACCAAATTTGCAACCCCTCTTTTTGTTCAAATCAGTGTACTATTTGCTCTTGTTTCATTGTTTCGGCAGATGAGGAAGGTGAGGAAGATGAGAAATTTGTTCACTGTTTTCACTAGAGGCAAAATGAAAAAAAAAACTGTTTTTAAAAAATGGTGGGAAAGTTTTGGAGCCAAAATGGAAAAAAAAAAAAACTGTTTTTGACAAAATTTTAACTAGAATTTGGTAAAAATGGTGGTTTCCCATTGGAAGGGTTGGTATCAAATCAAGTTTTTGACCAAATTTTTCCTCAAATTTGAGTAAAAATTTGGTCCAAGAGTGGAGATGCTCTAACAACTCTATATCCCTCCTCTATATACCGCTGCCAAACAAGGCGTTTAGGTTTAGGGTTTAGGCACTTTTGTAATGGTTTTTTCTTCATCCAAACAAAGCCTTGGAAGCTTCAGAGGTGTTTCAAAAAATCAAGCAAAACGACGTAGTTTTGCCGCATAACACATGTGCACAGCACCTCCGGATCTACACACGTGGGTTTACACCTTCTCCCACACTGCCTACCTGGCACATGGGCCCGCCGCATAACACCTGTGCACAGCGGATCCAGCTGTGGTGCCCCAAAGTGGTATTGGGGCACCGGTGCCCCCGTTTTTTCTCAGCCTTTGGATATTCTAAGTTGATCTCAGCCATTAATTAGGCACTTCCCTCTCTCTCCTATAACCTGCACAACCGGTTGAAATTTCTGAAAGCCCTAGAAACGTTTGTCTCTCTCTCTCTCAACCCTCTCCTCTCCTCACTGTACTCTGGCCTCATCCCTCCATCTCTGCTACTACCTTCTCTCCATCTCCTCGGGGACCCAGAAAAAGATTTGATCGCCATGGTCACAGAAGACTTAAAGACTGTTCTCCATCGTTTCAATTGGCAGCGGTTGTGGACTGTCTCTCCTGGTGACCTCCCTCTTTCTCTCTGTTTGTCTGTCACTTTCTTGATTTTGTTGGGAAACGAACCAAACACACGCAGAAATGCAGGGAAAAATAAAATCATTCGTAACAAGAAAGTATGGTAGCAGTTTTGCACTCACGCCAGTTCGTCTGTACTCTCGAATGACGAAAAGAAAACAAACTCAGCTGCTAGATTAACCACATTATTCATGTCAAGGTTTATTCAACTTATTACCGTAGGTTCCCTTAGTCATATTTGTTGGGTCTGTGAACTTGTGGGAGCAGGGCCGGTCCTGATGTTTGGGTTGCCCTAGCCAAACCCCGAGCTTGGTTGCCCTCATACCAGTAAGTCATAAAAAAAAACATACAAATAAAGGTACAAAGCAAAATCGGGGTTATATTTATGTTTTTAGCTTGAATAACATTAAAAAAATTCAAAATCAATATGTAACATTAGCACGATCTGATATTCACACACACACACACACACACAGAGTAGGCTTTTTAAAGAATTGAAACCCTTGATTTTGTGAATTAGGAGAGTTCCAGAGAGTTGCGATTTCGGAAACCCTCAAAGTCTTTCTTTTTCCTTGTTGAAAGAAGCCGATCTCTATGAAAGAGAATGGATGAATGGGTTTTGTCATTTTGGACTTCGGCTAAAAATGGGTTTTGTCATTTTGGGCCTTTTATATTTTAAACTCTATGGGCTTAAACACTTAAATAATTCAGCCACTATATAAATATTATTTTTTTCGTAACTAAAAGGGGCGGGAAAAAAAATAAAAGGCAAGACGGACGCCTTGGGCAAGAATTGAACACCAGTCAAGCGGGTTATAGAAACTTGAAGGAGACCATCACGCCAAGCATTACATTTGTGACGTACAGGAAACTTTTTACCATTTATATGTAACTTACGTTTTTTTTTTTTTTTTTTTTTTTTTTGCGGAGAGTTGCCCTTGCCGAGGGGGGTTGCCCTAGCCCAAGGTCTTGCCAGGCTTGGGTCAGGGCCGGCCCTGTGTGGGAGATAAGTCCTGTGTGGGAGAGGTTCGTCATCTTCTGGGCAGCTTTGGAAGAGGAGTGGAGGAGGAGGAGGAGGTCTGAGCAAGGTTGAAGGACCACCACTTAAATAAAGAAAAGAGGCTGGGAGAGATAACTCTAGGTCCCCAGCGGAGTCGCCAATTGTGGGGGGCGCTTCACCGGAATGAACTCCTTGGCTGTCTGGTGCTGCACTGAGAGGGAGGAGCTGGGATGGACCTCGCTGAAACCTTAGAGGCTCGTCGGAGAGGAAGGCTAGAGCTCTTGGGGTACGCCGGAGGAGGACCTGCACGTTAGTGCCTGGCCCGGACGGTGGTGGTCCGGGGAGGCACTCCGATGGCTAAGTCAGCAACGGGGATAGAAGTTTAGTGGAGAACTAGAGAGAGGAGGTGCAGCTGAATGTTCAATGTCCACAGAGAGAGAGAGAGAGAGAGAGAGAGAGAGAGAGAGAGAGAGAGAGAGAGAGAGAGAGAGATCTCCCCTTTATTTATGAAGGGGGTGAGGGACATATTTATAGGCGAGGGGCCTCACGCGTCCCGTCTTTATCATTGCATTGAATACATGGATTGACATATGTCCCTCAAGTGGCGCCTCGGCCGCTCCCCAGTGTCGTCACCTGTCACTGATATTCCCATCAATCAAGTCCCCCCCCCCCTCTGCAGGCGTAGGCTGCAGGGTTGGTGGCTTGCCATAAATGCGATGCAGATGGGGTGGTTGAGCCCATTGATGAGCCGCTCAGACTGTCAGACGTGCCTCGATCGAGCCCCTGACATCTGACGTGACCCCCCCGGTACCGAGGTCAATCGACTCGTCCCGGGAGGCGCTCGGGAACAGGCCCCTGAGGGCGGCTATCTAGAACTCCCCGGAGCAGGCCCCTGGGGGTCTAGCCGAGGCCCCAGGGTTCTCGAGTCCCGAGCCCCTCTCCTCACCGAGACCCCGGCTAGGATATTTGCTGGCCTCCCCGGGAGGCTATTCAGCCAAGACTAGGGGTTCCGAACCCTTCTGTGCTGCTTCGGCGAAGGTGGTCCCCCAGACCCCCGCCCCCTTCCCGGGGGGGGGGGGGGGGGGGTGGCCGAGGACAACGACCCCTTAGGTCTCTCGGCCGCTACAAGTTGTTAGGTTTGCCAACTTATAACTATATTGATCAATTTTAAAATGGTTTGATCAATCACTTAAACTCTTAGTCGAATGACTCTAACTGCAACCGATAATTATGATTAATCGTCAATCGAGCACTACCCAATGTCAATTGCAACTATTAATCGTTACAATATCACGTTAATCAATTGCGAAAATAAATTTAATTTCTTGTTTTGCACTTAAATCTGATTGAATAATCCAATTGTATTAAATACTTTATCTTAATTCAGTAGAAGGTCCTACTAAATTATTTAATATTTATTACTTATTGATTTATCATTTTTCATCCAACATTTATTACAATTATTGTAGCGTGTGTTTAAATAAAAATTATTTTTGTAAATTATCAAAAATAATAAATAAATATCCTTTTTCACATGGTCATCATATATTTAATAATTATTGAAAGGTAAATTATTTAAAATTATTTTAGTGTAATTTAGAGATTATTATTATTATTATTTTTGTTGTTGTTGTTATTATTATTATTATTATTATACAATTAATATTTTTTATTTCAAAAAATTGTTCTAAGAAATATTCCTACACAAATTAAAAAATTTAATTAAAGCCTTTTTTTACCTCATTTTTTAATGTTGCCCACTACAAAAAAGCGTAGCTAAAGGACAAAATTTGGAGTGGATTAAATAAAAAATGGTGTGGTGATATAACAACCCAAAAAGTAAGAATTTTCCCTCTCAAAATGGTGACTTGCTACCGGATTGACCAGTCACCTTATTTTGTGGTAAGTATTCCCTTATTTCGTGGTAAGTGTTGTCTTATTATGTGGTAATACTTAGCTTATTTGGTGGTATATATTTCCAGTTTTCATGGTAAGTAAAGTGCGAGTTTTTTGGTAGGAAAATCACAAAACCACCTCGTTTTTTGGCAAAGTCACTTACTTTTTGGGATTCAATGTCTGAGATTCATTTATTTTAGATCCAATGGTCCAAATTTAGTGGGCACCGGTGCCCCAATATCACATTGGGGCACCATAGAAAGATTCGTGCACAGCACCTCTGTTCCAAATTTCAAAATCGTAAAATCGACCTGAAACTGCTTTCTCTCCAAAGGAAAAGCGACAGAGCAGAGAAGAGAGGAACAGACGAAGACGAGCTTCACCGGAGTATTTACAAGGCTCACTCTCACCGCATTGTATGTTTTAGCTACATGCAGATTTTTCGACATTCTCTAGATTGTGTTGATGTTATTTTAACCAACATTGCTCATTAATTAGGTAGCTGTAAGTAAACAACTTGACTGCAAATCTACTTGAGACCTAAAGGATAAACTACAACAGGAAGTATGACGGAAAAGGAAAAAGGATCTGTCCTACAATTTGCACCTTCCAAAGTGCTGTTGACGAGGGTTTCTGGCATAGATTATCTTCACTAAAGCTCAACAAGTTCGGAATTGATGATTCCCCCATTCCCATTACTGGTATACATCCTTACTACCTTTTTCCATAAAATTTCTTTTAATAACTGTATTTTTTGAATTATGATTGAAGTATCGGATCACTGCAGCCACATCGTGCATGACATGAATTTTGTTGAAAGTTCTCAATTGTGACATGGATGGCCATCGTGGCGTTCCATTAGCAAATGTTAATTTTGCATGAGGCGTTGACAAATTGATTTGTCAGTTTATTATTTTCTTGGTTGAAATTAGATAGCTGGAGACCTACTGAGACTAATTTTGGGTCCCTTTCTCCTCAACGTTTTTTTTTAGAGCAAGATATTGGCATTAGGTAACTCTTGAGAAGCTAGCAATGTATAGTGGTGAAACTAAGTCTTCAGACGTGATGCTCTTGAAAGGAGTTTAATCTTTGTCATGCGAGTTTACAAACAAGAGCTTGGCATAACCAACATGAGAGTTATTCCTGACTGGCTGTGACCTATTATCAGCAGGATCTTGCACGAGTCATAGTCAGTTGATATCAGGCTTTGAGGAAGTCATGAATTGATATTATAACTTTGTGGAAAATCCCCTTAGCTGACCTCAAAAGTGGGGATTACTCTTACTGTTTTTAGGTTCTTTTTCTTTGAATTCTGTGATAGAAAATTTATAGGGTTTTTTTAATTTTAGAGTTGTAGTTTGGGAAAAGATGCTGACTTGATTTTAATTTCCAACGTAATGTATGTGAGAAACAAAATAATCATGTCATAGACGTTCTTGATTTCTCGATATTGGGGTGCAATTTGTGATATGTATATCGAGATAGTGTTTGGCTTTGCTTTTTGCCTTTGGTGGATTTCTTGTCCCCTTCCTCTTGTATCTTATATATCTTTGTAGAAGGTTTTCTTCTCATATAAAAATATTATGATATAATCTGTGGCAGGTTTCTACGCACCTTGCACCAATTCTCGAGTATCAAATCATTTAAGCCTTATTGCTGAATCCCTGCCACATGAACCAAGTGAGCAATCATCAGTGACAACAAGCCTTGGCAACAGGAACAGATGTTCTGTCCCTGGCATTCTATTTAATACAAATACCCTGGAGGGTTTCCATGCCCTCGACAAACAGTGCTTGTTAAAGGCAGAAGCAAAGAAGGTACTTTGTTCAGTCAAGTATTACTATAGATTAGCACTTGCATTTCCTATTTTTTACCTAAAGTCTGATATTTTCACATTGAATATCAGATTTGGGATGACATCCATTCTGGAAAAGCTGAGGCGGACAGTGCAGTACTATCAAGGTTCCTTCTTATATCATTTGCAGACCTTAAAAAGTGGAACTTTCATTACTGGTTTGCATTCCCTGCTCTGGTGCTTGATCCTCCTGCAACCTTGGTTGATTTAAGGCCAGCTTCCCAGTGGTTGAGCCTAAAGGAGGTGCTGGGAGTGTCAATGTTTCTTTCTTTCTTTTTTTGATCGGCTGGGAATCTCTATATTTCTGCAAATGTAGTTCTCAATTTTCTTAGCAATTTTAACACAGAGGTTATCATGATGGCATGTAGGCTGAATCACTGTCAGCAGCTTGTAACAAGTGGCGTAACTCAAGTGTAACAGCAGGTAATGATCCCAGTATTATTTAAATCTCATTGAAACAAATGATGGATGCCATTTTTATCTGTATGAATTTCTAAAGTGTACAAGTCTGCTGCAGATGTTCCATTTTTTCTGGTCTCTATTGCTTCAAATTCACACGCTACTATTAAGCATCTGAAGGAATGGAGATCATGCCGACAAGATGGTGATAAGGTCTGTCCACATATTGGCTTTTTCTTCACACATGACTAGGACAGTTTGTTCAAGCGCTCAGTGCATTGAAACCTGATTTATGTCAAGATTTTAGATGCCTCTTACTTGATACTTCATTGCATGTTACTGGCAGTTCCTATTTGGCTTTTACGACCCATGTCATCTTCCGACTAACCCCGGATGGCCTCTACGCAACTTCCTTGCTCTTATTTGTTCAAGATGGAATCTAGAGAAGGTTTGCTTCTTTTGCTACCGTGAGAACCGTGGATTTGCTGATCTCAGCTTGTCCCTCATTGGTGAAGCCCTGATATCAATTTCACAAGGTAGAGCGGCAGAAATTGGGTAAAACCTCTCTTCTGATTAACACTTCCTCTTTTTACTATTGAATTTTGTTTTTGCACGGAACAATATTTCTTCAGGATGGAAAGATCCTCAACAAGTGCCTAATGTGGTGGGATGGGAGTTTAACAAAGGGAAGAAGGTGTCAAGGTGTATTCCTTGCTCAATCCATGGATCCAATTAGGTATATTTGTTGGTTTTCCCACTCGATAGTCCAGATTAGTATTACTTAGCTGCTTTCTTAACATTTAGAGATAATATGTGAACAGGTTAGCAATATCGGCTGCAGATTTGAATTTAAAACTTATGAGGTGGCGTGCTTTACCATCCTTGAACTTAAACATCTTATCTGCAACTAAGTGTCTTCTCTTAGGGGCAGGTACACTTGGATGCCAGGTTGCTCGCATGCTTATGGTGAGTGAATGAGACTTTAACATTAATCTTCCATTCTATTGCCCGTATAACAGAACTTAACGTGCAACTGCAGGCTTGGGGTGTTCGAAAAATTACTCTGCTCGACAGTGGCAAGGTGGCTATGTCTAATCCATTGAGGCAATCTCTTTACACATTTGAGGACTGCCTCAATGGTGGCAATTTTAAAGCAACAGCAGCGGTTAAAAGCCTGGAGAGAATATTTCCAGCTGTGGTAATTGATATTACTGCATCTGCCTTATTCAACCTGGTCAATTTTTAGTGCCTTATAATCATGACTAGCCTGGTATAATTTTGGGGCCCATTTGTAATAGCTTAAGCTTGTCGTACGAGTGATGGCTTAACATGGTAGTATGGTACCAGAGCTGGTTTCTTAGAGGTCTTTGGGTTCTAGTCTGTCTATTTGCATGTGTTCACCTTTTGCATTCTTCTTCTCTGTTTTTATTCTGCTTCTCTGTCAATTGGATTGTTGCATCTCCACATTCAAGACTGAAGGAGGTCGTTGGCTAGTTTGATATGCAGGCCCAGTTCTTAAAAGCTTAAGTTTTTCGGACAATTGGTTACTTAACATAAACAGTCCATCTGTTGGTTTTATTCTCAGGAAGCTGAAGGTGTTGTGATGGGAATTCCAATGCCTGGGCATCCGGTGCCTAGCCAAGAAGAGAGAAGTGTGCTTGAGGATTGCAGACGGCTACAAGTTTTAATTGATTCTCACGATGCTATTTTCTTGTTGACTGATACTAGGGAGAGTCGATGGCTCCCTGCTCTTCTCTGTGCCAATTCTAACAAGGTTGATGTCATCTATTCAGTTCTTCGATGGCATTTTACTGTGATGTTTTCCATCAAATTCCATTGTCTTGCTTAGTGGTCCCAGCTCCCTACAGTTTGTTGGGATATTTTTAATTAAAGGTTCTTATATTCACTTTTTTTTTTTCATTGTCAGATTGCTATCACTGCGGCTTTAGCATTCGATAGCTTCTTGGTTATGCGTCATGGCACTGGTCCTATCAGCACTGTTAATGACTTTGAAGCCGAGGATATGATAAAAAATTTCTTCTGAAATGGGGAATATCTCCCTCGGAGATGGAGACAGAGAGCAGAGATTGGGTTGTTACTTTTGCAATGACGTGGTTGCCCCTGTTGATGTAATATGTGAACCGCTATCTAAGTTCTGACTTTCACCCAGTGTAAATATATCTATGTATGTATCAGCACTGAATGCTCTTATCTTGTGCAGTCAACTGCCAACCGCACTTTGGACCAACAATGCACAGTTACGCGTCCAGGGCTTGCACCTATTGCGTCAGCACTTGCTGTTGAACTTTTAGTGGGTATTCTGCATCACCCTCATAGGTAAGAACTTAAACCTGTGTTAATAAAGCTTAGTTATTTGCTGATTTGTCTGAGTTTAGAGAAGAATAGCGGATGGGGGAGTTTGCATATTCGGAATTCATGGAAGAGAGAAGAAGATGAAAAAGAAAACCCACAAGAATAGTCCAGCTGTTTGATGGTTGTCAGTAGGAACAACCGTAAATCCGGAGGTCTTGTGTATGCAATGACTTGCGAGGGAAATGAGTTTCCGCTTGTCTTTCGATTGACGTTTTTTTCCTCTTCTTTTCAATCGGAAACCAAGCAAAGCAAAGAAGGAAAGAGGAAAAAAAGGCTTTCTTTTTTCTGCCTTCCTTTCTCTTCCATTGTAGATGACCCGATCACACCCTTGGGTTTTATTTTCAGGTCCTTGTCTATCTTCTTATCTTTGTCCCCCTGCAGGATATATGCCAAAGCTGAGTTTGCCAACTCTACTGATAGTGGAAGCACTGAGCAACCTCTTGGTATTTTACCGCATCAAGTTCGCGGATCACTCTCACAGTTTTCTCAGATGACACTTGTGGGCCACTCCTCGAGTAGTTGTACTGCCTGTTGCACCAATGTAAGTTTCCTGTACCATGAAATTTTGCTGAAGTAACTGTTTTATTTGTCTTCTTATTTTCCCTTTTTCGTTATATTTCAGGTGATATCAGAATACCGTAAAAGAGGCATGGAATTTATTCTTCAAGCCATTAATCATCCTACATATCTGGAGGATCTGACTGGACTAACAGAGCTGATGAAGTCCGCGAACTCTTTTGAGCTGGACTGGGATAATGAGGTAGATGATGATGATTGTATCGAAATCTAGGCGTTGGTTTTGTAATTAGAAGAATCTTTATTACTACCATCCGCCGCAATAGTTGCCAATTGTACAGAAACTGATTGGGAAAGCAATTGAAATTCACATTATTTTCTTGATTTCCGGATTCTTCTCTCACATGGTGTTGATCCTAACATAACGTCTAGATATATTTTTTAGGACATTGTAAGGAAATGTTTTCGTTGTATTTCGATGAAATCAAAAAAGAAAATGTGTATTTGCACCCCGCACTTCGTGGTGCAAATATGTTAGCATGAAAATGAACTACAGTATAGGTTACAGAAAATATGTTTTCTTTCAGCTCCTTTTCTGATTGATTCAGGTGCTAACTTTTCATTTTTCTGCGTATTAGAATGCCGAGTCGTGCTTCAAGGGAAGCTTCGTTATTGAAGGATGTATTCAGAATCTGGGATACAACTAATAAATAGCAGTTCATATTTACGGCTAGTGTGGTTATAAATCTATAAAAGATTCCCGCATCAATAGATTTAGGAACAACTATTTATTGAGGAAAATTTCGGTGGTATAAGAAACAAAGCTTGAATTTTTTAAAGAAAGGTTTTGTACTTTTTCTTGTCTAGCTTTCTTTCCATAAATCCAAGATTCTGATACAACCAAAGTTTTACAGTACACAAATGATATGTAGATGAGAAACATATGAACTTGAGAGTTCATACATGAAACCTCTAGCAAAGTTGATTAATTAGTGGTGGTTTCCCGAAGGGACTAATAGTCTGACAAAAATATGGATTTCGAGACCAATCATTCTCCTTGTATACATAAACTTTTAGGGCTAAAGGGGCTTAAAGATCCCCATGAACTGAAAACAATCCACACAAAATTGATAAACAGTCAACATAATTTTCTGAACACGGTCTTATAGATACTTTCATGGCACAATTTTATTTTTTTTTTCTTTCTCGTTTTTAAACCCATATTCAGGTCAGCACCTTCGACACCTTCGATTAGAAAACGAGAGAATAGAGATACTGAGTTCAATGGATTGAGTTTTGTTTGTGAATTTAAGAATTTTTCAAGTTCATTATTCCTAGGATTTCTCGTTTTTGTTAGATTGAGAAATTCTCATTTTGTGGCAATTGAGAGACTTTCAATTTTCTCGAAGTGATTGAACTTTGTTGAAAAAGTGATTGAATTCTTTTGGAAGTGTAATTTCCCAACATTGTCAAAATTGTGGTTGCAAATATTTGGAGTAAGAATTTCTCCCTTTAACGAAGGTCTGAGAAATTCAGCCCAATAAATTGAGGAAACTATGGAGAGTGATCAGGAGAATGATATTGCCATGAACAACAAAAATGACTGACATAATCATATGAAAACACACATAAAAATCCGTGAAAAACAAATTTATTCTAAAAACACTCTTTGCAGAATACCCTCTTAGTATGTCAATGAAGATAAAAGAGTGAATTAATTCACAAAACCACAAAAAGTAAGTAGACAACCAAAGCTATTTATTATTGCGCAGAACCACAAAAACTAGTTAGTTTTTTGAATAAACTGGCTTTTCACGGTTTTTTATGTGATGTATTGTAAGAGAATGACTTGTCTCAATTTTTGGAAAAAATAGTTTTTTGTTAGTGGAACACCCCAAGTAGACAACCAAAACGATTATTGAGAAGGAATTAGCCTATGAAACTCGAGTTGTCAATCAAATTAGTAGGATCACCCAGGGACACCAAATCAAACTCAGAATCGTCAACCAAGGCTCTCTTGTTAGGACCCGTCCCAGCTGACCTACTAACTCTTAACCTGATAACGTGGCTCAAAAGGTTAACATCGAGTTATACAGTAGCTGCTGCTCGAAATCATTTATATTTAATTTCCACTTTTCCTATCCCACCGATATGGGACTGGGGCTTACAGTCTCTCCACCTTGTGATGCAACGTCCCCCATTGCATTGGCCAGCAACTTTCCCCCAATGGCCATGATGTTACACTTAGTTCAGTACTTTGCTCCTAGTCAGGGATTCATGCGGTGGCTCATATAGATTCTAGACATGGCCCCCCACCATATAGACCGGGATTGTGCTCTGATACCACCTATAATGACCCGCCTCGGTTGACCTGCTAACCTTAGCCTAATCACGTGGCTCAAAAGGTTAACATCGAGTTATACAGTAACTGCTCGAAATCGATTATGGGTGTTCCACTAACAAAAAACTATTTTTTTCAAAAATCGAGACAAGTCATTCTCTCACAATACATCACATAAAACACCGTGAAAAATCAGCTTTTTCAAAAAATCACCTTAGTGGAACAACCCCTTGGGGTGTTTGGAAGCCTACTTTTCTGCTTTTCATTTTTTACTTTTTGGCTTCTTGGCTTTTTGGATTATTGCCAGAATGAGTTTTGAATATGAGAGGAGTGTTTGGGAGAAATGTACAGAATGTATTTTGCAAAAGTAGAGTGTTTGGGAGAAGAATGATGAAACTGAGTTATGAATTGATGTTTTATCATTTTGCCCTTGTTTATTTATTAAGGTATTTAAAATATGTACAAATTATTTCTAGCAAGTTTTTTAAAGACAATTTGAAAAATATTCTTGCCACGTCCAATTATTTATTTATATATATATTTTGGAAGAAACCCATTTGCTTTTGTCAACAGAAACCCATTTGTGGCTTTGGTACCAAACCATTTGGGCAGAAAGGATATGTAAAATCCCTAGAGTCTCAAAATTGGATCGCTCAGAAAAGAAAATCTCTTTGTTCCTCTCCCCATAAGCTTTCGTCTACGGCTGCTGTAGATCCACCGCCACCACCATACTGCTTCTCTTCCCGTGATCCGGTCTTCACAGGTGCTCTCTTTCTCTTCTCTAACCATGAAACTTTGATCATTCTCTCTCCCACCGAAACCCTCTTCTTCGAAATAACACACAAACTCAATAATCCTTCACACTTTCAACACCAACGATCTGTACAATTTCTGATGAAGAATAGAGCAACTACAAACCGGTGTGGAAGATCGCTTGCATCTCCCTTCTAGCTTCCCCTTTCTGGTTTGTGTGTTGTATGATGGATTTTAACGTAAACAAGGGGTAGGATGGTCTGAGAGAAATTAAGGGGAAAGGGAAAACGAGAAGTAGAATTGAAAAGGAGCTTCCAAGCTCTTTTTGGCTTTTGCCTCTAACATCAAAAATGGAGAATGCATTCTCCTGGAATGAGTTTTGAAGAATGTCGGCCAAACAGGAAAAAGGTGAAAAAGAGAATGCAAAAATGTAAAAATCCGGCGCCCAAACACCCTCTTAATTTCCACTTTTCCTATCCCACCGATATGGGATTGGGGCTTGCATCTCTAATCTCGTTAAAGCTCAATATCTGTTTGTAATTGGTTTAATACCAAATTTCAAACAACAAATTTTGCAATGCAAACTACAGAATGAAGAAAACTTCTCAATGAAGAAATTAATGTCCCTGAAGAAATTAATGATACATCAAAGAACAAGATATGTCCCTGAAGAAATTAGCAATGCAAACTACTGGATTCCAAGTTTCCAATCAGCAAAATATGTCCCTGAAGAAATTAATGATACATCAAAGAACAAGATAGACACAGTTTCACATCGAATTATAGTAATTAGTACACATCATGGGATTTAGCAAACTGAAATCGAATCAAAACGATGAACGCAGGTCAAGGACAGGCATTGCCGCATTGAGGACAAGTGCCGTGAAGCTTTATATGGAGTGCAGAATCCAAACACTTTGACGACTGATGAAACTCAAAAACACCCTTGGTATTCCCCGCCGCTTTTCAACCGCCAATCACGCACAAACCCGCCATTCACCACTCCAACCACCGAAATTTCCTCAAGAAAATGCACCCATTATTAACGAATATACATGTCGCCATATTTTGGATGCACGCCCAGATATCAGCACATTGAAAAGACTCCATTCCAAGATCACCTTCGATCAAACCCTACGCTCAAACCCATCCATTGGCGTCAAACTTATGCAAGCTTATGCGGGTTGCGGCCAACCCAGTATTACCCACCAGCTATTCGACGAAGTTACCGATAAAAACGTCGTCTTTTTCAATGTCTTGGTCAGAAGCTACGTTAACAACCATTTGTACCGAGACGCTATTCTTGTATACAAAAGCAAGTGTAGTTATAACATTAACCCTGATCGCTATACATTCCCTTGTGTTTTGAAAGCTTGTTCTTTGTCCAAGGATTTGTGGGTAGGCATCCAAATTCATGCTTCTGTTGTGAGAGTAGGACTTGATTCGAATCTGTTTGTGGGAAATGGTTTGGTTGCTTTGTATGGGAAATGCGGTTATTTAAATGAAGCTCGTAGGGTGCTTGATGAAATGCCTAAAAGAGATGTTGTTTCTTGGAATTCATTGGTTGCGGGGTACACGCAGAATGACCGGTTTGATGATGCGTTGGGGGTTTGTCGAGAAATGGAGTTAGAAAATGTAAAGCCTAATGAAAGCACAATGGCTAGCCTATTGCCTGCTGTAACTAATACAAGTGCTGAAAATGTTTCGTTTGTTAAGGAACTGTTTGAGAAATTGGATAAAGATAGTGTTGTTCCGTGGAATGTGATGATTGCTATGTATGTTAATAATTCTATGTCTGTGCCCGCGGTTGAACTTTATTCAGAGATGGAAGCTCATGGGATAGAACCCGATGCAGTCACTGTTGCCAGTGTTCTTCCTGCTTGTGGGGACCTTTCAGCTCTTTTGCTAGGGCGGCGGATCCATGAGTATGTGGAAAGGAAGAGACTTCGACCCAATCTGTCATTGGAAAATGCCTTGATAGACATGTATGCGAAATGTGGATGTTTAGATGATGCGAGAAAAGTGTTTGATGAAATGGTGTACCGGGATGTTGTGTCATGGACTTCTATGATTTCTGGTTATGGCATGAATGGAAAAGGTCGTATTGCCGTTGCTCTATTTTCAAAAATACTCGAGTCGGGTCCCACTCCTGATCACATCGCCTTTGTTTCAGTTCTCTCTGCGTGCAGCCACGCAGGATTGTTGGATGAGGGAAGATATTGTTATGCACTAATGACCAACAAGTATAGGTTAAAGCCAAGGTTAGAACACTATGCTTGCATGGTTGATCTATTAGGACGTGTTGGGCAAGTAGATGAGGCCTATAGTTTCATCCAAAAGATGCCGATGGAGCCAAATGAGAGGATATGGGGGGCTTTGTTGAGTGCTTGTCGCGTTTATTCTAACATGGATATTGGGCTTAGAGCTGCAGATCATCTTTTTCAATTAGTTCCTGAGCACGCCGGGTATTACGTCTTGTTATCAAATATTTATGCCAAGGCGGGTAGATGGGAAGATGTTACCACTATTAGATCAATCATGAAGGGCAAAGGAATCAAGAAAATGCCCGGCGTTAGTAATGTTGAGCTAAATCATCGGGTTCACAGCTTTCTTTCTGGCGACCAATCGCATCCACAAACCAAGAAGATCTATGAAGAGTTGGATGTATTAGTGGGGAAATTGAAAGAGGTCGGGTATGTACCTCAGACGGTCTCTGCCCTTCACGATGTAGAGGAAGAGGATAAGGAAAAACACTTAAGTGTTCACAGCGAGAAGTTAGCAATCGTCTTTGCTATGATTAATATGGAACCTGGGACACCAATCAGGGTTACCAAGAATCTACGCGTGTGTGGGGATTGCCATATTGCCATTAAGCTAATCTCCAAGATTATTGGACGAGACATCATAGTCAGGGATATGAATCGCTTTCATCATTTCCAAAATGGCATTTGCTCCTGTGATGATTACTGGTAACCCTAATGAAGAAGTTCTCAATGCTTCTAGGCTCTAGCTAAGGAATGACAGAGATCTTTGAATGAATGCTTTCTATCCACTAGGGATGTTGTGGGCATTATTCTTGAGATTTTGCCAGGAAGCCAACACATGGCTGCTGAACCTATGAAGATTATTGTTGTGAATCTAGGTGATCTTTACTTGATATGAGTATCTTTATTTTCAGCTCAAATTCTCATTCTAGAATGTATTTTTGTAATCCATGTCCAATCACTTCCTCAATTTGTTGCGAAATTACAGTATTGAGCAAGAACTGTAATTGAATATGGGCAATAAAAGATGTGAAAATATCTCTTATTTACATAGAAGGAAAACCATCCCACATCTGATGAATTCTCTGTTTTGTTTCTTTTACTAATATTCTTTAACCTGTCACTGCTTCTCTGATGATGGTTTTATTTTCTTGTCCGTGTAGGAAAGTGATGGCTGTGAAAAGAATAGTGGGTGGGATCAGAAAGAGAAGTTGAGTGATGTTAACTTTTAGAATAGAAGACAGACCAATCAAAAGTGTCTTCATGACAAGTGGTAGCAGCAATCAATTGGTAAATTATTGGACTGTTACGGGGTCACCGTACCCTCATTGATTGTGATGCTCAATAATTAGCTAGTGTCCAACGAGGCAAAGAAAACCAAAACCTCAGCTCTGATTTCCTTGCCTACTCCAAGAGAGAAAAATAGACAAAGAAAGAAAGAATGAAAGCGAGAGAGGTCAACGTACGTGCCATACAGAATTACAGAGGTATATAGTGAGAGAGAAGAGTAGATCCGTCAATCGTCATGGCACAAGCTTATGGAGTAGCTGCGGTTTCTTCAATGGCACAAACTTCGTCAGTGCCTCGACTCTTCATGACCTCGTTCAGACGCCTTCCTGCTTTGCCGTATATTTCACCTCGCTCTGCTTCTTTGTCTTCCTCAGCTTCAGCTTCTTTTAAGAACTTCTCAGGTATAAAGCTCTTGTTATCTCTAGCCAGCATAGAACAATTCATATACATATACTCACATTCAAATGCATATACTTGTCTTTCTATGTATGCTTCTTTTTTTTTTTTATACGCCCACTCCGATGCTTTCGCAAAATCAAATTTTTGCGAATTCCGGTTTTTTTTTTTTTTTGTCACTTATCAATAAAAATGAATTCATCATGCTTTAGAAAAAAGGATTTTACGCCAACAGTAGATAATTCGCACCTCAACTTTTGCTTAGCTGCTAACTTTCTTTGACTTCTCCAATTTTTCCGGGTTTCATTTAATTGGCCTGTTTTGAGCTAAAAAATTTCGATTATTCGTGATTTACGTGTTCAAATTAAAAGGACTGGGCAGATCTAAGGTAGGCTATCTAAGAGATTAGGTCCAACTGCTATGTGGAAATTGTGAATTGGGCAACTAAGAGTTTATTTTTTTCTTTTATTTTGTAAGAGTAACATTGAAAATCTGGGTTCTTTGATTGTCGCATTATTTTCACAAGCCTATATGTTTATCTTGACACCCACTTAGCTCTGGTAAAGTCAAGAACAAATATATGTAAAACGAATATGAATGGAAAACAAGGCTTCTAAATTATACAAGTTACGGAGGGCAAGTGTGTTCAGGCCGTAAGTTTGTCCAATTGAAATGCAGCACAATTAGATTGTCAACTGTTCACATCTTCAAGTCATATGTTCTTGTGGATGTTCCTAAAGGATTTGTACATCAACATGTGCATAAAGTTGGTTAGCTGCTTCTCTATGCCCTTTCAGCTGTTACTTCTACTTGGTTAATATTTGTGGAAGCAAGAGTGGGAAATGTACGGTCTCTGGGAACATGGTGGGCATTATATTAGCTTGAGACTTCCGGAGGTGGAGAAGGAGAGAGCTCAGGGCAACCTTAGAGAGAGAGAGAGAGAGAGAGAGAGAGAGAGAGGGAGAGGGGATGACAATGGAGAGCAGTCAACCAGAGAGTAAAGTATGCTAGATGTGCATTTAATGCGTCTTGAATGCTTGTCTTCAATGATACATCAACTCCTCTTTGTATAGGAGCCATGGAGGAAGGGAAAACCAGCTGGTTAGCTTCCTTCTCATAGGTGCAACAGAGGCTAGTCTAACTAGGTTTCTCCTTGTATGATCAAAAAGTTTAGTATCATGAGATTCTCAAAGATGGTTGAGACTGGTGTAGTTATGATACGGGCTCCCAAGTGTCAGCTGGTTGTGTTGGGTTGGTTGTGATATATCTTCCCAGGTGTCAGATGTTGGTCGATGCCTCTCTCTCTCTCTCTCTCTCTCTGTGTGTGTGTGTGTGTGTCGCCTGTCAAGGTGGAGCTCCCCTTGTGGATTTGAGCCTTGACAATCCCTTTGCTCTAGCCTCCAAACCATGTACCTCCTTAGGTCCCGACTCTGAGCAAAGTATTTAAGCCTTGTCCCAGCTTGGATGATGTTGGAGTCCCCATAGGTTATTGTGAGTTCATGGTGCTATAAGTGTTTATGAGTCAAACAAGATCTCATGTAGAGCCGGGGACGGAGCTACTTGTTGGGGCGGCGTGGCTCGTACCATCCTAGTTAAAAAATATATATATATATATATATATTAATAGATATTAGGCACCTATCCGCATCAAACAACTTGATTTTTCATGCAAATGATGTTGAAATAGCGTTTTAAAATATAAATGGTTCGGATCATAAAAAAATATCTCAAAGATTTACATTTAAAGACAACAGGAGAATTGAATAAAGTTTTCGTTTTTGTTTGACAAAAAATAAAGCCCAATACAAAGTCTTACTTTGCAATTAACAATTAACATTTCTCTTCATATTTTTACTTTAAAATATATTCTCTGCAAAATATATACAGCAATACCAGTAGACTCCCGTTAAATAGCGTCACCCCTGCACCTTTATCCTGGCTCCGTCCCTGTTTAGAGCTATCCTTGGCCAGCCCTTTAATTTAGACGGTGGCGAGCTCAACAATGGAGCTCAATGGTTGCCAGCTGCAGTGACACCTTCTGCAGTACCTTTTTGCGGAGGACGTTCTGTACCCACAATATGCCTTTGTAATGTTTCATGTTTAAGGGAAATCAATCTCATAGTGCCAGCTTTTGGAAACAATCTGAATTTTATATGGAAAACCAAATGAGTTATATATCTTGGACCATAGACAGGGTCATAGGATACAGGATCCCACATGAACGGGGTGACTGGTTTTTAAATCTCTTCCTGTGACTGGAAACTTGATTTGTTAAGCACCCAAATAAAAGCTTACAAAAGAATTTTATTGTTCATGTGATTTCGCTGTTTGCATTGTAGAACTCCAGAATGGTCTTGGAAAGACGCCAGTGAACATTATCGGCATAACTTTATTTCCTTTGAAACAGGTTCCAACAAGTTGGCACTGTTCAAGGTCAAAGCCTCCTCTTCAGAGGAGTCATCTGGTTCTGTTGATGTTGGGGAGGCATTCTCAGACATAAAGGAAAAGGTTGGCTTCTCTATTCCATGTGTAAGATTTTTGTCTAGTCTGTTCCTACCAATTCAATGGCTGTTGAGCTGTGTCCTGTGAAAGTATTAGTGAAGCTTTTGACTTAGAGAGCATGATTTTATTCCATGATTCAAATCCTTTTTCGTCCTTTACATTTGACAGTGGGATACAATTGAAAACAAATCCATGGTCATTCTCTATGGAGGTGGGGCAACAGTTGCTCTTTGGCTGTCTTCAATCATTGTTGATGCCATCAACTCGGTTCCTTTGGTAGGTGATTTAGCTTAACTAACTGTGGTTGCCCCTCATCTAAGAGAAACAATTTTCTTGTCAGTAACTTGGAACAAATTACTATGAAAGCTTTTGCCTTCAGTGCAATCATATTTCGTTTGTTGGTAAAAAAAATCTCGGGATATTTCATTATATTGTTCTGAAGTAGTTTCTCTATTGTAAAATACAACCAGCTTCCAAAAATCACGGAGTTGGTTGGGCTTGGATATACTGGATGGTTTGTGTACCGGTACCTTCTTTTTAAGGTAAACTCATTACCAATCAACATGGTTCATGTCCAAATGTTCTGTTTTGTTGTCATCCGGAGGTAGTCACAAGAAAAGATAACTTTGGTTTGATTCATTTTCATTTGATAGTCCATGAATCTCCTTATTTTGATACAGTTTTGGCTGTTCCAATTAATGTTGCAAATTACTTCTAAGAAATCTCCTTATTTTCTCAAGCTATGCAAAATCATGTCGGCTAATTTGGGTTTGTTTTTTTCTAGCTATGACTTCTGTCATTATTTGTAGATTAAGCCACATTTACCAAAATCCCACCAGTCTGTATTATTATTTACTCATTAACAAGTGACTACGCTGCTATTCTATGTTTCAGTCAAGCAGAACGGAACTAGCAGCTGAAATTGAAGCTTTGAAGAAAAAGATTGCTGGAAGTGAATAGATCCATATCAGTTGAAGTGCAAATGGGAGCTTTTTTTTTCCGGTTATTAAAAAAGAAGGGTAATTTTTTTATCCAACTTACATTTTGACAGCAAGTCGTGATAGAGTCCTCTACAGGACGATTCACTCCCATGTAACGGGGACGTTCGTGTATCTTTCATAGTGTAACCATTTAGTTTCTATTTCTTGAAATGAAAAATTACCTAGCATGTGTATTAATTTCCTTGAAATAAGATTGAAATTCTTCATGGCATGGTTACTATGTATCCACATCCTCATTGCATTATTATGCTATCTGATTGTACAAATTTCTTTCACAAAAGTCTCTCTTTCTCGTAACTATGCTGGGCTTTAAGATAAGGAAGAAATCAGACAAGTAATCCCCCCCCCCCCCCCCCCCCCCCCCCCATTATATGCAAAGACGTGTGCTAAAACATAACATGCAAGAGAAGATATATCTCACTTGTGTATACGGCATTGGACAGGAAAAATAATGATATTATGTGATTTTGCTGTCATTAGTTTGAGTTGGTGAAAAATAATTGAACTGGTAGTCCGGTTTGTTTTTAGCCGAACGGAAATAAAATGATTCGGTCTGGTTTGCCACCATCCCAATCCGGTTTAACACGAACCAGACCAGATTTATTTGCCTACATAAAAATAAAAACATGGGGTGTCTATTGCAAGTACTATTCTTTAACATTTGCTAGTGTTTTTTTCTTTTCTAATGTTGTTTTTAGTGGTTAGTTCTATCACCATTTAGGGCATCCACAGTGGGCTCTCAAAATAGCTTCTAAGTGACGCTCCTAATATTTACCTAGTCATGTGCTCAATTATTGTCTTGAATGGGTTCCCCATACAAGCTCCTAAGGGTGGCTCCTACTACATTAGTTAAATCTAGGTAGCCTTGTAGCTAACTTTAAGTGGGACCCAAAGTCTTTAAAAAAAATTAATATAAAATTTTCAAAAATAAAGGATTTTATTGGTTTATTGGTTCAATGGTTCTACTGGAAAAGTTTTTTTTTTTTTTTGATTGTTTGGAGAAGAAAGACGTGAATTTAATACAAACAAACAAGTTCTATATATTAGTATACAAAGGTCGTATACAAATACCCATACCAGTAAAAAAAAAGAAAAAAGAGAGATGTTGGGACATGCAAAAAATTTGGGATTTTGGAATATTGTAGTTGTTTGAATTATATCATGTATGGGTTCCACACTTTTTGAATTTTTTTTCCACAAAATAGAGAATACTCTTGCTAGCCCATTGAGTGTACACATTCTCTAATTTATCAAACTCTAGAAGTGAAAAGTGGACCACAATTATGCTTATGTGGACACCTTAGGATACAACTTAGAAGCAATTTTTAGAGAGTCCACTGTAGATGCACTAATTAGTTGTGTTAGTGTTTTGCTACCGCTAGTTGGCAAGAAAGTTTTGGCTATTATTGCTATAATTTTGTCTTAGAAAGCAATTCTTGTGGGTTGCTACATCTGCTACCGTTTTTGTTCCTAGTTCAACATAAACATGTTTGTTATTTGTGCAATGCATAATCTTTTGATTGACGATAAACCTACGGGCACAGAACCAATAAGTACATAAATCTTACTGTCTTGTGGGATCCACTTTTGAGTCTCACATGAATGATCCGAATCGTTCATTAAATTTAAAATAGTTTTTCGAATGGACTTGGCAAAAATCAACTCAATTGGATATGCGTTAGTAGTTGATCTGATATTCCCATGTTTCATCTAGAAATATTAGATCAACCACTTACGCATATCCAATTGAGCTGATTTTTTGCAAAGCCACTCGTACAATTATTTTAAAAGTAATGAATAGTTCGGATCATTTATGTGAGACTCAAAAGTGAGCCCCACAAGATGTCGGTATATTTTCTCTACCCCTTGGGTCTCTGTACAAATAGTCGGTCCTTTGATTGAGCAGGGTTGCACATGAGTGACAAATCGCTTTTCCGATTTAACCAAACCAACTCATTAATATTTAGTTTGATTTGATTTGTAAAACGTCCAAACAAAAATGTATGGTTTGGTTCGAAAAAATGCCTAAATTAGATCAAATCGAAGCATTTACACACTTACAGTTTGAGGGGGTGTTCTTCCACTAAGGGAGTTCTGTTTTAAAACTGTCTTGGTTTTTGTGTTCACACTTAGAGGGTGTTCTGCTAAAAAAAAAAACAGTTTAGTTTTAACTAAAAAACTACTCCATTCCAATAACAAAAAAACCACTTAATTCCACTAATCTAAAAAATAAATAAAAAGCCAAAAAACTAGTTAGTGGAACAAGTTAGTTTTTTTGCAAAACTAAAGATCCAAAAAACTAGTTAGTGAAACAAGTTAGTTTTTTTGCAAAACTAAAACCAAAAAGCCAAAAAACTAATTAGTAGAACAAGTTAGTTTTTTTGCAAAACTAAAGATTCAAAAAAAAAACCAAAAAAACTAGGGGGTGTTCAACTAACACAATTTTTTGAAAAAACTGGTTTTTCACGATTTTTTATGTGATGTGTTGTGAGAGAATGACATGTTTCGGTGTTTGTAAAAAACAATTTTTTGTTAGTGAAACACCCCCAAAGTCAGTGAAACATGGCCTAAAAGTTTGTGTTCCCTGGTTGGCTGACTCATGAACTTTCCCTTAGTGCTTCTTTTTGATAGAAGGACGAGGTGAATATCTTTCAGTGCCGCATTCTTTTCTCCCGTTTGGCTTTTAGCAAAAAAAACCCTGTAATTTCAACCAAATATTAAAATCGTCCTTATGTCCAAATCCGTTGTACTTTTTCCCCCCTCTAGGTATTGGGCCTTACTTTTTCCGTGTATTATTTTTCGGTTTTTTTTTACACTGAATTAAAGTACACGAGGAGTACTTTAATTTGATGCGAAAAAATCGAAAAAATGATACAGGAACCACTTCATTTTTTGATTTAAAATCTCATGATTTTAGTACCTGGTGAACTCATTTGCTAAAATTAAGGTTGATTTTAGCAATTGGATTGCTAAAAGCAATACGGAAAACTCAGCCTTAGATATTCTGAGTTTGGAACCGGGGCAACCTTTTGGGAGTAGACCGTAAGAATTTCTCCTATAAATTCTCTACTTTAGGTGTGGTCGGCCTGTCTATAATTGGCCCGAAAAAGAAATTTAGTCAAGATGTATGCAAGCTACTCCGGAAACTTCTCACCGCAGAAAAGAAAAAGAAAGCTCGCATGATCCCAACCACATTTTTCCAACGAAAAAGTGTTCTCATGATTCCTCCTTTTCCTATCCCTTGCGGCATAAGATTGTAGTAAAGCAGGATTATGACTACTTTATATGTAAAAATATCTTTCCTTGAAAAGTAAATGCAAACAAACAAGAGATTTAGTTTTTCAGTTTTTGTGTTCGCCCGATAGCTTTTCTTTCTTGTTGTCATATTTTATTAGGGAAATAATTTTTACACCCCTTTTTTTTTATAAACGCACTCTTTTTTATCTTTTAGTGAAATTTTTGCAAATAAAAATTTCACTAAAAAAGCAAAAAAGGTGTATTTATCAAAAAAGGGGTGTGGAAATTACATCATAATCATCATTATTATTATTATTATTATTATTATTATTATTGTCTTTTGTAGGAATATCTGGCTTTGTTGTGTCTCCGTCTCTGTCGTGCCCTTCAAAAAATTATCAATATCTCACAATATCTAATATTTTGTCTAACTTTGACAATTGTGTTTAGGGTTATATACCTGAACACCCCCTGTAAGTATACGTTTTTCATCAAACACCCCCTGCAAGAAAAAAAACCTACGACGACGCCCCCTCTGTCTTCCAAACTTTACCCCAAGACCCCTTTTGTCACCCTTTCGTCTAAAATCATCTAGAACCATCAATTTTTTTAATAATCCAAACCGTTCAATTTGTTTAAAACATGCTTTTAAGTATACCCGTGAAGAAATCGGCTCAAAATATGATCGGGAAGTACTTGATCCAAACAATTTTTCATGTATGAAATGAAAAATTGTTTGGATCAACTTGAATGGGTTGGATCATTAAAATATGACCCGGAACTTTGAGATTCGAGGCGGAAGGTGCCTTAAGGCTTAGTTTTGCAAAAGATTTTAGCAACTCATTTGCTAAAATTAACCATGATTTTAGCAAATGAGTTGAGTTGCTAAAATCATGGAAATTTCAAATCACAAAATTAAGTGGTTCCATTTTTCGTTTTTCGATTTTTTTGGCTCCAAATTAAAGTACTCCTCGTGTACTTTAATTCGGTGTAAAAAAATTCAAAAAACGATACACGGAAACACTTAATTTTTTTATTTGAAATACCATGATTTTAGTACCTGCTGAACTCATTTGCTAAAATCACCATGATTTTAGCAACTGGGTTGCTAAAATCATTTGGAAAACTATGCTTTAGGATAAAGTTTTGGAAGATAGATGGGGTGTCATCGTAGGTTTTTTTCTTGCAGGGGGTGTTTGGTGAAAACGTATACTTACAGTGGGTGTCCAGGTATATAACCCTTTTGTTTAATAGAGTTGATTGAGATCTATTAAATTTGATCCATATTGCATATAAAAAGTATTATAACTTAAAACACAGACAATTTTGTAAGAGGTTCCAAATAGTAAAAATGAACAAAGAATATGAGACCGAGGGAGTATCTTTTTGTGAGGATCCAATTAGATACACTGCACTAGTTTGACAATTCCTAAATTTTCTATTACCTTTTATTATAATTAGCACATACTCGAAGGGAATTCGATAATTTATTGTACAACCCCAAATAAATTTAAGCAAAGTCCCCCTGGACTACTTTTCTTTCTAGTTCAACTATCTTCTTTTCTGGCTTTGATTTTGCTGACGACCGTACAATAGGAGTGGATTATAAACGCACATTCTATAGATATCAATACGAATTAAAGATTCTCATGCACTTTTTCAAAGATACCGAACACTGTGTGTATATTATTTACCGTCGTAAAAGTACGTTAGTATCTTTCAATAATTAACAAATAGAGAGGCTGCGAGTGCTTTGTCCTTGATTACGACTAACGAGAAAATAATATCCACTTTCTTATTAGATCTCAAAGACAAAAAGATCCAACCCCAATTTTTTTTTCCTTAATTGATGTACGTGTAAGCTGACAGATAAGTTGATTTATGCGTAAATCGACAGAAGTTACCTTACCCAAAAAAATAATTTGACAGAAGTTTGAAAAAAGACATACTATATCCTCTTTTCTCCAATCTCTTTCTACGTTAAAACCAAGGATATCACTATTTTATGGGAAAATCTTATCTTTCCTTGAATGGTAAATGCAATACAGCTAAACCAAGTGATTAGGTTTTTTGTGTTTGCTCCATATTGGTTGAACATGTTGTTTTCATTAATTTGTTTATTTATTTTATCCACAAAATGAAATATGTATAAGCATACAAGTGTTGTTTTCATTTGTTGTTTTTTAATTCATTATCATCCATTTGTCTTCTATTATTATTTTTTATGCATCTAAATATCTTGGGACTAATTTGAGAAGAAGTTCAATTCCCAAATTCTCCATTAGTTTTATTTCAACATGATGGTTTGTTGACTATCGTCAAATACGCGTGAATAATACATATATATATATGCGAATATCGATTCACAGATCATTATGCAATACTTTTAAAAGACATCACACGCTTTTACACTTCACCAATCTATTTTGCTCCCTAGTTTAATCGAAGGGTCAAGTCAAGCAACTTAACTAGCTATTCATTTGAAACTTTTTGGTGTCGATCTAGATATTTTCCGTCCTCTAATTCGAGAACGACACAACTACCAATTCTCCATTTTATAGTCTCTTTAAATTGCCAACATATTTTTATGAAAAATGAACGGATAATTAATTATCCCTACCCACTTAAATATTAATCCTAAATACTTCCTGATGTTACATATACACTCCTCTTTAAATTGTATATTCTCAATTCAATCGAAACACTTGTGTTTATTTTAAATTTGTAATCAACATATTTTAAAAAAACCCAAGCATTTTTTTTCTTACCCAAAATATTTTCATCAATTTTGCAAGATTAAATAACTCTATTACTTCAATTAATTATTGCCGAAATATGTTAGCTCATTTGATTAACGAACAATTTAAGGTTTAACTTCTCCATTATTAACTTTTTTGAAGTCAATCAATATATAATTTTATTGTGTCTTTAATTGGACTTCTTTCAAGTGGAAGGTGGTATCGGCCCTCCAGAATTGATCGAGATGGGCGTAAGATCGATAGTCCAGACAGCTAAAGAAAAACATGGGTGCGTGTAGGACATGGCCACGTGATACCCGACCACGCCTCTCGGCTGTTCAAAAGTATTTTAGACGGTCCAAATTTATTCTCCATCTCTCTCCTATTTCTCTATTTGCAATCTGATTCATTCAAAACACTTTTGGACGGTCAAAATACGTGATCCAACACCAAATAGTCATAGATAGTTCACCAAGAATAATAAATAAATTCACTCATTTTTACATATAGTGCATTTTTTAAAATTTAGTCCAATTTATGATTCTTGTTTCATTATTTGGTGATGGATGTCATAAGATTTAGTTATTGACTGCATGGAATTAGGAATTATCACTATTAATGTTCAGGAATGACTTTTTTTGTGTCTTTGAATCTTAGATTTGTATGAGAGCAAATTATGATAAGAAAGTAAATTCGATGAATCATGTCTTTTGGTTACTCTTTTGTGGCCTTGAAAAATTATTACTTTTTCGATTTGTAAGATGCGAGCATAATAAAATAAAATAAATTCTTTTAGACCAACTATGAATAATACACTAACGATAAACAAAAACCCCAAAAAGTTTGGGTGTTTGATTATTTTCTTTAGCATTTCAAAAAATGAAATAGTCTTCTATAGTTTCAATATGTTAATGCTATAACAATACTTGTCAATATAAAATACGAAAAGTTAATGCATAGAATTAGTTATATTGAGGGTAAATTAGTTTTTTAATTATCATTTAACAACGGCAAGGGAAGTATGTGTATATAACTTTGTAAAGTAAGGGAGGTGAAAGCAATTTCTGAAACAAGAGGGGAGGTCAGTTAAACTGTTAGAAACCTCAGGGGAGGTCAGCGTAATTTACCCTAAAAATGCATGATTGAAATTATGTAATTAACATGTACGTGTATTGTTTCTTCGTTAAAACATGGAAGAGTCAATTTATGCATACATGAATCCCCGATAAGCCATGGCACAATAAAATAGTTTTGCCCATGGAAAGGCAATATCTTTGATTTAAGGTATTTGATATAAGATTAATTTGAGATAGTACTTAATTTTCCCCTTTTTTTTTTGTTATGCTCTATCCTGGATTAATAATATAATAATAAAAAAGCAATAAAATTTCATGATTGTTGTGTCTTTCAAACACAATAAATTAAAAAGATGCCCAAAAGTCTTCTTGGTAATAAAGAAAAAGGGGAACAAAAGGTAAAATAAAAATACTTATTTATTTGACAAGAAAATTTGGATGAAGTTATATGATGGCTGCTCTGCCCAAACGTCAGGAGGATATCAGTCTTCTTCCAACCCAAGATCACACCAAATCCCCATTGGCTAAGAAGTCAATCCATTTTAGTCAAGGAAACGATAATTAAGGGATTCTTGTCCCTTATTCGATTCACCCATGAACAATAGTATAAATGGGCATGACATATTTGTCAAAGAAAGTACGTGCTCTGGTTTTTGTCGATACAGATTATACGTACATTCTATTTCTCCGTCTATTTGTTCATTCATCCATTCATACACTTTATTTCTCCATCTATTTAGATACTCTATTCGTACAGTCCACCGATCATTTTACTTGTTTTGTAAGAGCTTCTTGGATCGCTAGAGAATTGCAACTCCAGTTTCCAGCATTATCAGGTGCCATGATTTTTTCCGCTTTTTTTAATCTTAAGTAAAAAAATTCGTTTGCGCTTAATGTACATTATAAAAGTACAAGTTACAAATTACTCGTTTTAAGCTCAGATTAGTTATTGCTTAAACTGATCTGACCTTAAATCAGTTATTGTTTAATTTTCGATGTATCAAAAAAAAAGTTATTGTTTAGTTGGCATCGAATTGATTCTTTCGTGGTCGATGTAGAATGAATGAACACTAGAAGCAGGGGCAGTGGAAGCAGGGGATGACGTTAATCAAATAGAGAAGAAGATAAGTAGAAAATAGGTCTTAAAATTCTAAACAAAATTAGGCTTGATCTTAAAATTAATTGATTTTATCTTGTTCTTGAAATTTTTCTTAATCTTGTTTAAAGTACAGTTGTCGCAAGAAATTTGATGTATTTGCTGATTGTAATTTATTTATAATCATTGTACTTGGTGTGTATAAATATGTTTATATTTTAATGCTTTGAGTCTTTTAGAAGTATAATTGACTATTAGTATTTCTTAGGTCAGTGATTAAGTTTGACAGTGAAAGGTCATCAACTTCTATTCATTATTATTAAACAGGAAAATCTTTTTAGAACAATTAAAAAGGTCCTTCTATATACTTTTTCCTTCTAGCAAGTAGCAATTGAGCTTATAATAAAATAAGAACAACACAAAACACACACACACACACACTATAATAAACTTTTCTCACTTTTTTATATACCTTCCCATTTCTATACATTTTTTCACCCATTTCAATATACTTTTTAATCTTCAAGAACAACCTAGTGAGCTAATTTTAGAATTTTCCATATAAAAAAAAATAGAATCAATAGCTGGAAGCGGTAAATCACACAAAAACAAATATACTTGAGTGTGTATTTTATTAGTATTTAGGCCTTGGACTCCATCTGATTTTATGGGAATCTCATAAAATTAAATGGGTGAATTTTAGCGAATGAGTAAATCATTTACTAAAATCAACCAATTTTAATTTGCCAAAATCAAATGACAAACAAGGCCTAAATTTTTCTCTTCTTTAGCTTCAACCCTGAGGATTAGCCTAGTGGTAAAACCTGAAACTCAAGGATGCTGTATTAAGATTTCAAATTCAAAACCTCTTTGTTGTTATCAATTCTTTTGGGATTAATTTACGTGTTTTAATTGAGCTCTTCATAAGTAGGCGTTATGATTGTATTTTCATAATTAATCGAGGTACGCGAAAACTGGCGAGACACTACAGTAAAGAAAATTCTTATCTCAGGACCGCGAGCACATGATTCCCACGAACTCTAAAACACGCCTTTTTCTCACTACTACTAGTCCGCCCTAGTTGTTTTCACCGCATATTCTAAGGGCATCTCTAGTGCACTACCTAAAATCACTACCTAAAGTGCACTAACTAGTTAGCTAGGAAAAACCTCAAAAAATGGTCTCTAGTGCACAAAAATTGGCTCCCTAAAATCCTAGGTGGCACCCCTCACTACCTAAAGTGCCCTAAGTGACTACCTAAATTTGGGGAGTGACTTAAGGAGAGAGAAAGAAGAGAGAGATAGAGAGAAAGGGAAGGATAGGAGAATTTTGTGGGACCACTTGGCACCCCTCACCACTTAAATGGGTCTCACTCTAAAAAATAATGAATATTTTTAGGGAGCCCCATTAAAGTGCATTTCTCCTTAGCTAGCTAACTAAGTTCTTAACACACAAAATAGGGTCCCACATGTACTTAGGTGTACACTTTAGCAAACATTTTTTAGGTAGTGCACTAGAGATGGACAGAGGGGCACTGCTGTCCCTCAAAAGGGACAGCAGTGCCCCTCTGTCCCTAGAGATGGCCTAAGGGAAAGTATTACTAGGAAGTGTTTTCCCCCTCAATTTCCCCACCGCCCCCACTCTCTCTCTCCTACCCCCCACCCCCTCTTCTGGCATCTTCCGGCGGCGGACGGAAGCCCTAGTTCTCTCCTTCCAACAGAAACAACGGATTTTGAAGGTATCTCTTTTTGTTGCCCTATAGACTAAAGGCGTCGGATTTATGCACCATGTGTTTTAATGTAAGATCCTTGCTCTATCTTCCGTTTGGAGCCATTGCTGCAGTTTTTCTGGGCTCCTACTTTTCACAAAGATAGTGCTGAACTGCTGATTTATGAGAGTTTGTTTCTCATTTTAGCTTAATATCTTGGAACGGATTGTTTTGTATCTGGGTTTGTTTAATTCTACATGGAAAACTTGTTTTTTTATTTGTTTGCCTTTTTGTTGAATTTGAAGTAGATAGTATATTGACGCTGAAGTATTTGCTTCTGGAATGTCTCGGGAGCTATCACTTTACTAATTGTGGCAATTTAGGGATTGTTCAAAGATCATAAAAGACTCAAACCTTGAATCAAAGTCATGAATAGTATCGAATCTAGAGAAAAACAATTTACTTTTACACTCACAAAATAGAGGCAAGATGTTAGATGTATCTACTGCGTTCACCTATCTATTCATACTAGTTTTTTTCTTACATGCCCACGGCCTTTAGACAAGGGCCATTGTTTCTTGAATGCTAGGGATTCCATTTTCCACTGAATTTTAAGCCTTTTCAAGCATATGAATGGGGGCAGCTTGTCAATCTTATTTGTTTTTTGGTCATGTTTTAAGCGGGAAGAACCTTTGCTAATCATATAGATGTTGGGTAGTTCTTTTTGTGCTAACTGCAGATCTCTTTACCTGTGTAGATGCAGAATATGGATTATTGTAGGACATTGGGGACAAGTGCCGTGAAGCTTTATATGGAGTGCAGAATCCAAACACTTTGACGACTGATGAAACTCAAAAACACCCTTGGTATTCCCCGCCGCTTTTCAACCGCCAATCACACACAAACCCACCATCCACCACTCCCACCACCGAAATTTCCTCAAGAAAATGCACCCATTATTAACGAATATACATGTCGCCAAATTTTGGACGCACGCCTAGATATCAGCACATTGAAAAGACTCCATTCCAAGATCATCTTCGATCAAACCCTACGCTCAAACCCATCCATTGGCGTCAAACTTATGCAAGCTTATGCAGGTTGCGGCCAACCCAGTATTACCCACCAGCTATTCGACGAAGTTACCGAGAAAAACGTTGTCTTTTTCAATGTCTTGATCAGAAGCTACGTTAACAACCGTTTGTACCGAGACGCTATTCTTGTATACAAAAGCAAGTGTAGTTATAACATTAACCCTGATCGCTATACATTCCCTTGTGTTTTAAAAGCTTGTTCTTTGTCCAAGGATTTGTGGGTAGGCATCCAAATTCATGCTTTTGTTGTGAGAGTAGGACATGATTCGAATCTGTTTGTGGGAAATGGTTTGGTTGCTTTGTATGGTAAATGTGGCTATTTAAATGAAGCTCGTAGGGTGCTTGATGAAATGCCTAAAATAGATGTTGTTTCTTGGAATTCATTGGTTGCGGGGTTCGCGCAGAATGACCGGTTTGATGATGCGTTGGGGGTTTGTCGAGAAATGGAGTTTTTAAGTGTAAAGCCTAATGCAAGCACGATGGCTAGCCTATTGCCTGCTGTAACTAATACAAGTGCTGAAAATGTTTCGTTTGTTGAGGAACTGTTTGAGAAATTGGATCAAGATAGTGTTGTTCCGTGGAATGTGATGATTGCTATGTATGTTAATAATTCTATGTCTGTGCCTGCGGTTGAACTTTATTCAGAGATGGAAGCTCATGGGATAGAACCGGATGCAGTCACTGTTGCCAGTGTTCTTCCTGCTTGTGGGGACCTTTCAGCTCTTTTGCTAGGCCGGCGGATCCATGAGTATGTGGAAAGGAAGAGACTTCGACCCAATCTGTCATTGGAAAATGCCTTGATAGACATGTATGTGAAATGTGGATGTTTAGATGATGCAAGAAAAGTGTTTGATAAAATGGTGTACCGGGATGTTGTGTCGTGGACTTCTATGATTTCTGGTTATGGCATGAATGGAAAAGGTCGTATTGCCGTTGCTCTATTTTCAAAAATACTCGAGTCTGGTCTCACTCCTGATCACATCGCCTTTGTTTCAGTTCTCTCTGCGTGTAGCCACGCAGGATTGTTGAACGAGGGAAGATATTGTTATGCACTAATGACCAACGAGTATAGGTTAATGCCAAGGTTAGAACACTGTGCTTGCATGGTTGATCTATTAGGACGTGCTGGGCAAGTAGATGAGGCCTATAGTTTCATCCAAAAGATGCCGATGGAGCCAAATGAGAGGATATGGGGGGCTTTGTTGAGTGCTTGTCGCGTTTACTCTAACATGGATGTTGGGCTTAGAGCTGCAGATCATCTTTTTCAATTAGTTCCTAAGCACGCCGGGTATTACGTCTTGTTATCAAATATTTATGCCAAGGCGGGTAGATGGGAAGATGTTACCACCGTTAGATCAATCATGAAGGGCAAAGGAATCAAGAAAATGCCCGGCGTTAGTAATGTTGAGCTAAATCGTCGGGTGCACAGCTTTCTTTCTGGCGACCAATCACATCCACAAGCCTAGAAGATCCATGAAGAGTTGGATGTATTAGTGGGGAAATTGAAAGAGGTCGGGTATGTACCTCAGACGGTCTCTGCCCTTCACGATGTGGAGGAAGAGGATAAGGAAAAACACTTGAGTGTTCACAGCGAGAAGTTAGCAATTGTCTTTGTTATGATTAATACAGAACCTGGGACACCAATCAGGGTTACCAAGAATCTACGTGTGTGTGGGGATTGCCATATTGCCATTAAGCTAATCTCCAAGATTATTCGACGAGACATCATAGTGAGGCATATGAATCACTTTCATCATTTCCAAAATGGCATTTGCTCCTGTGATGATTACTGGTAACCCTGATGAAGAAGTTCTCAATACTTCTAGCAAAGGAATGACATAGATCTTTGAATGAATGTTTTCTATCCACTAGGGATGTTGTGAGCATTATTATTGAGATTTTGCCCGGAAAGCAACACATGGCTGCTGAACCTATGAAGACTATTGTTATGAATCTAGGTGATCTTTACATGATATGGTATCTTTATTTTCAGCTCAAATTCTCATTCTAGAATGTATTTTTGTAATCCAGGTCCGATCGGTATAATACAATCACTTCCTCAATTTGTTGCGAAATTACAGTATCGAGCAAGAACTGTAATTGAATATGGGCAATAAAAGTTGTGAAAATCTCTCTTATTTACATAGAAGGAAAACCATCCAACGTCTGGTGGATTCTCTGTTTTGTTTCTTTTACTAATATTCTTTTACATCTGTTAATTTTTCTGTAATGGATGCCACGAAAAATTTGGGGATGTTTCGCTAAAGGTATTTTTAGAATAAATTGGATTTTCACGGTTTTTTATGTAATTATTGTGGAACACCCCCTAGTATCTCTGATGGTTTTATTTTCTTGTCCGTGTAGGAAAGTGATGGCAATGAAAAGCGTAGTGGGATCAGAAAGAGAAGCTGAGTGATGGGAACTTTTAGAATAGAAGACAGACCAATCAAAAGCTGTTTTCATGACAAGTGGCAGCAGCAATCAGTTGGTAAATTATTGGACTGTTACATGGTCACCGTACCCTCGTTGATTGTGATGCTCAATAATTAGCTAGTGTCCAACGAGGCAAAGAAAACCAAAACCTCAGCTCTGATTTCTGTACCTACTCCAAGAGAGAGAAATAGACTAAGAAAGAATGAAAGCGAGAGAGGTCAACGTACGTGACATACAGAATTGCAGAGGTATATAGTGAGAGAGGAGTAGATCCGTCAATCGTCATGGCACAAGCTTATTTTGTAGCTGGGGTTTCTTCAATGGCACAAGTTTCATCAGTGCCACGACTCTTTGCGACCTCGTTCGAACGCCTTCCTGCTTTGCCGTATATTTCACCTCGCTCTGCTTGTTTGTCTTGCTCAGCTTCAGCTTCTTTTAAGAACTTCTCAGGTATAAAGCTCTTGATATCTCTAGCCAGCATCGAGCAATTCATATACATATACTCACATTCAAATGCATATACTTGTCTTTCTATGTATGCTTCTCTCTATTGATATGCCATTCCGATGCTTTCGCAAAATCAAATTATTGCGAATTCTTTTTTTTTTTTACTTATTAATAAAATGAATTTTCATCATGCTTTAGAAAAAAAGGATTTTACGCTAACAGTATATAATTCACGCCTGTCAACCATAGCTTTCGAGCTGCTAACTTTCTTTGACTTCTCCAATTTTTCCGGGTTTCATTTAATTGGCCTGTTTTGAGCTAAAAAATTTCGATTATTCATGATTTACAAGTTCGAATTAAAAGGATTGGGCAGATCTAAGGTAGGCTATCTAAGAAATTAGGTCCAACTGCTATGTGGAAATTGTGAATTGGACAACTAAGAGATTATTTTTCTCTTTCATTTTGTAAGAGTAACATGGAAAATCTGGGTTCTTTGATTGTCGCATTATTTTCAGAAGCCTATATGTTTATCTTGACACCCACTTAGCTCTGGTAAAGTCAAGAACAAAAATATGTAAAACGAATATGAATGGAAAACAAGGTTTCTAAATTATACAAGTTACGGAGGGCAAGTGTGTTCAGGCCGTAAGTTTGTCCAATTGAAATGCAGCACAATTATATTGTCAACTGTTCATATCTTCAAGTCATATGTTCTTGTGGATGTTACTAAAGGATTTGTACATCAACATGTGCATAAAGTTGGTTAGCTGCTTCTCTATGCCCTTTCAGCTGTTACTTCTTCTTAGTTAATATTTGTGTGTGGGAAATGTACGGTCTCTGGGAACATGGTGGGCACTATAATTAGCTTGAGACTTCCGGAGGTGGAGAAGGAGAGAGCTCAGGGCAACCTTAGATAGAGAGGGGAAGGGGGGATGTCAATGGAGAGCAGTCAACCAGAGAGTAAAGTATGCTAGATGTGCATTTAATGCATGTTGAATGCTTGTCTTCAATGATACATCAACTCCTCTTTGTATAGGAGCCTTGGAGGAATAGAAAACCAGCTGGTTAGCTTCCTTCTCATAGGTCATTGGCTAGTCTAACAAGGTTTCTCCTTGTATGATCAAAAAGTTCTGTATCATGAGACTCTCAAAGATGGTTGAGACTGGTGTAGTTATGATACGATTACGGGCGATCCCAAGTGTCAGCTGGTTGTTGTCGGGTTGGTTGTGATATATCTCCCAGGTGTCAAATGTTGGTTGATGCCTCTCTCTCTCTCTCTCTCTCTCTCTCTCTCTCTGGGTGTGTGTGTGTGTCGCCTGTCAAGGTGGAGCTCCCCTCATGGATTTGAGCCTTGACAATCCCTTTATTGTAGCCTCCAAACCATATACCTCCTTAGGTCCCGACTACGAGTACTTTATTCAATTCTCCATAGGTTATTGTGAGCTCATGGTGCTATAAGTGTTTATGAGTCAAACAAGATCTCATGTAGAGCCGAGGACAGAGCTACTTGGTGGGGCGGGGTGGCACATACCATCCTGGTTCCCAAAAAAAAATAATTTACATTAATAGATTAGGCACCTATCCGTAGCTAGACAACTTGATTTTTTCATGCAAACAATGTTAAAATAGTGTTTTAAAAGATAAATGTTTTGGATCACTAAAAAAATCTCAAAAAGTTACATGTAAAGACCACAGGAGAATTGAATAAAGTTTTGGTTTTGGTTTGACAAAAAATAAAGCCCAATACAAAGTCTTACTTTGCAATTAACATTTCTCTTCATATTTTTTTAAAACGTATTCTCTGCTAAATATATACAGCAATACCAGTAGACTCCCGTTAAATAGCATCACCCCTGCACCTTTATCCTGGCTCCGTCCCTGTAGAGCTATCCTTGGCCAGCCCTTTAATTTAGATGATTGGCAAGCTCAACAATGGAGCTCAATGGTTGCCAGCTGCACTGACGACCTTCTGCGGTTTTGGCAGAGCATGTTTTATACCCACAATATGCCTTTGTAATGTTTCATGTTTAAGGGAAATCAATCTCATATTGCCAGCTTTTGGAAACTATCTGAATTTTATATGGAAAACCAAATGAGTTAATATCTTGGACCATAGACAGGGTCATAGGATACAGGATCCCACATGAACGGGGCGACTGGTTATTAAATCTCTTCCTGTGACTGGAAACTTGATTTGTTAAGAACCCAAAAAAAGCTTACAAAAGAATTGTTCGTGTGATTTCACTGTTTGCATTTTAGAACTCCAGAATGGTCTTGGAAAGACGCCAGGGAACATTATTGGCGTAACTTTATTTCCTTTGAAACAGTTTCCAACAGGTTGGCGCTGTTCAAGATCAAAGCCTCCTCTTCGGAGGAGTCATCTGGTTCTGTTGATGCTGGGGAGGCATTCTCAGACGTAAAAGAAAAGGTTGGCTTTTCAATTCCCTGCACAAGATATTTGTATAGTCTGTTCCTACCAATTCAATGGCTGTTAAGCTGTGTCCTGTGAAAGTATTAGTGAAGAGTTTGACTTAGAGAGCATGATCTTATTCCATGATTCAAATCCTTTTTCATCCTTTACATTTGACAGTGGGATACGATTGAAAACAAGTCCATGGTCATTCTCTAAGGAGGCGGGGCAATAGTTGCTCTTTGGTTGTCTTCAATCATTGTTGATGCCATCAACTCAGTTCCTTTGGTAGGTGATTTAGCTTAACTAACTGTGGTTGCCCCTCATCTAAGAGAAACAATTTTCTTGTCAGTAACTTGGAACAAATTACTATGAAAGCTTTTGCCATCAGTGCAATCATATTTCGTTTGTTGGTAAAAAAAATCTCGGGATATTTCATTATATTGTTCTGAAGTAGTTTCTCTATTGGTTGTGATATATCTTCCCAGGTGTCAGATGTTGGTCGATGCCTCTCTCTCTCTCTCTCTCTCTCTCTCTCTCTCTCTGTGTGTGTGTCTCGCCTGTCAAGGTGGAGCTCCCCTTGTGGATTTGAGCCTTGACAATCCCTTTGCTCTAGCCTCCAGCTTGGATGATGTTGGAGTCCCCATAGGTTATTGTGAGTTCATGGTGCTATAAGTGTTTATGAGTCAAACAAGATCTCATGTAGAGCCAGGGACGGAGCTACTTGGTGGGGCGGGGTGGCTCGTACCATCCTAGTTCAAAAAAAAAATATATATATATATATATTAATAGATATTAGGCACCTATCCGCATCAAACAACTTGATTTTTCATGCAAATGATGTTGAAATAGCGTTTTAAAATATAAATGGTTCGGATCATAAAAAAATATCTCAAAGATTTACATTTAAAGACAACAGGAGAATTTTATAAAGTTTTCGTTTTTGTTTGACAAAAAATAAAGCCCAATACAAAGTCTTACTTTGCAATTAACAATTAACATTTCTCTTCATATTTTTACTTTAAAATATATTCTCTGCAAAATATATACAGCAATACCAGTAGACTCCCGTTAAATAGCGTCACCCCTGCACCTTTATCTTGGCTCCGTCCCTGTTTAGAGCTATCCTTGGCCAGCCCTTTAATTTAGACGGTGGCGAGCTCAACAATGGAGCTCAATGGTTGCCAGCTGCAGTGACGACCTTCTGCAGTACCTTTTTGCGGAGGACGTTCTGTACCCACAATATGCCTTTGTAATGTTTCATGTTTAAGGGAAATCAATCTCATAGTGCCAGCTTTTGGAAACAATCTGAATTTTATATGGAAAACCAAATGAGTTATATATCTTGGACCATAGACAGGGTCATAGGATACAGGATCCCACATGAACGGGGTGACTGGTTTTTAAATCTCTTCCTGTGACTGGAAACTTGATTTGTTAAGCACCCAAATAAAAGCTTACAAAAGAATTTTATTGTTCATGTGATTTCGCTGTTTGCATTGTAGAACTCCAGAATGGTCTTAGAAAGACGCCAGTGAACATTATCGGCATAACTTTATTTCCTTTGAAACAGGTTCCAACAAGTTGGCACTGTTCAAGGTCAAAGCCTCCTCTTCAGAGGAGTCATCTGGTTCTGTTGATGTTGGGGAGGCATTCTCAGACATAAAGGAAAAGGTTGGCTTCTCTATTCCATGTGTAAGATTTTTGTCTAGTCTGTTCCTACCAATTCAATGGCTGTTGAGCTGTGTCCTGTGAAAGTATTAGTGAAGTTTTTGACTTAGAGAGCATGATTTTATTCCATGATTCAAATCCTTTTTCGTCCTTTACATTTGACAGTGGGATACAATTGAAAACAAATCCATGGTCATTCTCTATGGAGGTGGGGCAACAGTTGCTCTTTGGCTGTCTTCAATCATTGTTGATGCCATCAACTCGGTTCCTTTGGTAGGTGATTTAGCTTAACTAACTGTGGTTGCCCCTCATCTAAGAGAAACAATTTTCTTGTCAGTAACTTGGAACAAATTACTATGAAAGCTTTTGCCATCAGTGCAATCATATTTCGTTTGTTGGTAAAAAAAATCTCGGGATATTTCATTATATTGTTCTGAAGTAGTTTCTCTATTGTAAAATACAACCAGCTTCCAAAAATCACGGAGTTGGTTGGGCTTGGATATACTGGATGGTTTGTGTACCGGTACCTTCTTTTTAAGGTAAACTCATTACCAATCAACATGGTTCATGTCCAAATGTTCTGTTTTGTTGTCATCGGGAGGTAGTCATAAGAAAAGATAACTTTGGTTTGATTCATTTTCATTTGATAGTCCATGAATCTCCTTATTTTGATACAGTTTTGGCTGTTCCAATTAATGTTGCAAATTACTTCTAAGAAATCTCCTTATTTTCTCAAGCTATGCAAAATCATGTCGGCTAATTTGGGTTTGTTTTTTTCTAGCTATGACTTCTGTCATTATTTGTAGATTAAGCCACATTTACCAAAATCCCACCAGTCTGTATTATTATTTACTCATTAACAAGTGACTACGCTGCTATTCTATGTTTCAGTCAAGCAGAACGGAACTAGCAGCTGAAATTGAAGCTTTGAAGAAAAAGATTGCTGGAAGTGAATAGATCCATATCAGTTGAAGTGCAAATGGGAGCTTTTTTTTTTCGGTTATGAAAAAAGAAGGGTAATTTTTTTATCCAACACTAATCCATTTCACATTTGACAGCAAGCCGTGATAGCATGTGTATTTTCCTTGAAAGAAGATTGAATTCTTCATGGCTTTGTTACTATGTATCCACATCCTCATTGCATTATGTTATCTGATTGTACAAATTTCTTTCACAAAAGTCTCTCAGTTGTGTATACAAGGGCATTTGGACAGGAAAAATAATGGTATTATTTGATTGTGCTGTCATTAATTTGAGTTAGAGGTGAATAAATGAACTGGTAGTCCGGTTTGTTTTTAGCCGAACCGAAATAAAATGATTCGGTCTGGTTCGCCACCATCCAATCCAGTTTAACCCGGACCGGACCGGACCAGATTTAAATACATACATAAAAACAAAAACATAGGGTGTCTACTGCAACTTTGCAAGTATTCTTCAACATTTGATACTGTTTTTCCTTTTCTAATGTTGTTTTTAGACGTTAGTTCTATCACCCTTTAGTTGTGTTAGTGTTTTGCTACCGCTAGTTGGCAAGAAAGTTTTGCTATAATTCTGGGGAATTGATATTGGCACTCTCCTTTTCTTTATTGGCATTTCCTTTTTTTTTTTTTTGTCTCTATTCATAAAATGCAAGAGTAACTTTATCTAATAAAGACAAAAAAAAAAAAGAGGAGTGCAAATAGAGAAAAGGGGAGTGCCAATATCACTTCCCTTCTTAGAGAGCAATTCTTGTGGGTTGCTAGTTGCTACATCTGTTACTGTTTTTGTTCCTAGTTCAACATAAACACGTGTGTTATTTGTACAATGCATAATCTTTTGATTGGCGATAAATCTACGGGTATAGAACTAGGTACAGAAATTGTACCGTCTTGTGAGGTCCACTTTTGAGTCTCACACGAATGATCTGAACCCTTTATATTAAATTTAAAATAATTTTTCGAGTAGACTTGGCAAAAATCAGCTCAATTGGATATGCGTAAGTAGTTGATCTAATATTCCCAATTTCCCATGTTTTATCTAGAAATATTAGATCAACCACTTGCGCATATCCAATTGAGCTGATTTTTTGCAAAGTCACTCAAAAAAATATTTTAAATTAATGAACTGGTCGGATCATTTATATGAGACTCAAAAGTGGACCCCACAAGACGTTGATACATTTTTTTGTACCCCTTGGGCCAGTACGAATAGTCAGTCCTTTGATTGAAGGTTGCACATGAGTGACAAACCGGTTTTCCGATTTAACCAAACCAAATCATTAATATGATATGATGTGGTTCGTAAAACGTCCAAACAGAAATATGTACGGTTTGGTTCGAAAAAATGCCTAAATTAGATCAAATCGAAGCATTTTTACACACTTAAGTTTGAGTCGACTGACTCATTAACTTTCCCTTAGGGTTTATGCCTCATGTAGGGACGGCCCTGAAATTCTCGAGACATAAGATGAACTTGTAAAATTGGACTCTACATTTTCTTTTAAAAAAATAAAAAACTAACCTCAAAATTATAGTTACTTGGTCCCATATATATATATTTGTTTTGTTTTCCATGATTCATTTCATTGTTTTGAATAAAACTAGTTTTTAGTTATATTATTTTTTTGCACTAATAAAAAATATCCCTTTGGAACTGTGAGTTTGGAAGAGGAAAAAAAAAATTATTGTAGAGAGAGAAAAAAGAGACTTAAGAATTGAACCTTGCACTTATTGGATAAGGAAACTAAGTTTTTCCACTAGGCTAATTAGCTCATTGACTATATAAGGTATAGATTAAATACATATTACATACCTGGTTGTACCTATCCAGGACTCTAGTTTTAAAAAAATAAAAAAATATTCAGGGACTTTAGGTGGTTGCCTTGTTCGCTTTGGAAGCGGGGGAGGTGTTGTGCACAGCCATGCTGTGCATGGTGTTGTGCACCCCTCGGCCGTTGGATCGAGATTTGGACGGTTGGGATGTGTTTGATTTTTTACTGGTAAAAAAAATCAAAATTAAAAAAAAAATTGCCGAACGCATCCGAGCCATCCAAAACTCGATCCAACGGCTGAGGGGTGCACAGCATGGCTGTGCACATCACCTCCCCCGAGTCCGTTCGCTTTAGCTCAGGGCCGGCCCTCACCTCAGACCAAGGTGAATTCCTTTCAATACCGCATTCTTTTCCCGTTTGGCTTTTAGCATAAAAACCCTGTAAATTAAACCAAATATTAAAATGGTCCCTATGTCCAAATCCTATGGTCCCTATCTCCAAATCCATTGTATTGGTGAATCTATTACTAACATATTCACCGGCACACAAAAGAAAAATATCTTCTGTAAGTAATTTTGATAAGATAAAGAGGGGTTCCAAAGGAATGGGAATAATGCCCAAGAGGTGCCCTTCCACATTCCTATTGGATCTCAAAGATTAAAAAAAAAAAAAAAAAACTCGTCTCAGGTAGCCCGGAGCAACCTTTTTGGGACTAGACTGCAAGAATCTCTCTTGTAAATTCTCTATTTTCGGTGTGGTTGGCCTGCTTATAATTGGCCCGGAAAAGAAATTTTGTCAAGATGCACGCAAGCTACCCATAAACCTCTCACCGCAGAAAAGAAAAAGAAAGCTCGCATGATCCCAACCACATTTTTCCAACGTAAAAAGGGTTCTCATGATTCCTCCTTTTCCTATCCCTTGCTGCATAAGATTGTAGTAAGTAGCATTATGACTACTGTCTTTATGTAAAAATATCTTTCCTCGAAAAGTAAATGCAAACAAACTCGAAGGGAATTCGATAATTTATTGTACAACCCCAAATAAATTTAAGCAAAGTCCCCCTGGACTACTTTTCTTTCTAGATTCAACTATCTTCTTTTCTGGCTCTGATTCTGGTGACGACTATACAATAAAAATGTATAATAAATGCACATTCTACAGATATCAATACGAATTAAAGATTCTCATGCACTTTTTCAAAGATACCGAACACTTTGTGTATATTATTTACTGCCGTAAAGGTACATTAGTATCTTTCTATAATTAACAAATAGAGAGGTTCTCATTGATGTACGAGAAAATAATATCCACTTTCTTATTAGATCTCAAAGACAAAAAGATCCAAACCCCTTTTTTTTTTCCCTTAGTTGATTTACGTGTAAATTGACAGAAGTTACCTTACCCAAAAAATAAATAAAAACTGACAGAAGTTTGAAAAAAGACATACTTTATCCTCTTTTCTCCTCTCTCTTTCTACGTTAAAACCAAGGATATCACTACTTTATGGGAAAATCCGCTTTGTTTGGTTGAGAGTTTTGAGAAGAATATTTTGGAAAATATTTTTGAGATAGTGTTTGGATGAGTTTTTGGAAAAAGTAATAATTAGAGAGATGTGTAATACTTGGAGAGAGATAAAGAGAAAAATGAGAATAATGATTGGAGAGAGGGGTATGAGTAGAGAGATAAATATGATTAATGATTGGAGAGATGAGACATGGGGAAAGAATCTTTTTTGAAATTTTTTTGAAAATGTGAAATGAACACAGTGCCCTTATCTTTCCTTGAATGGTAAATGCAATACAGCTAAACCAAGTGATTAGGTTTTTTGTGTTTGCTCCATATTGGTTGAACATGTTGTTTTCATTTTTTTATTTATTTTATCCACAAAGAGAAATATTTATAAGCATACAAGTGTTGTTTTCATTTGTTGTTTTTTAATTCATTTATCATCTATTTGTCGAGTATTATTATTTTTTGTGCATCTAAATATCTTGGGACTAATTTGAGAAGAAGTTCAATTCCCAAATTCTCCATTAGTTTTGTTTCAACATGATGGTTGGTTGACTATCGTCAAATACGCGTGAATAATACATATATGCGAATATCGAAATTCATTCACAGATCATTATGCAGTACTTTTAAAAGACATCACACGCTTTTACACTTCACCAATATATTTTGCAAAATATATTTAAGAATAGTTAATATTAATCCTAAAATATTACACTTCACCAATATATTTTAATCGAAGGGTCAAGTCAAGCGATCTAGCTATTCTTCTGAAACTTTTTCGTCTCAATCAAGATATTTTCCATCCTCTAATTCGAGAACGTCACAACTACCAAATTCTCTATTTTTATAGTCTTTTTAAATTAATTGTCAACATATTTTTATGAAAAATGAACGGATAATTAATTTTCCCTACCCACTTAAATATTAGTCCTAAAACTTCCTGATGTAACCTATACACTTCTCTTTAAATTGTATATTCTCAATTCAATCGAAACACTTGTTTTTATTGTAAATTTGTAATCAACATATTTTAAAATCCCAAGCATTTTTTTTCTTACCCAAAAGATTTTCTTCAATTTTGCAAGATTAAAAACTTTTTGGTGCCGATCAAGATATTTTCCATCCTCTAATTGACTAATTCGAGAACGACACAACTACCAAATTCTCCATTTTTTATAGTCTCTTTAAATTGTCAACATATTGTTATGAAAAATGAACGGATAATTAATTTTCCCTACCCACTTAAATATTAATCCTAAATACTTCCTGAATGTTACCTATACACTTCTCATTAAATTGTATATTCTCAATTCATTCGAAACACTTGGTTTATTGTAAATTTGTAATCAAAATATCTTAAATTCCCAAGCATTTGTTTCCTTATCAAAAAGATTTTCTTCAATATTGCAAGATTAAATAACTCTACTACTTCAATTATTGCCAAAATATAGCTAATTTGATTAGCGAACAATTTAAGGTTTAACTTCTCTATTATCAACTTCTTTGAGGTCAATCCATATATAATTTTACTCCGTCTTTAATTGGACTTCTTCCTAGTGGGCGGTGGGATTTAGCCCTCCAGAATTGATCGAAATGGGCGTAAGATAGTCTAGAAAACTGGAGAAAAACTTGAGTGTAGGTAGGGTATGGTCACGTGGTATCGGATCACGCATCTTGGCCGTGCAAAAGTATTTTAGAGGGCCCCCAGATTTATTCTTTGTTTTTCTCCTGTTTCTCTATATGCAATCTGGGTCATTCGAAACACTTTTGGACGACTTAAATACGTGATCGGGCATCACGTGATCATACCCTACACGCACCCATGTTTTGTTCCAAGAACAGAGGTTGACTTGTCCGATCTTTTTCTGATATGGAATGAAAACGGACCCCACCTGATCTCCACCATTGACTGTTATGAGCTGTTCTAGTCGTAAAGAGAAAGATCTTCACGTCATTGCTTACGTTGTGCTGTCGGTCCCAACCGTAAAAGCCGTTAAAGCCACGCTATTCTGCGGACAGGACCTAAATTCTTTTTTTTTTACAGGATTTTGTCCACGTGTCATGAATTTGCTTTAACTGCTAGCCGAATTGCCAAATAGACCCACGATTGCCCAGCTGGAAACGACCTTCGCAAAACGCTGCCTATTACGGTATTGACACGTGGAGAGTGCAGAAAACGAGCCCCGTGCTCTACGCATAGGAAAAAATTGCCTCGACCAGCCGCAAAACAAATAATCCTAAAATGTCAGATACGTATCTCGTACTTGAACATACACTCATATACACTGGAGCACTACTGCCACATATATACGTAACAGATACTCGAATTGTCGAGTTACTGTCACATACGTAACAGATATTTGAACACGCACTCATTTATAGTGGAGCACTACTGTAACATACGTAATTCATATATGAATGGTCGCATTGATAACGCAGATTTTATCGCACGTTCATATTCATATACGGTGGAGCACTAGTGTAACATGCGTAACTCATATTCGGACACACACTCATAAGTCATAAACAGTGGAGCAGTCCAAACAAATTGCACATAAATTCATGGATAAAAGATTATTAAAGCCTATCATAAAAAAGGTTAATTTCACCGACCTCGTCTGAGTTTATAGACAATTTCACCGACCTCCTCTGTGAGTTTGGAAATTTCTATCACCTCCCGTACTTTACAAACTCATATACACATAACTCCCTTACTGTTAAAATTAACTTAACGGTGTTGACTTTAAGAGCTAAAAGACAATTATACTGTTCTCACAGATAATTTATATTGCATTTACATCCCGTACTTTATATTAACATATGAAAAGTATACCCTATCCAGTCCTAATGCTGGCATCTTTTTTTTTTTTTTTTTTTTTTACCAAAAAAAGTTTGTACATCTATGAAAGTGCCAAAAAAGTTTGTACCCTATGAAAGTGCCTAAAACCCTAGGGTACCCTATGAAAGTGCCTAAAATTCTAGGGTACCCTATGAAAGTGCCTAAAACACTAGGGTACCCTATGAAAGTGCCTAAACCACTAAAACCCTATAATAGGAAAGTGCACCCTAAAATCTAAACCCTAGGGTATCCTTTGAAAATTGCCTAAATTCTAAAAAAAATAAAATTGGTGGACCTTAGACCTTGTAAAACTTTAACATGGACTAAATGGCACAATAAGTCCACACTTCTGGACCCTAAAACAATTACCCCTAAAATAAAAGAAACTTTTGGACCAACTATGAAAAATACACTAACAATTTACAAAAACCCCCCAAAAAGTTTGATAGTTTGATTATTTTCTTTAGCATTTCAAAAAATGAAATAGTCTTTTATAGTTTCAATATATTAATGCTATAACAATATGTGTCAATATAAAATACGAAAAGTTAATGCATAGAATTAGTTATATTAAGGGTATATTAGTTTTTTAATTATCAAATTTAACACCATAAAGTAAATTTTAATGTCAAGGGAGGTATGTGTATATAACTTTGTAAAGTAAGGGAGGTGAAAGCAATTTCTGAAGCCAGAGGGGAGGTCAGAGAAACTGTAATAAACCTTAGGGGAGGTCAACGTAATTTACCCTAAAAAAATGCACGATTGAAATTATATAATTAACATGTATATTGTTTCTTCATTAAAACATGGAAGAGCCAATTTATGCACACACGAATCCTCGATAACCCATGCACAATAAAATAGTTTTGCCCATGGAAAGGCAATGTCTTTGATTTAAGTTATTTGATATAAGATTAATTTGAGATAGTAGTAGTACTAAATTTTCCCTATATTATTTTTTTTTCAGTTCGTCCCTGTCGGATTAATAATATAATAATAGAAAGGGAACAAATATTGTCACATTTTGCTTTGTAGATACCTTAATTGCGAAATGATTGTTGAGTTTTTTTAACACAATAAATTAAAAAGATGCCCAAAAGTCTTCTTGGTAATAAAGAAAAAGGGGAACAAAAGGTAACATAAAAACATTTATTTATTTGACAAGAAAATTTGGATGAAGTGACGTAAGTAATTGGGTGGATGAGGTGTAAAGGGTGGTGATGAGTCAAACCGTTGAACACCAGGTGGAGATATGGTTAGCTCTGGCTGCTCCGACCAAACGTCAGGAGGAGATAGCCTTCTTCCACCCCAAGATCACACCAAATCCCCATTGGCTAAGAAGTCAATCCATTTTAGTCAAGGAAACGATAATTAAGGGATTCTTGTCCCTTCATTTGATTCACCGGTGAACAATATAAATGGGTATGACACATCCGCCAAAATTAGTACGCACTCTCGTTTTCATCGATACAGATTATACATATATTCAATTTCTCCATCTATTCGTTCATTCATCCATTCATACACTTTATTTCTCCATCTATTCAGATACTACTCTATTCGTACAGTCCACCGATCATTTTACTTGTTTTGTAAGAGCTTCTTGGATCGCTAGAGAATTGCAACTCCAGTTTCCAGCATTATCAGGTGCCATGATTTTTTCCGCTTTTTTTAATCTTTAAGTAAAAAAATTTGTTTGCACTTAATGTATATAGTTTAAAAGTGCAAGTTAAAAATTACTCAGTTTTAAAGCTCATATCAATTATTGCTTAAACTAATCTGAGCTTAAATCAGTTATTCTTCAATTTCCGATGTATAATATATATATATATATATATCTATATCTTTCCTGGTCAATGTGGAATGAATGAACACTAGAAGTAGGGGCAATGGAAGCAGGGGATGGCGTTAACCAAATAGAGAAGGAGATAAGTAGAAAATAGGTCTTAAAATTCTTAACAAAATTAGGCTTGATCAAATTTAATTGATTTTATTTTGTTCTTGAAAATTTTCTTAATCTTGTTATAAATACAATTGAATATAAGTAATTGAGTATTGTAGTCGGAAGAAATATTTGGGGATTCTAATTTATTTATAATCATTGCACTTGGTGTATATAAATATGTTTATATTTTAATGCTTTAAGTCTTTGAGAAGTATAATTGACTATAATTTCTTATGTCAGTAATTAAGTTTGAAAGTGAAAGGTCATCAACTTCTCTTCATTATTTTTAAACAGGAAAATCTTTTTAGTACAATTAGAAAGGGTCCTTTCCATACACTTTTACCACTTTTTCCTTCTAGCAAGTAGCAATTGCGCTGATAATAAGATAAGAACAATACCAACAAAAAAAAAAAACACATACTTCAATAAACTTTTCTCACTTGTTTTTACACTTTTTCACATTTTATACATTTTTTCACACATTTTAATATACTTTTTAATCTTCAAGGACAGTCCAATGAGTTGATTTTAGAATTTTTCATTAAAAAAAAAAATCAATAGCTAGAAGGGGTAAATTACACAAAAAAGAATATACTTGTGTGTATTTTATTAGTATGTAAATTCCTCTCTTCTTTACCTTCAACCCTGAGGTTTGCCTAGTGGTAAAACCTGAAACTCAAAGATTTCCGCCCTATTAAGATTTTAAATTCGAAACCTCTCAGGTGTATCAATTCTTTTGGGGCTAATTCACGTGATTTAGAGCATCTCCAATGCTACTAGGGGCTTTAACTAGTCAAAAGTACAAAACAAGGTACACTTTTACTTTGTCGAGACACTTTTTTACTAATGGGTTCCAACACCACTCTCTACTTTTTAGGGCAAAAATTGAGCGAAATAAAGGAAGTTAAAGGAATGAAAGTAGAGTAGAGAGACAAATGTCTTACTACTAATAGCAAATCAAAAAGGGACAAAGCTAGAATAGAATATAGATAGCCAAGTAGCAAGTCTATTGAAACATTATTTTTTTTGTTTAGCTAGGCATAGTAGCTAATAAAGTGCAAGTACCAAGTTTCTTAGAGATGTTCTTAATTGAACTCTCTGGAGGCGTTGTGATTACATTCTCATAATTAGGGGGTGTTCCACTAATAAAAAATTATTTTTTCCAAACACCGAGACAGATCATTCTCTCACAACACATCACATAAAAAATCGTAAAAGCCTAATTTTTTCAAAAAACTGAGTTAGTGGGAACACCCCCTTAATCGAGGCGTGTGAAAACTGGCGAGACACCGTAGTACAAGAAGATTCTCTTATCTCAGGACTGCGAGCACATGATTCCCACGAACTCTAAAACGCGCCTTTTTCTCACTACTACTACTAGTCCGCCCTAGTTGTTTTCACCGCATATTCTAAGGGAAAGTACTAATTGGCAGTATTTTCCCCCTCAATTTCCCCACCGCCCACACTCTGTCTCTCTCTCCTCCCCTCTCTCTCTCTTCTTGCATCTTTCGGCGGCGGACGGAAGCCCTAGTTCTCTCGTACCAGTAGAAAGAACGGATTTTGAAGGTATCTCTTTTTTTTGCCCTATAGGCTAAAAGCGTCGGATTTATGCATCATGTGTTTTGATGTAAGATCCGAATCCTTCGTTTCTACTCTGCTTTGCTCTGTCTTCCGTTTGGTTGCTGAGAAACCAGAGGAAGAGGATAGAGGAATTGGAGCCTTTGCTGCAGTTTCTCTGTGCTCCTACTTTTCACAAAGATAGTGCTGAACTGCTGATTTATGAGAGTTTGTTTCTCAGTTTAGCTTAATATCTAGGAATGGATTGTTTTTGTACTTGGGTTTGTTTAATTCTACTTGAAAAAACTTTTTTTTTTTTTATCTGTTTGCCTTTTTTTGTTGATGTTGTTGAATTTGAAGTACATAGTATCTTGACGCTGAAGTATTTGCTTCTGGAATGTTTGGGGAGCTATCACTTTACTAATTGGGTCAATTTAGGATTATTCAAAGATCATAAAAGACTCAAACCGTGAATCAAATTCACGAATAGTATCGAATCTAGAGAAAAACAATTTACTTTTACACTCACAAAATAGAGGCAAGATGTTAGATGTATCTACTGCATTCACCTATCTATTCATACTAGTTTTTTTCTTACATGCCCACGGCCTTTAGACAAGGGCCATCTTTTCTTGAATGCTAGGGATTCCATTTTCCACTGGATTTTAAGCCTTTTAAAGCATATGAATGGGGCAGCTTGTCAATCTTATTTGTTTTTTGGTCATGTTTTAAGCGGGAAGAACCTTTGCTAATCATATAGATGTTGGGTGGTTCTTTTTGTGCTAACTGCAGATCTCTTTACCTGTGTAGATGCAGAATATGGATTATTGTAGGATTTTAATGCCACAATATTGTTGTTCTTCTGCTGAAAGTGTTAGCTCATACAAATTGTGTCCCTTCCTTCTGCCACAATGTCACCTTCTAATGATTTTTTTTTTTTTTTGGTCTCTGGAACAGGTTTCATGTTATGTTGTCACAGAGGATATGAGTTCTTTCGGATTAATGGTTAATCACTGCTTGTAAATTGGTCAAGTTGTTTTGATTTCGCAGAATGGATCGCTGTGATACATCAGGGTTTGTTAGTGGTGGGTGCAGTGTAATCTTTTGAGCTCCTTGAACCTTCCACTGATATTGATTTGGTCAAGTTATCTTGTCCCGGAATGGATCGGTGTGATACATCAGGGTTTGTTAGTGGTGGTTGTGTGCTTTAGTATTTGAGGCTCTTTGAACCTTGTACAAATATTGGCATTAGTTAAGTTATTTTGAATTTATAGAATGGATCGCTGTGATACCTCAGGATTTGTTAGTGGGGGTTGCATTCTTATTTTTTGAGGCTCCTTGGAACCTTGTGCAAAATATTTTTTCCCAACCCTGAAGTTAGACTAAGTATCAAATAAGTATGAGTAGGTTTTGGTAGGTAGCTTTCCACTCTGAACTTAGATTAGATGGACAACACCCCTCAACATTTTTTTGCTAATGTTGCTTCAAATATGTCCAACAATCCGAGCAGAGTAGTTTATTCCCCCGCTGCTGCTCGGCGGCTTGATTCTCCTGGATCATCAAGTTCTTCTTTTTCAAGCTCCAAGGGAAGCAAGAGAAAATGGAGTACCAACGATGGTTCTCTAGTTTTTGGCTTGGGCTGTTTGTCAAATTCATGTGGTACCATGTTTTCTGGGAATGAAACTCACGAGTCTACAGTCAATCTTGGTCTGAGTATCAACCTCCATTTTCAAGACGAGAGTATGGCTAAACAAATGAATGTTTCCTGTGGGACTCTGAAGGGAAAGGAAATGGAAAAACCCAAGCTGGACCTTGAGCTGAGTCTGTCTACTGGGGCTGCTGATTCTGGTAGCACCTCTGTAACCCAAGGATTTTTGTCTTTTCAGAACAACGCGGAGTCTGCAGACAAATTTGGTGCAGTACACCTTGTGGATGAAGGGTCAACGTCATCGCGATGGAAACTAGGGCCTCTTGTGCAACCATTGCATGCATCACAAACCACAGAGCGTGTGATTCCGTCTGTTCATCCTCAAAGCCATATGAATCCTAATCCGGTTGTCCCAAATCTCACTCCAAAAAGCTCAGTTGGTGGTGCTTCTGGTATAACTTGTAATCGACAACAGCGACGCAATGCAAGTGTGAAAATCTGTCAGTTCAATGGATGTACAAGAGGAGCAAGAGGTGCTTCTGGCCTATGTATTGCCCATGGTGGCGGCAGGAGGTGTAAGAGAGCTGGGTGTCAAAAGGGAGCAGAAGGAAGGACAGTATTCTGCAAAGCCCATGGGGGCGGCCACCGTTGCCAATACCTTGGGTGCACAAGGAGCGCTGAAGGCCGAACTGACTACTGCATTGGCCATGGCGGAGGTAGGCGGTGCAGCCATGAAGGGTGCAGCCGTGCCGCTAGAGGGAAATCTGGTCTGTGCATAAGGCATGGTGGCGGTAAGAGGTGTAAAATGGAAAACTGCAGTAAGAGTGCTGAGGGCATTTCTGGCCTCTGCATCACCCATGGTGGGGGCCGGCGGTGCCAGTATCCTGCCTGCCCGAAAGGTGCCCAAGGGAGCACAATGTTTTGTAAAGCGCACGGTGGGGGAAAAAGGTGCACGTTTTTTGGGTGTATTAAAGGCGCAGAAGGAAGCACACCCTTTTGTAAAGGCCATGGTGGGGGGAAAAGGTGTTCATTTGAAGGGGGGTGCACGAAGAGCGTTCATGGGGGGACCTTATTTTGTGTGAATCACGGTGGGGGAAAGAGATGTGCCGCGCCTGAATGCACCAAAAGTGCTAGGGGTCGTACGAATTTCTGTGTTCGTCACGGTGGAGGAAAAAGGTGCAAATCTGAGGGATGTCTGAAGAGTGCACAAGGAAAAACTGATTTCTGCAAGGCACATGGTGGAGGGAAACGCTGCTCTTGGGGTCAGTTGGGTTCAGAGTTTGGCGGCCAATGTGGTGTTCCTTGTGATAAGTTTGCCAGGGGTAAATCTGGACTATGTGCTGCCCACAGTCCCCTGGTGCAAGACCCATTCTCTTCTACAATGGAGAAGATACAAGTGGACAGCCGTGTCAATGGCATTAAAACAGCTGGCAGCGTCACTACATCGATTGATTTTATGGGTTGTGGGCATCATTTGATTCCTGTTCAGGTTGCATCCCACGAAAATTTGTCTGTTGGAAATGCTTTGGGTCACTTCTCACTTCCAGAAGGTCGGGTGCGTGGAGGAAACCTAATGGCAATGCTAAGAGGGAATAACAACTTTGGACCTGGTAGCTTGAACTTGAATGATCAATTAGTTGATGGCCCATCAGAGCCAGGTAAACCGTATCATATGCCTCATAGCTGGGTGTAAGCAAACCTCTGGCGTTTCATTTGATTTGGTCCTCGTAAAGGTTCTCCGTGCTAGTATTAAATATTCTGTGGGTTTTTTCAGTGTCTGGCTTAGAGGTTAGTGATTATGCATGAGAAAGTCATTTTTTCTCATCTCATTGTATAGCATTGTGAAAATTGATTCCCTTGAAACCCTTGTGAATAGTAGTGGGAAAATTAGCCTGGGCATGTAAAGGAAGGTTGGTTTGTTCATATAAGTGTTCTCTGTACTGCAAGTATTTGTTCTCCTGTAAATATTCGTATATGATTAGACAGAAGATGTTGTAAATACACGATTTTTGTTTCCCTTATTTTCTTTTATTGATGAAAGTCCAACGGTTCTGAATTCTGATTGATGTCGCCATTTTTTTGAAGATTAGTAATCAGCTTGAGAAATCAATATTAAGGTCTCCTTTTTTTTTTTTCTCTTTTTTTTCAATAGACAATTAAACAGTTTGCATGGATTAAGCAACACAAATATAAACACAGAAATAGTAAATCATGCACTAGTTCTATTCAAAAGGTGCTGATCGCTTGTAATCGGAGAATACGTTAATGACATCCGAGCCCTCCTAGCAAGATAGTGGGCCTTCCTAACAAGATAATGGGCCTGATGAATGTTCTTGCGTTTTAACCTTCGTGATACTGCAAAAAGTTAGCTTGAAAATCCCTGTAGGAGGTTAAGCAACAAAAATCTATCAGCAAATAGAGAATCATTCTTCCCTCTTATCTGCATCACGACATTTAAACAATCAATAAAAATATGTGCTGCGGTGCATTGTGATGCATAGACCGTTTTACAGCTAGGAGAACTGTTAAGCTAAGATCTCTGTTTTGGAGGGGACTTGAGCTGTAGCATGACAGAGCCATCTGGGTAGCCACTGGCTACCACTCCAAAAGTTCCCCTCGTTCCGGCTGCCAACCTCATGAAGATTATCCTTGAAGCTCCATATTAATACGAGAGGACCAAGAAGAGGCTTTTTTGGACCAAGAAGAGGCTTTTTTGGACCATAAAGCTCTATCTTTTGTCATTGGAGTGTCATTGGCAATAAACTGGGTATTATAAAAGACATTTTGATTTCTATGCTTTCAAATTTCCCAGAGGATAACAATGAGGGTGTAGAAACGGTCACCTGATTGATTATCATTGTTTGAGTTGAGGTACATGACACAACAAGAATGGAGATCGACTCGTAGAAGATACAACAGCTTTTTATTATGAATATAGATGCTCGCTTGTCACCACCACATTTGTTCATTCAGTCGCGTCTGTTTACAAAAGCTTAAAATGGACATGGAACGAAAATAAGTTGACTGAAAAAAATCAAAAACCATAACAAAGAACGCGGATACAAAGCAAAGATTCAGCGAAAACAGTCGTTCATACAAGCAAAAATTACAATCCAGCAAGAGTAATGGCGGGAATAAATATGAAGGCTCCAACATTTGCGACATTGTAGTCTGCCAGTTCCATCTAAACTTTCCTGATCTGAATGTTATGAATCGATTGGGAGCGCCAGATGGGTTGCCTTCCACTCTTAACGAGAGCTACGTGCTCTCCTTCCTTCACCATCCCTTGCTTCTGCACATTAACCCGTTTTTCTTTATTAGAATGATGGAGAAAGAATTTTATGTTGGCAGTTGTATAGTGAGACACTGAGATTCACTTCGGCCCCCAAATCAAAACAGTTGTTTTAAAATGTGAAAGGTGTGTCAATTCATCGATAGAGAGCACAGGAAGCCAACTCCTATTCCAGTGCCACAACCATGTGCTGCAAATTCCAGTTAATAAGATTATAGGGGCTGAGAATTGTTCATTCATAGTGGGTCAGAAAAAGCCCAGCTACTTACTGATCATTATTCCCTGCCATTTTATACGTTAGACCAGTATATGGTGTCACTATCTAATTAGGTTTAACAATTAGGCCAGTGAAACCTCACCTGAAGAACAGCCAATGCATTTGCGAAGGTTTCTTCTGCATCATCTGAGAACTGCATGTATGTGGGACATACACCTTGGTATAAAGCCAGTCTCTGTTGGATTCTCTTCCTGCATGACCGTCATGCCCATTCGATGAGTCAAAATTGAAAAGATATGTGCTGGGTCTAAGCCCAAACACGATTCTTGATTATAATAATAACAAGCCAATATGTGATGGGATGTTTTTTCATATAATGCTTCTAAAAGCAAAACTTAAATGGTACAATACCATGTCATCCCATAAGGTATACACCCATTCAATGAAGTTGACAGGATTTTACGGGAAATGATTTTAGGTCTAAGGGTTAAGTAATTGTATCAACCAAGATACGATGACTGTTTACAAGTATGATAAGAAAGAAAGTGAAAAGAAAGCAAGGTAACAGGATTCATGCATGCAGCTTGATGAATATATGTGCAATTGAATACCACACAAGCTAAATTTCGTCCAGTTGAGGAGAAACTAGGTAAGGATTCATTTATTATTCCAAAGAAATTTAAAAGAATGAAATGCAATAATGGAAACTGGGAAGGATAAGCAACACTGTACTCATGAAAAGTTTAGGGTCAACTGTTATTCTAATGTATCTTCCTTTAGCTGATGACACACTGATCTTTCTCGACAAGTCTTTGGGGATCTAGGAGTACTACATTATGGTCCTCCCTATTACTCTTATTATTCTGTATAGATGATTTACGTGCTACATAAATATGTTGCAAAAGTATATTAGTGGCAAAAAATACTGTATGAAAATGCTTGATTGCTGTATGAAGTTCATTGTAATGCAATAATTTTTTTGTAGATTTTGAAAAGATCAGATGATTTTTGTTTCAGCGGATGCCAAACCACCAAGAAGGTGCTTCAAGACTTTGTAAGTGTGGTACGGCTGTTGAAACTTTACAAAATGACAAACCAACTGTTCAGCTGTCAAGCTAAATAGAATAGAAGAATTGATGTAAGTTATAACATGAAACTCACTCATCTGTGAAGGCAAATATGGTGCTAGAAGGTCGGTAGTGGCTCAGTAAAATGGCCATGAAAGCAGTTCTTGTGAAGACAACAATTGGTGTTCCGAGAGTGTTAGACATCTTTGTTGCATAAAATGCGAACATCTCACTTGTATTGTTCTGCAGGATACAAGAAGCCGAGTTGACATCTAATAATGATTTGAATTTAGGTCTATTTCATATACAAATTAACAAGGAATCCGAAATTACGAGTAAGGATGTGGAAGTAACCTCAAAGGCTTCGCCCAGATTAGAAGGTATTTCCCCAGCAACCATGGCTGATTCAGTCCGTTTCGCTACAGTGTGCATAACATTGACAGCTTTCAAAGGGAACCTGAGCAGTATAGGATTAGCCCAGTATAAATGAAACAGTTAAAGCTGGATTCACTATTCACTCTTACTTTAGATGTTTAATTTATATTTCATTTATCATTGCAACCAAAAGTTTATCATTGAACCAAACTTTAAACTTGACAACTTGTCCAATACCTATATTGGTTTCTACACACAAATTTCCCTGGGTCCATCAAAAAAATTGTTAGATTTTGCAAGACCCACTTGACTGGCTAACTATACTGGTATACCTTGAAAATACACTCGGTGGGCCCTTCTGTAGTCCAGGTTCTAAAACCTAGTACTCCCTTTGTACCCACTTTTTTTTGTCCATTTTTACTATTCTGGAGATCTCAAAATAGCATCCATGTTTACTATTTTGTTGTTTTTTAAGTACTAAAAACTTTGTCTAAGAGAACTAAAAGAGATCTTTCGATCTGTGAAAAATATTTACAAGTTTGTTCACAAAAATTGATTTTTTTTTTTAATCTGATTAAATGGAAGAACTGCCAAAAATAGACATAAGTACATGAACATAACATACTTTCCATGAGCAGTTTCTCCAGAAAGCATAATTGCATCAGCGCCCTCACGAACAGCAACGGCAATGTCGGACACCTCTGCTCGCGTAGGTGTTGGGTGGACAATCATGCTTTCCAGCATATTTGTTGCCACTATGACAGCTTTCCCCATGCTACGGCATATCCCGATTATCTCTTCCTGCATGTATTCAGCAAAATGCTTACTGAATGATTCTACTAACTTTGTACCTACACCAAAAGGGTGTTTGAAATGAAGTTATCCCCATCATCAATCTTCCATCGGTTCAAAGACTACCTGTAACTGTGGAACTTCCTCAACTGGTAGCTCTGCACCAAGATCTCCTCTTGCGACCATTGCCTGATATCATAAGATATGCTACTTCAATATTTAAGGGATAAGTAGTGCAATAATGTGCATGGGAAAGTGTGGGGACCAAAAAGAGCAAGAGGTAAAATTGAACTAACTAAAGACCAACTTAGATAATGGGATAACCCTTGTTGAGACCGGGGGAAGTTTAGGAGAGATGGGGAGACCCAGCAGCTACCGGTCGGGGCGGGGATAAACTTGCTTCTTCACAAGCTTATCCCCCCAAAAACCGACCCTATAGAACTTCATTTGGAAGCAGTTTCCAAATCTCTTCCCTTATTTTTCAGCAGTTAAATGAACCCCAGCACAGTAAAAATTTAACAGCAAAAATCAACCCAATAACATCACCAGAGAAACAATCAGCCATTTTTGTTTCAATACAAAAACTGCCTAAATAATCCACTGGTAAGGAAATTTTAAGTAAAGAAATAAATGAAATTTTCAACTTACTCCATCAGCTGCTGTGATGATAGAATGCAGATTTGGAATAGCATCTGCACTTTCAATTTTCACAATAACATGTATATCAGCACCGTTACCTGACAAAGCAATAAGATTGGGAAGAAAAGTTAAACTTTTGAGGTTGAGCACCTATCATGCATGTTGACAATGTTTACTTCCTGTGTGTAAGAAACTCATTATTCCAATACTTTGGAGGTAATTCTTCAATTCATAGACTACTGCAGCATCTTTGACAAAAGAAACAGCATAGAAGTCAACTTCATTGTCAACGCCAAACTTGATGTCATCCCAGTCCTTGTCTGTCACAATCCATGAAAACGGTAATGTTCATTTGCAAGACTTCTTCAACAAAACTACTCAGTAATCCAGCACAAGGAGATAATTTTTGGGTCAACCGATTCTAACCAGTGATGGATGGCAGTGTAGCACTTTTTCCTCGAACATTGAGATGTCGTCTGGATTCAAGCTCTCCTCCGTCAACCACCTCACATTTTACTGAATCTCTTGTCTTGGACTTCACCGTGAATGACATCATGCCCCCTACAACATAACCGGGAGTGAATTATTCTTAAAGATGGTAGCAAGAATTTCCTTCTGGCTTATTGGAACCCGATACGTTGAGTATCCTTGAAAGTGATTCAATCATGTTGTCAACAAGAAAAATATGAGCTGATACCTAACCTTGCAAATAAAATATCACCAGATTTCTCATCTACTGGAAGTGAAAGCTATGATATAAACCTCAACCAATGGTATAACCTTTAAATTGGATACAGAAAATTTTCCTTCTTCAGATCAGCAAAACCATTTTTCAACATCTGCCCACAGAATACTAATTTTATGTTCACCTTGGATTGAACTGAAGAATAATTTCCCGATAGGCGTAGGCAAAATCCAGGTTTCCCAATGAAGTAGTAATTCCTTGATAGGTGGAAGACAAGACTGCCATTAAAAACTCTGTGGAAGATGCTTCTTGTGTGTGTGTGTGTGGCGAGAGAGACAAAGAGAGAGCCTAGCCACATACCATCGACCAGAAGCATGTCACCCGCCTCTACATCATTGACAAAATCATCATAGTTAACACTGACACAGTCCGCGGTACCAACTCCTCTTCTAATTGTGAAACTGAATTCTTGGCCAGGTACTAATGTGATTGGTTGGGGCAAGTCACCACTCCTAACCTCAGGGCCCTACCAACAACAAAACCATAGCAACACACACAGATAATGAGAAACCTGGCAAAAGAAGTTGAATTTGAAATGTACCAGACTACCAACAAAAATTTGAATTTTTTTAGTGGATCTTTAATAGAGTGCATTTGGCATTGCAAAGTCAATATCATTTACAGTTAAAAAAAACGCTTCAAAAGAAATCTCAGTTTTAAGTTAAGAGAGACTAGACACCATTGAACAATTTACTTGGTATAAGGTGATTTTGAATTTCATCTCAAAGAAGGAACTTAAGCCTATATACAGTAACTAAAATGTCTACTAGTTGTAACAATTATTTGTGCAAACCAAAATTCTCGATACCTAATTTTCATTTCTAATTAAATTTTAAAACCATGCAGTTAAACAAGTTGCTACAAAAGAAGAAGACGAATAAAATATATGAAGGAGAAGTTTCTACCTTTGTGTCAATCATGATTGCAATGACATTGTCTTTGCATTCAGCATTGTATTCTTTAATCAAATCAATAACTTTCTGATGAGATGCATGGTCCCCATGAGACATATTCAGACGAGCAACATTCATTCCAGCCTCAGCCAACTTCCTTATCATCTCCCTGGTGTTGGTGGAAGGACCAATTGTGCAAACAATCTTTGTCTTCCGTCTAACTACAGGCTTTGACCACATAGTCAATGAAGGGTCACCAAGCTGCTGAATTTGCTCTTCTGTCTAATCAACGGCAAACAAGAATAACAAGAAAAATGAGCCATACGTACCAACCAGGACATTTTCCATTTGCAACTAGAAGATGCTTCCACCACACATATATTTTATATGGCAAATATGGTGTACAAATTTTCGTCAAAAGTAAAAGAAACCAGCAATGTTTCCCTCGACACTTGTAGTAGCCCGTTACGCCAATCGCCTTCCAAGCAGGCCTAATCCGGGCGGGCTAGTCGTCATTGACAACCCATGACCCAGGTGGGCTAAGTAGCCTCCCAGCCCTTATCGTCAAGGCTGGGTTGGGCCCTGCATCCAGGATGCAGGGCCAAGGTAGAGATAACAGTACAAGAATATTCGCCTCGGCCACATGGCACTAATCTCTACTCGGCACCTAGCACTACCTATGGCCCAACTGCAGTGCGAGATTTATGAATCATACGGATCGGCCATGTGGCCAGGGCCTCCCGCATGGCATGGTCGTGGGTACTACCAACTTGAAGTCGACCGTCGTTCAGCCCGGCCAATTGGCATCTCTACACTTTGTCCATTTAGTCGGGTAGCTAGTCCGACCAACGCACAGCGCTTGCGGATCGTAGTGCAGGGCGTTCGGTTAATAGGTGGTGGTCGAGAGCTTGTCGTTGAAGTCACCTTGGTACGATGACGGGACGTGCTGCCCTGACCTCCAAGGCAAGGCATTCGTATAAATATTACAGTGATAAACCCTAATAGATAAGTCATTTTTTCCCTCAAAGCTCTGTCTTTTACTTCTCATTTAGGGACTGACTTAGCCATTAGAGTGCCTTCCAGTTGTCAACGACCAGCGAGGCACTAATGTGGTTCTCTCTTTTCCAAAGTTGGGTGGGAGAAGAGCTTTCTATTTCCATATCCGACTTGAGAGGTTAAACCCAGGAGAGCCCAAATTGAACACCTCCCTACAACACCCAAGTGAAAACTGCTACAATAATGTATATTGTATCAAGGACCGATAAAGTAATAAGTATGCAAGGATTGTACCATATTGGTATTTCTATTGGAATCAGAGAATCATTCTAGAAACCTCAACTGTGTTCAAAACTCATTTGGCACCAAACATCTAGGGTAGCAGTCAGTTTTGCCTCCAACTTCCACTACCAGGGGTAACAACCACTCCAAAGTCTTGAAAGACTCGTTAGTGGAATTCATTATGGGTTTTCTCAAATTTGATTAGTTTGAAACTTTGAAATGAGTTTTTTGTGGAATTTAAACATCGTAGTCCTTATATTGTTGGACAAATTAATATATTAACATAGTTTTATGCCGATTGAGACAGTATTTGATAGTAGTATACAACTTGACTAGATCCTTTGATGTATTTCGTGTTCGGAGAATGGCTTTTTAATTCCCTCTTTACAGTCATTCTCTGGTAGTAGGAATTAATGCAGTATTCCATACTTTCGTGACTTCCTTTGGTTACATATAAACAATTAAAGTCCTGAGACATGGTTTTAACTTCTGAGCACCACAACCAGAACTTATAAAATGAAACAAACACGAGAGTGATTCAAAACATAACATGAAAAAACAAAACGTGACAAAAAAATCTAACGGCGATAGAAGTAATAACAATATATACTACAATTGAAGCAGAACAACCCCAGGAATTGAAAAAAAAAAAGAGGTAAAACTAAAAGGCACAACCTTTGGTACATCTACTGGGGATACAGGAATGACCTCTGAGGCAGATATCTTCGCAGCGATCGTCGACCTAACGCAAAACGATCTGTGGCTCTTTCGTGGTTTTTGATCCAGAAATTTGGAAGAGAGAGAAGAAGGTTTGATCTTCTGGACTTGGCTTTGGAGAGATCCAGAGCTAGGGCTCGCTAAGGAGCTGTGAATCGGTCGAGTGGCCGCAATTTGAGCCATTGTCGGAAGAATTGAGAGAGAGAGAGAGAGAGAGTATGGAGTAACGAATGAAGGCTTTGTTTGTATCGAAGAAAGGGCGGAACTTTTTGTGCAGAAACCGTTGAGGAAATGTTTGTTAAGTAGGAAGGTTTAGCGCCAATGTGGTGAACGGAAAACGACGGCGTTGCGTAGCATGACATAGTGGCCTAGTGGGGGTGACCGTCCGCGCGGGTACAGCTTTTAGGAGGCCTTGGTTTTAAATGCTCCACTGTAACAAGGAGAGCCAATAAGAATTTTATACACCGAGGTATTGTCATTTGGTACCAAAACATGATCCAAGCCGTCTAAATATGTTTTGGGCGGCCCAGATTAATTCTCTCTCTCTCCTCTCACCCAAACACTCTCTCTCTTCTTTTTCTATCTCTAAAATTCAGACCGTTGGATCATGTTATTGACGGGCTCAGATTGTCGAGTGGATACCACGTGAGCAATAATCACTCAGCACTGAAAAATTTCTCCCGATGTGCACTTTGCAGGATCTTGGAATGTTGGAACTACTAATTGGAAAATGTTTTGGGAATACCGTACTTGCACACGAGTGCACACGATATTAGGTGGCATCTGACTGGATTGAAAACGTGGGGCCCACCAAAAAAATTCCCATTTGAAATTTGAGAATTGACCAGGCTCGGGAATGGGAAAGTGTTTAGTACCATAAATATTTCCCATAAACTCACCCAGAAAAATGCATGCAATGAGTGAAATTCACCAAGTACAGTTTTTGAACAGTGTATTTGGTGAATTTCACCCGTTGGATGCATTTTATTGGTGATTTCAAACTTTCCCTAAACCAAGTAAACCATATTTTAGAGCAACGATGTCGAATTCGTGTTGAACCTCCCTCCCCACCCTAAATGCCATCGAACCCCACCCTCCATCGTAGTGCTCCACCCCCGCGCCAAACTAAGAGAGAATCGATTTTGACCCCTCCACGCCATAACTATATTTTCGATCTCATGTTTGCTCCCTCTGTAACACGTACCATTTCCAAATAGTCTTTGTACCTATTTGCGTGTTCATTTTACAACATACAATTAGCGTGATTTTTTTACATGGTTGAATGTCTCGACTAATTCTATAAAATGAACAAATTTTAATTACTTGAATTAGCCCAAAATATATGGTACTTGTTTAAAAAGACAACCATTCTTAGGATTGGGCAATTTGGAATATGTGGTTAGAGCATCTTCACGAGTCTCACTACTCCCTCCAAATTGTCGCTTTGTCGAGGAAAACCCACAAGACCCTTACCCAACAGCTCAACTCTTTCATCGGTAGTTCCTTTTACGCTATACTACCTCACCACAGGGGGGGCGAGCTACTGTAGCCCTTGCCCCCTCCTCCTCATCTCTCTCTGCGCCTTTGTAGCTACAACGATTATCATCAACCATTTTGACTTCAATAGTACGATGGGATTTGGTTTCAAGCGATTTGGAATCAACAGTGACTTCAACGATTGTGTTTTGTTGGCGACGATAATTTGCAACTTTGGCAATTGGGTTTCAATCGATTTTGGTTTCAGGTGATTTGCGACTTCAACAACAAATCCGTTTCATGTGACCTTGTGTATGCATGTGAATAAATACATACTATTTTTGTGATTTTGTCAAGTGAAAGGCATAAACTGTTGAGTGTTACATTGATTGGCGGCTAGACAAAGGAGAAAATTGCACTTTTCTTAGGCAAAATGGCTAGTGACCACTGGAGATGCTCTTAGAGCAACAACAGCAACTAAGGTAAATAGCATTTTTGGCTATTTTAGCTTAGCTAAAGGAGGAAAACCCAGCTGCAGCAACTTGTCTATTTCACTGTACACCATTCATATGTGAACAGTGCTACGCTAAAAATAGACAAGCACTGTTCACCAGCCATCCTATTTTTTATTGTTTCTCTCTCCTCTCCTTTCTCTCTCACTCTCACCAGCCATCCATGGCCAGCAACGGAGATCGACGGCAACGGACAGCTTTCGATGGACAGCAACGGAGATTGACGGCAACAGCGGACGACGACAACGATTGAAGCTTTCGATCCACAGAAACGACGATCGACGACAACCAACGGCGACGGCCATCGAAGGCGACCGACAGCGACGGCGAAAAGGTAAAGGGCGACGGCGAAAAGGTAAAGGGCGACGACGGAGAAGACGATGAACAGTAGATGACGATGAACAGTGTGTGTATGCGTGTGTGTATATATATATATAAACGAAAAAACAATATTTTAATAAAAGGTAAGGTAAAATGGATAGGTTGTTGGAGTGTTGATGGTGACAGGGTGACTATATGTACTGTACACCAGCTATTGTGTCCAAATTTTTGGCTTAGCCACTGTTTTTGCTCTTACATACTACTCCTATAGTCCTATGGAACTACATGCGGTTCAGCAAATTTCCCTAAATTGGAGAGGATCTTCCACTTTGGAGCATGTGGTAGAAACAGACGGACATGATTGTGCCACATCATGGATATCCAGCGGATCCAGCTGCCGCTGTAGTAGGAAATCGCTGCTCCCAAAAGACCTCTTAGCGCGGGAAAATTCGGATGCAATTGGCGCCAGAAGAAAACCCTAAATGACAGAGAATCAATCACTTGCAGTGACTTGAAAATCCTACTATTATTTTCTCCTCTCGCTCTAATGTACTCTCGCATCTGATCAATCATATTCTCATCGCAGTTTCCAGCTTCTTTGCTTTTCTCCTTCATCGATCGAGTTGACAAGACCTAGATTGAACCTTTTGGATACCCTAATTCAAACGATTTCAAGTTCAGACCGACATGGAAAATCTATCCGTCATTTGCGCGGGTCTAGGAATTGTAGAAGAGGACGAGAATGGCAATCGCATTGGCTACACGAAAGGCGAATACTGCTTAGGTATCACGTGAATCTCCATATCCCCCTGTTTGGCTCCCGAACTTTAGCATGAGAAGCAATTGATTTAATCTCGAACAAGTGTTTTTTATTTTTGAGAAGTTGTATGTTTTATTTGTTACTTCTAACCCGCAAGAAGGATGGTCGAAGGAGTGCCCTACCCACATTTGAAGTTTTTATTAGGGTTATAGTAGTTTGTTTTTTGTTTTTTTTCTCACAAACTTTGTTCTTATGATGTACCAGACATTGTTTTGAACAATCTAACATCCGCCCAGCCAAGAGTTTATGAGAAAATAATGTTATCTTTATCAAACTCCCAGTTTTTGTAATACTATTTTGCTTTTTATAAGGGATAGGGATGCACGTAATTGTAAGCAGTTATAACTATAGACGACCATATCATAGAAATTCAATAGGTTGACAAAAAATATGCGATATTTTTGGTAGTATTCTTACAATACGTGTCGGCATGAAGTTTTTTTGTCACCTTTTTTTAGGTTAAAGTGTTATCCCACCCAACCTTGAGTTCGCCCCTTCTAACACGTCCTTGGGTTGCAGATAATTTGAAAGATTTGTTGAGGTTTCTGAGGCGGGACGACCCGCAGTCCCGAGAAGTGTTCAAGCAGGTTTGCAAGTGGAATATTGTTGGCAAGGATTTGATACCACTTTTTGAACACTGCCAGGATGATCATAATTTGGTGCTAAATGCAGGTATAGCCACTCGTTGCTTCACCATAGATTTAAGATTCAATGTAGGGGTTTAGTGGTTTATTATTTTCATTTTAAAGTAGTAGCTTTTGATACTCATTACTAGTAGTAATTTAATCACAGTGAAGGTGTTGGTGTTTCTTACTATGCCTGTTGAACCCACATCCAATGACATCCCTCAACAAATAGAGTACCTTTGGGCTTCGAAGTCCTCAATTACCTTCAGTGACACTGTCCCAGTGATTGTCTCACTTCTAGAGAGCCCACTGGAAAACTTAGAACGGTAAGTGGGATTACTTTTTCCTCCCTTTGTTGTTCTTTGGATCATATTTCCTTTTGACATTTAGTGGTTCCATTCATACACTAACCTATTTATGAACTGCAAGCAAAATGACTGATTGAGCATTATAATCATGGACGACTGGCTCTTCTGTTACAGAATATTGTCCACGTGAATTTTTAAGAGCAGTAATGAAACATAAATATGCTTTTGTGGGGCTGAATTGAAACCTGAATTCCGGTAATCATTTGTTATAGACTCATGTAACTAACCAAATATGAATGTGTGTTGGATATGGGCTCTTTACTTTGTACTGCTATAAAGCCGACTGCCTTGCATATCCAGAGTCGTTTTCTTGTCTTCAAATTTTATGTTTGTTATTTCTTTTGCATCTGCATGCTTAATGATTGTTGTAATAGCTTTCATTTCTTACACTAACACTGTTCTCATGACTTAATTTGTTGCTAAGCAGTGAAACATTTACAGAAGATGACTGGAAATTAGTCCAGCTGGTGCTTACTTTATTTCGCAACATTCTAGCTGTCCAAGAAATCCCTCCGCACCAGAAGGCTGGGGCATCTGCCTCACAATTCTTATCACTCAGAGATAAGTTTTTAGAACTGCTGTTCCGTGAGAATGTGATGGACTTGATCTTAGTTTTAACACAGCATATTGGCGGCTCTTCGAGCTATCTCCGTCAAGATAACTTGCTTTTATTGGAAACTTTCCATTACATACTTATGGGTCAGGAGCCAGAACTGATTGCTAAAGCATATTCAAAGGGCTTGAAGGTTGGCCTCTATTTGATAATTTCAGCATTTTAAATTTCAAATAGCTTGTGTCATGCTTCAAAAGAAAATGTTGTTCTGGATGAATTGGGAGTGAATATGCATTCGTTTCTAGTACGTAAAATGTTTAGCTTGAATGAAAAAGAAAGCAAAAACAGAATATTTGGTAGTTTTTTTTTTAGGACTACCTTGATCATTTGCCATATAACTTCATATCATTTGCACCTTGCTGCGTCGCCTATGATCATCTCGCATGCTTGTTATCACCAGTCTACAGTAACCATAGTCAAATGTCATCGCCATCATATACTGATTAAGGGGGGATTCTATTCATTAGGTGGATGAAGATGCGGAAAATTCTATTAACAGTCTTAGATCGATTATGGAAGAGGAAGCCGAAAAGAGAAAGCTTACCAGGCTACGCAATTTGGGTTCTTCCTCACAATTTAGTGGAACATTTACTCGGCTAACCATGGTAAGTTGTTGTTACTTGCTGGATGCATGAGGAATTAATTACAATATCTATTAACTTCAGTAGTCTTTTGCAACAGGATGGTTCTAAAACATTATTCAAGGGAAACCCATGTTCTGCTTCGCATGACAATCTGCTCAAATCTCATAAAGTACAACATCGAGGTCCACTCAAAAGAATGGTGTGGGACTATGAAAGATTGCCATCAACAAAGGAAAAAATTAGAGAACTGCTTCATGATTTTGTTAACCAGCTTGTCTCAGGGGGGTACAATGGTACAATTCTGTAATTGAATCTGGAAAATTTCTTCCATAACCTTTTCTGGCTTTAGTCTTCGTAAATTAATGGTGCATGTTCTCACTCTGCTCTAAATCATTTCAGTTCTAATGCGGTCCATACGTGAAGATATTGAAAAGGAACATCATACAATTGAGAGTAGCGACGTTGTCATTTTCTTTCTGGTTGCTCAATTTGTTACATCTTTTCAATATCAGAAGTCCTTGCTTTTGAAGGTGAGGAGTTATATTGAGTAACTTATATCTCAATTGTGGCATCTTATATTCTCTATAACACATTTAAATCTTTTTGGGGTTGGACAAATATTTTTCATTTACTCCGAACCTTGAGTTCATCATTAATGATGGATGCTTGATAATGTCAATGGCTTGCATGTATTAAAATATGCCATTGCTGATGCAGGCCTCAAAATTGATCGTTTCCTGTTTTCAGCTTTTACAAATTGTGACATGTGTGCCTGTTAAAGTGATTGTATAGTCTCATTTTAGGAAATTCTGTAGTTCTTTTACTTGAATGCACCGGTGATTAATAAATTTTTTGAATGCACGAATAGTTAAAACATGGGTGGTTGACTGTCATGGTTGATATGGTGACCAAAACCAAGAAATGCCCAACGTATGAAGGAAACCTACTTTGGTTTATCGGAGGAAACCTACGTTGTCTTGAAATACATGCTTGCACCAACTATGGCGGTGACTTGTGTTTTTTGATGCGGAACCTTTTGAAGCTCATAGTGAAAAGACAACAACATACTATGATTTTATCCGGGCTGTTGGTTTCTGCACATGAAAATAGTAGTTAGTCTGTGGTGATTGTTTAAAGGCTAGAGAAGAAGATAGATTTCTGTGTATCGTATATTGGCTCAGAAATGTTGCCGAGTTTGTTTAGGAAGAGAGCTCATTGTGCGTCTCATTTTTGTTGACGGTAAAATTTAACAGATGAAACTAGAGGAAGGGTTACGGTGAGCCTTACCTGAATTACTTACACGGGAATGGTGAAAATTGGTGGTATGCCCTTTGTATTCAGTACCCACGTGGAAGGAAGATCGAAAAGGGCATTATTGCTAATAAAAATCTGGTGCAACAGATAAAGTGAAAATTTTGCCTTTTTAAGTGTTGATTACATTGTAAGTGTTTTAGAAATGATCGTCAGTGGATGAAGAAAGGTCATATAGAGCCAATCGTGGGAGGTCAAATAATATAGCGGACCAAGTGGTGTAAGCGGCTAATAGTCTTACATGACGGTGAATGATACTCCTCTGTCCCTTTCTAAGTGTCCAACTTCGTGAATCCAACTTTTTATGGAGACATCGTCGTTACTCCTTAGAAATTGCAACCCCGAAACGGACGAAGAGAGTAGTTCATATCGTTCGTAATACTGAGAAGAGTTCATATTTAAATGCTGGACCAGAGTATTTTGGCATTTGAGATTTTGGTGGGTTGAGGATTTTAGTTGTAAAGGTGTACTTGATGTACTTCTTCCAATGATTAGGTTTTATACAATTAAATTTTCATTAAAAGCATCTATGTTTCTACATATTTCGGATTAGAAAATCATTCCGTATCTCAAACAGTTTCTTGCCCGCCGTATTTTACTACTTACTACTCCATTTGCCCATTCAATTCATTTTCTGTTACTCAAATAGGTGCTGTTTTTTTGGTTGTCTCAGTATAGCTTTTCTTATGTATGACAGCTTTACTGCTCTCACATGGTCTCTCTTTGCTTCAACAGCCTGAATCAAATGCTGATGATGCATTTGAAGCTTCCTTAAATTATCATGCTGATAGTACACTTTTTAAAGGCAATATATGTGGGCCAATTGCTGCATCGATGAACGAGTCGATGTTCCTCTTAGTACTTTCAAAGTGGCGTGATGCATATGATGGCTTGAAGGAGACAAAGAACTATAAGTTTGTATCGGCAGCAGGATCTCTAATGAAAATCATGGTAGTCTTTACTTGTTTTATCTTTTATGTTCCAATTATTATTTTTTTAGAACATTTTCAACTTGGATGGATTTTAGTAAATTACGAATTATTTTCAAATACATATGCTGGTTGGAATTCTAACATCGTGTCTTATAAAGAGTAGTGATACATCGAAAATGGTTACTGTTGCATATTATAGTTGTGAGTACTACTGATGTGAGGACTTAAAAAATTGTCCAGCTCTTTGTGGTATGATTACCTGGCACTTCACTATCAGTATATCAACATTTTCTACAATCTACAAATTCATTCTGTCCTACTTTTATGCATTCTACGTGGAGGAAAAATTTTGAGTCTATTTCTGGCTATCCTCGTGGATAACTTGTTGAAGTGGCCGGCTGATTTTTCTTGGATAAGACCATCTATATATAAACTGTCCTTTTTAACCATAGAAGCTTTGTTCTGTGCAGATTCGCATGCTGGATTTAGTGCTTAAGGCATCACCTGAAGATTCTAAGGAGCCTCAAACCGCTCGCATTCTTCTTTACAAGTTATTTTATGATCAAACTGATCAAGGGATGACGCAGTTCCTTTTTAACCAGATCAGATCATTCGACATTCACAAACAGGCAAAAAGGTTTATTCTTGCATTTATCTGCTTAAAGTGTTCATTTGTGGTCGATGGTAAATTTTCTATCGTGTGAGGTACTGTATCTTTAATTTCGTGTCATGGAACTATAATGGCCATGTTCGTTTCCCAGTTTAGTTTTAGTTTTAGTTTTGATGACATCATCACTTCCCTCATTTCTCTCTCCACTCATTACACCTGATGACATCATCAAAACTAAACTAAACTATCTAACCAAACACAGCCAATGAAGTTATGACTAACGGAAACTAGAGAGCTACATTGTACCATATACATCAGAATAGGGGAGCTTGTTATAATGCACGGAGCTGATAAAATAATTATCAGTGTGCGGGAACTTGTTTATTTGAAAAGGTCCACATCGTAGAACTCTTCAATGTTCTAGACCTGCAAGATGATAGCTTCCTGGAAATATATATATACACACTTATATATACTTCAGTGACCATAAATTCGTGCTTTTGCAGCATTTTGCTATGATGTGGTATGTGTAAGAATCTATACGCCTACTATTTCGGCCATTAGGGCTCAAGAGACATGGAAGCTATGCTATGCTAGCTTTCTTGATAGTTGTGTCTATGATTTTTAGTTCTTTTTGCCTCTTCCTTCAAGGACACATCCATGGTTATATTTAGATGCCAGTTTTCTGCTTTACTATTTTGATTTATTTTCTTGTAGTCGTACTCTATTCCTTTTCCAGTTCCATATCAAGCAGCATGGTCTATTTGTCATAGCAGAACTTGTAATGCTGATAACTGTGCACATAAGTGATTGGGGCTAAAAGTACATCATGAATAGAATTGTGAATAAGTTATTAGCTTGAAATTAATCATCTTTCCTGTACTTAACATTCTTCATAAAGCAGGCCCCGTATACTGTGGGAATTCAACAGTTTCTATTTTCAAGCCATTTTACGGTTTCTTTCTTTTTTCTACATATGAAACATTTACTATAACTGATGGTGAACAAAGTGACGACTGAGATTAACGTGACTACGGAAAAAAATTGATGCTATTTTGTTATTTGTTTGTGCCAGTGATCTCTCCGACTTGATAGAAACAACACATGTAGTTATAAGGCTCATGGAGAGGCTTCAAGAACGAGGCACATTAAGGGTATGCATGTCCTGTTTTACTGTATTTTCAATTGCGGTTTACACTTAGATAGGTACTTTTTTTTGTCTTGTCATAACTTTCAACATTCTTTTTACTTGAAAATGTAGAAATTATGTCTGTAGGGCAAGCAGATGGGCCATATCTTAGCTGAACTTAGAAAAATTGGTCTAATAATTGAAATTCCAGTTTGCGACTGCTATGTTTACTGGCCTTATCAATATCGACATATGGCAGCTTCGAATTTGATAGACCTGGCTCCTGCCAGTTACCAAGCTTGTAGTAACCTGAAAAGCTTTCTCTGATAAATGTATTGCTTAGAAGTTATATTATCCTCTTGTCAGTTTCATTATAGTAAGTTAAAGAACGCAAATAGCTGAATTTTTTTGAAGTTTACACATTGCGTGGATATTGCATTATCACGTCAAACAAGATAGTATTATATTGTTATCTGTGTCTGAGCGAGTGACCATCAATGTCAACATGCTCCTTGTGAGGTATGAATGCCATATGTTGTTTTCAAAGCAGGTTGTCCGTCTATATTTTGGTTTTGGCTTCATAAAGTGGCTACAATAATCGCACAAGAAAGGCCTCTTTATGTATGTATAACTGAATTTGCCAATTCAGTGTCTGTCTCCTTTTTACTTTAATGACTTGACAATCAATGTGTTTTTCTGATCAGCTAAGCCTTTTACTTCACTAGCTATATCTGAATGTGGAAATTTTCCTTTGGTTAAGGTTTCTAGAAAGTCTAGGAAGAAGAGAGCAAAGAGAATGTTGAATAACAAGAATGATGACATTGATCAACCAGTAGAAGAGCATACTCCCCTTCAGAATGAGGTTCGTAACTCTGTTTGTGAACCAGCTGGAGATCATACTCTTCAGAATAAGGTTGGTAGCTCTGCTTGTGAAGAGTATGCACATTCAAGCATTTTATCTGAGGAGAAGTTGACAACTCCAATTTCTGACGCGAAACCGGACGAAACTGGGCCTCAAACTTACGAGTTAGAAACATCTAATCATGAAAGCAATCTTCCGGAGACGAAAAATAATAAGTCCAATGAAAATAATGGTGATCTTCATGATGAAATGGGTGATTCTTCTGGTGATGAGCAGTTAGCTGCGACTGATGAAGTGGATTTTAAAGTATCTACTTTGGTTTCTGCCCTTGCAAACAACAGTATTATCCAAAATTTGTGTTGGTTGCTGAAGTTTTATAAAAGCAATTCCACAAGTACAAACCACTACATTCTATGCATGCTGCGGAAAATTTGTGATGATCTGGAGCTTTCTCCAATGCTATATCAGGTAAAGACCCGAGATATTTTAGCTTTCTAAGATTATTGAAAGGTCATAATTGGTGACATTATGTGTTTTTCTTCTCAACAACTTGCAGTTGTCGCTCCTAAATATATTCTACAGTATCCTGGACGAGCAGAAGTCAAGCCCATGCAAGGAACATGAAAACATTGTTTTATTTCTAACAAGCTTGGTTAGGAGAATGCTAAGGAAAATGAAGAAACAGCCTCTTCTTTTCGTAGAGGTGCTCTTCTGGAAGACACGTAAAGAATGTCATTTAATCAACTGTGAATCTTTGATGCATGACTTGAAGGGAGAAAGCGAAAAGTGGGGAAGTGTTTCTAATGACGCAGGAATCTATTCAACTCAAGGGAAAGGATGGGCTCATAGGAGCATAGCAGATGCACTTGGTGATGATGAAGCTGATTTTTTCGACCCAAATGAGATCAATAAGCAGAGGTAAGACAAGTCTGATAATAAGCTTAACATCTGTTGTAAAAGTCCGTATTTTCTGTCATCTTCTTTCATTTTTTTATTCGATTTTGCCTCCTGGATCTAATAGTATTGGTTTACTTTTTTCCCCCACTGTAGTAGGCCTTAACTCCTTATTGCGATTGGGAAATTTAGGCTGTGACCAGACATGTTATAGCACTTGAGGCAATAAATTGGCATGATTTAGAGCTTAATAGTATGTGATTACATTTTTTGGATCAAAGTTTCATCAAAACTTTGATAACTGGTATGGGATTTTATAAGCATGAAGGATTTGTAGTTTGTTACTAATTGGAGTTAGTTTGACATTTCAGTTTCTGAGATTATTTCTTTATTTGACCACAGGGAGGAGGACCCTTGTGAGATCAAGAATCAGAAAGTTTTTCAAAGAAGCAAGGGAAACAATGGACAAGTGAAGGAAAACGTCAAGTCAATTTCTAGTGGGGGGAGCCACAGCAAGGAAATATCTGATAGGTAAGGTGTTAAGAATTAAAGCCCTTGAGAAAATGCTTAGTTACTTCATCTTTTGCTTCGCAAAATTATTTCTAGTATTTATTATCGCTGTTGCAGTGAGGGGGTTATTGAACACGAGACTGAAGGGGTATCTAAAAGAAGGAGAAGCCTTGTTCTTAATCAAGATCTAGAAGAGAAAATAAAGGGTCTATATGACAAGTAAGTGTCATTTCACGTGCATGTTTTCTATTATGACGATATGGTCATGAAAAAACTGTTTTTTATTCTCCTGAACATCTCAATCATTATAGACTTTACATTTGGTAAGTGGACTGTCGATGCCCCGACTTATCAAGAAAGAATCTACATGCCCTTTGAAGTCATAGGTGTACTTTCACTAAGCTAGAAGTAGTAGAATTACAATGATCATTTCATGAAAATAAGATGGTTTTTGTCTTGGTGGAAAACGTATCAGATACAAGGACAATCGGCATTGTAGTCGTCTAATTGCTGAAGAGCTTGATCCAGATGGAAAAGTTTCGCCAGTTCAGGTTTCCAACAAGCTTAGACGGCTTGGGCTGAGAGTCGCACAACAGAAAAGGAGGCTTCAAGCTGGGGGCCCTATTCAACTTGAGGAAGAAGGGGCAGGGGGAGATGGGGATCTAAGCAAAACTCAGTTTGAGGAAAGTTCTGCACTAAGACGACCTCTGTACGTAGTATAACACTTGGTGATGTAAATGTGTTATTGTTATACCATGCATCTCTGTTGTTGAAAACAATCAGGTGAATCAGCTAATCATTTGTGTTTTGTTCTTAGGCACACTAGAAAAAGAGTACACGCTTTTAGCGAAGATCAGGAGACGAGAATCAAAGCTTTATTTGAGCAGTGAGTGCTTCACTTAATGCTTACCAGAGTCTTAAATTATGTTTCTCGGGAAGATTTTTTTTTTAGTGAAGAAGTGCGTTGTATAAATAAAAACAACTGCAGGTTTAAGGATCATAGGAGGTGTAGTCACATGATTGCAAATGCAATGGATGCTGATGGCATATTCACCGCAGCACAAATTTCACGCAAACTCAAGAAACTTGGCCTTCTTGTTCCTAAGCGCAAGAGATCCGAAGGCAACATGCATTCGAGGGATGAGGATTCTGTCAACTTTTCTGCAGAAAGCGCAGAAGACTCTGACAATGAACCCTTATTATCACTGGTAAAAAGGTATGCATCTGTCCTTTCCGTATAACGCTGCAGGATGTGTGCAAGGATGTTGTAATTTAAGCTTATGACTGGAAGAAGATAAAAACATAGTGAATTGCAAGACCAAAGACGTGGGTCTCCATGACTTCGAACTCAATTCAAATTCACCCTCTCTTTAACAGCTGGGATTAAGTACTGCCTTGTTACATATCTATTCTGGTGGTTCACTTGCTATTTGGTATTTTAGGAGCAAAAGCAAGAAGATGGAAAGAGAAATTGAGGAGGTGGCAGAGGAGAACACTGATGGAAAATTGTTACGAGGCAATTCTGACAGCAAACTTCTAGGTGCTGCATTGGGGTAAGTCCAATCACTCTCGGCGCAGACTTGTGATCATGCAGTAACCCTGATAAAAAAAGTGGATTTCATGTTTGAAATTCAGTAATTGATTGAAACGTGCAACTGCTTTGAATAGATTAATTTAGTGTTGCTTATTTCATTATGATTAGTGCATTACAACAGCATTGAGTTTGAAAATAATTCTAATATCTATTTGACAGGGATGGAGAAGAACAATCCAGTGGGATGGAAATTGGTGAATTTTATAAAAGTTCTGTCAATTACACTGCCAATGCAGAAGCTGAAGCAAGTATCGTCGGCGGCAAAAAGCAAGTAGGTGCTCCACTTGTTGATGATGCAAATCGATTGCAGCATCAACAAATGCCTGACGACCTGGCTGATGAGTTATCAGATTTTGGAGACAATGATGATGCGACAACATCCGCAAAAGATGCCGTATTGAGAAGGAAGATGAGGGTGGTACTTGATCTCGAGGATGATGACTAGGAACTGTTGTACGGGGTAGTGTGTTTTTTTCTATTACTAGCCTTTCAATTTATAATGGTTTTCATAATTTTGTATAATAAAACTAATTGGGATCTATCGAATAAAATTCATATTGCATATTTTTTAAGTTCTATATTGAAAGCTATAAACAATAAAAAATGACAAATTTCAAAAATGGACCAACAAAGGCAGGGAGTACCATTTTTGAATTTCGCAAGATGGTATGCAAACAATCAATCAACTCGTTGTCTTATTGTTAAAAAACTGGACACAAATACAATCCTAATAAGAATTTCGGTGGAATCTTTGCCTGCTGTGAATTTCCTGCTACACTAACTGTTGTTTTAATTACACTGATAAATGCTTGGAACAAAAAAATTGGACAAAAGGGCACAAAACCATTTAGGACTGCCACGTATTTCATGCTATATGTCACTCTCGAAAGCTAGAAATAAATGAATAATCAGAAAGGAGAAATCTTCAAGATATCGATGTCACACGAACTGAGTGATCGGCTGAACCGGTCAGGAATATGGGCAAAGTTGGGTGCCAATCAACAGTGGTTATAGCCGCACTGTGAGGAAGGGTTTTCACTCCATTCATATGACCTCTAACCTGCAAACACGGGATCTTGCCTCAGTAGGGAGATTTAAGAGCGACTAAAAAATCTGCACGTGTGTGCACGCAGGAGAGAGAATGGTAATGGAGATTGACCTGATATATGGGTGCTCTCACTGAACCAGATGTCACCAAAAGTCTCCTCCCAACAGCATCTAAAGCCATTTCATGTCTACAGTGTACTGAGTTCTCGTGATTGCAGAACCTGGGATACAGAATAACCCTGATCTCGATAAGTTTGTTCATAAAGCACAAGGTAAAATTCACCAATGGGCCTGCGTATACAATACAAAAGGCATGCCCTCTTGATCCCAATAAAATTTCAACTACAAGTAAGCCAAGTAACCCGTTTTTAGATGCAAGTACCTGCTGCAGTTTCTTGACCAAAGAACTTTACCTTGGTTTTGCAAGCTCCATTCAAATATCTGCAGTGGATGCTAATTTTGCTGAGATCCCACATAAATAGCTAGACATAATAATAATAATAATAATACAGTGGAAAATCCAGCTAAAACAAGTGTCCAAATTTCAACGAATAACACATAACTCCTAAGATATTCAGGCATACGCCAATCTCATGCCAAAACCCAAAAAGGTGCGGGAGGAACTTGCCTTCCCATCAATTCCCAAGCTAAAAATGCTAGTCTCATCAGGCCCAAAGAGAACAGAGCTAATAGCAGAATCATGAGCTGGCCATCCAGTAATTTGTAGTCCAGCAGACATATCTTTGTCAAGTTAAGGTGTAGATACTTCTTTCTTCATGTCTAGTGTGCAAAAGCACTCTTATTTGCAGAAGTTCAAGGCGATCATCCAGCTAGGGAAAAAGGTCCCTTCCCTAGGAGAAAGGTATCATTTCCCTACCCAGTGCCCCCAAAAGTAAAAAAGTTGTGAAGTAATCCTTCTCTTCATTTATTTTAAAACCAACTTTACCACGACTAGTAAACCAAAGGGTTTGTGATTCATCAACAAACTCATTTTTCTTTTCTTTTTTGTCTAAAAAGAAAGGTGATAGCAGTTAACAATAAGGATACCAAACATGTGAATCATTCCATCAGTCGCAGCAGCTGCCAAAATCTTCCCGTTATGGTTGAAGCATAAGGAAGTTATTGCTGGTGGATCTTCACCAAGAGGAAGGACTGTCTTCAATAAAGGTGAGATAGTATTAAGACTTCATGGCTGTTCTGAGAGAAAATTGACTCCTAGATAGATGCATGATTTTGGGGACAAACAAGTTCATACCATTGCCTTCCAGGTTTTCATGTTCCAGACAGTTAAGTTTGCAAATCCCAACTTATCCATGTAACTTGTGCCATGCCTACAGGGACGAAAAGGTATAGTGAGAATGCTTTAAATCCATAGTCTGAAACATGCAAAAAAAAAAACAAACAAGTACAATAATAACTGATGTACCATTGAGCTTTCTACCTAGAGTGTGTGTGTGTGAGAGAGAGAGAGAGAGAGAGAGAGAGAGAGAGAGAGAGAGAGAGAGAGAGAGAGAGAGAGGCACCACATTTGTAGCAGAATACAACAGCAAACTAGAGACAGTGGTAGAACACAATTTTTTCCCCGTAGAGAAAATTATGAGCTGAATCTGCCACTCTCTTCGTTAAAGAGGATTGGAAGTGTATCATTAAGAATTCAATTTGTGTCCTCAGAATCCCTCTTTAAGACTGACACAAGGTACTTTTGATGTGTTGTTTGATACAAAAAAAATTCAAGAAGAATTGTCATACCCACTTGGCAAAAAATTGAATAAGGTTAAGAAACTCTTAGAAGAATGGTAAGTCAAGAAAAACAAACCCTCTGGATGATGCTGCAGAAACAAAAATTGGTTCCACAGGACTGCATTTCAAATCCAAGACACTGCAGTAAACCAAACGCATGAAGATAAGTGCCAGGAGAACCACTGTCTCTCTCTTTTTGAAGCAGGTTAAAATTACCCAAACCTAACCTCGGAAATCCTTCAATTGTGTTGAGATCACAAACAACTCTCTTGGCATCGACATTCCATGCTTTAATGCCACCATCAGCAGTCCCAATCAGAAGCTTTTCTCAAACAAAGAGTGAAATTACAAGTATGAATTCCACAATTCAACAACCGGAATCATCTTCGAACACAAAAAAAAGTCTATTCGACGTTCGTATGATGCTGAATGACATACCAAGCGGTCTGATTTACAATCCCATTCAAGCGACATGATCTCTGCCCCACAGTATATGGTCGCATTTCTTGATGCTGGAGTTGCTGAGTCATATGTCCATATCCTTCCATCAACACAAACAGAAGACATAATGCAATTGCAACGATCTCTAGAGTGAAGAGTAATAAACTAGACATATGGTCCAAAAATATGCCACCTCTAGGTTTGGATATCATGAAAAATGGACCACATATCTTCCCAAATCAAGAAAAGCAAAAAAACAAAAAAAAAGAAAAAGAAAAAACAAAAAAGAAAATAAATAAATGGAGGACTCAGAAAAGCATTCTCATCAGAGGGTTAGAATCATGAAATTCTTTTGATAACATGGCCAAGTGGGATAAGGATATCACCTCCAGGCAAATAAAGAAAGAACACATCCAAGAAACAAATAAGTAGCGAGGTCATCATTGATATGAAGTAGATATATCAAAACAGTGTTTCTGCCTTGTCCATTACTCCTCTTTTTAGGTTACCTAGCATGTTACCAGAAATCATAAATACCTGACTGTGCCATCCACAGAAGCACTAGCAATATTGTTCCCAGATGCAGAAAAGCGGCATCGACTGATTGGACTTGTATGGCCCAGGAATGTCTCCTGTATAAAATTTTCAAACAGACATCAAAACTAAACGAGCAATCAAATGCAGCAAGTAAAGAGGACAGATATAGACAACAAGGGCCTAGACATTCAGAAACTAACACCAAAAGTCATTAATTTTATTTATTTTCACCTGAAATTCTACTTTCACTTCTGGAAATTCTTCTTCTCCCTGCATTTCTGTGCTAGTTTCTGTCATAAGATAAACACAAGTTACTTTAACATCTATAGCGATTAAAGCACTGCATCATGCTTTAGCCTTATTGTTAGAATAGGAAACGGCCCTCATCATGTTTGAAGACAATCACCTGTAAATAACATAACTACTTTGCTGGAGAAGCCATCTCCATAATCGAGGTGTAGGTAATGCACAAGTCAAGCAAACACTTGAGACTATCCAATATAAGCTAGGAAAAGAAAAAGGTCATGAAAACCACTTTTGAGGTGTAGGAAATGCACAAGTCAAGCAAACACTTGAGACTTTCCTAGGAAAACAAAGAGGCCGTGAAAACCATGGAAACTCACATAGCTAGTGGGAATCATTTTGGGTTTCTGGGGGAATAGAAGTATATTTGCTATAAGCCAAACAAGTTTTGTAATAATTTTAAGTGTTGCACTTAAACATTCGTCTGAGAAGAAATGAAACAAACATAACTCTTCATATTGCTGAGTTCCGCTGCTCATGCTAATGCCCTACTTGTTTAAAATTACAGTGTCAGCATCCTGTGCTGTATTCTGTATGCATCATATCTCCATCTCCTTGTGGCATTAAAAGAGCAAAAGCCATAGTCTTATTTAATACTCCAAAAGAGAGACTAATCGCAATCATTGCTTACCAGTATTAAAGCCATCCTTGAACGTTTCCAGAGCATCAGTTGTCCACCCACTCTCCCCGACCTCCATTTTTGAGCTTGAGCTTAGAGCAACCTTAGATGAGGCCAATTCTGGAGCACCCTGAGCAAGTCCACCAACGACCCTATCCCTGGCTGATTTTTTTTCACTTACAGGCGTACTCACAGGTGCATAAGTTTCATGAGAAACCCTGGGTAGAAGAGTATCCTCTTCATGACTACCATTCGATGGAGTCCACGTTACAGAGTTGGTTGGGCCCACGCTTGCTTCCAGTGTTGATGAAGCATAACTGACCTCAAAACAATATGGTCAGCAAACTAAATTTTGACAATTATACTAACAACAACAACAACAACGACAACAATTATTCTGAGAGCAGCCACTCTGTGCATATTGCCAAAGGTTAAGTCTGTCTCCAATTATCCCTGCCCATACCCCCAATGATTGGGGACTAGACGGGTTCTGTTATTGTTGTTGTTATTGTATTGTTGTACTATTATGAAAAGAAGCAAACAACCAGAGCATGAAAAATGGCGTGTACAAGTATCTCCACGCAGAAATCCCTTACCTCCTCGATCTACGTAAATGAGCTTCCTTTTCCTCCAATAAAGCCTGAAGTTCGGACAATTTAACATTAAGCTGCCTAATGTCCTTTTTAAGACGGTTGACAGCAATCTTTTCAGAACAGATCTTTAGAATAGCAGGGACGCGTAGATCAGCTAAGGAAAAGTTCTACGGAATCTCAATGTCATGGTGACAATAAAACGAATAAGAAAATCAAACGCCATCGACGGTGTGTAGTGAAAGTGACCGGAAAGGCCTACATTAGTTTCCCCACTTACAAGGGCAGACGCATATAAAGTAAAATAAACCAGGTTTCCAAAACATAAACGCACACTTTTCTAAATTTAACAATGTATCTTGCAAGTTGTGACCATAATCTATAAGCTGTAAATCTTCACTTCAGAGGCAACTTTGACGGAAATATTTATTGAACTGTAATAGTTAAACTTACTGCAGAAACTGTTAATTTCCGGTAAATAATGAATGAAACACAATATCATAGACCACATTAAAGAACTAGAAAGTTTCATTAACTATAAATAATTGGTAAGATCAGAAGTGCAAAGAATATCCCCCTCTTACTGCAAATTGACTCTCTGATAAGGAATATATCACAGTAGTAGCTGCTGTAAGATGGCCCACTGTGCTCAAATTCAGCCTGTCACCCAGTGGAAAACAACTGTGCACAAGTTGCTTGCTTTTTAATTAAGAAGGAAATTGAACTGCCATGGAAATTTAAATGATTGACCAAAAAAGCTATAGCTTCCCTTAATGGAAAAGGGTACACCACTGGTCAATGCCAACAGCAGAGTGCAGAAGATGTATTTCTCAAGTAGAAACGAAATTTAAGAGCTAACTAGTTTAATAGAACACCACGAAAGGATAACATTAACTTCGCAAATACTGGAGAGAAGATAATATGGTTCCAATTATGACTTTGTGGTAGCATTTACTCCCTCTTGTCCTTAATGTTGGTCCCTTCTGGGAGTTCCAATCCAACTTCTTAAGAAGACGAGCAAAGATTCCAATTAAATTCATATCTAAAGACATTATTTCCATCATTACCCAACACTCATAGTCACTTGCAAGAGATAATTTCGAGGAAAAAAAAAAAACCAAACTTGGACTAACATTTTGAAACATCCCACATGGAATACTGGACCAACAATTAAGAACAAGAAAGTAGGGCTAGCAATGATGGAATAATGATAATTAAGCGCAGAACAAGCATGGACAAATATCTGAGAATTTGCTCAAGGATATGGGTACCATTAAACATCTCGCTTAAGAAGTTCCTAACTGACAGATGCAGGGCGTTAAACCACTCCTGTGAAAAATATATGCGAAACTGTGGCTCCAAGCTGGGGTTCTTAATGTATGGGATGGCTGCATGAAATATAACTAAATATTAAACTTAGGATAAATAATCCAAGAGAGCAACAAGAACAGTATAAGGAAGAAGAAAATCCTACCAAACCATGAAGTCCAATCCTGGTCTCTTTGCAACAAGTCATTGCCATACATACCGAAAAACTCTACAACTTTGTCCTTCCTTCCTGATAGAATGGCACGTACTACATAACAACGGAGAATAGAGACCTCTAGTTTTGATAGTGTAGAAATCAATAATGTTTCAGATGAAGAAGAAAAGCACCGCTTGAAAAAGCTCAGCACCTCAATCAAATCTTCTGCTCGAAATTGGGGAATGTAGACTGAGAATATTAGTTCCAATATCTTATCTACTTGAAATCCTTTGCCTATATCAGTGACTAATTCTCTCTCAAAAGCTTGCATAGTACTTGTAAACCCTCTGAAGACAAGAAACTCCTTCACAAGCTCCTCAGCATACTGCATATTCTCCATCTTGTTCGAAGAGTCCTAAGAGGAGAGGTATAGCTTCAGCCTGCAGGATCCCAACCTGCAAGTCAATTATCCAGTAAGAGTAACGAGCCTGTAAGCACAACATTTGCCACATAACTCCTATTAGTGCACTAGTTAAAATAGAAATACAGCTTTCCCAGCGAGAACCTGTTGATTGCATGTAAGCATTCCACAAATAGAACGAGCGAAAGGGGACAAGAGGCGCACCTGCCACCCTTAAAATCTTGGAAAAGGTTGCTTGCATGTATTTTTAGTTTTCTTATGCCACATGTGGTGGCAATTTTGTAGAAAAAGGAAGAATGTGGGGATTAAACATACAAACTATCCAAATTAACTGAAGGGGAAGCAACTGATGATTTCAAAGAATTTGAGCAATTTTTTTATATTACTAATAACGAGAGTTTCTTTTAGTAGTTCTGTCAAACTTCACCAAATGTATCAGGTATTTGGTTTTCCTAGACAAAGGAGAGAGTAAGTTAATTGATCAAGTTTAATTAGGTGACGAATCAATCAAATAACAATCTACACTTCCAAAAAGTTCCCGAGGCAATTGGAATTTCGAATCACTATCTCATCTTCCACACGGTGACTTAATTCAATGCTGAAAAGCCAGTTCAATTTGACAAGTTTGTCCATACGATTTTGGCTTTTCAGAGACAAATTTTCAAGCTCAATGCATAAACTACTACTTAGTCAATCTACGAAATTCAAGATACCTAACAGTGGAACGTAGATTTAAGCAATTGGTATTCGAATTGAAAACCCTAGAATTCATCAGAAGGAAATCCCTACACGCAGTACCGAATCCAACAATACAAGCTAGTAGTAAGCTACACACAAGTCGAGAGGAATTCAGTTCATGGAAACAACCTCATTCAATTCGTTTGCCCGCGTTCAGCTTCACTGCTTCCATCTTTGTTCATCCGTCTCTCAAGTTCTTTCACAAAAAAATTGGATTCCACAATCGAGGAGATTTCTCCCTTCACATAAACGTGGCCTCGGGAGATTATTTATTTATTTATTTATTTTTTGCCATTGGTAGATCAATGCTTACAGGAATCGATATGCATGAGAGTATAAGAGAGGCACTAATTGCACTCCACTCCACTTGCGCCTCGGGAGACTCCACTTGCGCCTCGGGAGATTGTGAAGTTGGAAAATTGTACAAACATATACTCCCTCCGTCCCATATTTGTTGTCCGTTTACGGGTAAGCGTGTCATTTTTCAATTGTTTATATCTTTCAATCTATAATGTTTTTGACAATTTTGAAAATTTTGTTTAATAGTACTCATCGAGAACTATACAACAAGATCCATATTGAATATATATAACATTATACATTTGAACATATAACTATTTCTTTGAAGTCTAGTGAATAGTGCAATTGGACAACAAATATGGGACGGAGGGAGTAACTCGGGATTTGTGGCAGTGTGTTTAGGAAAGAAAATGGGGAAAATTTCATAAAAACCACCTATCCATTTTCCATAACAATACTTAATGGAAACTCTCAAAACAACGTCGTTTTATGAGTTTATCATGGGTTTCCTTTCTTACATGTCGTCTTGTGGGGCCAACTTCAGGGTCCCCCACGACGATCTAAACCGTTTAATAATTGTAAAATAATTATTCGAGTTGTCTTGGAAAAAGTCAGATCCATCAGATATTTTAACTAAATTATCTAATTAGTATTTTTTTATTCAGAATCAGGATCCTGTAATTTGAAAGAATTTTGAAAAAAGTTAAACAATTGTGGGCTCGGTATCCCCTTTATTTGAACCGTAGATTTCGTAGCGCTTGTTGAGATTAGCCTTCACTTAAAAAATTATCTTGATTGAATATCGATAAATATGAAAACGCAGAAATTATGAACTATTTTGATACATATCGATGTCCGATCAAAGATAATTTTATTAGTGAACACTTATCTCCACAAACTTTATGATATCTACGGTTTAGATCAAGGAGATACCGAACGCATAATTATATAGTAACTTTTTTCCAAATTCTTTTAGATTATCGGGTACTGATTCTGAATAAAAAAAATTAAACTAATTAAATCAATCATTTATAAATATCTATGGGCCTCATTGTTTACAAGAGAACTTGATTAATTATTTTAAAATTATTGAATGGTTCAGATAATTTGTGGGACTTCGAAGGTGGCCTCACAAGACAACATGTAATGAAGAAATTTGGAAGCCCACGACAAACCCACAAAACAACGTCGTTTTGTGAGTTTCCGTTAAGTATTGGAAGGAATATATGGATTGGGGGGAATTGATGGCGGAGTGTCAAGGTCAATGGTCCAATTGATGTTGTTTATGGGACATTTGATCCAAAGATTAGGGTTTTTTGAAATTTTCCCAAGAAAATCGATGACAACAAATGTGAATTTACTTTTCTGCCCTTCAATTATTAGCTTCGCATCATCTTCCCCAGCAACTCTCTCTCTCTCTCTCTCCCTCCCTGTGCATCAGCTTCCCCAACAAATCTCTCTCCCCTCTCTCTCTCTCTCTCTCTCTCAAACAAGCCCTAATCTCTCTTACCCAAAGTGTTGGCGGTGGGAAATGGAGCAAGTCGGCTTCGCAGAGAGGGATATATATCTCCAGGTACGAACAGTATTACAAGTCCATTTCAAAATATTCAGACATTTTCTTCTTCTTTGATAAGAACGACTGGAATGAAAAGATGAAATACCGTAACATATTCGAAGCTAGATTTTTAGTATTGTCATTCAGCACAATTTTATTTGATCTTATTTCTCTCTACTATCTCAATGAATCTAGTCTTCCGCACAAAATTTTACACATTGAAGCCATTTGGTTCCATCCAAAGAAAAGAATTAGACTGTTTGGTCAAAACCATTTGATGAACTTGGAATATGAATCACACATACATCTATATAATCTGAAGAATTCGTTTAGAAGAATCGTGGAGCTTCAATGTAATCTGAAGAATTCGTTTTCTCGTTTGGGGAGGACCTCGGTTCTATATATATTTGTTGTTATCTAGGTCCCCTGGAATTCTGTGTCCTCAAATTTGTCTTTACCGGTGTTCTGGTACATTTTCAGCCACTACGTGAGAATCTCTATCTGGGTGACATGGTGGAATAACTACATGTAGCCTTTGATGATGATGGATTACTGGTAATGGTGAATGAGCTGAACTGATTAACCTCTCTTTTCATGGCTTTGTATACATCATCCAATCCTTCTTCAATCAACTCCAAAACTGTCTGTGGCATTGGGGGTACATTGATGTCCACTGATCCTTCCAGCATCATTACCACTTCCCCCATTGAAGGTCTCATGCAAACCTCATCTTGAATGCACCAAAACGCAGCCCTCAGAGCTCTCACAAGCTCTTTTTCTTCTACCGTTCCTCTCATTCGTCTATCTGCAACTTTCAGTGGCGTTCCATTTTCCATCTCCTGTAAATATCATAACTGAAATTAGATGGGGAGGAGCGTTTTATTAAAAAAGAAAAGGAGACTCATACTAGTTAAAAAACTGAGCGTCGAACTAGGTCTATTCTTGTCTGTCGAACTAGGTCTACTCTTGTGGATGTTTTGATGAACGATTATAGAATCCAGTTAAATCTAAGAGAAGAACAGTGGGTTACTTTACAGAAGAAAGACATGTAAATGTGATATCGACAAACTACAGTAGTGATTAGGATTTCCCAAATTTCAAGACTTAAAATGTGCTTGAGATGAAGAATACCTTAAACGCCCAGCCAGGATAGAAGAAGTCCTCTGCATCACGAGTCATGTCTAGGTTTCTTCGGCCACCAACAATCTCTAGAAGAAGCATTCCATAGCTGTAAACATCAGCCTTCACAGTTATGGGACGGTTACTGACCCATTCCGGGGCCAAATAACCTCTGGTTCCTCTTACCATTGTGACTACATGCGAGTGCTCTCTTGCCATCAACTTAGCTAGCCCAAAGTCTGATACTTTAGGGCAGAAATTCTCATCTAGAAGAATGTTTTCCGGCTTAATGTCACAGTGTATTATCCTGTCCCGGCATTGCTCATGAAAATATGCAATCCCTTGTGCAGTGCCAATGGCTATGTGAAAGCGAGTGGACCAATCTAATAGCCTTTCCTGGCTATTACGTGACGGGAATATCCATTTGTCCAAGGATCCATTTATCATGAACTCATATACGAGAAGCCTGCAAAAGATCATATTTAAAAATATAAATTTCAGAACAAAACACTGGGTTCTAATGTTGTGTTTACTACTAAGAATTACAACACTAAGTTTTGATTTACACCATTATATACAATTTGAGTAATATTCTGGTCCATAGAATTAGTTTTCTTAGAGAAAATGTGAATACCGCTGTGACCCCTCAGAACAGTACCCACAGAGACGAACTAAGTTCATATGATGCATAGAGCCAATAGTATTCACTTCAGTTATAAATTCCTTCTCTCCGTGAGGTAAAACCTTGTCAAGTTTCTTCACTGCAATGAAAGTACCATCCCCTAGGCTTCCCTTGTATACACTTCCAAACCCACCTATAAATAACAACATTTTAATCCAAATGGTAAACAACTGCTAAAATAAATAAAAATCCACTCATTGAAGCAATTCCTCTTCTTACAAACAGATCAATATGTATGCTCTGACCTGTTCCAAGCAAGTGTGAAAAATTGTTAGTCCTGGATTGTAGATCCCGGAAGCTGAAATTTACAGGAGCGCCTGAAACAAGCAAGGAGTTTTGGAGTGCTCTTTTTAAGGATCTCTTTCTATGAACAGTGATGTACAGTAAGCAACAGAGGAGTCCAATCAGAACTGTCATGGTTAAAACAATAGGAAGAACCACAATCTTGCTGTTAGGGGCCTTAGAGCTACTATTGTTTGAATCCCCAAACCCTCTCGTGTTGCTTTCTGGGTTCGATGAGCCATTAGACTCAACCTTCACAAACAGGGTTGAGCCAGTGTCCTCGAATCCCCCAAACTCCAAACTTCTCAGAACCCAGCAGTAGGCCTTTTCCTCACTAAGTCCATAAACTGAAGCAACACACTCACAATCTGACAAACAAGCATCGCCGCACTTTGAACCTGTTTCCATATCACTATAGTTTGCTATCACTGATGAGTCAGAATAGTAGTAATTTGTTTGTTGGACAGCTGCTATTTTGAACTGAGACGTTAAATTCTTGTGTTGAGACCCACATTTTCCTGCCACTGACGAATTTCCATAGCATTGAGTTTGAGTTCCTGATTTCGAAGAACCTGGCAAGCAAGTGCAGGATGAGTTTGTCATGTTGTTCTCCAAATTACATATCCCATTTCCACATACACCTGCAATGCTACAAGGGTTTGACACTGCTGCCCATTCAGGGACCCACTGGCGCGAGCCATTAAGGTTGTCATCCCAGCGGTAGAGACGCAGATTTCCATTTGTCTCTAGAGTTATCCTGCGGAGAACTGATGGGCTGATAGATTGGTTTGTAGCCGAAGATAGTCCCCCATTATCGGCGTCATTCTTGTACACATAAACAGCCCCATCTGAAGATGCACCATAAGTGACTCCGAAGCTACCTGAAATTAATCAAAATACCCGATGCTGCGATCAAGACAGAACTATCATGCTAATATGAGAGAATATTTGCTTTTATACAGGACAACTTGGATGGGATCATCATTTGTTTTTGAAATCAGAGTGGCCACTTGACTTGTATGACCAAAATCCCAATACACTTATCACTTGGACTTGCGACAAAAACAACAAATAATTTGATTTATGTCAAAAGATTTAATACCTGCATCATCTAGAAGGGCAACAACCTTGCCGGTAACGTTAGATATTTCAGGTCCTGACCAGTAGGAGTAGTTGTTGTAAGAATCCGGTGAGGAATCATAAGACTCTGGCAAGTTGTAGCTCAGGGCGAGACTTAGTGAAGTGGGTTGTTGCAGCATATTCAGCGTGTAGTAACCTCCATGGGAAGAAGAATTTGAGGATTTCAGCACAAGCGACACGGTTAAGGGTTGGCCGGGTAGGAGTGTGTCCGATGGGTGGGAAAAACTTTGCCACGCGACGTGTTGGTTGGCGGAGTAGAGGATGAAGTTGCCGGTTTCTGACATGATGGCAGCTTCGACACCTTCAGCAGAGGTGTTTGATGTCCACACGGTTGTGTCGCCATCGAGGAGGAGGAGATTGCCAGTGTTGTCGAAGACCAAGGTTGCAGATTTGCCGACGGGAGAATTTCTAATTAGATTATGGAGAGAAAATGAAATGGTTGGCTTTAAGTCAGATTTACCTGCAAAAGCTTTCGTAAACTCTAGAGATGGAGAAATGGCTCGTGATTCTTCCAAATTGAAAAACCAGAAACCATTGAATATATATTTTTCTCTTTGAATCAATAACAGTAGTTACAAACATTGTAAAATCATTAGACTAATCAGACAACTGTGTAAGAAAATCATCCATTCTTGTTAGAAAATATGATGAACAAATCACCGGTTTTTGTTTTGTTGTCAGTATCTAGATAGTGATTAAATGGTTAAAAGTTTTAACAACAGATGAGATGACTCCTGATCATATGGTACTTATCAACATATAGGTACTGTATCCTTTCATCTTCATTTCCATGGCGTGCTCATGTGATCCATGTTTACTTAAGCACCTCTCTTTAGTGACACCGTACACACACTCATGAAACGCTTGCATTTCTGTGCTTAGCTTGGTAACTGCTCTACTTTTTAGGGTTTTGCCAAAAAAAAATTGTTTCTCCTATGATGTATAAGTTTTCTGGCATTTCAAATGCCAAAATTGCAGAGGCAAACATACACACGCGCTCGCAGAGAAAAGAAAGCAGAAAAAGGGAAAACTGGTGCTAACCAGCCCTTGAGAAAACATAAGCAGAGCTCATGAGAGAGCCAAACTTGTGCTAACCATATGATAGACTTGCTAAATTGGTTCACTGTTCAGTTATAAGCTGGCATGCAAGACTGATACTTAAATCATACTAAAAAATTACATGTTATAATGCAGAGTTCTGGTTCATTAAACTCACCTGTTAGCTGACCAAACTATTGTTCGATCGCCAGGGAGTTCCGCAAACCAAATTGCCAGTAGATACTGATCAGGGGAGTCTCCAGGAGTGAACCCAAATGCAAAGGTCCCATTGTCAGAAACCCAAGCTTGGTTCTGATCCTTAGCCAACAATCTCGAACCCAGACCAATCTGGCTCGATACGCACCGCCCGAACTCAGGTGCAAGCAAGAAGAAGAACAAAACCCAAGTGAGAGAAGCAGCAGCAGCAGCCATGGTGAGCTAGCTCTAGCAGTCCAGCTTTAAGTTGCAGGAATGAATGTGTAGTAATTTAAGGCATTTACTTATAAGAGTGAAAGAAGTTAATGTGTTAGGAAAACAAATGGGAGATCATAACAGGTGTCCAGTTGGTGGGTGAGCTAATTCGTTGAATTTCTTTTTGAGATGCAGTGGTCGGCTATTAGCAATTATTGGATTTTGGATATTGTGGGCACATGTTTGAATTTGAATGGCCGTTTTTAGGTACCGAAAGGCCATAGGCCTATTGAACACCTCTGCATGAGAAATTTTCTGGTTTTCACACTTAATAAAAGGGAGGATTTTGATTACACATTTAATTGTACTTGTTCAAGTCTTATTATAGTCTGAGAATGGTATGTAACTGAAAAAGTTACCTACCCAGAAGAACAAGAACTGTAAAAATATTGTACAAAATTAAGAGTTTAATGAATTTGTAACACTGACTCATGAAGTCATGTAATGTTTGTAGAACAAGTTATTTCAGTTTTGCAAGTGGATTGGTAGCCCAGTAGTAAGCACCATGTAATATCATGCATGTTATTGAGGTTCGAACCTCACTAGCTCCAAGCCTCCAATTAATAATACTGACTTTCGCCAAGATATTTCAATTTCTTAGAATTTGCTAAACCCAAATTTTTGGGATCTTAAACTAGGTTGGTCCTAATTTGGTTGACAAATTTATAAAAGAAAGATAGCGTCTTGAGATTATTGAGCTTGCCTCAGATTCGAAGAATTGGGGGGGGGGGGGGGGGGGCCTGTAGTGAATAAGCTTATTACATTACAACCCTGTAGTGAGCAATCACATCAGTTCGTTCGGCAATTAACGGTCTGGATTATCTTACATAAAAGATAAGTGTCTTACATGTAGGATAATTGCATTTAATCGGAACCGTTGATTGCCGAACAGATGACTGTGAATATCACAAAATAGTGCCACTAAAGCTCGTTTGAGGCTTTATTGTCTTGAGATTATTGAGCTCGGCTCAGATTCGATATGTTGATGAACACTGAATATCACAAAACAGAGCCACTAAAGCTGTACTTAATTGAAAAGATAACTCTAGATAAGAAAGCAAATTTTGGACACATTTTGTGAGCTTGTCAATTATTAACAAGCTTGATATGATGCCAATGGTAGATAACTTGGAAGTAAATGGTGCTCATCAAAGAAAAGACAAGGCAAAGCTTAAAGTCAAACAAATCAGACTAAATAGCGAACCAGCAATGCCATTCACACACACAAGTCTACGCATAAAATTACAAATACTCGCATAAAATGGGAGGTTTTGGTAACAGACACACCAATGGCATCAAGCGATTAGCATTAATCGATTCAATTAAAATTTGACATTATCCAAAAGAATACGAAATTTAGGGATCATCTGCAGTTTTTCAACATTTCTGAAAACCCAAGTTGGTTACGTGGTTTTGTAGTTGTAATTGATGGGTCAGCAAAGTATTAAGTATAACGACTTTTTGGCACTGGGTGCTAAACTATCATTATTTTAAATCCCAAATTTGGCATATAAAGTCAAGAATCTAATCAAATGCCCAGATTTACGTCACTTGGAGCCCCTTACTGTCAAATTCAAACATCAAAAGTTGTGTTGTCGATATCACAACTTGCATGCACATGTTTGTTGTTAGAGCTTGTCACAACTTGCATGCACATGTTTTCCGGGTGATTTTCCCGTTTACTAAAATGGGAAATCACATAAAAGTTGAGTTTTAAGGAGGGTTGATGCTTATTTAATGAAATGAAGAGCCGCCCCTCCTCTCTCTCTCTCTCTCTCTCTCTAAAAAAAACTCAAACCCTAGCCGCCCCTCCTTCCCCTCCCCCTTCATGGGTTGCACACCCTTTGGGCGGCGGGAGGGGAGGGACTAATCCCCTTTCTAGATCTGGTTTCCCCTTCCCCTTCTGCACCATATCCGCCTTCCGTTTGCCAATCGTTGGAACTTGGCGTTCCGCAGCCCTGTTGGGCGTTACGATTCGTCTGCTCCTCCTTTGCAACCTTACGGGTTCCGGCGGCTTCTTAGGCCTCCGGTAGAGGCGCGTGACCGGTTGGAGGTTTGGCTAGAGATGGGCTGCTCAGCGACGAAGGGGAGTGTATCTTTTTTCTCGTTTCTTTTGTGTTTTGTCCGGCTTTAGGCCGGTTATGTCCGGCTTTAGGCCGGATTTTGTCCGGTGTGTTCCGTTGGTTTGGTCATATGCTTTCTCGTTGTATTTCTGTGACCTATTGTCGTTAGAGTGTCCGATCTGTGGACTTCCAATCTTTCCCCATGGGAATCTTTGATGAATACTATCTCTCAACTTTTGACAAAAAAAAAAAAAAAGGAGGGTTGATAAAATCACCTTTTGTTTTCATTAGATAAAATCACTTGAATGTGTGAGAGCTTTAAGGAAGGTTAATAAAATCACTGGGGTGGATTTTAGCAAATGAGAAAATATTTGATTTTATCATATAGGAAACAAGGGCAAGTTATTTAGGAGTTCGAATTTTAGGTGTATGTGCTTAGGGCATCTCAAATGGACTCTTAAAATTAGATCTGTCAAACAAAAAACTCGTGAACAATGAATCTGAACCAAACCTGACCGTAGCATAGGTTTTGGATTGGGTCTGTGGATTAATGGTCTGGACACAGATTGAAAAAAATAAAAAACCATGATTCGCGGTTTGGTTCATGAATTTTCATTAAAAAATCATGGATAAACCAAACTGAACTGTGATACTTTTATAATTAAAAAATTAATATGTGTGTGTAATATTAATTTAACATATTATTCTAAGTTATCTTTAATTTTCGAACTGAATGACAAATTTCTACCTGAATGACTGAATGTGATATAAATAAATCTTAAGAGTGTTAACCGTAATTTTAGTTTTCAATACTCCCTTCGTCCGAATTTGTTTGTACCCCGTTCTATTGCAACCGAATAAAAAATTAGTGATGTTTTTAAATTGGTAAGTAATTGCATATCCAATATGGATTTTGTTTGATAGATCTCGATTAATCTATAAGACAATGTTTTTAAAATTATATAAAACATTATAAATTATAAGAAATAATCATTTGAAAAGTGGCACGAACTCCCAAAATGGGCTGACAAATCTGGACGGAGGGAGTATTATATACTCATACATATGGATGCCAGTAATGCTATGTAGTGATAGTAATCTAGCAACGTCTTGACGACAGTATTGTAATATTTGTCAATCTGCTATATATTGGTACTAGCATGAACCCCGTGCTATGCACGGGCAATTGAAAGAAAAAAATAATAGAAAAATTTGAAGGACATATTTCGTTCTTACAGTATATTCAAATGTTTCATATAGGTGTCATGCTTAATGTCTGGCTATTAGGTGAGTTGTCTCACATTCCATTTCAGATCTTAAATTTGACAAATAAAATTGTGCATTTAATTTGAAAAATATATATACCATCTGTAAAGTGAATTCCTATTGGGCATGTTCATTGGTTCTTATGGGTTATTTTGTAGGTTATTGTGAAGTCTAAGTACTTGCCTCTACCTAAAAGCACGACGCAAACATAATCCTTACTATTTGATACTCTCACAAATAAACCTGACTTCTCTCAAAATTTATTTATTAAGCAAAGCTTCGGGACCCATGCATCTAACTAAGTTTAGTAAGTGAATTTAAGAAAGATGGAGTCATTCACAATAACCAATCAAATTAACTCACATATATTGTTGGGTTCACCCGAATTTGATCTCATTCCTTAATTTAAGATTAAGAGAATTGCATCACCTCCTATAGAGAACTACAAAGAAGAAAAGAATAAAAACATAATACATCCTGAAAACAAAAATTAACTTAATTAAAAAACATGCCATGAACTCAACACAATCAATAAATATTGGAATTCCAGAAACGAACAAATTTTCAACAGATGATGAACACTATCTATATAGTAGTTGCTCAGAGATGGTATGGTTTGGAGCGGCAATGAAGCTACACAAATCACCATATATTTAATCGGCAACTGACTTATCTTAAGAAAAATTATCAAACTTGCGTAAAGCGACAAAAATGAAGTAACAAAAACATTAAACTATCACGATATAAGTTTAACTTTCATATGGAGCAAGAAACGGGAGCTACATATTTCCTTGTTCCCAACGTACAAACAGTTGGTGTGATAATAAAATTCTATATAACAACTTTTAGGATTTATATATGGAAGAGAATATGAGAAAATCCTTCCTTGTTGATTTTGTAAACAAATCATTCCGTAACAATAGAAGTAAACTCAATTAGATTTTATGTTGCTCCATTGATTCCATATAAATTAGACATTTAAAATATTTATTTTCTTTGTTATGCTGGTCTGCAAGACTGCAATGGAAATATACTAAAACTTTCCTTCTCGTGGTTGTATTGGTATTAGAGAATGTAACAATTCCATGGAAAACCTTTCCGTTTAGAAAATAATACCATTATGAATTTCTTTTAAATTTCATAAAATAAAATTGAAGGTGCAAAGAATAGGGGACACTTGTCGCATCCACGTTCCTCCTCACCAAAAGTTATCCTGCAATAATATATAAGATGTAATGGCAGTAATGGTATACGTGGAAATGTAATGTTACTTTAAATCTAGAAATGTAATAGTTACTTCATTTTTTTTAGAACGTAGTAATCCGTAGATAAAACCGTGAACCAAACATTACGGATTGGTTTGGAACCAAACCGTAGACTTTTGGTACAACATGGATCGTCTTTCCTTAAAACTGTGACTCTTGGTTCGGTCCTCGAATTCATACCAATTCGCACCAATCGGGACCGTTGACACCCCTACTTAAAATGGCTCTTAATTTGGTTCCCACTTGACATGGACAAAGTTCTTTTTTTATTGAAATGCCTCTAATGGACTCCGAAGTCGCTCGGTAACCTTCTGAAGTTAGCTCCTAATTGGTGTGCTAAGTGTTGGGGCGGGAGTTAGGAGTAAAATGAAGAGAGAAGGCGAGAAGGAGAAGAGAGAGTGGGATTGTGGGACCCACCTACTTTTTTTTTTCTTGCATCAATATAATCTTGGACATATTTGAGAAGTCAATTTTAGAGAGTCCATTGGAGTACCATCCATTCATAAGTTAAACGGAAAATGCTATGGGTACACCACACTTGCACACCACATGCACACCAAAGTGATGTGGTGGATGAGGAGAAACACATCATTTCAGGTGGGCCACACATTGGGTGGTGTGCAAATGTGGTGTACCCATAGCATTATTGTAAGTTAACATATCCTTAACACAACTAGACCTCGCTTATGGAGTATATGTCAACTTTAGGAGTCAATTTTAGATAGCGCATTGGAGATGCTCTCCTATAACTATAAGTATTGAATTAGTCTATAATCACACTTATATTTGCATGTATTTACACACATTCACTAGTCAATAATCTTTTTAATTTTAGAAAAGGTATTATTTTTCTATGTGTTTTGGCATTTAAAATTTAAAAGATGCATTAAAAATAGATAAAATACTAGTACAGTAGTATTTATAAGATAAAATAAAATAATCTTGTTAGAATGATCATTTAAAGAATACATTAACTAATTAAATAAAAATTGAATTCTTAAAACGAAAAGGATAGAGACATCTTATTACTGTACTATTGTACAGATAAAAAAAATGGGGAAATTGCTTTAAAATGGCACTAGGGGCAAATATACATGGAACAGTTTTTGGAAATTGCTCCCAACATGAAAAGGAAAAATTTAATTGCACATATATGGTACCAATTTTTGTGTGGACCGAAATACCCTTGTCTAAAAAAATCCCCCTAAACCAACCCCCTCACTCTCCCTCCTCCTACGCCTGTGTTGCACCGTTCCTATGTCTGTGTTGCACCATTCATGGAATGTGGTTGCACTCTTCAAAAAATTAATTGCACCCGAGTTGGTTCAAACAGGGTTGCAGTGTGTTGTCAGGTCACACTTTTTGGAAATATATTATTCTCCTTACACCGTTCCTACGTCTGTGTTGCACCATTCATGGAATGTGGTTGCACTCTTCAAAAAATTAATTGGATCCGAATTGGTCCAAACTGGGTTGCAGTGTGTTGTCAAGTCACACTTTCTAGAAATATATTCTTATCCTTCCACCGTTCCTACGTCTATGTTGCACTATTCATGGAATGTGGTTGCACTCTTCAAAAAATTAATTGCACCCGAGTTGGTCCAAACGGGGTGCAGTGTGTTGTCAAGTCACACTTTCTGGAAATATATTCTTATCCTTGCACCGTTCCTACGTCTATGTTGCACTATTAATGGAATGTGGTTGCACTCTTCAAAAAATTAATTGCACCCGAGTTGGTCCCTAAGAATGAAAAGAAAATGCATCTTCTTTGAGACATTTAACCAAACACCTTGTGTGCGTGATAAGTTTCGTTTTTTTTGAAACTAAAGGCCACATCCCACCCACCTCCTACAAAGCGAAAGTCTTGATTCTAAAGCCCCCCCCCCCCTCTCTCTCTCTCTCTATATATATATATATATATATATATATATATATATATATGCTAATACCCTGTGGACGTCCCTCCGGTGGATCATCGATCGATTCGGAGTCGCCACCCGGGTTTTAGCGGATTGTCCCCGAGGAACCGAACTCGATTGACTTGTGCCTCATTCAATGGATAAGGATTACTGACCCGTCATCACCATACTATCTTAGGTTCGGGAGCTCAGTTACGAGAGGGGAAGGGTTTTATGGCACCCCCCTCGCCCGGTTCGAAGACCGGTCTCTACTTGACTTTTGTGGGATTATACAAGAATGTATGCAACTCAACTTTGAACAAGTACGGGAAATGGGGATGGGAGCCATATAACGATGATAAACATGTTAATGGATTATGGTGTATGCATGTGAGGTGCGAACTACATGAGTGATGTTGGAATGCGAGCACGAATTAATAAATACACAAAACAGCAAACCACAGTGTTAGTTCATGATTAACAATGACAAAATAACTCGAAACGACATTACAAGTTACTGTACAGCCAAAACCAATCTGATCCTCCACAACAGTTCAAGCGCTCAATAGATGAGCTTGAGTGCTCAAAGCCCTCTCACTCACTCATGCTTGTGATGTTCCTAATGATTCTGATTTGACGAAAACATGACTCAACCACCATTGTTTACTTAAAAACAACATTTGAATCGCTAAACAAAATAGCATAATCACATAATCATGGGTTTAAACTCATCCATGGACCAAAATGAGGCAAACAGTAGAGAAGGAATGAAGACTCAATGCTTTGAAGCTTTGCAGAACACTCAAAGAGCCAAAAATAAGCTGAAATAAGAGAATGATTTGATTGGACCAGAAGACAGTTTAAGCGCTCAAAGGGATGCATTGAGCGCTCAAGTCATCTCCTGGATTTGAGTGTTTCTGCAGCATTCAGCCCTCATCTGGACCACAAACTAGTTCAACATGATATATGATGATGCATAAAGTATTGAAATTTCACCAACATGAATAAAATAAACTTGAGGTGTCCACATAAGTGGAGAGTAAGCATTAGACCACACATAAGCATGATTAGAGTGAGAGGGAGAAGAGATCAGGTTGGCTTAGCCAAACATCAACACACACACACACACACACACTAGAGAAGAGATCAGGTTGGCTTAGCTAAACATCAACACACACACACACACACACACACACACACACACACACACACACACACACACACTACATAATTAGAGTGAGAGGGAGAAGAGATCAGGTTGGTTAGCCAAACATCAACGCACACACACATCGTAATTAGGTTGGCTTAGCCAAACATCAACACACACACACTTCATAAACTGAAAACAAAACACAGAACTGAAGTAGACAAGATTCAAATGCCAAAACTGAACAAGGTTTGAACGCTCATTGTGTCATAGACTAAGCGCTCAAACCCCATTCAAGGGTTATGAGCTTTTGTGATTTCTGGCCATTATTTGGTGCTTTTGTGAGCTTAAACAATCTGATCATTGTTCAAAAGAGTGAGATACACATATTCATCCCACAAACAAAGCTTATTCATCGCTTGATGATGATAAAACGTCATTGCCATGGTTTTTGGCTTCATTGATCAATGAACAAGAGTGAAGTAAGCTGATTTGAGAGTATTTAAACCAACCAAAAGCCATCAAATGATGATATCAACATGAGAAAGCATCAGAAACCACAAAAACAACAACATGGCCAAAATTGTTTGAGAGCTCGGACTATTTCGAGCTGAGATTTTTGAAATCAATTTTTTTGATATTTAAGACCTTGTGAACTCATAGAAGGTATGTGGAACCTCCATGAACTCACTGGTCTCCCTCAGGATGACCAAAACGTGATTTTTCACATGATTTTTCTACCTTTTGGCTTTGATCAAAGCTTGAACTTGTGGTTTTGATGGATGATTGAGTAGTGGCTTAGAATATAGGCTTGAGTTGAGGTATTTTGGACAGAGGAGTGTGGGTTTAGGGCTGATTGGATGATTGATTGAGTGGATGGGGGTGTATTGAAGGTTAGATGGCCATTTTTGGCATGATCAAGTGGGTTTAATTGATTTTGGATGATGGAGCTGCAATTGATGGATGATTACAGTAGAGAGGGGCTGACTATGGAGATTTAGAGTGAGAAAGAGGTCAGGATCAATTGGTATCTTAAAGACCCATGGTATTTGGTCTTAAAGATGGGATTTTTGGGTGTTTTAGAGGTTGAAGATGATGGAAATGGATAAGAGAGAGTGTAAAACGTGATTGAAGGATAAGAGAGAGTGGTTTTGGTTTGATGAAGGGTGTGAGAGTGTAAGAGATCAGCCAAGGGGTGGGGGTCCTTAAACAATGCGTGGAGGGTGGTTTATATAGAGAGAAATGGGGGGAATTTGAAATTTGCAATTCAAGTTGGAGAGAGAATGTTATTAGAGGAATTTTGGCGTGCAAACGAAGCTTAGAAACCAGGGGGAGCCCATAGTTTAGGTGGAAAACCAGCTGAAAGATGTCTTGAAAATTTCTGGTTCGCGCATGGTTTGAGCGCTCAAAGTGGGGGTTTGAGCGCTCAAAGGGCCTGCAGGCCAAACTTTGCGGGACTCCCCCGGGTGCTACCGAACTCCGTTTTGTGCGTGGTTTGAAGCGTTGAAAATATTATTGAGTGCACTTTCTAACCCAAGTGGTTTGAACCTAAGATAATTTGTACATCCAAGTGTGTGACCATTTTACCCTCAAAAGGTCGGGAAATCAAGTCATTTTGGTAAAACGTGCACATCTCCCTCATTTCAAAACGAATTGAGACGTATTATATATCAATAAAGAGGGTTTTGAATGTACTAGAATATGGTGTAGGCTTGAGTTTATTTTGAAGAGTATTTTGGATGGTTTGAAGGGTATTTTGGTCATTTTGGTTGGTTTAAGGTTGTTCTAGGAGGGTTTAGAATGGTTTAGTGTGGTTTGGTGAGTTCAAGCCTTGTTCTTAGCCTCAAGGTATGCACAATTGGTCTATTTCATCATCGGGAATGCTTGATAAGTTTCTCGGGTCAAAATTGGGGTGTCTACATACCCACAACCCCAGAACAAGGTCAAGAACATCGCCACAGACCCCCTTTACTTTATTCTCTTTTTGTTCATTTCCAGTCTTGAAATTTGATTGTTTTTTCCCAACCTCATAAGTCAGATAATTACAAGGTATGGAACTTGTGGTTCTCGATGGTATAATCAACAGATTACTTGAAGTGAGGGAAAGGCTAGGGAAGCAAGTTCAGCTTTTCGAGTCAGAGATCAGACAGCTTTGTTTATAGTCCAAAGATATCTTCTTGCAACAGCCAAATCTCTTAGACCTTGAGGCACCCATCAAGATCTGCGGTATTAACTCTGTGAAATTTTCAGAGAGAATTCAGGATTGGGTAGGAAGGGGAGGAATGGGGGGGGGGGGGGGGGGGGGGGGAGAGAGAGAGAGAGAGAGAGAGAGAGAGAGAGAGAGTTGGGTTTGTTTTGAGAATAATTTTCCAGTCGTGGGTAATTTTGTCCCCCATTCCATGTCTTTGCAATTGTTTTTCTTCTTACTATGTATCTCTAATTTGGGAAAAGTACACCATGTATTGACAATTATTTGCCCCTAGTTCCATTTTACAGCAATTTCCCCTAAAAAAATTCTTATTATTGCAGTTAAAAAAAGGGAAAATTACCAAAATCATACCGAGGTTTCTACAAATTACAAATTGCCCTCTCATGTGTGAGAAATTACAAATTATCCCCATTACATTACAAATTACTCTCTTGTCATGATGCAGTTGGTACAAAATTTGACAGAATCTATTTGTATGATATTATCAAATCCTGACTACAATGACCAAATTATCCCTTTGTAGCTTGCGAAAGATTATACATGCGTGAAAATAGCTTTCCATGCCACAAGTTACAAAAGGACAATTTGGTCAATTATAATTAAAATTTGATGATTTCCTGACTGCTACATCACGAGTACATAATTAATTCAATTATAAATTATATACAACAGAAAGAGAAAGTAGTGAAATAAATGAGTAAGAAACTCTTATTTTCTAGAACTTAGAAGAATGCATTGCTCTTTTACTATTTTTATTTGAATTAAATAAAATAATCAGTTCAAACAATAATCAATTGGATTTTTTATAGACAAAAAATAAGAAACTTTTCCCAATCTCTTCTTTTTATTTGAGTAACAGAACCAAAAAAAAAAAAAAAAACTCGTTCATTTTTTTTTCTTTAATACAACGAAGTTCTTAATTCTATAGGGTTAAATAAAAAATTCGATTGACAATTTGATAGATTTGCGATCTATACAATAAATATTTATGTGATAGGGGACAATTTGCCTTACGGGTGGTTTTGATAATTTACCCTTAAAAAAAAAAAAACCCTTCTCCTCAAAGGAAACCTTGTTAAGAGCATCTCCACTCCTACACCAAAATTTTACTCAAATTTGAGTAAAAATTTGGTTAAAAACTTGATTTGATATCACCCCTTCCAATGGGAAACCACTCTTTTACCAAATTCTAGTTAAAATTTTGTCAAAAACAGTTTTTTTTTTTTTCATTTTGCCTCCAAATTTCTTTCAACCTGACGATCAAAAGGTGTAGAAAGGCAAAATGAAAAAAGAAAAGTGAAGGATTTGGTACAGTAGAAGCTTTTCTGATGTTGCAGTGAACAAATAGAGCAGTTGCTTATTTGATGTTGGATTTGGTGTTGACCAAATTTGGTGAAGAATTTGAGTAAATTTGGTGTTGAGCAAATTTGGTGAAGTATTTGGGGAAGGAGTGGAGTGGGTTTTTTGGTGATTTTTACTCAAATTTGAATTTGGTGAAACATTTGGTGTAGGAGTGGAGTATGGATGACAATTTCTCCAAATCTGATGGGTACCCGCCCCGCCCGACCTATTTGGAGGCGGATATTATCCTATTTTTCATCCAATAGGAGCGGATATGGTAGAAATTAAAAAATCCCCGGTTAAACATGGAGCGGGTATGATTTTGTGATACCGACCCCTGAATACCCATACTCGCCTCCATTCCAAATTATATATGTTTATATTACATGGATGTACGTATATTTGTTTACATAGTATATAAACGTATATGTATGCATGTGTATATAAATATGCATACATGTATGCTTTGTGTCTATTATATACTTAAGAGTTCCAATTAAAAGATATATTTTCTTATGTGTTAAAAAAAAAGTCATGATGTTATTTGTGAAAATTTTATATAATCTCTGCGAATAAAATTTGTTTGTTACCTTCTATTTTATTTTATTTTAAATGGTTGATTTTTTCCACTATATGAAAGATAAATTATTTTTGATTAGATTTTATCGTTCTCTCTTGTTCAATTAGTTTGGATATGGATTACCCGAACATACCCGATCCCCAATGGGAGGCGGGTTTGGTGAATTGTCCATTATCTCTTCTGGGTATGGAGAACGAATTTCCAATTGGGAATCGGAGGTGAAATAAGGTTCTCCAATTCATACCCTACCCGTTATCATTCCTAGACTGGAGATGCTATAGTGTTACCGTATACATCCGTATAGTATGTCGTCGTTGACGTGGTTACCACTTACCTCCAGCCAACAACCAACCCGGATTTGCCTTCCTCCGGACCCCTCTCTCTCTCTAAGTTGGCAACACGGATTCGCTTCTCTCTCTCTCTAAGACCACAGGCAAGTGGGAAGCTGGTTCCGTCGTCGGAGTTGACAGTCTACAAGCACGCAATTTAGGGTTTTCGTAATTCAATTCTTTCTGATGCAAAGAATTAGGGCTTCGTCGCTGTGATGCAGCATGAGCAAAGGCCTCCCTATCCCCGGGTTGTAGCCAATCCGGTCTCCCCACGATGTCATCGGCCCCTTGCTGTCGCACCTTTTCTCATCCTCCCTCTCTCCTCTCTCCTCCTATCTCCAGGGCTTCACTCCCTCTGAATCGCACTGCACGCCTCCTCGTTTCCCTCTCCAAATCTTCCAAAAACGTTAGCCTTCTCTCTCTCTCTCTCTCTCTCTCTCTCTCTCTCCATAGGCCTACATGAGGTGTATGTATTTATTGTGGTGTACACCACTATTGGGAAGTTTGAATAGCATTAGCATAGTGATTGATAACTTGTCTGTTGTGTTGCAGAGATGGAAAGTTTCATGCTTTAGACGTGAAGAGACTTCTTCGGAATTCCACGAGTCCAAGAATACAGAGGATAAACTGCCTGAATGTTCGGTAGACCCGGAGCTCGATCAACCGGGTATTGCAAAAGAAGATTGGATTTCGAATCTTAGAAAGGTTTTGTTTGTTTCACTTTTTTTATTGGACTTATTTTTAGTGCATTGGAAGGGATATATCATCTAGTACTTATGTTATTGAGTACGAGTAGTTTTCGATAGTGGTGAATTCCCTATATATAAGTTAAACGTTCGAAAGGACAACAATATATGAGTAGGGCTTTTACTCCCGGAATGGGGAAAGAATATGATCTGAAGATAAGACAGTTTTATGTTTTCTTTTGATGTTCCGGTTATTGATTATTAAAGTTTTATCCTAACTCCAACATCATTACGCCAAGCTCATAGCTTGGAGTTATCTACCAAGGATGAGAGTATTGCTTTTACCAAGCTGTTTAGGTAATGCCATGATTGTTGGACTTGCTAGACAACATGTGGCCTTTCCCTAAATGGATACCCTTTGAGTTTAGGTCTAATTATCTAGTCACAGTTCTAAAAATCTACGGATCTTCTACTCTGTAGAGGACAAGAGCGAACCACACTAAAACTGAAAATTATATGGTAACTTAAAGAGTCACATAGTACATTGTTGCTCACAAGTTGGTGACCAATTCTCACACAATGTGCTTGGCTTGAGTAAGTTGGAGGGTAAGTGTAATACAGAGGCGAACGAAGAGAGGATGAGGAAGTACATTGATTATGGAGGGTTGTGAGGGTAGAGGGGGCCAAAGAGTTTCTGGTCTTGTTCCCCCGCAAAAAATGCAAGGAAAAGGAGGTAAATTGAAGCAATATTTTCTTTATGCCAAGAATACCCCTCAGTTTGTGATAAGACAAGTAATCTATTAGTCGATGCTCCTCCCCTATCTATAGTGTTAGTCGAACCAAATAAGAGGGGAAAAAATTCAGCCTTCCGTCCACTTGGTTAGGTATTTTCTTAACCAACAAGATAAAGATGCTTGTCCTTCTCCTTCCCTTCGTTTGCCTCATAACATACACTTCCGAACTTTCGTCACTTCACCTATTAATACCAAACTAATGCAGTTTTCAAGAGGTTTGTTGGGTTTAAGTCCAAGGGTGTCACCTGTTTGTCTTTCCCTAACTCTTATTACTTGCCTGTAATAAAGAATAAAGCATAAAGCCAAATCTTGACAGAATTGTCACAACTTGTGACTAATATGCTGCTTTTGTTTCAGGCTGCTAATGTGGTTTTTAGTTCAGAACCTTGGACGGTGCCATGGACAGCAAAGACCATTCTGCGGGTAAGGCATTTCTCTTTTTCATTTTTGTACTAATAAAGTTGGTTCTACCACTTACAAATAATGGGTCAGAATGTCATCTTGCTCTAGCAAATATTTGTAACCAGCAAGTCATTTGCAACAAGCAGCCAGTAAACTACTGGTGAATGGATTTCAGTCTTTTTCTGTCATGTGCTCAGCCCATATTTAGTTACAGGAATTGTTTTCATCATATACTCATTGATGATTGTAAGCTTTCATTTACATGTTTTTGCTCATCATAAAATATGTTTAGGCCATACTCAATAGCTATCATATACTTGCAAGTGTCAATAATACTAGGGATACAAAAAAAAAATCACCCATTGAAAGTGGAAGTTTTTTCCCCGAATCAATTAGCATTTCACTCTCTAAAAGGTCAGACACCCCATTCTTTTACCATTTTCTGTTGACACAAGCATATTTACATATTTGTTTACGTATACATTGCTTATGAGAACCTAAAGATAACCCCTCTTATACACTTTCTGTCTAAACAAGAGGCTCAGATATTTGACTGAAAATTTTCCACACAGTTTTATAAATATGCAACTTTAAAATGAATATCATAAGATTGTATTAATGAACTGGGTTGATTGGTCATCTGAAAGGTCGTGTTATGTAAGAAAAGAAACCGTAAAATAGCAGAATTCAGAGAGAGAAATCTTGTTGTATGGGTCTCTCTTGTTATTGGAACCCATCTTGCATGGTTTCTTCAAATCTGTTAATTGTGCAAAAACAGATGTCATAGTTGTTGCTTTCTGGAAGAATGCATGCATTGTGGTTTATTCGCTTGAACCTGAAATTGCCCTTTGCCTGCTGTTAGCGAAGAAATTGTGTTTGTGTCAGTATTGTAAAAACCAGTTGTTTATTGTGTATAACATCTGTTAAGAGAGATGAATATGGCTGCCATTGAGCGAAGTTGTTCATGAACATGGACAAAATGAGCTCAGATCATCTAGGTCTCATTTAAGCTCCGCTAATTAAATGAATAGAGGTGCTCGACCCACAATTCTTGGCCCGTTGAATTAAGTAGCTGAGCCCAACCCGAGATTAGTGTGGCTCCAACAGGGTTATGAGGTGGGCATATCTCTCTTAATTTAACTAGTTTTATAGCTTTGGCTTTTCAAAGAAGTTAACTAAACGGAACACCGACTAGTAATGCATGCCATAAAATCTTTACCACCACTTATGCATTTATTGCCTGCCTGATTTGTGACGGTATCCATATCAGGACAGGTATCTCTGTAAAAAGTGGAAGACAACCTTGTTATGCATGACGGGAATCATACATTTTCTTTATGCATCCCATGTTCCTTTTAGTGTATTCACTACATGAAATGGGGCTACATAAATACAAAGATCAACTGACATGGAGCCATTCAATGCTTCACTAGTGGATGTATGTTCAGGCAGCTTGCTTTCCCTAGGCAACTTGAGCCAAGCTCTAGTATGATGTAAATGCATCGAGTCAAGCTTGTGCTTGGTTGTTTTGGCTCAATTTGAGCTCGAGCCAGGCTTGACCAATTCAAAACTTGGCTTGGCTTGGCTTGGTTCGGTTCAGCCGTAGCCTCAAAGATGAAGTTTGAGCAGAAAGAATTGTGTTGATTCTCCAAATTATGCATTTTGCTATCATGGATATTAGTTAGCTCAACTAAACAAAGGAAATGGATTTAGCTTTTTTCCCTTTTATGTTAAAACGATCTTTAGCTTTTTTCCCTTTTCCCTTTCCTTTTCCTCCGCAAAGGCAATATCCAAATTCCATAGTAGCTTCAAAGAATAGTATGTAGGTATTGAGGTAATTTTTCCAAGTAGGACTTAAAAAGTCTTTTTTGCAACCACAAATCGATAGTTGGCAGTGGTGGTGTTTTCATCACTTCGCATCTCATTTTGAAGCTTTTAGTTGAACTTATTTTGACTGCTGGTAGAAATGAAGAACCACCGTTGTTGGAAACAAAACAAAATCATTGCACATCCTAATAGCTTTCTCCCCAAGCATGAAAGCATTTCTTATCATAACTTATCAACTTGAAGCTAAAATATTGGCAATGATATTACCTTTAGAGTTTATGATTGATGGAACCGACCATATATAAACAGTAGCAAATGAAGTTCTCTGTTGGTGCAGGTAATGCTCCTTTGGATCTCTTCCTTCTGGTTAGTAGGATCTTGGATAATTCCATTCTTGGCTCACACAGCAGGATTCAGAAAGGAAACCTTAACCTACAGAGGGCAGGCTTTATACAGTCTTTTGACAGATGTGGCTGAAGGTCTAGCTGGTATTGCAATCCTGCATCGCTGCCTTGCAAAGTTCCGCCCCCTAGCACCCGACTGGTTCAGGTTTAGCCTTGAAGGGAAGTGGCAGTTTGATGTTGTTTTGGGCTGTCTTATGTTTCCCTTGGTCAACAGGCTCTCGCACTTCAACCTAAATTTGTTGCCTATTTTCCCTTCTGCACCCATCACTGTCTCGAACGTTGAGCAATCAATTGTTGCGCGAGATCCAGTGGCGATGGTCCTCTATGCTATTGTGGTGTCAGTTTGTGCACCTGTTTGGGAGGAGATTGTCTTCCGTGGGTTTCTTCTCCCTTCTTTGACCAGGTATATGCCAGTGTGGTGCTCAATTCTTTTGAGTTCAGTAGCTTTTGCATTGGCACATTTCAATTTGCAGAGGATGCTGCCACTTGTATTCCTAGGGGCAGTGATGGGTGCTGTTTTTGCGCGATCGAGGAACCTTTTGCCATCCATGCTTTTGCATAGCCTCTGGAATGCATTTGTATTTTTAGATCTTATGAAATGACATTCTTGTTATGTAGTTAGATTTATTGATGCAATGTATTATCCATTTCTTGTGTTGGTGTACATAATTATAGTGCCGGTAAATAGGACTTTTGCTACGAATGTTTTAGGCAGATATTACCCGTTAATTTCATGTAACTTCCACGTCCTAAATGTTGATGAACTTTGAAACCATCTGACTACCATTTGTATGGGGATTGTTGGCTGGGGCCAAAGGAGTTCTAATGATTTCCCTCTTTGACTCCTTGCACATGTTATCACTCCTGACGTAGCATACTATGCCAGGTACTAACTACTGAAAGATTTATATTTACGAACAGCTCTATACAGTCACGACAAAACTTTATTGTCTTTCATTTTGATTAACTAGTGAGATTTTCTTTCCTGCAAGCCTGTGAGTAGTTTTGGTTTTCGGTATTAGAGAAATTTAGACTTCTGACCTTTGAACTGATGAAAATGAAACAGGGGGACAAGTCCAAGTTCTATAATTGATCTTATGTTTTTCTGAGGGTTATCCTACTAGTTTTAGTTTGCATTGTTATCTTGTCCTAGGTGATGGACCCTATCTGATAGGCTGCTCTCTGTGAATCCTAGTTCACTGCATTGGCTGTGAAGCGAAGTCCCACATCGCCTGGGTACCAAAGTAATATGAAATATATAAGCGTGAGGGAACCTTCACTTCACAAGCTAGCTTTTGGGGTTGAGTTCTATCTAAGACCGTGTAACATGGTTTCAGAGCTGGGTACCAGAGATGGGTAGGGTGCGTGTCTCTCGCCTGCACGCGGCAGGTGCTGCTGAGTGAGCACGTTGCACTTGAGGGAGGGTGTGAAGTGAAGTGCCACATCGCCTGGATACCAAAGTAATATGAAGGATATAAGCGTGAGGGCATCCTCACTTCATGAACTAGCTTTTGGGGTTGAATTCTATCCAAGACCGTGTAACATTGGCAACCAGAGAGAGAAAAATCTATTCCACATGTTGTGGTGATTGCATGGTCTTCTTTGTGATAAGATATATTACTGGTGTTTCTCCACCAGTTTATTAAGTCTTTCATATTTCAGAAAAAGAACGTTGGAGTGTGATTGTTTATGAGGTTTGGATGTCTTTGCAATTACCTTTTATCTTGAAGGAGAACATTATGGGGGACCGATTGGTTTCAAGTCATTTTCGCTTTCCGGTTCTTGCCCCCAGAGCCTTTGCTGATGTCAATGTCTTTCTCCGACAACTCTGGGGACCCTTGCCTGGTATTTTTGTCACTTTGGATTGTATACGAATGATAATTAGTTCAATTTTCATTGAGAAGGACATAACTCTCTCTAGGATTTGAACTTGAGAAGAGTTGAACTCACCACCACTCGAACCATAAGTGGATGTGAAAGCCTGAAATTTCATTACCAGGAAAACTTTTGTGATATTTTTCACTCCATTAGATTTCCTCGCAATCTTTTCTTAGTGGTTCAATGTATGAAATATAGTTTTGGTTAGGCATCTCAAGATTTCCATTTAGTTGTGATGTTCAAAAGGTAAGTGTTGTTAGTGATCCAGCGAAGAAGTCATTTATCCTGTCCAAATTATCTTCTGACTTCATATTCTATATGAAAATGCATGTGATGGAGGTATTTTACGTTATTTGAAGGCTATCGAGAGCATGTTACTTTTCATGCTTACCTTCTCTGAATGTGACATATATTGTGAGCAGCTGGTAACTAAATTTATATTCCGCGAAATAAGCTTGCGTTGGAATAAATGTGCAGAATTGCACCTAGTATGGTGGTTGTGCTTTCTGAATTTGGTTACACAATCGTAACTTGACGTGGACCCATTCTGAACCCAGTAAAGGGAATTTCTGAACTAAAAATGTGGTTTTATACTACGGAGATGTTGCAGCATAAGTTTACAATAGTTTCTTCCTACTCTTGAAATAATTGAAGAATCTTACACAAGCACTCCTTGAAAACGATTCGTGGTATAATATAATAAAGTATTTATCAATTATCATCCAGTTAGAGACATGTGCTGCAGTAGTTGGGATGCAAGTGTCGAAATGGTGAAATCAGTCTTTCAAACCCAGTTCTACCTCTCAAGAAGTTGGTAATGGAAATACAAAACATGCAGGATCGGGTTTGGTTAAGTAGAATCATCATTGGAAAGCATAAGACTGGAACTTGTTATTTAGTTGGTTTTCATTTGGAAGCAGCCTTGAATATTATATTCTGTATGCATGAGCCTGTTTCCCTTAGTTCTCATTGATCTTCCTTTAATTGTTTGTTGCCTATTTTTAAGCTTATAGGATATGAAAAGAAGAGGTCAGGGTAAACTTTACCCAACGGTAAACTAAAGGTTCTTGGGTACAGCCCCAAGGATTAGTCCGGTTGGTTAGTGAGTTTGATTTCCACACAATTGACCAGAGTTCGATTCTTAGGGTCAGGCTACAAGAAAGTAATTTCTCATGAATCTCCTAGTCTCGGTTTGGATGGCATGCCTTTGACCGGTCTGTGGATGGGATTAGTCGAGATACGTATAAGTTAGCCTAGAAACCCGTGACCTTCGAACCAAAGAAAGGTTCTAGGGTACAGTGTGGGTGGTGTGGGGCTCACAGTTGTCTTCTTTATACTGTTTTCCTTTTCAGCCATTAGTAAAATTGTCTGTAGTCAAGACAACCTCATACACGATTGTTCTCGAGATGATAGTAAGTTAGTTATTTGTATGTGCGAGTATATATAAAGAACAGGCATATCTGCCTCTTCTATACCCACCTTGTACACCTTCAACTGCACAAAAAACCTATTCCCCCCTCGTTCTGTGAATACTCTGCTAGAATGGAGACTTCCCAAACTCTTTCCATTGAAAGCTTCTCATATAGTTGGTTAGTGAACATAAATCCATCTTTTGATAGCCTAGCAGAGTCATTTAGGGCCTCCATTGATGCGTCCGATGAAGCTTCCTTCATCGAGATGGACCCGAAATTACCAGCCTCAAAGAGATTCTTCATTGGTACCCAAGAATTCAACTTTGATTTTCCCTCATCAGAGTCTCCTCTAACTCTTGTTCACGCCGATGAGCTCATCTCCGATGGCTTCCTCATCCCTCTTTTCGTGAAGTCGTCGAAGAACATGGAAGTTTATGATGATGATACATCAGATTCCACTCCAACAACCCCAATCTCTTCAAATGTCCAAAAGAATGGAAAAATTCGCCGTTTATCGTTAAGAAGGTGTCGAATATTATCAAAGCGAATTTTGGATAAATACTTGGAATTGATTAGGCCACTGTGTCAGAAATTACGACGCCGAAGATTTGCCTCCAGAATTGAAGCTGCTGATGATTCAAGAATGCAAGAAGTTGCGTATTCACCGGCAACTTCTCCCCGGACAAGTTCAGGTTACCCTGTTCGAAATTGGCCAATGTCTTGCGATTCTGAGAGCTCAATACATGAGGCAGTTCTTCACTGCAAACGATCCATCGGTATGTTAATGTCCTTGTGCCTCATTTTTTTTACAACTTTGAACACTTGCGGAAGTTATGGTGTATCAAGTTTCTGACATTGTGTAGAACTCTGTTATTTTTCAGGTAAGTAATTCAAGATATTGAGCATGCTTTTGGACAAAGGAGGAAAAGAGAGCAGTGCATGTGAAGAAAGGAAATGAGGGGTCTCAAGAAGATCATCAGTCACTTCTTCATTGTCTCTTTCTTATCTTTTCCTGGATAATTATGGATTCCTGTCCTTGGTGTAAATAGGGTTAGGCATGGAAACTGCATCAATTGGGAAGAGGAAGAAGATTGATTTGAACAACTATTTGTCTTTTCCTTGCAACCAAATTTTTGAATTTGAAGTTAGAAATTTGAATATCATATTTATCTTTCCCTTGCAACAAAATTCTTTCAATTTCCCTCCTGTAAAGGTCTCAGCCTATGAGATTAGAGTTATTACTAATCATTGATGTTTATGTTAACATTATCTTAAACTGCAATTTTGTGAGGGTAAATAAGTGAGTGATTTGAGATTTACCAGATGAATTTATTTCACTTGGAGGGATATGGAGGATTTTGTGATGCAGTATTTTTGTTAGGTCATATGGTTTGGAAAATCCATATTGGATTCACACTTAGGGCTGCTAAACAAGCCAAGCTACTTGAATTCGAGCACGTATTTGGTGGCTAAAAGCTTGTTCAATGTTGGTTTGTTACCTAAATGAACCAAGTTTGACCATTTTTTAAAGCTCGTTAAGGTTTCAAACCAAGTTTTGAACAAGTTACCACTCACTTCATTTGGCATACAATGTAAAGAAAATTCAAGCTACTTGAGATCAGCTCGATTAAAACTTGTTCAAGATAGACTTGTCTCGTAAGCAAGTTAAGCTCGAACACATGTTTTGAACTCCTTAAGTTTTCAAACCAAACTTGATCATCGGCTCCTCCGGCTCATTTATCGCCCCTATTCACAGTCAGCAACTTCCAATAGATGTGGGCTAAAGAATCAAAATTGGAGCAGTTTGGCAGGATAAATATGATTACAAAAAATGGGGAATCTCCAGTTGCCCCTGCCTCTTGGATAATGGAGATAAACAAAGAGCTTAAGTAAATAATTTGCCACATCCAACCAAAAATCTACGATTTAATTAGGAGATTAGTTCATGGTTTTGCGCATGCCCTCTCCATTTTTATTTTAAATTTCCATTTTTTTTTATAAAAATTTAAAATCTAATCACACTTTTTAGTCTTAATTTTTGTCACTATTAGGTCTTAATTCTTGTCATCATTAGCTTTAATTTTGTACTCTGTTGCTTTCATATGCCAGGAGTCATTATCTAATCAAAAGAATTTGATTAGCCGCCACCACTGCTTTAGTTGCCTAACCTTTAAATATCCACTTCTCTTTTGGTGGTGTGATTGTCCACACCCAAGGGGACAAAAGAAAGCAAAGAAAGGGGAAACTGCTCTCAACTTTGCTAGAAGCCCAAGATGAGAAATTCTCTACGCACCTTTGCAAAAAATTACTCACTATATATAAAAACTAACCAAGATCCATGAGAAGGTTTATTGGAATTGATGTGGCCTTAACATTTTAAAATTGGAGTTTATATAGCATTACAAATAAGTATGCTACATATCACAAAGAAGTTGGTCGAGTTTAGGGCTGCAAACGAACCGAGCTGCTCGGAAGCAATTCGTAGCTCGTCTTGTTTAGTAATTGAGTTGAGTTTTGAGCTTGATTTCGAGTTTTAGGCTCGTTTAGTAAACGAGCTCGCAAAAGCTCGGCTCAGCTCGCAAAAGCTCGGCTCGTTTATATAGGCTCAGCTTGTTAAGTAAATTACCTTGGCTCAGCTCGTTAAGGGCTCGACTCGTTTACGAACGAGCCGAACTCAAGCTCTACAAAGTTCGGCTCATTTACACCCCTAGTCGAGTGGAAGTATGACAACAAGTAGGAGTAATGAATTTACTATCCCCAAACTTGAAGGTACACACATTCACCACTAGCAGAAAATCTTTAGGGTCATTAAAAGTTTGCCCATAAATTAAATTTAAAACCACAAGATTAGTTAAAGTGCGTCTAAACTATCCCGATAATCCAATTACAAAAAGAATGTTATTTTAGCACCCAAAAAATTGGGGTCCCCAAAGCAAAAGGGAAAAATTACTGGCAAATTACTTCCTTTAGGGCATCCTCATCAGCCTCAACAAAATTTAGACCAAATTTGACCTCAAAAACACCTTTTATACTTTAGTCAAAAACACCTTTTATACTTTAGATAGCCATTTTTCTAAAATCACACAGAATCAGACTCTCTATTATAACTTTACTGTATTAAACTATTCTTTTTTCCTATTTTTATTTTTCTACTTTTTAAAATAATTACAAATATTGAAAACATATTATGGGACTCCGATAATATTTATGAGCTCGTTGAGTTGATTTTAATACATAATTACATATTCAATGTTGGTCTTATTTGATAGATGTCGTCGAGTATATTTTAATTGTGTATTTTTTTTTCCAACATTGGATATGAAAAATAAAAGTTATAAATATTTTAATTTGTAAAAAATAAAAAGTGAGAGAGAGAGAGAGAGAGAGAATTTAGGGAGAGATAAACTATTAAACTAATCTTAACCTGTGAATAGTGCCTTTAGCCAAATATTGAGTTACTGTAGCAAAGCTACAACTTTTGCAAATTAGCCAAATACTTGTTGAGGCTGATTTTGGAGTGTTTTTCTCCTTATAACTCAACAAAATAACCATCAGGGGGATTTGCCTCCCCTGATGAGATGCTTACATGGGTTCATTGAACTTAGGAGTGAGGATCCTTAAAAGTGGGCAATGGTATGCCTAAAGGCAGACAACAAAACTTGGATCCTATATACTTGTACCAATTTGTCTATGCAACAAAGGGCTATATTTCTACTAGGCATTCATTGCTTCTTTCTACAAAACCAATGCCTTGGGGATTGTAGGGGAAACAACCCATGTCAAAATAAAGGGGGAATTTCGTATCTTTTCTTTCATCTTGTGGGGGAAAAAAAAAATCCCGGTTGTTATTTCTATGCTGTTTATTCGTTTTTTTTCTTTTCAAAAACTTAAAAGTGTTTTGTAAAAAGTTAACCAAATATGGACATGTTACTGTAAATTAGATTAGTTTCAAGGATTAGTTCGGTTGGTTGATAGATTTTCTCTTCACACAATTGATCAGGTTCGATTTTTGAGAGTTGGGGTCATGCCAAGATAGTAATTTCTTTTAAATCCCCTGGTTGGGATGTGGATGACTTGTCTTTGACTGAACCGAGAAGGGGATTGTCAAAATAAGGGGGAATTTCGTATCTTTTCTTTCATCTTGTTGGAAACAAAATAATTTCCAGTTGGTATTTCAATGCTGTTTATTCGGTTTTTTTTTTTTCCAAAAACTTAAAAGTGTTTTGTAAAATTAATTTGGAAAAAGTTAAACCAAACATGTACATGTTACTGTAAATTACAATAGCGATTAGCCTCAAGGGTCAGTCCGGTTGGTTGGTGGATTTGCTCTTCACACAATTGATCAGGTTCGATTCTTGGGGAGTTGGGATCATGCCAAGATAGTAATTTCTTTTATAAGTCTCCTAGTCCAGACATGGATGACTTGCCTTTGACCGAACCAATGAGAAGAATGTCGAGTTGCGTGTAAGTTTTTTTTGGTCCAAACACCATCGATTGTCGGGAAAAAAAAATTGGGTTTGCCTGGTCCACCACGTGAGGGGTTCACATTTTGGGAATCCTTATCTCCACCAATTTTGGGCTTATTCGATCTAGCCACTCAAGACCTAAACATGTTACCGAATTATCAGTAGCTGAAAACAATTTATGCACTGCACAAGTTTACTGCAACCCTGTACTTTGGCTGAAACATTCCCCCATTCACTGTTCCAAAATTATGCGGTAGTTAGTCCAAATTCCACGGACCTCGTGGATATTTTCACGAACAACTTGATTCATTGATCTATCAATCTCACTTCGCCGAGCATCAGATAAAGTAGATCAAAATGTAATACTAAAAGAATTGACGGTTGAGCCCGTATGAAGTAGGAAACTCTCAAATAAAGTTCTACGGGAAAGGGATATTTGACCAGTCTATTCCGATCCGCGTAGCTTGTGGTTTCTAAATTTCATTTTATGCTGCCTATTGTTTCTTGGCATTTTCCAAGTTAACATTGACATAATTTTACAACCCACAAAAATGACTTCCTAAGAGTGAGAATGATGTTCACATGGGGGCATGAAGGAAAGGGGAACAGTGACAATATGTGATAGGAGAAAATGCCTAAAGGTTGACATCAATTTCCTGTATGTATGTGTCTAACCAATGATCTACTTCCTAGCTTTTGTCTTCTGTGTTGGATCTTCTCTTCTTCCTCTGAAGAAAGAACAACTAAGAGAACAACTAACATAGTAATTTCTTATAAATTCCCTAGTCCCGGCATGTATGGCTCATAGTTTTAAATGCGGTATTGGTGTACAGTATCGAGACATATCGGCGATATGTTGCGGGAATCGGGTGTAGCGATTGCGAATTTTTTAAACTTTTTGGGTGTATCGGCCAATACGGTACGTATCCATATAGGAGCCTCCAAATCCCGAGACGAACCGGCCGATACGGTAGGTATCCGCGGATTTTCAAAACTATGGTATGGCCAACCACAAAAATGACTTCCTAAGAGTGAGAATGATGTTCACATGGTGACATGTAGGAAAGGGGAACAGTGACAATATGTGATAGGAGAAAATGCCCAAAGGTATGTGTCTAACCAATGATCTACTTCCTAGCTTTTGTCTTCTCTGTTGGATCTTCTCTTCTTCTGCTGAAGAAAGAAGAACCAAGACAGTAATTTTCAGCAGAAGAACCAAGACAGTAATTTCTTCTGAATTTTCTAGTCCCGGTAGTAATTTCCTGTATGGTTTTAAATAGCGGTATCGGTGTATCGGTATCGGGACGTATCGGTGATACGTCACAGGAATCGGGTGTAGCGGTCGTGAATTTTTGTTAACTTTTTGGCCGTATCGGCCTATACGGTACGATACGTATCCGTATTGGAGCCTCCAAATCCCGAGACGAACCGACCGATACGGTACGTATCGGCCGATATTCAAAACTATGGTATGACCTACCTTTGACCGAACCAGAACACTCCTGCAGGGAGAAAAAAAAAATCCAACCAAGTGAACCTGCGTAACTTTGTTTTGCCCTTGTATGTTGTTTCTACATACTTATCAACTTACAATGGGGAGTCGGGGACCATAAACTCCTAACTTGTCGCTAATATTCATTCGTTAGTCACTGTTAGTACTAGAAAACAAATCGCAGTTAATGAGAAAAACTTGGGTGGCGGTACCAGCGTGCATCTCGTCAGTCCAAAAGTGTTTTGGACTGTTCCGGATTTTAGAAAGAGAGAGAGAGGGAGGGGGAATCTAGGCAGTCCAAAATTGACTTGTACTCTTATCTGTACTGATTATTGTTCCCTGTTTCTCTTTTTAATGCATTTCCATTCATAGAATCATTTCTTTCGGGGAGTTAAAGACGGTGCTTTAATGAAAAAATTCACTCTTCCAATGTAAACATTAGCAAGTGGTGGCTAGCTCATGCGGTAGAGCTCTTGAATGCCCCACACTGCATCACGGGATCGAGTCCCCCTCCCCCCATGTAATAGATTAGGATTGACGAATGACAAAAAAAAAAAAAGAAGTAAACATTAAATATTGTTGAAGACGTCGTTCCACTGAGGGCATTTATGGACTTTTTAGACTGTTTATGTTTTTCGAGACAAAATCATTCTCCTCATGAAATCAATAAATGAAGTGGTTCCGTGTATCGTTTTTTGATTTTTTTTTCGCACCAAATTAAAGTACTCCTCGTGTACTTTAATTCGGTGTGAAAAAAATCGAAAAACGATAAACGGAACCACTTAATTTTGTGATTGAAATACCTATGATTTTAGTACTTGAACTCATTTGCTAAAATCATGGATGATTTTAACAACTGAGTTGCTAAAATCAAACAGAAAACTAAGCCGAACTAACAAGTCTAAAACGCCCAAAAAAACTAGAAGTTAGTGCAACGGACCCTAAGTTGTTAGGCTATGTCAAATCTTGTTTTATTTTACAATGTGGCCATTTGATTACAAAACCTTAAAAAAAAAATCTTGATAATTTGAAATACGATGGTGAAGTTGGAGGACGATTTTGGGAGTGTCAAATTAAGAGATGTCAAATTATCACAATTAGCCTTGGGGGAAAAATTGACACCTCCAAATGTGAAGCCAAGTTTAGAGATGCTCATAGCCTCATAGAGTGCAAGGCAAGGTCTCTTTGGGCATTCAAAGATTCAAAATTGATACCATGAAGAGTGCTTTGTGCAAAAATGTATCAGATCAAAAAAAAAAAAGGTACAAAGCTATTAACTGCAATGCAATTTCAGAAACCACAAGAGAAGTCCACACAATTGTTCTAGAAGACAAATTTTCCAGTGCCGGGCGGGTACCACGTGGCGCTTTACATGGTACCCGCAACGTCCCATCACAGCCATCCAAAAGTGTTTTAGACGCAAGATGCACGACGGGTACAGCCACATGGTACCCGCTCGGCACTGAAAAATTTCTCGTTCTAGAAGGTCATGGATGGAATTTAGGGTACAGACTTGACAAAGTAGCAGTTTTTAGGTGTTAAAACACAAGGACTTGAGTTTGTGCAAAAGAACTCAATTCCACTGATAACTACCTAGAAAACCACTCTTACAAAACAATTGACTAAAAATTAACAGAAAATGAATGAACAAAGTGTTACAGACCAGAGCAGAATAATCACTGCTTGGTTTTAAGGAGACAATCTTCTCGAAGATCGAAATGATTATAGAGGGTTTTGCTGAAACAGATTACAGAGTCATTGAAGCAAACAAGAAGTTGGACCAAAACCTTGTTTCGATTGCCGTTTGTCAGAGGCATTCACCCTAATCAAGGTCATTGGTACCAAAACCTTGTTAGGGTTTGACTATATACTTAGCAGGAAATGAATTTGCACGGACACTGAAACAAATCGATCACGACATTCTATTTCGTATGTTATGCGCGAGCGGAGATATTCAAGCCGAAAGTCCGCTTGAGACCAACTAACGTGTTCTGGCACCGGCCGGCTCAACCGATTTTTAAACCAGTTTGAAATGATGGCCTAGGACCATAAGCAAATTCGCTTGTGCGCCTTGATTGCGCTTGGCTGAAATAGAATTCCACTTTCAGATTTCCGGGGTCAATGGAGTAACAGGAAATATTCCTAAGATCTAGGGGTCAATGATATGGTATCTCAGGGAAGGGGTTGCTGCAGTGCAGTCACCGCGCGGCACCGTACGGTGCACATCCGGGCCGTCCGTTGTCTGGACGGACGGCCCAGATTTCATCTTGCATCGCACAATAACGAATGGTTCGGATGCGAAGGAACTGAGATGAAATCGGAACCATCCATCCAAGCAACGGACGGCCTGGATGTGCACCGCTCAGTGTTGTGTGGTGGTTGCATTCCAGCGACCCCGCTTATCACGGATGAAGAAATTGATATGAAGTCACAAGAATTGGTAAGTTAAAGGGCAGTAAATTAGCAAAAAAAAGTGCAGAGCTTAGTAACATGGGCTTATAACCGAGTGAGGCACTAAAGTAATTGTATGTTGATGCGCTGATTGCTCGTATGGCCCATACCCAATCCATCATGGATTGGTTAGCAATATGCATCTCAAATTGGCCAAAAAGTGAAGAACGGCATAACTCCAAACAGTTAGAGGGGAAAACTGCAAATGCTTGGGCTACCTTTACGGGGACAAGTAAGGCTGCAAATGAGTTGAGCTTTAGGATGTTTAGGTTCGTTCGTTTAGTTATTAAAAAATTTGAGGAGTTGGGCTCGTGCCGAGCTTGCCTAGGTTTGAGTCGAACTCGAGCTTGTTCACGAACCTTAACGTGTCAAAAATATTACAATAGATACTTATACTATCATACAGTTCTAGAACTTCAATGGAAATTTTATTTTGTACATAAATAAGTACACGCATAATTTTTTTTTTAAGTTTATAGTACATTTAAAAGTTTATACATGGACAAAGTTATAAAATTTTCATCATGTACATGTAAAAGTTGTAAGAGTGAAATTAGTTGGGTAAGTAAATCAACAAGAAAAGTGATTAGGGATGAGAATAGTGAACCATTAGTGATTGGGACTAAGGAGAAATCTGTGAAACTGGTGAAGAATAAGGCTAAAACAGTAGGAAAGAACCCTTAACAGGATTCCCCTTTGGATGAGAGTGAATGCTTGCTAGAGAATGTTTTTTTTCTCTAGAATCACTCTCGAAATTTGTTAAAAAAAAAGGTCCTTAAGGTGGGAGGGATGCCCTATTTATAGGGAACTTGGCTACTCTTTCTGGGTTGAGTCCACTTATAAATTCCGGACACGTGTCACAAAGGTCATGCACAAATATTCAGACCGCGGCCCCCGCGGTGATCCCACGGGTGCTACTCCGTGGGCGCCTTTCTGCGACGAACCCTTGTTCTTAGCCACCAATCCACAAAATCTCCCGTAATCCCAAAGATGGTGTGATTGTGACCACCTTGGTCGCGCCAGAACTACGATCAAGCCTCTAAATGGCTTCCCCTCTAGCCCTGCCAAGTCGGCCGGACTAAGTTGTCCGGGTCCGATTGGGGAGTCGACGTCTATCCTCGTCGTGTTCCAGTTCTTCGAAGTATAAAAAAACGATCCCTTTGTCATCGCCTCTTGTCCAAGGACTTGGTGAGATAGGCCGTGGCGCACTCAGGCCACATTTTTCGGCCTATCTGTTATTCTTTTATCCAATTTATGACCGAGCCTCGTCGGACCAAAGTTGCGTCACGTGAATCTTTTTCTCTCATGCTCGCACTCGCTTCGCGTGAGGTTCCATAGTTCCGGACCTCTAAACGAATTCCAAAATCTTAACCGAGGTCATAATGGTAATCCCAAATAGGTCATGCGGGTCAAGCCGTCAAGATGGGTCTTTTAGTCAACCATCCATATGGTTCGAGTCAAAGTTCGCTCGTGAATCATTTGGCTTATGGTTAGAAGGAGTTTCACTGGGTATGGGTTTGTCGGGTCCAAGCATACCCTCATCGGGCATAAGCCTATCGGCCCAATGCCCCCATCGGTTTGGGCTTCTTGGTCTGGACTCCATTGGGCTGGCTGCCCAGATGGGTCCATTGGGTTACCCCCATTGGGCTGGGTCCCCATCGGGCATCACCCCCAATCGGGTACCCCATCGGTCTGAAGGCCCATCGGCTCTAGCCCCATCAGTTCGTACCTTCAGCCTAGCTCATTCGTCATAGCCCCATCGGGTTCACTCAATCGGGTTGAGGGCCATTAGACTGGACCATCGAGACACCTCCATCGGTCCATTTTATCGACTAATTTTATTTTTTAGTCCAATTTCGATAAAAAAAAATTCCACGTGTCTTTTCGAGACTCGTGCCGTGAGCCTAATCGAGAGCCGAATACTGTTAGGTTTAGCTCATTATTAAACGAGCCTAAAATTAAGGTTCAAATTCGGCTCATTTAGTACTCGAACGAGCTTTTACCGAGTTGAACATCAAACAGTTCACAAACGGTTCGGTTCATTTGCAGCCCCAGTGATAAGTTCAGCAACTAAAAGTCACAAGGATAAATTTTCCAAGCAATATTAGCAAAAGGATGCTTCAATATTATAGACATGGCAACATAAACCACCAGTTCTCAAACTACATCAAGATCACAGGAATGGCAAAATTCTATTGCTCCCTTGTCCCCCGTTTCTCCCCAGATATCCGAATCTTCCTCAGAGGTCATGGTAAAATCGCGAGTCATTGCAGTGTACTTCTGTTGTGCAAGAACTGTCAACTCCTTTAGGAATGCAGCTTGGAGGCATCACAGAAGCCTCGATATCCTTCCCGTCTGAGTTCGAAAATTTGAGGAAATTTTCAGTGTCCTTGTCTGAGCTTCCGGTTCTCCTATGGAACCATTTATGGTGGAGTGCTTTTGGCCTTTGGTCACTGATGGCAATAGCAATGTCATTCGGGAAAAGGTCACGTAGCAGAAAGGCGTGGAGAATAGTCGTTACAAGAAGCGACATGACGACGAGAGTGGAAATGGTAGAGAGTATTAAGGAGAGAGATTTGGTTACTAGGTTTGGTACCTCAATGGAGTATTTGATAGTTGCAGTGGCAGCTCCAGTCATAGGGAATGTGTATGCCCACCAAGCCAATGAGAACCTACACAAGCCAACAAATGAGCCTCAGAAAATGAAAACACAAGGTCTACGAAGCACCAACACCTCTAGGGGTCCCCGTATCGCAGTGTCCGGACACAGGGACACAGTTGAATTACGGGTAGCCACAGGCACAAGTAATACACAGAAAGAACCAGCAAAAAGTAGCTCTACCTGAATCCTCGAAAGAAATTGACTCGAACTGCCTGTGGTAACAAAGAAACATAGCAGACTTATTAGCGAGCCAACTATTACAGAATGAAATCTAACAAATACCAAGAACTGAAAGAAAGAAAGAAAGACTAAAACACTTCTGCCGTGGTGGGGGTGCAACTAACATTACTGAGCATGCTTGGAAGAAGTGACAAAAAATTGTGATAGCCCATTACATGACACCATGCATTGGATCATGTGTTAGGTCACTCGTGCATCACCCTATCACACGGGAAAAGGAAATAAAAAAGAAACTCCCGATACAGATTCTAGTTTCTTGACCAAAAGCCTGACCAGGGTTCAAAATCTCCAAGACAAATGATTCGAAGGTCAGGGTGGGTTATTTGGTTCTAGATTGCCACAAATTCTTGCAGCCCTAATGAGCTGTAAATGTTATTCCCACTAGTTTATCAGGCGAATACGCTCTAGACACTGTCAATGGATGATGCAAGACAAGTTCAGGACTCTATATGTCCAGTGCTTGTGATAAACATGCTTTCCTTCACCATTGAGGTAGCTTTTCTGGTAGAAAGAATGAGACTGATTGGGAATGCCCATGCTCGTCTCATAATGATATATAACCCCTCACTAGACAAATTTTGTTCCCATGTTATAGGAATTCTAAGTTTCTAAAATAAATTCCAGTGCCAATATTTGGTCCTTGCTGCCAATAATGCAATTCGCAAAACAACCAATTCCATAATGATACCATCAAAGATATGATGCTGATAGAAACTCATGATCCGACTGACTTGAAGACTTACCAGTGAGAAATAAAGGAACAAAGCAATAAAGTAGGCAATTCGCGACCCATAATCAAAGGAACCTTGAATCCTCGCCCATGCCATAGAAGCAACACTGGGTGCAGCGACAAACAGATAGAAAACTGGATGGAGCTCCTTTGGGAGTGTCTCATTCGTCGGAAGTCTTTGATAGAGAGTTACAAATAAGACTGTATAGTGAGCCAATCCAACTGCAAAGAAGAATATTGGTCCCTCTTTTAGCCCCATCGACGCACCCAATAAAGCCCCCACAAAGTTCCCCACAATAGATAGGTGATTTGAAGGATTTGCCACCTTTGAAAGTCTCCTTTGTCCTCCTGACATCCACTGTCCATAAATCTTAAGTTCTAGGAAAAAGATTGGTGTCATAAGAACATACCAGAGAGCTACATGTACGTGTTGAGCGATGGATGGTGGGACTCCAAGAACTAAGAATAACAATGCTATCCATGGGGCGAAGAAGAAGTTGACACGGACAGGGTGATAGTATTCACGGCGAACCGCTTCAAAGTAGAATATGACTTTGAGCATGTAGGTGAGAAATACTATGGCTACCAGAGGAACAGCTATGCACCAAAGGACGAGGTTTACATCCATACTTACATGAAGGAACTTTGTGGACGGAGAAGTGGCCAAGTTTTTCCACAGAACGACTTGGCTACCAACCCCAAGGCAAATACCAAATGAAGAAATGGGAAAGCGTAGAAGAAACGGCCACTGCTTGTCTTCTGGAAGCAGTATTTCCTCCGAAGGCTGTAAATAGAAATTCATTGTTATTTCGGAACAGTAGTAACACTTTGATGTATATGTTCAGTATTGACAAAAGGAAAACAAGTAAATCACATTGCAAAATTAAAACATGTCAGTTCATCAAATAGGAAGTATCGTGAAGGGATTAAAAACACTTTGCTAAGCATAGAAGAGGGCTTCATCCATCAAATATGAAATGATGTGTTGTTCTGCAATGAATCACCACCAACAGAATTGAATACCTTCGATCTATATTTTAATGTCTAATCGGAAAACTTCTGGGTAGGACTTGTTTCATTTACGTCGGAACATTGGCAAACGTGAAAGTTATACACCACATACACCATAGAATGTTATGTATAATGGAGAAGGGTTAAGGCTGCTAAAGACAAAATAACAAAAGGAAAGGTACTTGTTTCAAAAGATTTTGAAAATTGCAGGATGTATCCAACTCTAAAAAGTTGGAGGGAGAAGGAATTACATAACCAAATAACAGGAACAAAGTTACAGAAAAGAGCTTGGAGATGGAAAACACATACCCTGAGGGTGTCTAATTCTGGTCCTTCCAAGGCATCAAAGTATCGATGTACAGGCAAAGTCTCCATCTCTACATTCCGCTCAGTACTGTTCTCATCTTGTCCTACTTCCAGTCGCTTTCCACGTAAAATCGATAGCTTCCTTTCCAACTTACCAGACCATGTTTTAAAAGAATCAAACCTTTTGTCCTTCAGCCTTTCAATCCTTGGAATCTTTGGTGGGAGCTGCGGGCGGTTTGGATATAATCCACTTGCAACTGCCTCATCAAGTGCAGAACCAGCTGGCATTGGCTGAGAATGGTATTTCGCCAGTTTAGTGCCAGAAGTTGAAGGATTTGCAATGTCATTGTCGAAAATTGTTCCATCTTTAGGTATGAAGAGAGCTCTTTTAGGGCTCTGTAAGTGAACTTCCATTGGGAAAGATGGCATACTGATAGAAACAGAATGGCTTTGAACAGCAGCTGTTTTGGTTTCCTAGCGTATTGAGAAAAGTGTTACACCAGGATGCGGTTGTCGTTTATATGCAACAAAATTCACAATGAAAGTGAAAATAGCAGAGCAGCAAGTAAAAAAATTGAATTTATGCAATTCACAACGTCATTAACAACCTAATATCTCTACCTCAAGCTCAAGTAGCTTTGTTCCTATGAATACCACAACAATATGAATCATACAAGGAATGCAAATCTATGGCAGTCCAGCCCTGGGCATAAGCGCACCAAACCACCGCTTAGGGCCTCCGTTTTTTGGCCTAAAACAGGGCCCCCAAAGAGCAAATTATGTAAGTGCTCCTACCAATAGGTCGTATGTTTGACCCTTCCTATCTTCATTGTTAACGCCAACATATTTTCCAACTGCTATGAGGAAAGGTTAATAACTGCTGCCGGTGAGACTTGATCTCACCATCAAAGTTACCCAAAAATTGTTAAAAAAGCAATTTACCAATGCACCACAAGGCAATCTTGCTCCTCGCATCAAACAACAGACATGTATAGGGCCGGCCCTGTCTATGGGTATCCTAGATCTGTCAAGAAGACTAAAAACGTGAAAGATGAGCAAACTATGAAGGAAATTAATGCTTTCTCCCATCTGCTGGAAAGGAGAAAAACTGAGACTTACTGTAGCTGGGGGACTGAAAAACTGGAAATCAGTTTGTTGATGGTGAATATCCAAATTCTTGGGCTCTTCACCACTATCAAAGTCAGCTACTTCATTTGCAGCTGTAAATTTGATAAGTGATGGAAGTACTTCAGGAGAGTCCTGCTTTGACAAATCTTTTTCCATAACAAAGCAACTATATACCCGCAGCTGTAAACAGTTCACATAAGTATTCAGGTCATTCTGCAACTTTCAAACAAAAACAGTAAAAATGCAGCTACCAAGAAACGAAGCGAGATATTCACAAGTACCAGCAAATAAGTTGGGACTAACCCAAGATCACGTAGAAGACAATACCAAAACGAACCCAAAATTTGGTATCGGGTGATCTTATGTTGTGGTAGTCAATATAATTACACGGCTACGAGAACTAGCAAATCTGAAAATTAGGTTCTGTCAAGAGAACAGGTTAATTTCCATAAATTCGCATACCTACTGAAACCAATATGCCTTACTAGCTATAGTTATAGCGACCCAGGCCACTCAGTGACTCCCAAGCAGTACAAGATATTTTGTCTTCATAAGGTACAAGCCACTCAGTGACTCCCAATCAGTACAGATATTATATGGTTTCTCCTTGCTTTTATCTCATACTAATAGTATCCTAGGATTTGATTGGTGTATGATAATCCGGATGATTATTTGGAGGAATTAAAATGAAAATCTTTAGACCCGAAGAGAATTCCTCCGGTAAAGTCGCGTAAACTAATCATCAAACCCACAACATAAACAAAATCTTTCTAGCAGAGAAGACATGAACAGTAGATGTAACAGGGATGACATGAATTCATGGCTAACAAAACACGATGTGCACAATCTGTAAAGCACCAGTTTTCAATTTGCAAATACCATATCCAAATAAATCTGTTGAAATGTAGATAGTTTTGAAGGAGAATGAAGCCATCCGTTAAATAACTTAGAATTGAAGATGCATAAAATTACTAACCAATCATGAAGAAATAAAAAACTTAGCTTTGAACGTCCAGAGTTGCAGCTTGTTGCGGAAAAAGAAGAAACAGTTCTGTACCTTCAAATTCAACGCCCCTGAGAATTTGGGTTGATAGTTTTTAGAACTTTGCCTCAAAGCGCCAAAAAGGGTTTTACCCTTTTCACTGCAGATAATGAGTTAACAAAAGACTGAGAAGGTTTTGTTGGGTGTTATCAAAATAAATTGGGTTTGTTTTGGGTGTTTTATCAAAACCTTCCTTGTTCGTTAAGAAAGTTTCTTTTAAAGTTTTTGGGTTGTCACACGTTGCTTAGATGGGACGAGGTTGAATGGCTTATATATATATATATATATATAGAGAGAGAGAGAGAGAGAGAGAGGAGCCCAAATCCTCTATGCCCAAAAATTTCTGTGCCTCTGTGTCGAGGGATTTTTTGACCATTGGATCACCCAGAAATATTAAAACATAAAAACAAAAATCACAATTCAAACGGCCCAAAATTCCTCAGCACAGAGGCAGAAGGGTTTTGGGCATAGAGAATCTGGGAAGGAGAGAGAGGGGCGAGCAAAGCAGTGTTGGGCTTGAAAAATTTGCAACCACTACTCATTTTAAATTAATAAATTAGGTTTGACTACGTTCACTAGACAGATATGAGCCGAAAAGACATGGGACATGTATTTTTCATTTTTTTAATACGTCGAAAATTTCAATGGGACATGTATGCAGGTAGTATACGGGGTGTTTGAGAGTTTAATTTTTGGTTTTCATTTTTAGCTTTTGAATTATGATTAGAATGTATTTGGAATATCGTAGAGTAGTTGGAAAATTGAGCAGAATGTATTTTGCAATATGAATAGTGTTTGAGAGATATGTGCAGAATACATCTTGTAGGTCATTTTGTTAACCAAAAAGAGGAAAAGTGGAAAACTTGGGAGTTAAAAACTCAACCCACCTCATTTTTAATTCTGCTCTCAAAATCACAAAAATCAGAACACATTTTGACAGAATGAGTTTTCCATTTTCTAGCCAAAATCCAAACAGGCCCCAAGTTTAAATGATGAATTAGTACTGAAATTTGATGAAATACTACGAGACTTTGAAAGGGAAGGGAGAGGAGCAACATAAGTTGCTTTTTCTTTTTCTTTTTTGATGTTGCTTTTACCAATGGACAAATATTGCTTCATGGCAGATCATGCTTACATTTGGAATAAAACTTTAAGCATTAAAAGACAGTCTCAAGATTTGTTTTTTTTTTTTAGCAACGTCAATTGCTTTTTTTGTTTTTTTTAGCAACATCAATTGCTTTTACCAATGGACAAATATTGCTGCATAGCAGATCATGCTTAATTGCTTACATTTGAAATAAAACTTTAAGCATCAAAAGACCGTCTTGACAAGAAGTATAATATAACTTCCACGGTTGACAAAGCGTATGACTCTATATGAAAAGTCACTGAGTTCGAATCTTAGAGTAGATCATCACTAGCTAAAAGAATTCATTGACGCTAACAAGAACACCAAGTTAGGAGAACGAGACCTAGACACTCTAGTCGGGAGAACTTTTAAAATATTATATGATGAGTCACTCAAATTATTGAACCTTACACGGTACACTTAAAAAATTAGGAAGGAGTTTCTAGACAGAAAAAAAAAAAGGTATGATTGCACAATCAAATCAATTGATGAGTACAAAATCTAACAAATTGAGGAGTAAAAAATTTAACAAAACTTATGAGTGCAAAATAAGTAAATAAAGTCAAAGGATCAACAAGTATTCTACACACACACGGTCCTAATGGACGGCAACAAACACATGGCTGGGTGCCTGTCCAAAAATGAATTCCCCCGGTGTGACAGGATACAGATCACAGATGCCTCCCCGGGTTGGAGAAGAATTTGGGTGCATGTAGGCCGTAGGGTACCACTTGGTATCTGACGTGGTACTCGTAATAATCTATCACAGCCGTCCATCTCAATAATCAATAATTGTGCGAATTTTAAAAAAACTCTTTCAAGGAAGAGTTTATTTGAAATTCGGACAGTCCAAAATACTTTTAGACGAGGACTGATTCAATAAATGAAAACAAAACATGAAATTGGACATGAAAGTGCATCCAACAGGTGAGATTCTTTTTTTTGGGTACAACAACAGGTGAGATTCACCCGATACACTGTCAACATCCAACAGGTGTACCGGGTGAATCTCACCTATTGGATGCACTTTCATGTCCAATTTCATGTTTTGTTTTCATGTTTCCAACACTTTCCCAAGAAGAAAGAAAGTCTTAAGGAATTCATTTTCAAATTGTACAGCAAAGGCAAAACAAAAATGATATGGGTACATCACACTCGCGTATCCCAAAAGCACACCAACGCATCCTAACCGTCAAAAAACATTTTCGACGTTTCGGTTGTGCGTTTGTGATACGCGGGTGTGGTATACCCATAACAACGTTGAAGGCGAAACAATGATCACCTCAGGAAATCATGGCCTATTGTTTCTGGGTATCACTTACCAAAATCATCTTCTTCCCACAGCCAATTTGGGGACCGCCTAGAACATATATCAAACACAAAACACGCACGAAACCCACATCCAATTAGTCAAATAGTATCAAAGGAAATGCATAAAAAACAACAATGATACATGTACAACAAAAGTATTAGTCATAAATCACCCACCTCAAGATGAAAGTCCACGAGGGCCCCTTTTTTTCTTGATAGAGACAATGGAAATCTCGGACTCCCAGGAACTGGATTTTGGGGAAATGATGTTGAAATATGTAAAGAATTGCCATTTTCGCCATTACAGCCAATTCCACTTTTGTATAACTTGAACCTAAGAAAGGGTAATCAAGCTTAATTTGAGATCTCAATTAACAAAAGAGAGAAGAAAAGGAATAAGTTGACCAAAACATAACTGAATCAAAGCAGGACACTTTTGTTAATCAGAAACCACATTATTTATGCGAAATTCCCGCTCTGTACATTTATTTGTATGAATATAGTATGATGTTTGTGTACAGACAACAGAGAGAGAGAGAGAGAGGGCAATGGTGGAGGGAATCGACTACGACGTTGGTTTTGGGTGGGAAAAACTGAATTTTGACCTACTAATACCTAATCTCCAACACTATGAACAGTTGTACTTGTGGGTATTGAGCTAAACCACCTAGTATGCGTTCGTGAGTAGTAGGGCTAAAGCAAAGCCCGAACCGGGATCAGATCGGATTCCTATAAATCTAATTCTAATCCTCGAGTGACGATTTTTAAAAAATATCATTTATGTTTGAACACTAAGTCTACGGTCCGAGTTCAATACAATCTGTGAGTCATAGATCAATTCCGATTTTATCTACAAATTACTCATATTCCGAAATAAGCAACCAACAAGAAAGGGGGGGTTGGAAATAGAACTAGCAAGCATGCCAGCAACCAATTTTTGCATTCCAGATTCAAGGTTCAAGATTCCAAAATCAAGTGCATTACATCCAATATTATTATGGATATACACTATATCACATTAACACCATTTTTTGTTAGGTTCTTAAAACCCAGTCTTCAGAACTTTTTTAAAAGTGGGTTCCTAATTGGTTTTCTAAAAAAGGTTCTAGTGGGGCCATACATGCGACGAAAAGTTGGTGGTCCCGTATATGAGAACATGACTTTTCTTATTCACTCTCTCCCTCTCTTGTACGTACTTTTTCTGATTGTACTTACACTCTAGCGGTCACTTTTTTGAAACCAACAGTCATTTTGGGAAACTAATTTGGGAAAACCGAACATGCCCAGTTCTCAAAAACCGGTTTGGAAAACCCAATCAAACAAGGCCTTAGGATTATACTCTGTAGTTTCAAGTGTGTAGTATGCGTATAAATTATAACACATAATCTTATTTACTAGTTAGCAAATAATCACACTTTACCTCCCTAAGTTTTATATGAATATACAATATCACATTAAGGTAAAATACTAAAATAGTTAAAAATATTTTGTAACAGTGCTAAAATTATGTATGTATTTCTTTATTTATTTATAATAAACACATCACCCGTTCGGTTCGGTTAATCCACACTTTTAAAATGAAAATTCATGGAACTGACCGCGAGTCACAATTTTCAAATTATTGATCCATGCCCGGACCATTAATGTACGGTTCCAATCCAAAACGTATGGATCGGATCGGATCGGTTCAGACCGGTTTCAAGGTTCACCCGATTTTACGTGTAGACATGAGTACAAGCGGAAGAAGAAGTGAAGGCATAAAAGCGTCATTCAAAAAGAGGCAAACTACTCAAATTTATAAAAATGAATATTGGAAACAAAGCGTAAAGAGCGATGATTGAGAATAAAAGCAAACCATCCTTTCCTACAAAGGATTGAGTGGACAACCTGGCTTTTTTTAGAACAAAAGCAGGGGTAATTTTCATCAGAGATCAGAGAAATTTCAAGAGAATATAAATGGAACCCACATTGAGAACCCCCACTAAGCATCAGAATTCTCAATGACGTGCTTTTTAAAAACAGAACAGATAAAAATCATCGAACTTTTTAACCTGAACCACACAAGTATAAAGATTAAAGAGAGAGGTACGAAAGTCTTTATAGTCCTAGGTTCAGGACGGATGAGGATCGTTCAAAAAATGTTCGTAAATGTATGGGTTTTTTTTTTGCTAAGCAAAGAATTTATTAATCTTTGGAAACGAATTACAAAGATTAAATGGACCCGAGACTGAAAAACGCCACAGGCCCAAAGGGAAAAAACCAACAAGGAAAAGGGTGGTAAGATACCAACCAGAACCTGAAACCAAAACCAGAAAAAAAGAAAACACTCCCGAAACACCCACAAAACTACAGCACGACACAGAAAACAACCTAAAAGCACCTAACCCTAAGCCAACCAAGAACAAACAAAGCCAAAAACACCGAAAATCAAATCCCATTGTTTATTTGCCAAGAAAGTGTAGGGAAGGGAATCGCGTTGAAAATCTGAATAGTTTGAGTGCGGGCATCTATGTTACACGGACTCTCGTAATGGTATAAAGTACCCGTCAAGACACTCGACAATTGGGTAACGGTGTGGCATATGTTGGGATTTTAAGTTTTATAAAAATTTAAATAAAGAGGTTTGTTTATGGGTTGTGCTTTTTCATATAATGGACATGACTTTTGCGAAGAGTCATTTCAAGTTCTATAAATATAGAATTATCTTACAAGAGTTTTTTAACATCTTAATACCTTGAGTTCCCCACTCTCTTCTCACCATTATATTTTCCATATCCTCAGGGCAATTAGAGAAAGACTTGGCACCTCTGTCATCCGCCGATCGTGTAACATGGAGACATACTTTGAGATTTCTGGGTTGTATCTTGGAGTGATATTCGACCGTCATAACCTACACGAAGGGAGGCGAATACGGCTTTAGGACAGCAACTTGACGTGCCTTCCATCGATCTCACAGGCTATTTTCCTAACTCTACTATCTAATATATTTGATTAATGGTGTTCATGATTTCCATGTCTTGTGCCGTATCTTACATTTTGGTGTTTTGTGTTTATTGTGATAAGAAAGTTCTAATAAAATATGTGTCCAATAAGTTCAGTAAGACATTTCTATAGAAAACCTGATTGCAATTCGAGTTTAGTATGCATAAATCTCTCTTATAATCCATGAAATGCGCTATAGAACCTTAAAACACCATTTTACGTAAGAAAATACATAAAATAAAATAAAAAAAAACAAATTTGAATATTTTGCCGTGTTCCCGTATCCTTGAAATGAGAAATAGTTGAATTCGACACCTAGATACATACCTGCACCCCACACTCATACCCGAATCCAAATAACATAAATGAATGTTCCAGACTTCTAGGAGAATTCTGAGAAATTAAGTGTTGATTGGTTTCATGTGGGGAAATCTAGCACCACAAAAATGTCGCTATCAACTTCTTGAAATTACGGGTTATGCCGATGCTTCTTCCTTCTACAGTGAAATATATCCAACCCAGAACTGATGATGAAGGATGGATTCAGGAAACTGGTGGGGTGGTCCCTGCCCCAGTTTGTCATACTTGTGGGTGCCAAAAGCTGGTGCTGAAAAAATAACAATCTGATTGTTTCTCTGATAAGATCGTGACGTGATATGTCCGAGGATTAAGGCCGGCGTAGTACATTTTCCTAACTTGTTTCTCTGGTAAGATTGTGACGTGATATGTCCCAGGATTAAGGCCCTAGTAACTTGTTTCTCTGGTAAGATTGTGACGTGATTTGTCCGAGGATAAGGCTGTTGGAAATTTAGCGAATGAAACCGGGACACTCGGATGGTCTCCCGAGGCAACCGAGACCTCCCCACGGATTCAATACGATGGCAGATTTGGTGTTTATTGCTGGCTATAAACACCCCGTAACCTCCCCATGATGGAGATTGAATGGCAGATTTCAACCCATTCAAATTCGTAATCAAGATGGTTGTTACATATTTTGAAATGAATTGCAGAATTCATTGGCAGATTCAATTTCATCATTGAATTGGGAGGCTCCTCTTTATTCTCGTATTGATGATTTCAGCTCCATTTTCCAGCTATAAAATGGCAGCTCCATTGTGTGTTTCTACATTAGAAATTGGTGCATCACATCATATTCCAGAAAGTGTTATTGAGAGAGAGAGGCAAGCGTTAGCTTTAGTTCGCCAAGGCAGTCGATAGAGGTGTTCTGTCGGTCGTGGTTCTAGCTGTTGTATTCTGGGACGAAGACGTCGGTTCAACCTACAACACCCACGGTAGGCGGCGAATCTTTGTTAAGGAGAGTGTGTTACACACGACTCGGCTTTTTCAATCCACTGTTTGTATCTCAATTTCAATTCCGTATTTCATATTTAGTTGCTGTCAAGTTTATTTCTGTTCATGAAATTCAATTTCGTTGTAATCTGTTATATCAGAAGAATTTGTTCTTTGGAATTTCGGATTGCCACTGTATTTCTTCTAACAAAGGCCTTATTACCTTTTCCTAACTCCGCATTAGGGACTGCGTTACAATCCTTGGAAAGGTTGTAATGATGGTTCGATCATGTCTAGTTAAGAACTTATAATTCAGCAAATAGCAAAATGGAAACAAAGAGTAAAGGAAAGTAGAAGTCACTTGGGTTATCGCAAAAAAAAATGTGACAACATCGTAGCAAAGGTAAGAACAAGTAAAGAAAAGCTTGCTAACACGGTAATTAGAAGCCAAAACAAGAAACTAAACAAGTTGTAGGAACTTGAAACATGCATCGTAAAAGCTGAAAGATAGAAGGTAAATGACTATTATTTAGATGGTGAGGCACCGAGCCCTTCACCTACCCTTTTTCCCTTCTTTATAGTAATTTGTCCTTTGAAAATCAGCATAGTAAGCTCTAAAAATAAGCCACGATCCACCTCTAGGTTGAACTGCTCCTACTTAATTATTTAGATAAACCTAACATATAAACCGTTGATTTCGAACAAAGTCTTCTTGATTGCAGCCACGTGTTCCCTTTTGAGCCGATCAATTAGGCATAAGACTTCTTTCTTCTAGAGCCCACCTTCCCTCGGAGATCATGCAGCCTAAAAACACAGCACTAGCAACAACTTCCTCGTATAACATTTTTCAAAAAGGACACGAATCAGCCCTTAAGATCCCTTTCAATCTCATTTGAGAAATTAGGGGGCTATTACTTATTTTCCAACGACCGAACAATCAAGACCAACGTCTTTATGGTCATCCCGACTTAAATTGTTGGTCGTGACTGCTCCTTAGTAACGCTAGACCACACTTTATCTTCCACGCAGTACTCTCTTTAAGGGCCTTAACAATTTTTGCCAAAAAAGGGCATTAAAATTGGCAAAAAGAAAAGAAGCAAAGACCAGAATTGAGACCGTTTTGATTTGAAGGCCCAAATAAGTTGGACAAACCTGTGCCCATATGAAGGTGGGCTGGGAAGCTAAAGGAGTCTAATACTGCAGCTATGTTTTAGACATCTATGAGCTGTAAGCAAAGAAACTGACTCTATCTATTTAGGTCAAATGGGTGCACACATATATCACCAGGGGCCAAAACTCGTGGCATATGGCTTTGCTCTCTGATTCTTCCTGGACAATTAGGAAAACTTTGGGGAGTTCCATTAACAAAAAAAAAAAACAGTTTTTTTCAAAAACTAAGGTAGGTCATTCTCTCATAATACATCACATAAAACATCGTGAAAAATCAGTTTATTCTAAAAACACCCTTAGCGGAATACGAATCTCTCATTCTGCACAAAGTGGGGGCTGGTGTTTCTACCTTTTTATGGTTGGACTGAGCTTTCGCTCGTATTATTACTTATGATTGTTTGATAGTAATTGCTTATTTACTTTCTATTTTTGCATATGAATTAACATGCAAAGACAAAAAAAATTCACCAATAAAATAACAAAGTGGTAATTGTTGGAAAAAACTACTCCCTGATAGAAAAGCAATTCCAGATAACAATTCCATTATACGATAACACAAATTACAGATTACATAAATCAAAGAGATAATCGAAATCACAGGCTTTTAAAAATAGATTTGCCGCCTACCAACACTGCAAGTCGCACATGGCGTCCGTCTTTTATGATAAAACGGCTAGAATCACAACCTCCATAGATTGCCTTGGGGAATGAACCACTTCCAACTCTCTCTCACATAAGAACGAGAATATAGCTCTAAATTCTCATTTCTGGTGTACAAAACAAAACGAGGTGCCTTAATATATCACTATGAAGATAGCTATGATGTTCAGCCATGAATGAAATCAGAAAATGGCCGGAATAAAATCTGCAATCTAGGGAATTGATTTTGGCACTCCCTTTTTCCTAACGGCACTCCCCTGCAAGGCAAAAAACTTACCAAAAATTGCCTTGCAATTACAAGGGAGTGTCATTAGAGAAAAGGGGAGTGCCAAAATCACTCCCCTCAATCTATCCTCTAATTATTGGAAAAGAATTGGGTCCGGAGCCGGAGCCACTCACCACATAACAATTTACGCGTATGCAATACGCTTCGTTCGGCTCTGTTTAGAACATGAGGAAAGAAAGGAAAAAGGACGGCAAATGAAAAAAATTTCCTCTTATTATTTGGTTTAGAGAGAAAAAGAAGGAAAAATAAAAAAATTAAGTTTTGTGAATACTCCGTAGTAAAATTTTTCTCCCACTTTCCTCGTACTTTTCTCCTCTCATTTTATTTTCCTTCCCTCTTCCTTTCCGTCCGCATGTTCCAAACATTGCCGAAATCTCACACCGGCCTTCTCTGATCTTCCCCAAATTGGTCGTTAGCGCCATTGATACGAAAGAGAAAAACCTTTCCCAATCCCAACAATTCTCTGAATTCGATGCCCTAATCGCGAACCCGTGGCGTTAGTACAACTGGGTCGTCTTTAATTTCAAGAATTCAATCCCCAAAATGACAGGAGGAGGAGGAGGAGATCAGCTAGAGAGATACGAAAAGCTAGGGATGGCCGAGTCCCTCCCACGAGTCTACCAGTACCCAATAGCCTGTAAAGAGCTCAGCTTTATTCTCAGAGGGGCTTACTCCCAACTACCCAAAAACCTTCAGTCTCTCATCTTCCAGCATACCCTCACCGCCTTTCGCCTCCTTCCCCAGTGAGTCTTCCGTTTCTCCAATTCTCTTTCCTTTCCATTTACTCGATTGTGAACTTGATTAGCGGTATGAATTTTGATCCCAATTATAGTTTTGTTAAGTTGAATTTGATCTCAATTATGGTTGTATAAGTCACAAAATGCTCATGCGTAATGACTTGTGTGAAAGAATATTTCAAAAACATCCAAAATTACTAAAATTTGTGAGCACAAGCTCAGAGCTAGGATTGAGAGTGGGAGCAAAGGGCCTATGTGACTAAGGGTGAAACTGCTCCTAATAAATCTGCTAAACTGTCTGATATTGAGAAATCGCGGCATCATATGATTATCTGGGTTCTCTTTATGTAGATTAAGAAGTCATTAGCGTACATTGTGCCACTCTGGTAAAAAATGATATTAAGAGATTGTTGGAGGAATTCTCCATTCCTGATCAGGGTTTAGTGGCTTTAGTTGCCGATTGGAAAGTAAATATTTGTTAATTTGAAAAAAAGAATGGATTATGGGCTTGTTTTAGTTTCTCTATCCTCTTGGGCAATTTCGGTAGTACGTAGTTTTGTTTAGCTTTCTTACCACTGGCAAGAGATGTTGAAATGCAATAGGTTAGAAGTGCTAGGTTGAGATAGCTTCGCACAATTCTTTCTCTTTAAATAAATGCCCTGGCCGGGTGCAACTTATTATTACAAGCATAAGAAGTTATTGGTCTTGATCCTATTGGTTGTAAAAGATAGCTTCAGGTTATGTTCGTGGTTAGCATGGATTATTTGCCTTATTTGGCTAATTGGATTGCTGTTGAATATGGTGTTAGGATGCAGACACAAAAGGCCATCTCATCAGCCAATCTTCTCATTCAGAGTGCAGAGGCTGTGTTGCCAAAGCAAAAGAGGGTTTTGGCTGCGACAGAGTTTAGGCATGCAAAGATTGCTCATAAGAGGCGTTGCAAAGACCGACAAGAAGGTATAACTTATTTTTTAAAACTGGTATCTGATTGTTGATTGAATCATCTACTTTTAGCTGCAATTGTTCTGTTGATGGGTCCTCGACGAATAAAGCACTTCAAGGATGGGCCAAAGCTTTCATGTAAACAACTGGAAATCAAACCTATCTTTCTTTTGGTGAATCATCCATGAGGTGACACCATTAAGGGGATCTTGATTATGAAACCCAACAATGTCGGCTGGTATTGGAAAGTTACCGTTTCTTTTTGAAGCATCATGTCACACTCTAACTGTGGAGTAGCTTATCAATGACCACCAGCTAACTGGAAATCAAACAAAATCTTCCCTTTCTTTTGGTTACTCATTCAATGATGTCACTGTCACCAGGATGGATGAATAAATAATGCTTCAAAGTGATCAATAATACTTGGGAATAGCTTTACTACCTTGTTTTATTATATTAATCTTACAGATAGCAACTAGTGCCGCTGCTTTCCATAATCTCTATCCAAATCGCGTTACTAGGCATTTGAAGTTATTTCTAGTATGTAAGACTTCTAATTGGAGGCAAAAATAAAGTCAAATGATATATCGCTCTGTTCATCATTTCATCTTTTCAGTTTGGGATGTCCCAAAATGCTTTCCCAATGTGAAAACTAAAAGCATCAAACTTTCTAGTTTCAAGATCCGTTGCTTTAGACGATTATAGATGATAAAGCATCCAACTCAAAACCAAGTGGCAATGAGTGGAAGCATTGCCCAGGATCATATATATTAGTTTTAGAGGTTGTAAATAACCAATGTGGGACAAGCTCTAACACTCCTCCGCACGTACGATACCTTACCCGCACGCGGGGAGATATACAATGGATCCATAACATAGGGATCACAACAAACAACGAAACAAGGTGTACTTAAGGCACAAACAACAGGGCAATCAATTAACAGAGTCTGTTTTAGAGGTTGTAAATAACCAATGTGGGACAAGCTCTAACACTCCTCCGCACGTACGATACCTTACCCGCACGCGGGGAGATAAACAATGGATCCATAACATAGGGATCACAACAAACAACGAAACAAGGTGCACTTAAGGCACAAACAACAGGGCAATCAATTAACAGAGTTTGTCCAAAAGCCTCTGAAAGTCTAGCTCTGGTACCATGTTAAAGCATCCTACTCAAAACTAATTGGCAATGAGCGAAGAGGCCGCCTAGGGTCATCTACTAGTTTTGCAGGTTGTAATTAACCAATGTGGGACAAGCTCTAACAATGGACACTTCTCTAAAAGTAAGGATAAAGGAGCAACTTCTTGAGTATTTTTTTACCCTTTTCACTTTCTCTTTCGCAATATTATTCTACCTTTTGGTAGTTGCGCTTGTTGGTGACAGTTTTTCTTATTATCAGGTTCAACTCAACTTCCTCAAGATGTTCTAGTGCACATATTCGGTTTCTTAGATCTGCGATCTTTACTTTCTGCTGCATCAGTATGCTGGTAATCTTCTTCGCTTTAGCTTCTTTGGTAAAATACATTCAGTTTAGGCACCCTCCATTTCTTGTATTATTTTCTTTTAACGTTGAACAAGCCAAAGAACTGCACGAACTGGATCCAACTCTTGGGCCTTGTGAATGGCACCCGAAAGTAGGATATGGTTTAGAGCTATATAAGATGGGAAATTGCATTTACATGAGTAGTCTATGTAACTCTATTTGCTTCTTGACATGACAACACCCCCGTATACTTCATATGAAGGTTATGGAATTCGGCGGCGAGTGACAACTATTTGTGGCATTTGCAACATGATAGCTATTTTGGTGATTCTGATCATTGTTCGAAGGGTTGGGCGTTGCAGAGGTGTGAAATGCTGGGGAATGATGAGCGTATGCGATTGCAAGAGGAAGTTACCACTGAAACTAGTATTGACTGGAGAGAGACTTTTATGAAGGCGTATAGAGGTACAAAAGTCTTGTTATCTGGTACATCTCACACACAAACACAGGCTTTTATGCTTTAGGTGTTTTTGCCCATCCAACCTACCTATACAATACTCTATTATAATTCTCGTCACACAAATTGTTTGATATCAGGAAATTCATTAAAGACACATACATCTTATAGGGGATTCTGTGGGCGCTGTCATGCAGTTGTTTGGCTGAGTAAAATGAAATGCTGCAACCAACGATGCAGACTAAACTCTAAAAACCAGCAAATCACACCCATATCTACGGAGCAGGTAAATTTCTCACTCCCTTTTTTCCCTATAAATATTCTGATAAAACAGTTGCAATATCCTTTCTTTTTATAACTTCTCAGTTACAGGTGCTGCTTACAAAAGTTGGTGTGTGAGAATGATTTGCTTGATTTATCTCTGTTGTTCGAGGCATCAAGTCGGATCAAGTCTCTTTATGTTTTGAAATTTCCGAACATTTTGTGATGCCATCTAAGTTTTGCTAGAATTATCTACCTCCCACTTTGACCAGGGTTTGAGAGAGGTAAGGTAATAAGTAGGCTGCTTTTGCTTTGCCTTTTTACGGAGAAACCTTTGCCACAGGATTAGATGGATGAACGCCATGTTATTGACCTCCTTGTCTGGGTATAAAGAGGAAACTGCACATAACCAATATGCTTTGAGATTCTGTACTCCTTTGGTATCTGATGGTCCATGGATATAAACCATGGTGTCTGTTTCATAAGAGAAGAAAAATCCTTTTACTTCATGTGATTTTATATATGGAGAGTCCAATCTCGGATGCCATCTAAAGCATTGATCTCCGAGGTGTTGTTTGGATATATATACGCCGGTTTGCTATTATGTTTCTCTGTTCTTTTGAGTTCTTTTAGACTATTGCAAATTGTCTCATCCATTATATCGATATCAGCTTGATTGGATATCGATACGTATATCAAAAGTTGAATTTTGGTTTATAAAATAGACGGTCAGGGAAAGTTTAACTTCAATTCTATATCGTTACACGGTCATTGTCTCATCCATTATATAGCGGAAACAAGTAACATCTCTTTTTTGTCTTGGGCCAGATTGTGGATTATATATTGGATGGTTCTGTATGTGAGGTATCTTCTTCCGAGAGTGATAGTGATTCAGATGAGGGGACTACTTCCAAGCTCTGGGCCTTTCCAAGACACCTCAGCGGATACCAGAAGTAGCTTTCGCAAAAACCAAAATGGGTTTAGTTTTCCCTGGTCGGACTGCAATATTCAGCAAAACGGCTGGTGGGCGCAAGCTACTGGGTGTTTGGGACTGTAAATTCATTCCACTGAAACTTGTGTAATCTGGATGCAGTTAACCAGAAACTGTTAAGCGCAACTTTAAGCCTAGAAAATTGGTTGGTTGCTGTTCATGAAGCATTATTTTAGTGAATTTCTGTGTCCAGTTAATCAATTTCATGTGGCTTAACCCATATATGTTGTGTGCTGAGACAAGCAAGAAACGATTCATGGCTAATCACATTCTACAAATTTATATCAAATACTTTCTGCCTAAGTATCTTCTTCATTTTCCCTGGTGTTAGAATCTGACCACTGAGGTGTGTGGTTTAGGAAAGCCGTCCAATTAAGATATGCAAATGTCAGTCCATAAATGACTTGTTCCCAAACTAACTTAAAAATTGACTTATTGCGCTATATGAGACAGGTTATTCTCTCACAACACATCAACTCAAAACCCAACTTAAGCCAGTTTATGGAACGACGCCAGAATGTGTATTCTGTTTTTCATCTTGTAAGCTGCATTGTAAGGAACCATTTGGTCTGATATCTCAAATCTGCCAGTAAACCTTCTTGTTGATATCCTCGAAACACACACACATACATATTTATCAGCGATATCCTTGAAACATTGGTGATTGCTCTAATACCTTTTTTTTGGTTTGATATTTGGATCCTCTCTGGCCTTTAATTGAAGTTTATGGCACCAGAATCGCGTACAGTTCAGGTTTTGATGTACTACTTTTTTTTGGATCATGTGTAGCCTGTTTTGTTAATGAAAATGGGCCTGCTAGAACAAAACTCATCATTCTTCGTTTAACGAAACAAACTGGTTAGCTGAATAATTGAGTTGTTGCATTGCAATTAGAGGGACGTTCGACGTTCCCTATTTTCCTTTATTCGATTTATTTGTTGTCCGCAAGGGCATGCCTGCTCTATCCTGCAGCTTTCCTCGAGTGCCACCGCCCTCCCACTTGGCACCGACGGAGTGATGGTGCCTCCCATTCATGAACAGCCAGCCGGGTAGAGTTCTCTCATCTGGTAGGGAGGGAAAGATTGACCCGAGCAATAGGATACCCTGGCTCCAAACCTGACCCTTCCACCCAGACGGAGGCGACTGGCTGGGGAAAGAACCCTCTTCCGGCAGACAGCAATTACCCTCTTCCGCATCTGCCTCCTTCAGTTTCTGTAATACTGAGATATTCATTCGAGAAAACTTTTTTGATAAGTAATGGAGTAAAGTTTATTGAAAAGGCATCAAGAGGAGCCCACCCATGTACAGAAGAAAACAGGGTGACTCGGGGTTTTATGCGAGATGTAGAGGTCAGCACGATTATGCATTTCAGAGAGGTGAATCAAAATCCAAAATCTGTCACGGTTGCCATTACAATGTTCAACTTTGAGCCAAATGTATGATAAGCATAATTGTAGGTTCCAACAGATAACAAGTTACAAAAATAATCATGAAGCATAGCTAGCGGCATGTCCATGGCCAATCCAGTAGAGTTCCATTTGTGACCCTAATGTTACATCCCGCGGAACTAACCAAGTCCGTGACACTAAGCAGACTTCTTGTCTTTCAACGGTCCTCTGGGAATCTTACTCAAAACCTGGGCATCAAACACTGCATACTGTTTCTTGATCTCAGCCAATGCTTTCTCAGCAAATGGGTCAACCTGGTCCTCGAACTTCTCATAAAGAACAGGCACGGTATGCAGCAAGACAAAACCTGTTTTTTCAACCACCCAAACAAGAATAACAAAGGGAACAATGAGAATGCTGTTACCCATGTTTAAAAGGAGGTTATGATGTACAAAAGACGTAGATAACATAAGAATAGCACTCGGATAGATTGCTTACATATGTAGAACAGGGTCAGGAAGTTGCAACAACCCCCCAAAATTGAAACAATCCATAGACCAGTAATCACCTGAGAAAACATATATGGAAGATAAGGGTATGTCAAAAGATTATGATACCGTTGAATCTATTCGTAGGTCCTTGCGAGCCCTACAATTGTTTCAACAAAGGCAAAAGCAATCTGTCAATTTATTTTTTCAAGTTAAATGTCATTATGACCACCTACTATCATCATTGTGTTGGCTTTGCAAATAAGAAAGTCTATTTTTTTTTTTTACATAAACACAAAAGGAACAGGACGACATACAGCCAGAAATTTCTTCACATCTTTTCCAGATGCAATATCCCGGAGAATGGCAAGAGCTCTGTTGATTTCGACTCTCAGAGCAAAAGCTACTCCCACAATAATGTCCTCCGGAATGCCAACTTCTGGAATTTGAGGCGGAGACCTGATTATGTAGAAAATGGAGGTTGAAATCATCAGGCCGGAGAGACAAAACAGGGAAAAGAGTGTTTGGGGTGTGGGGGAGTTGGTACAGGTAGCTATGAAGAGTAAACTTACTTGTTGATAAAGGTAGACGCATTAGACCACAAGAAAAGGGTTGCCAGAGCAAAAATTAGGATATGGCATACAAGAGAGAGCAAGTGGTATTCAATCAACTCAAAAAGAACCCAAATGCAAGAGACAACGCCAAGCAAGCCACCAGAAATTTTCTTGTCCCTCCAAAGGAAAACATCAGCAGCTGCCAAAAGTGTCCATTGTAAGGTAGAGGAACAAATAGACGTAAATATCTAGGTGCGCGCACATACGGAGATAGTATAAAATTGCAAAAGTGCTACTCTCGCCTAGTTATTTCTAGAAAAATTGCGAGAAAATAAAACTTGTATGTGTGAGATGGAACTTTATTTTTCCAATAGCACCAGAAGTGAAACAACTAACATGGAATTTACCTAGTTTTTTCATATTTTTCAGGAGACTAAAACACATAACTTCTGCTTTATTATAAATTTATCAACTTAACAACACTGTGTGGGATTGGGAAACAAACTCAGATTATTCTATCTCTCTATGATAATCTATTCTACTATATAAAGGGAGAGGTCATTTTGGAGTGAACAATATTTGAAGCTCTATAAAAAAAGTAGTTTCCATAATTATTCCTCTAAAATATAAGTTTTTGCCACTATTTTAAATGTGCCATTAAACTGTTATAGGCAAAATAGTAATCTAACTTGTCATAACCACTACCCTACTATACACAGCCGTCCTAAAATTGTGTGTGCCATCCTTCTAGTATTTAAGAAATTCACTACCCCAAGAAAGGTATTCAAAGATACACATCTTACCTCCATGCAAAATCCAATCTACAACATCCCCAAAACTCGAAGAACTAAATAGTAATTCGCTACAGAGGAGGAGCTTAAACAACAAATCACCCAAGGGAAAACAAATTTTTCATTACAAGAACAAATACTTGCTACTCAGTTATCTGTCTACTTCTTGTGCGCAAAACAATCAAAAGGTCAGAATACGAACAATGCTGGCCCAATTTCTCAATCCTCTATGCACGGTAAACTATCATATAATATGACAAGTTAATCCAAGTATGGAGAATAAGAAGGTTCATAATGTTCAATTTAATGATGTGGGAAATCCAATTTTAGGTTTCCCCATGAACAATGTAACCAATTTATCGAATAGCTCAATTGGCCTCAGCTATCTAAGACTAACCTAGAAAAAAGGATACCAGAGGTTCTTCATATTAGCTTTCCCCAAATTTTCATAGTGATCATGTAACCAAATGAATTCATACAAAGGCAACGAAAATCACACCCATAACAATGGTAGAATTAAATCACAATACCATGTTGAATCAGTTAAGACAAATAAGAAAGTTTCTCAACATTCAAGCACACTAGAATCACATATGATGAAACAAATGTTAAGTTCCGTCGTGATAAACAGCCTATTCAATTCTTGTACTACGCCGATATTAAAGGAAAACCTGATAGTGCACATTTCATTTTTCAATCTCACGATATCTAGCATTGTCATGTGATATACGTAATCAAACATTATGAAGAAGAGTTGTCTACGAAATTAAATCGAACACTGTCGTACATCTACATCAACTAAAGAACAAGCCACGGTAAACCAGATCCAATCAAGACATAAAACATACATTGATACTGAATTGATACGCCATCACGTGAATCAGAGCAATACAGATTAGCAGATAAACACATCCAATAGTTGTGCATTACCAACTAGCACTAAACATAACTGTAAAACACTAATTTTTTCCCCACAGATCTAATCAATAACATGAAAATGCGTAGTGAGAGAAAGAGAGGCTGTGAATAATGTCCTTACGTTTTCCGCCGCCTAAAACCTTGTGCAAAGGCTTCTCTCTGCCAAAGATCCGATAGATCTTGGGTTTGACGGCAGACGGCGACGAAGATTTCTCATTTTCCGAATCCGAAGACGACGACTCGTGGTCGTGGAACTTCTCCGTGATCTTCTCCATCACCGACTCAACCGGCGCTGACTCTTTGTCTCCAGCATTATCGCCCATCGAGATCTCCGCGCCGGTGATCGGAATCCCACAGTTGATCGGAGCGGGTATTTGTTTACACTTCGAATTGGAAAGAGCAAAAGCGGGAGTTCTGACGAGAAATATCAGCAAATTAAACTTGGCTCGGATCCTAACCTCAGGTTCGGAGAATAACGGAAACCAATGTGGAGCAGGTAAAAGTGTCGAGGGATTCTCTTTCGTAGCTTTCTTCAAGACTTAACGGAGACGTTAGATTTGGCAGACGGTGTTTATTCCCGTTCCTCATTTGACGGATTGGGGGGCTCTGCTGCCCCTCGGGGTCGGCAAGGTCTGTCAACCCCATTCGCGCTGTCCATTTCGCGCATCAACGGCTCAAATCTTACCTCTCCAAAGTGTATCTGAACCGTTGATGCGCGAAATGGACAGCGCGGATGGGGTTGTCAGGGCCTGCCGACCCCCACGGACAGCAGGCCCCATTTGACACGTAAGTATATCAAAAGAAGCGGGGGAGTATGTATCCGATCCGGCTTACTCGCATCTAGATCTAGTCCTCAAAAAGGGGATGTTGTTGTGCTGTCCGGGCCATCCGTTGCTTATATAAACGGCTCAGACAACACAAGTGCTAAGGTGAAATCAGACTGTCTATCCGAGCAACGGACAGTCTGGATGTGCACAGCAACATGCTCGGACTGCACAGCAGGGACCCCCTTCGCTCTAGTCCTTTCTCTGGTCCGGTGACTCCAGTCAAAGGCAAATCATCTACTTCGGAACTAGAAAACTCGTGAAAATTTACTTTTTTGTGACTTGATCCGAAAAATCGGAGCATGATCAATTATGAAATAAACATCCACCAATCAACCGGATTGACATTTGGGCTAGAGTGGGGGAGGGTTAATCTTTTTGGTCTCCTGATTTGGAGGCTTTGGAACGAAAGAAAAGGATCGCAGCATGTGGTGACACATGGGATTGATTGGGCCAAGGGTTTTCACCATCATACCTGCATAGTGAAATTTGTCGGCGGCAGCTTGATGCCAGGCCAGAGGATGGGCTTGATCTAAGCCCAGTGTTCTAGGGCGTCGTCTTTGAAACCAGGCTCTGTTTGAGGGTTAATCCTGAAGCCAGCCCAGCCAGGCCAAATTATTTCCAACTTTTGGGTTTGGGCTGTTAATCCTGAAGCGAGCCCAGCCAGACCTCACTATTTCCAACTTTTGGGCTGTTTTTTTGTAACTTCGTTGGGCAACAAATTGAACATACCGAAATTTATAGCGAAAGGAAGAAGAATAGAAAGAAAACACAGAAAATAAAGGGTACGTCAGAAAATAATGCAAAAGTTGGAAAACGAGAATTTTTGGGAATTCCACGTATCGCAATGAAATTAGCACAAAAAACAAGAAAAAAATAAGCTAGATGTAGTTGAATCACGGCAATCGCAAATGCCAAAGTTGTCCATTACTTCATATTCCTTTTTGTTGCGCAACCTGAAACAAGAGGTTTCAAAATTTTCATTTTGTAGGATCTCAAAAATTTTGCGCAAGAACATCCAGCTTGCCCATTACCGGGCTTTAACGACTCCGAGTCTCTTGCCCATTACCGGGCTTTAACGACTCTGAGTCTCTGACTCACCACAACTTTTGCAGAGAGCTTATTCATGGCTCCTTCTGTGGTTGTATTTATGTTTATATTGTCCTGTAAACTGCTTCCTATTTTATTGAAGTTCTTGCTATTTCTCAAAAAAATATATATATAAAATTTCCTTGTTGGCCATCATTGGAAAACTTCTGAACTCATGTACTAATGTTTCGCTGGAGGGAGGAAATGCTCATTTCTTTTGAATATTGACGCTTTCACACTCCCACTCTCAAACCCGCACCGCAAATTGTGACTCAACTCGAGGTCTAGTGAGCGTGTATACCTACATGAATGTGAGTATGTAAAAGTGTTTATGCAAATGTACGTGATTGTATATATATATATTCAAAATTTTGTGTTAGTTTCTGAATAAAAAACAAAGCATTTCCGAGCAGAAGAATTTAAATTCGTTCACAATATTTTAGAAAAGTAATTGAGATTTTATATTGCTGCAAAAATTTTTAAAAAAACCTGTGCTTTGAGTTTTTAATTAAAAAAAAATAGTACACTTAATGAAAATAACAAACATATTTGAATACTAACCGAACAACAAAAATACCCAATAATATGATTCCACAAAACAAATGCAATCAAATCCATCAAAATTGAAGAAGAAAATATAGTGACCATAAGATCCAATCCTGTAGTAACTAATAGTATCTTGGTAATGAGAAATGCATTTGGTCGAAATTGAAAACACAATTTAAGGGATATCGTCTAATGTATCAAATATAAAGTACAGTACTTCGCTGAGTTTGTCTAGAATTTGATGCTCCGGTTCCAAATCAAGTCACAAAAGAACATAGCCATCTCAGTATCTCACTTGATCTTCTTCTTGGGCCTCAGCTGCAATACCAAATAAACGAGTCAGTGAAATTTTAGCGAAGCAAAATTGACAAACCGTCGGTGGAATAGTCAGACAGGTAAAGCAAGAAAACGGAGTCAAAAACCTGATTGCTGTGGCCACACTTCTTCTTGCGGCAGTTCACAGCCCTCGGATGGAGGCGAGCATAACATCTACCACCCACAAAAACAAAACCTGGTGAGTGTTTGGAATTCTAACAAAACAATGAACACTTCCAAAGTCAAACGATAAGTACCTAAGAAAGTATGGAATGCATATCAGCAGCGCTTAAACTTAGCAGCTAAACTAAAAGGGAAAGAAGTTGAAAGGTTCAACAAAAAAACACAGTTGAACGAAATTGTTGCCAAATTTGAAAAACTTCGCTGATTGCTCTCATCATGCAAACATGAAGGTTTTGGTATTTATAAAAATTGTCAAACTGTTTAAATTTTCGCCCTTTTGGCCACTTGTACAGAAAGTTTATGATACGGTACTACAGGAGGACAAAACCTAAGGCTTAATCTATTAGCACACACAGGTAGCTTATAAGTATTAACAATACCAAAAGGACAGATTCTGCAATACAAACAATTGTCATAAGATATCAACCCACAATATCCATCACCATTGAAAATTAATCTTCAAAGCGTAAGCTTGGTCATAACAACTAACAATGAGGAAACCCCAATTCGCCAAAAGGTGAGATGTACGTCAGGTTCAAGGATTCTTGGAATCCTGTAACAATATGCTCAAACCCAAACCAAAAAGGCTCTGACTAAGAAAGACTAGCCCGTTAAGTTAAGCTCCAAATCAACCAATATCAAACATATAGCTTAAATGATCTAATAGCTCGATCCACAGATAAGCTTAACCAGCCAGTTTCAAACGTAAGCAAATAAGACATTAGGATAAAGCTAGGTGGTGGAACCTGAGAATACTATATCACAAATGACAAACCTTGACCAGCCATGAGTCAACCTCGAGTGGAGCAGAAATAGGCCACGTTTTTTTTTTTTTTTTCACCAGAAGCAGCCGACCCCCAATTAATTGGGACATAAGGCTTGGTTTGGTTTGGTTTGGTTTGGCTTGGCTTGGCTTGGTAGAAGTAGCCCAGTTTGCACACCAATCCTACTGACTCATATCCAAACCAGGCAACCTTTACTCCCAAATTTGGATACAAACCAAAAAAAGAAATTGAAAAATCCACGTTTGCCACGTTCCAGTGGTGTTAGCCTTACTATATTGTCATATACACATTGGGGCACTTGGTAACTGGGTAGAAGGCAATTGTTAGATACAGTATGTTGAAAAGTGGAAGCCAATATGGGGAACTACATGTAGTTGCCTCATCACCCAAAGAAGCTAATAAAGCGTCAAACTTTGAACTTCATAAACATCCATAAACGTACATAGATCGAATCAGACAGTAATGGAGGGAAAAATAAACAGAGAGCCAAATATCTAACAGGTCCAAGCATCGAAGTATTGATATCTCCTTTTAGCACAATATAAGCTTGATCCAGAAAAGAGTGGTGACACAGAATTAAGAAGCTGAAGTGTCTTTTATCTTAATTGCTGCACCAAGGGGATAACCAAACAAATGAACCTATGACAAAGTCCCATAGGACAACAGAAGCACAATAACTAAAGGTTCAGTTTACAGATGAAATAAGCAAAATATGTTCTCTTCATTCTTTCCAATGCCTCAGCAACCAAGCACGTGGAAGAAGGAACCTCACGATGTAGGATCTAGGGATTCAAATCATAAAAGCATCCCAATACGTAATTGGGAACAAACAAAATGATGAGACATACAGCAAGCAACTAATTAACCACATGTTCATTGTTAATCCTGCAGAGCATGGAAGGTAGAAACTTACTTCCTGCAGATCATCTTGTCTTGATTGTACTTTCGAGCCAAAGCCATCAACGAAGGCTCTATAATCCCTCCTCTAAGCCTCAGCACAAGATGAAGAGTTGATTCTGAATCATCAACAAACCCAACAAACAAACAAAGACAAAAATATTAAAACGTTAGGAAAATCAATCATGAAAATAGCACTTGTAATCCTCGTCGAGTGAAGCATATCCAAACCCAACCTAGACACCTCCCCGTTTCAGAAAAAAGGGGAAAAAAATCTAAATTATTGCTCATTTTCTCCACATCTGAAGAAATGTACGGCCTGTTTGATTAGCAGGGTTAGACATGAGGGTGGATAAAAAGCCCTACATGACCACATCAATATGACTCTACCATGTGCAAGAGATTCCATCTCTTTTTAAACCACTCAAGGGTAGCTCCCTCCAATGTCTAAGAGTACTCTCAGGAACTTGGGGGTCAGCTCAGGCCCCGTAAGTAGACTGTAGGATCTGGTCTAAAGGGATTAGTTCGCATACGTGGGGTAAGTAATCTGACAAAATGCTGCACACACAATGCACTGGGATCTACTAATGTTTTCTGGCGGAGTACTTATTATTTACAATTATAAGTGTGCCATTTTGACCCACATTCTAGGGAGAAAACATTCGAGTGAAATTAAGGGTTTAGCATTGGAGAAGTCATAGCCAAATGGAGTTTTGACCCAAACGTTTACCCAAAATTGGCTAATAAAATGTATACGCTAAACCCAAACTACTAGCTCAACCAATCAATGACAGCTATAAAGCTACTAAATAGGACGGTTACTGAATTTCACAGACAGCTATATCATGTGCATGGAGAGACAGAGAGAGAGAGACCTTTCTGAATGTTGTAGTCGGCGAGGGTTCGGCCATCTTCAAGCTGTTTTCCGGCGAAGATGAGCCTCTGCTGGTCCGGAGGAATTCCTGGTTCAACGTAGTATCACACGAAGTTAACTATCCACAGTTCATTTCTCATACTGTATCATTATGCATTGAAAACATCCAAACACAGAAGCAAGAAGATGAGAGTACCTTCCTTGTCTTGAATTTTGGCCTTGACATTGTCAATGGTGTCGCTACTCTCTACCTCGAGAGTGATCGTCTTCCCCGTTAGGGTTTTCACGAATATCTGCATCTCTCTCTCTCTCTCTCTCTCTCTCTCTCTCTCTGTTGTTGGGCACGACTTCACAGAAACAGAGACCGACTTAATGTTATATATAGATTTCTAGGGTTCGTTTTCTGTGGGTCTGGATCGGCCCAATTATTGAATCGGCCCAAATCTGGAAATCCATATCAAAGAGTTCCTGGAAAACCCTTTTTTTTTTCTTTTTTTTTTAAGGAACGGAAATTTCATTTCATTGCAAATGCTAAATGCCAGCTTGAATTGTACTCCTATATAGAGTACAACAGATACAAACCGTAAGCAAATCAACTGAATCTCAAGCTATGAAGGTAATGACGATATGTTTACTTGATGGAACGAACACGCTATCACGGTTGAATAAGCAAAACCGATTACATAACGCTGCAGAGTATTACTATCCCCGTGAAATAGCGGGGGGGGCTCCATGTGTAAGGGAGGGTGGTCACTTGGAAACCCCCCTAAAAAGTATTTTGTTAGAATACATGTAATATTTTTAGTTTTATTTTAGTTTAGCTTTTCTTAAACACTCAGCTCAAAAATATTTAATCACCTAGTCCAAAAAAAAAAATTAAACACCCAACTAAAAAATCAGCCTACAAGTCAATCCAATGTAAACAACTCAATTAAAGCTCACAACAAAAGAAAATCTCTTTATATCCTCCAAAAGAAGACCATATCTTTAAAAAAAAAATCTGTCTCAACCTATTCGCCACAATTTCTTTTAAAATGGTATTAATAGGTTACTACGCTTGTTTAACTCATTCAAGAAACTGTAAAATCTTGTTCCCCTATTTACAAAAGATTTTCCACCACTGAGACGAGCTTAAAAAAGTTATAATACACCGTAATATTTTTAGTTTCTCATTTAGTGTAATAGAAAATTGTTTTGGAATAGAGGGTATTTTTTTAACGCAGCATTTATACTTATATGGAGTCGAGGCAATTTCTAATTCTCTGAACACTCTACTGCAAATTCTTGGAGCCGCCACTGGATACTTCGTTGTTTAACATAGATTTTTACTTGATTTTATGATATTTGAGTATGAAATTCCACGCGAGTTTGCAAATTTGGTTAACTTAATTAGAGGTCCTAGCACTGCTGTTTACATATAAAATTAATAAATCCAATAATTGATTGACACGTAATCAAAAATGCCAAACGTTGGCAATTATCTGTCAATGAAGATACACTGGATTAAAAGAATACATTGGAGTAAATACGATGTCGTATTGTCTCTTAAAATCAAAAAGCGGTTAGTGGCAGTTACAAGTCAAGGATAAAATAGAAACTGGCTTCGAAGCCATGATGTTAACTGCTGAACATGTAAACTCCACGTGTAAATTTGTGAAACGGAATAGATAGCAGTTAGAACACGTGGAGTATTTCTTGAGAGGCAGTTATTTCCTTAACTCGTAATCATTTGAGTTAGTGTAAAGTAACTGTGCAGATTCAAAATAAAAGCTTATGGAAGAAGAATTGGAAGAATTCAAATTCAGACGTGGAAGAGGGAAGAAACTGCCAACTCGAAGAGTAGAAGTTAGAGTTCGAAGCAAGCCAAGTTTAAATTCGTTTGAGCGGGAAGTTCAAACTGCAAGCAGCGTCTATAAATAGAAGAAATTGAAGAGTGAAAAACCCCCCCGGACAAATCTTCAACAAACAGCTATCAAAAAACTGATGCTTGGTTTGTTCATTGGCAAAGTAGTTTAGGATTTCGAACTCAGTTCGAAGTAGATTAGGAAGTAGTTAGGATTAATCTCGATTGTTCTTGTAACAATCACCTGTTCGAAGTTCTTGTTCTTGTATTTGAAGTTGGAGGCAATTTCGAAGTAAGTTTACCTTTGATTTATCAATCGAAGTATCTTGTTTCTTTGTTGTTCTTTAATTTCCTAAGTATATTGGTTTGCATTTCTTCACTTGTTAAGAAAAAATCCTCTTAATTGAGGTAATTGAACCAACACAACACAATCGCCTGATTATATTTGGTTTTTCCAAACTTAATCTGAGGGAGGAGATTGAAACTCTCTCTGGCACGCTCGCACTCGATTATTTTGCTATAAAGAAGTAAAGAACCACGAAACATTTTTTGGCACGCCCGGTGGGACCCCTGAAAGTGTTGAATGACTCCAAAACTTAGGAAGCAAACAGATGATTCTCAGATTGGTCAAACGCCAGAAGATGAGAATAATGTTAATTCTAAAGAGAATGAACAAGTTGAAGGCCTTCAAACAGGCCCAGAAACTCGTACTGGTCAAGATTTAAATGTGGGAATTGGCCAGACTTCTCGAATGAATACTAAGAATAATAAAACTATACACGTTGATGACCCAAAAAATCCAGAAATTGGAGGAAATGTGTTATCTAGTCAATTTGCTGAAATGATTGCTACATTTAAAGAATTGGCTCAAACCCAGAAGCTTATGTTACAAAAATTGGAAGAGCAATAAGGGCTTAGGAATGATCCTTTACCTTCATTTGAGAAGGATAAAGAAGAGGCTAGCACAAGCAAATTTAAATCAAGGCCTGGAAAAGAGCCTATAAATGTAGATGATATACCAGAATCTTGGTATGAACCTGCAAAAACTCATGATTATCAAACTCCTAAACCTAAGAAAGTGTACAAACAAAACACTAATGTCTCGTTCGAACCAAACTTTGATGATTTGAATGAAGGAAAGAGTTTTAGGAACAATGATTATGGGTTCGATGAGTATGTTTTTACTCCTGTAAACCACTTTAATGAAAAGGATAAGGCCAATCCAGAGATTGGGATTCCTAAATATTCAGGAATACCAGAGATGAGAAGGGTACATTCGAACTACCTTTATGAACCTTATGCAAGGTAGGAAGGAGGTTTCAAGCAAACTAGGCCTTTTGATGATCCTTTTCAGAGGTTTCCAGAAGACCACATGCCTAGAAATGTTGCTGGGGAACCACCTGTTAACTCAAGAGTACCTCTAGGGGAACACCCAACCCTTCGAGATGAAGTATTAGGCCTCATGCAAGAAGTTTATGGACCTCTAAACCGGGGGATACAAACTCAAATTTATAGAAAACCCTATCCAGAATGGATAGATAGACAGTTCGAAGTCCCTAGGGGGTTTAAAATTCCAGATTTTACTTTATTCCATGGAGATGGAAAACAATCAACAACTGAACATATTGCTAGATTTACTGCTCAGTGCAAGGAATTAGGCAACAATGGGTTCATTAAGTTGAAATTGTTTTCCAATTCCTTGACAGGAACAGCCTTCGAATGGTACTCTAATTTGACACCAGAGTCAGTTCCAAATTGGCAAAGGATGGAAGAATTATTCCATGCACAGTTTTATCAAACTAAACCTGAAGTCACTATGGCTGACTTAGCAAGATTAAAGCAAAAACCTGATGAAAAGGCTGCCTAATTTATTGCTAGGTTTAAAAAGGCCAGAAACAAATGCAAACTTCAACTACCAGAAGTCGAATTTGTTAGAATAGCAGAAGATGGCTTAAGTAGAGAACTTAGGAAGAAGTTCGATTCTACTGAATTTAGGGATTTGGTTGATTTAACTTACAAAGCTTCTAGATATGAATCTTTGCTAGAAGAAGATGTTGATAGGAATAACTCTTCTTATTCAACCTATTATAAAGACTCTACTTATGAAATTGATGCTGCTGAAATTGTTGAACATGATCCTTGTGTGTGTGAATGTCTAGTTCGAAAGGACTCTTCTATAGCACCAAGGACTAACAAGAAGGCAATTAGCAAAGTGTATTCATTTGATGTTTCTAAAGCAGATGAAATTTTTGATTACCTTTTGAAGAAAAAGTTTATCAAACTACCTGAAAATGTTAAACTTCCAACTTTGGAAGAAACAAAAGGAAAGAATTATTGCAAATGGCATGCTTCTTGGACTCATTCAACTAAGAATTGTAATGTTTTCCGTGACAGGATTCAGGAGCAAATTAAGAAAGGAAGGATCATGTTTCCAGAAAAGACTATGGGAATAGATACAGATCCATTTCCAAAGATTGAAGAAGTGACTACCAATACTAATGTGCCAACTTCTTTGGCTAAGACAGTTCAGGAGGTATGGCAAGACAGGCGAGTTCATGTTGGGATGAACTCTATACAGTTTGGAAGAGGAAAGCCAAAGATTGGCCAACTTCGAAGTGATGATGGGAAAACTTACAGACAAAATTATGCATCAGGAAGTTCTTCTAAAAAGGGTTTTAAGCAGTCTCATCTTCCCATGCTTGAAGCATCCTTTTTGGAATGCTTATGCATGGAATGCAAGGCTAATTATTTGATTTTTAAAGATTTGGATCGACAGGGGGTTGATTTCTTTCCAAAAAGGATGGAAAGAAAGGCCTTGGACCAAAATAATGAAAGAAAACCCTGGATAAGCCCAAATCATGGAAAAAATGAGAAACCTTGGTCAGTGACAAAGAGAAATGTACCTTCTAGTCCAGTTCCACCAGCTTCGAAGAGGGATTATCCTCCTTCGAAGAAGGTTAACACTGGAAAGGCCCCAATGGGCCAAGAAAGTGAAGGACATGGAGAACAATTCACTTTGGTGAAAGGAGTTCCTGATTGATTTTTGAAGAAAGTCAAACCAGAACTCTTCCAAGGGTACAAAACTCCTCCTCCTAAAATTGGAAACAAAATGGTCAAACCTCCAAATACTCCTACTGGTCAATGGGTAGTGATTAGAGATCCAAAGACCAAAACACCTCAAATGATTCCTATGTTGACAAGAACTCAGAAGAGGAAACTGCAGAGGAGGTATACTAGTTTTCAAATGGAAGAATATGCCTCTAAAGAAAATCCTAATGGAGGTGATAAGTTCAATCCAAGGTTTAACAGACTTCAAAGAAAGGATTCTGAGGAATCTCTTCGAAGGGGGTTTACTCAATCAGAAAGGGAAACATTGGAAAGTTTAGCCGCAAGAATGGATGGTGAAGTACCTCAAAACAGCCCAGCTTCACCAAATTCCTTGGCAAGCTATCAATCTGGCTTATTAGAGGCCATGATAGTGGAACAGGAGGAAGGTAGAGGAACGAATTCATCTCTTGTTGAAACATTCTCCCCCATGGAAACTTCTGCGGCAGATTGTTTTGAGAAGATGGATACAGCAGAAAATGGATCAGAGTTACCAGTGCAGGAAGAAATGACCATTCAGTTTGGAACCTTACCTGAAGTGCAAATCAATATGGTTGCTCCTTCATTTGCAAACTTTGGGCCTTTTGGACCAGATTGCTCACCAGTTCGAAGGGCATTACAACCAATGATTGCCCCTATGGAAGTCATTGATGTATCAAGTGATGATGAATATGACCTTACATATGATAATGGTTGGAATGATGGTTGGGGAGCCTTAATTTCGAAGATCCAAAAGGAAGAAGAGGAAAAAGATTTCACGATCATGGCTAATGCTTTGGAAGAGCCAGAAGTGACATCTAAGGAAAGAGCAGTGTTTGTTCCAGAGACAGAAACTGATTCTGAGTATCCTTTGATTGTTGATTTGAATTGTGCTGATATTCCTTATCCTTTCAAATCACCTTCAAATGATATGAGGCATTATTTGAAACCATTATACATATCTGCATTGTTTGATGGGATGTTGTTAAACAGAGTTTTGGTTGATAATGGTGCAGCAGTAAACATTCTGCCTTCACAGACTTTGAAAAATGTAGGGGTAAGGCAAGTGGCAATAAGACTGTCAAGCACCATTATATTAGGATCACGCCTAATGAGAGGAGATAAATACCTACTCATAGCTAATGAACGGTATTTGCTCCAGCCTCTATAGCCAGCAGGATCATCCATCTTTACCACCACTATTTCAGATGGTAAACCCCATAGAAAGGGCTTAGGAGTAGGGGAAGTTGGAGGATTCCATGGATCAATAGGCTCAGAATCTTCCTCTTGAACCACCACATAAGGGCGGTCACTTCGAACCTCACCAATGATTGGTGTGACGGTATTTCTAGTATCAACAAGAATTGGGTCATTAAGAACCAAGTTTTCGAAGGCACTTTGGGTGTTTGAAACTTCAGCCATGGTTTAGTTGAGATAAGAGTTAGTTTACAACGAAGATTGGTGATTAGTTTTGCCAATAATTAAGCCCTTTTATAGGCAAATTTTAAGTAGGAAACGATTCAAATTCCTGAAGATTGGGAACGTGCAGATTAACTGCCCATTACCCATCAATTCATCATTGGAAACGTGTAAGCTGCTCAAGATCACTTTGAATAACTTCCTCTTTTGAAGTTTATAAGAAGTCGAAGCGGTAAAAGGCACATTAACACTTATTCAAATTCTTTGAACAACGATGTTAATGTGGGGGGTATGTTTACATATAAAATTAACAAATCCAATAATTGATTGACACGTAATCAAAAATGCCAAACGTTGGCAATTATCTGTCAATGAAGATACACTGGATTAAAAGAATACATTGGAGTAAATACGATGTCGTATTGTCTCTTAAAATCAAAAAGCGGTTAGTGGCAGTTACAAGTCAAGGATAAAATAGAAACTGGCTTCGAAGCCATGATGTTAACTGCTGAACATGTAAACTCCACGTGTAAATTTGTGAAACGGAATAGATAGCAGTTAGAACACGTGGAGTAGTTCTTGAGAGGCAGTTATTTCCTTAACTCGTAATCATTTGAGTTAGTGTAAAGTAACTGTGCAGATTCAAAGTAAAAGCTTATGGAAGAAGAATTGGAAGAATTCAAATTCAGACGTGGAAGAGGGAAGAAACTGCCAACTCGAAGAGTAGAAGTTAGAGTTCGAAGCAAGCCAAGTTTAAATTCGTTTGAGCGGGAAGTTCAAACTGCAAGCAGCGTCTATAAATAGAAGAAATTGAAGAGTGAAAAACCCCCCGGACAAATCTTCAACAAACAGCTATCAAAAAACTGATGCTTGGTTTGTTCATTGGCAAAGTAGTTTAGGATTTCGAACTCAGTTCGAAGTAGATTAGGAAGTAGTTAGGATTAATCTCGATTGTTCTTGTAACAATCACCTGTTCGAAGTTCTTGTTCTTGTATTTGAAGTTGGAGGCAATTTCGAAGTAAGTTTACCTTTGATTTATCAATCGAAGTATCTTGTTTCTTTGTTGTTCTTTAATTTCCTAAGTATATTGGTTTGCATTTCTTCACTTGTTAAGAAAAAATCCTCTTAATTGAGGTAATTGAACCAACACAACACAATCGCCTGATTATATTTGGTTTTTCCAAACTTAATCTGAGGGAGGAGATTGAAACTCTCTCTGGCACGCTCGCACTCGATTATTTTGCTATAAAGAAGTAAAGAACCACGAAACAACTGCATAGTGCTGGACTCACGGGTCTCATCCCATCTTTTCTCTTCAACATTTCTTCTTTACAAGTAACGGGGAAGAGGTCCGAAACAAGCCACTGACAAACTCTACTGAGACAAAGATGGGTTGTCAAGAACGTAGGGCCCTGTTTGGATACCGGAGATGGCACCCGGATTTGCCAAGCTCCCGGATTTGTTCTCCCGGTCCCACACTAATCCAGTGTTTGGTTCGCATTTTCCTCCCCCGGACTTGTTTACTGTTCGGAGTACATATCCCCCTTCACCCCGGATTTGTTCTCCCGATCCCACACTAATCCAGTGTTTGTAACGATAGCCCATACCCCATCGTTAGCAAATCAAGGGGCTTTTGGTACAATTCTACCCCTGCAAATCAGGGGGTTCTTTTTACCTTCTCGCCAGAAAAATCACAGAGAGAGAGAGAGAGAGAGAGAGAAAGAAAGACTACTGGACGATGGCGAAACTGGTCGTGTTCAATTGAATCGCAGCTGGTCCTATTATGAACTTCCTCTCCTTCGTCATCCTCTGTCTTGTTGCTTGCGGCTGGACGATGGCGGTGTGTTGAGAGAGATCTGGGAGATGGGAAGAGAGTATGAGAGAGAGAGCCCACCAATTTTTAGAGAGAAGAAGAGAGTTGGAACAAGATCAGAGAAAAAAAAAAAGTAGAAGACGAAAGAGTAAACAGAGGAGAGAGAGAGAAAGAGAATGGGGTGTGAGAATCTGATGGGGTTTTTTTCCTCTTTCCATTTTACCTTTTGTGGCTCCTCCTCACGTTTACATGGGAAAACCATTTTATTTATCCTAAATGTGTAACAATTGATTAATTTGACATTTAGAAAAAAAACTATTTATGTCAAAAAAGAGTGAAAAAAAATATGAATAAAGAAATCATATTATAGTAAAAATGCAGTTAGAATAAAGAGTTTGATGTAGTAATTTAACAAATTAATAATTATTAAATTTTAGCCCGAAATTTTTTATGTAGTAATTCGGTTTGAATATTTTTATGGATTTATTGTGTATTTTTTGTAATTATTATGTAATTATTGTTATTATAATAAAATTAATCCATTTAGTTTATTAAAATTAAAAACTGGGGGCAAATAGGTCATTTGCTCTCTTATCCTATCAAATCCACCTTCCAAATCCTCCTTCTCGAAATACATCCAAACACTTCACTAACAAATACACCCTTCTTATGAGATGGGGCCACCCTCATTACCAAATCCACCCTCATTACAAATCCACCCAAATAATCTCCGGCATCCAAACGGGGTCTAGAGGGGGTAGGATGGGCAATTGGTCAGATCTAGTATGGATTGTACATAGACGGTAGTTGGAGTCAGCGGCTCTCCTAGGGTTTCAAATGAAAATTAAAATGGTGGAAGTCTATTGTGATCCCTTTTCTTGCTATTAAATGTATCACGAGTAGGGCTGTAAATGAACTGAGCCGTTAGCGAACTATTCGAGATTCGACTCGGTAAAGGCTCGTTTGAGTTCGGTTCGAATACTAAACGAATTGAACTTGAACCTCAATTTTAGGTTCGTTTAATAAACGAGCCGAACCTGAACTTGACAATATTCGGCTCAATTAGGCTCGCGAACTTGGAATATATATGAATATCTCATAAGAATTTCACATATAACCTTGAACATGTATAAACTTTCACATACATAATGAAAATTTTATAATTTGTACATGTATGAACTTAAAAAAAGTATTATAAACTTAAATTTTAACATGTGTTTATAATTTTCTATATGTAGACTTCTTTATGAACAAAATAAAAAAATTATTTGAAGTTCTAGACATGTATGAGAGCATTTATATCTAATATTTTTCATTCGTTAGGCTCGTGAACAAGTTCGAGTTCGATCCAAACCTCGGCAAGCTCGGCTCGTCAAATTTTCATTGAGTTCGAGCTCGGCTCGAGTTCGTTTAAAAACTTAATGAACGAACCTGAATATTCTAAAGCTCGGCTCGATTCGGCTCGTTTATAGCCCTAATCACAAGTAATAAACCGGAATAAGCCAATCAAACCGGACCAGACCGAACCATTAATAAATTGGTTTGATTTAGTTCATAAAATGTCCAAACCGAAATATCCAATTTGATTTGAAAAAATGTATCAATTTACAATTTATACGCTAGGAAACCAATTCACTAGCAATGGCTCAATTTGCCAAATGTCTATTATGAGTATCTAATACTTCCGGTAAACATATGCGTACAGAGGTTGGGGTACAGAGAATGTACCAACCGTGTTTGGGGACCCACTTTTGGGTCCCACACGAGTGATCCGAACCGTTCATTGTTCTTAAAACAGTTTTCCGAGGGGCCCCACAAAATTTCAGCTCAATTGGACGATTAGAAGTGCTAGAACCAAAGTCTCACGGTTTCAAACAAATTTTTTTCGATTGAAACGGTGGAACTTTGGTTCTAGCACTTCTAACCGTCCGATTGAGCTGAAATTTTGTGGGCCCCTCGGAAAATGTTTAAGAACAATGAACGGTTCGGATCACTCGTATGGGACCCAAAAGTGGGTCCCCGAACACGGTCGGTACATTCTCTGTACCCCAACCTCTGTACCCGTAGTCGGCTCCTTTTTTTTTTATAATCAAAGAACTTTATTAATCTCGGAAAAAATACAAAGATTAAAAGGGAGGAAGGGTAGTTACGCCTAGATTGCAACCGGAGGAGGGAATTACACCCTCACAACCACTAGACGTAACAAACCACATCGGACCCCAACGGTTGGCAAGGAGCCAAACGAGAAACTTCGTATTCAATAGTACTTGTTTTCTTAGTGAAAAGTTGAGATCATTTCCAAAACGGAAGCGGGCTGTGCAATCCAGATCGTTACAAATGTGTTATCAATGGTTTGAATTTTTTTGAAACTAATCGCGCGAATAGTTTCAAAAAATCCGGACCACTGATTTCCGAGACAAAGGGTCAAGATTGCACAGTACTCTGTGCAGCACGCCTCCCGGATCCTTCCAAAACCCCTTATTATTTTACAAAAATGTTAGGTACACAACAAAAATGAACAACACACTCACATAATATGTGAGCTCCACACGCCTCCCGGATCCTTCCAAAACCCCTTATTATTTTACAAAAATGTTAGGTACACAACAAAAATGAACAACACACTCACATAATATGTGAGCTCCACCCACAGTTCACACTTAAGTGTGTGTGGAGCCCACACACTATGTGAGTGTGTTGTCCACCTTGTTATCCATTTTTGTTGTGTACCTAACATTGTTGATCATTTTACCAAGAGTTGGGATTTCGGAATGTAACAATTATTACCCTTACCTCCCGTAAATCCAACCAAATATCAATACCCCAAACACACTGAAAAAACCTCGAGCAAACCATAGTCATGCTGAAGACTCGAAAAAGATTTAACCAAACGAAACCTAAGCTCCCAAGGCTCGTTAACGATTTCCAAAACCATATCATTCATGCATCACAAGATTAGCAGAAATGTTGTTGATGAAGGACAAAATAACACTGCTAACGGTAATAAGAAATGCCGGCAGTTCTATTGTTATCTTTCAAACTTTTGCGCTCCAAATCATCAAATGTCGCCTAAACCATATCCAAAACTACGGAATTGTTCCAACAAGATATAACGCAAATAACTGAACCAAATATCTCAGACAAAACTGCAGATATGCTAAAACATAATGCAGACAAGCTTTAGCAAAACACACAGCAGCAAATCACAGACGCCTCCCCCTTCTGCCACCCTTTCTGCGAGTACTGTCGGTCGGAATGGGAGTCACATCCTCTGGAAAAATGGAGAGGATAATTTTAGCGACCATTCATGCAGAATGTCAAATACACAAATGACAATTCATCAAGCATTCTTCACATGTAGCAAACTTCGAAGGAAGTCTACGATGTAGATAGCAGGAATATTTTATCTACCCAAAGAGCCAAGAGATTTAGGAAATAAAACACAAGCAAACAACAACAAATAGGATTTATAGTGAAATATTCCCTTAGTCACATAATAAATACTCCATGATGGAGGGATTAGTCAGAAGTTGCAAAACGAAGGCAATAAAGTTACAAAGCTGAAACCAAGTAGTGACCATTGCAAGAGTACAACAAACAAAACAAGAAACTCAAGTAAAAACAAACTAAAAGGAGAGGTTTCATCATACCAATGCGACCAATTTTCATGCCTGAACGAGCAAGAGCACGGAGTGCAGACTGGGCACCCGGGCCAGGTGTCTTGGTCTTGTTACCTCCTGTAGCTCGGAGCTTAATATGAAGGGCATTTATGCCAAGCTCCTGCATGCATTATTGATTAATAGCTGATTAATAGCCCAGTAGAAGTCATTACAAGTAGTACTCAATAGCTTATATATACATATTAGCCTTCAGTGTGGAGAGAGAGAGAGAGAGAGAGAGAGAGATCAGGTTTGCCACATAAATAAGAAAAGAAAACAATAAAGATGCCACTTCGTAAAAAAAAGTTCAGGAAACTACTCTCTGTTTTACATGCTACTACATCCAACCACAGAAATTATATTCATCCACTCTTTGTAAGGGTCATATTTATGCTCAATCATGTTGTTTAGCAGACAAGATAAGTAGAGAGGGCAAAGACCTTGCATCGTTGAGTAACATCTTGTGCTGCAAGCATCGCTGCGTAGGGGGAAGATTCATCCCTATCAGCCTTCACTTTCATACCGCCTGAATTGGAGAAGCACAAAACAAGTCACTGGCAAATAGAGGATCAGCAAAAACCATTGAACTGTATTTCTGATATAAGACACAGACGGAGGTTAATTGGAAGTAGTACATCAGCTCAAAATCAGAATTACACACTAATACACTAGAAATAATAACACAAATACCGGAATCATGTATTTTATAGATCAATCTTACAAAAAAGACTTAACCAGGTTATGACCCACTGTCCCAAAAAAATCAACCAATTGACAGTCAACTCAGTAGACATCGGCATCATTCAGTTTTTCACAAACTCCCAATCACGCAGTATTTCAATGTGATTGACCGTGTATCTCAATTCTGAAAACTTGTGTGGAAGTGTTCAAATAAAGGAATCTAAAGTTACACATTTGATTCCTCGCTCTAAATTTTATTTGCCATGCATGATAATCTGCGACAAAAGTGTAACGTAACATATGGCTCAAAATTCTATACAAAACGGCAGAGTGATTTCCACACAGCTCCTCTAATGTTAAACCTACAAAGGATGAAAACAAGAACCAGTATATCATACCAGTAATGCGAACAAGGGTTTCTCTTCCAGACAAGTCAGTCACATGCTGTAACATACACATCACATTACTAAGTAAGTAGCCCACAATGAACTTTAAAACATTGGGGGAAAATGGTACCGTACTTACAATGAATGTGTCATTAAAAGAGGCAAAGATGTGTGCAACACCAAATACAATCTCCCCATCTCGCACACTGGGACCGAGAGTAACAGTCTCCTCTTTCGGTTCCCTGACCTTCCTACTCCTCGACTACAATAAAAATTGAGTGTCTCGTTAAAACCCCAATATACCATTGAACAACCATAAATTCCACACCCAATCAATGAAACGCAAGCAAAGGAACATCATTAATCAATCCCACAAAGACAACTTAATGCAAACCCTAGACTTTAGGAGAGCAAAAAAGAAAGAAATAAATAAAACACATATAGCTATGTAGCCTATAAAAGTCACGAAAACATTTTGCAATAGTGAATCTTTGATACTCGTAAGACCAAAATAAAAGCCAGGTTTAAGAATTCCTAGGTTTCGAGAAGGCAGAGTGAATAAGCGTAATACCTTCCCTCGCCTTTTAGCTCTTAAGGTTGCTTTCCCAGCCCTATTTAAGACTAGGAATGAGAAAAGGGCCTACCTTTCCGAGCCAAGTATCCGATGGGACGCACAGATAGAAAAATAAAACTTCACGTCATTTTGTTTCGAGATAAAACATTTTCTGATTCAAAAAAATTTCACGTCAAAGATTTCAGAGAAAATGTATCTTAAAAGGCATTTGGTTTGAGTTTACCAAATCTGTACAGTTTAATGGAGCTGAAGGAATGGTGATTTAATGATAATGCAGCCAAAATGCAAGATCACTAAATGTCAATCTTCTTATCGATCGTGCCTTCTATCAATCTCAAGTTGTTAGCAAATTAAAAGCTTCATTTCTTTAAATTTCAGGTCCTAAAACTCTCATTGCCGTGAAGTCAGTTACTTACTCCACTGTACCAATAACATAGACACATTACATTATTTTCAGCTTCTTTTGCAATGGCAGTTCACGTAAGACTGTGAAACCCGTAATCGCTTCAAATACAAGATCACCAAATGTCAACCTCTAGGACGTAAGTAATACCGCCTGCTAAATGTCGTAGCAGATTCATTGAGCCCTCCAACACAGCCTTTAGAAACTCACTACATCCCTACCTTTATCCTCCAAGAGGCTCCTCAACAAAAAAATTGAAAAGAACACCACATGACACATCAAGTTAAACACATGAGCTTATTGCTGTTCACTGTTCAAAGATAGAAGATAAATTACATGCATTTCAAAATCACTCGCTGACAAGCACTACACAAACTGACCACAAAAAATTCAATAGACCAGTTTCATACTGTAAGGTGAGACTCTTCTTTTCTCAATTTTTTTTTGTATCTAAATTGATAATTGGAAACAGAGCCTTAATTTCAAAAGTTAAGCTAACAAAGTACGTTGAGTGAACAATCATATAACCGTATATTCTGATCGTTTTCCTAGTCCGATAACAGCACCGCGAAATTACACAAACCCTTCGTTCGATTAGTCAAGTAAATCAGGGAAATGTGAACAGAACAAAACGAAATAACTTAAACCAAATAGCTAGAATAATAGCGAGCAGCATTTCAGATCTAGAGCACGAGAGAGAGAGAGAGAGAGAGAGAGAGAGTCACCATGGCTGCGAAGTGTTGAACGCAGAGAGAGGAGAGAGAAGTCTCTGGTCTAGCTTAACGGAGCTTTGCAAACCCCTAGTGGGAGTTGATTGCAAAAAATAGAATTACCAAAAGTACCCTGAGTCTTTTTACCTTAAGACCCGATTGGATGGTGCAAAAATTCTAGGGGGATAAATTATAGATGGGGTATAAGATAAGTGGGAGTATTATTTTTGGAGGATTGATCCACATTGATGTGATGTTTATGAAGGGAGAATAAAAAAGTAGTTAGTTTGTATGAGGTATTAAAAAAGGGAATAAAAGAGTAGTTGGTTTGGATGGAAGATAAAATGGGGATAAGGTTTTTTATAGTTGAAACAAGGGAGAGGGGGTGTTATTTTTTCCTTATACCCGGGGATAACTTTTGGGCAGGGGGAGGGGTGCCCAAAATTATACCCCTCTATCCCCCTGTCGGGGATACCTTTTGGATGGGTGAAAATTTATCCCCCTATATTTTTGCCCAGCCAAACCATGCTAAATGTGTCACATGCCTTATACCTCCTCCAAAAGTTATCTCCATTCCTTTAACCCCATCCAATCGGGTCCTAATTACAGAAGTCTAGAATTAGGAACAGGGGGGTCTGCTGCCCCTCAGCAGCACTAGGGCGGGCAGCGCTATAATGCAGTAACACCGTTTTAAATTTTTTTAATATAACGGTTACTTGTAACGTTTTCTCACGTAATATAGGTCCAATAACTGTGAAAGGCATTGCAAATATCAGTTGTATGAAATTTTTCTCGTTTTTTGGCAAAAAAACTGAAAGTGAGGTCTGGACGGCTTGTGCCTTGTTTGCCATGGTTAAAAATGCCGAAATGAATTAAAATACTTTCTCATCGGCCCATAGATAGGGAACACCTAGCGCGCTAGCCGCCGTGAATATACCTCCACTTTGTTTTCTATTTAATTGGGAGCTAATTTTGGAGCTCTTTTTTTTATGCAGACACTCCAAAATATAATGAAGTTACAAAATTTTCCTTTTGAAAATATAAAAACTGCCAAAGGCACTCCACCCCCAAATTATCTCCTCATTTACTAAGGCACTCCAAACAAAAAATTGAACCAAAACCAAACGAAAAAAGACAGAAGCAATTAACATTAGCAGTCCAAATGGTAATTGTTTTTCAGAAATTAACATTAGCAGTCCAAATGGTAAAGACAGAAGAAATCATAGTCCATAGTTATGCAAATTTGTTGTTGCATGTTAGATCGGAGCAGCAGAAATCAACGATCGGCGCAACGACTGGATGGATTGGGGAGGGAGATTAATCAAAACGCTTGGAAAATAAAAAAAAACAGGGGGAGAGGAGGGGAGCCGGTGTTCAAGAGACTGGCGTGAGGCGCTCAGTCTCCCCCTGAGCGGCGACGGCTAGCTAAGAGGCTGCTGAAAAAAGGGACTTACGAGGGAAGTTAGGTTAGAGAGAGTTGGGTTTGAAAAACTTCAAAAACTATACATAACAAATTTACAGCTAGATCATGGAAACCTTAAAAAAATTACAGCTAGAACAAGGAAACTTTATATCAGAATACCAAGGTAAGTTTAGACGTGGAGAATATACTCAAAAAAGAAATAAAAATAATCACAAGCTTGAACCAGCTTTCAGATTCGAAAATTTCCAACATTTATTCCTGTAATGGTCGTGGTGGTGATGTATTGAAGCGCATCAATGTTTTTTCCCCTGTTTGGTTCCCCTCTTATCTGGATTTGTGAAGCGACGATGGCGAAATTTTTTAGCCGAACCACGCCCTTCTTAAAGTTCACAAAACCCACCCAATCATAACTTAATCCCAACAAAATCGTAAGAAAAAAACTAAAAAACTACCTTTCGAGCTTGAATTATCGATCTACAACATCCAATTCACGATAGAGTTTTTGTTACAGGTTAAGGTTTGGGTGGACGTCCATTTTTTCTTCTTCCGTTAATAGAAGAGTCAGAGGAGAAGAGTAAAGAATTGTAGGAGCGCCTGAAGTAAAATTGAGAGTAAAAAACTTTAGGAGCGCTTGAAGAAAAATTGAAACTTGCAAAAGGGTGGTTTTGGAAAATTACTGTAACTTGGAGCACCTGCATCAATTTTTGGAGTGCGATTATCAATTCCCATTTAATTTCTCATTTTTGTTTACATTTGTTTTGTTTAGAAATTGTTCTAGAAACTGACTTAAGTCAAAATTTGACTTAAATCAGTTGATGTTGTGAGAGAATGATCCGTCTCATACAGCGCAATAAGTGAGTTTCAATAAGGAAAATGCTAATGTGTTCCCCATAGGCACACGTTAAGGTTGAAAAAGTGTATTGAAATGTGTGAAAAATGTATAGAAATATGTGAAAGTGTATTGAAAAGTGTAAATGATGTATTGGAGTGTGCATTTGTTTATTTCTTTGCATGCTTATCATGTGCCAATTGGGCACACATTAGCAAAACCCTTTTAATAATACCTCTGTAAAATCAGTTTAGGCACTAATTTTGCAAATGTTAATGTCAAAACTGTTTTTGATAGTGCCAAAACTCCAATGCATATTGCATAAAAGGTATGTAGTTTCCATATTGTATTTCTCAGTACCGTTTTTTTTTTTTTAAACTTTTTATCATTTATAAATTTGTTTTTGAAATTGGAGTCATTTTTTTTTTTTTGGGAATCATACATTCATTGAGCAGACGTCCTAAAATATTCACTAAAGATTAAAAAATATATATCAAAAAAGACAACTTTTATCCGTATTTAGCAGTGGCACTTTAAACTAACGAAAATTTAATTTGGCTCTGAACAACTTTAAATGAGGAAAAAGGTACATTGTTTTTGCCGCACTACGCGATTGTAGTGCATGGGTGGACTACTAAACAAATCTCCCAATCCTAGACAAGGAGGGGGCTGCCACGACCCTGCTCATGCACCAAAATCCTTATTTGTAGTATCAAGCTAAGTGATGGATATAGATAAATTTGTAGTATCAAGCTAATCTGGGATTCATTGTAAATACTTTTTCTAACTTTTGTGTGACTCATAAAGATAAATTTTCTGTTGCGTTTTCTCGCAACTAAATTTGTAGAACATTTTTCGATGAAACTCGTTCGGTTGACATTTTTGAAGCTTGATAGATTCTATAAAGTAAATATCATCCTTTTCAATAGTTTTTCTCACTAATAAATATGTCTAATGTTAACAATTTTCTTGTATTGATAAATTTATCAGATGTTTTTCGATGAGCGAATCATGATCTTGGTGATTGGTGAGCCATGATTGTGGAGAGGTGAAAAATACCAACTATCTTTTTTCATATAAATTTTTTCTAGATTAAAATATAAACATCTAACAAACATTATATTTATCTATAGACTAGTTGTGGCTGACATGTTGCGCACGTCACCATGTGCTCAATGGTTGCAATGCTTTTGCAAGTATTTTTAGAAAATTCTAGATATTAAAACAAGAATATAGAACATGATGGGAAGTTCAAAAACCACATATGTTGATATTTTGGTGAATTTTTCTAGTGAAAGACAAATTCTTTATCTTTTTACGTAAAATAAAGTCTTCGGAGGTTGCTCTGGGAGTTGAAATGAGTTTTTTGTATGATGTTTTCGGAAAAATGCGAGCAGTTACCGCGATTTTTCATGAGGTTTTTCAAAGAAAAGTGAAATTTGTGTGTGGCAAATTGATGCCGGGCCAGAGGATGGGCTTGAATTGGGCTTAGGCCAGGTGGTTTAGGGCGTCATCTTTGAAACCAGGCTCAGTTTTGGGCTGGGCGGACTCCTGGACTATATTTGAATTAAAATTTAGTCCAACTGTCTTATAGTCTTCAAATGAAATTTGAGACACTGTATTTTTATGAACCAAACCGTTCAATTTTTAATTCACAATCTTTACATTATTCGTATGGAAAATATATTTTTCTGATTAATTGAATTACACAGGTATAAAAATAAAAACCGTTTGAAACTCTTTGTGGCGCCGCCACTAGTTTATTTTATATGGGCTTAGAACTTGTTCTGCATCACCACAAGGCCTCTCGCTTGGGCCAGCTCGTTACTAGGTATGGGCTAAGAATCCATATCTACAACCCAGATGTGGAAACTCTGCAATAAAAAGGGAAAATGCATTCTGCTGCCTAGTTACGTGAATTAATAAGTGAAGCTTCAGTTCATGTTTAGCGGGTGAAAAAAGCTTAGTTATGTTTAACGCGACTAGTTATTAAGGCCCCGTTCCACTAGGTGAATTCTTGGGTTTTTTTTATTTTATTTTTCACATTTTACGAGATAGGTTATTTTCTTCACACACGTCAATTTAAAAATTCTGGAAAACCAAGTTTAATTAGGGGAACCGGGCCTAATTACTTCAAAATTACCATTGGTACTTCGACTTCCAACAACCTACGAATTTGAGTATTGATATTTCTATCGCAAAAGTTTTCATCACATAATTGGTCGAAGTTTCATTAAAATATGTCGAGAATTACTCTGGAAGCATTGAATAGTTGCTTTCCTATCACAGCCTTGCAAGATAGTATTATTACTGCTCTTGGACTGCTAGGCTCAAAAAAATTGGGTGCACGATATAAGAGGTACTACATATTCAACATTTTTTTTTTTTATACCAAATCAAGCATTACAACCTACAACTAAGTAAAAGAAGGAAAAACAAAAAAGAAAAATACAGAAAATACAGGAAAAAATAGATCGCCGGAGCCATCGGGAAGTTGTCACGCCATCACCGCCACTTGCTGTTGATGCCAGAAGTTCGGATCTGGAATCCCCAGATCCGGCTCCCCCCTTGTCCAAAAATTGGGTTTTAGCCGCCCAATGGAGGAGGAGAGAAGGATTGCTGCCATGGGGTGGGGTGCAATAGTGGGGTGCAATAGAGGAGAGGAGGAGGAGGAAGAAGATGGAAGAGGGCAGCGGGGGAGGCTTCTCCCTCACATCTCTCAACATTTAACATTTGTAGCAACTACCTACGCTAGCTAGTAGAATCATCTCTATTTTTTTGGTTTGGCGGGTCAGTGTGGGCTAGTTATTATTATTATTATTATTATTATTATTATTATTATTATTATTATTATTGTTTTAACCATAAATATCTCAGATATTTCATTGATATAAAAGTCAAATACAACACACGTTCAAAGAGCACTAGTGTCCGAGGATATAACAAACAATAACAAAAACCAAAAAAAAAAAAAGCAAAAAAGAAAGAAAAAACCAGCAACAATAGTGAACTTGTTTGTTTTTCACTAGCTACCAAAAAATCGCTCAGATCCATCACAGATTGGTGGTGGGCTACCAAAAAATAAGTGGAATGGGGAGATCGGTACGATCTCAATCCAAAACCACGAAGAAAGAGAAAGGAGGGGAGAATAGAGAGGAGATCGGGTAGTAGGGGGACTGAGACTCTGAGAGTGGGGGAGGAGGAGAAAGGAAGAGAGTTAAAAAGAGAGGGAATAAAGGAGGGGGAAGAAGGAATGGGGGTGGCGCCAGAGGTGAGGGGGAGGAACCCCACACCCAGATCTCTCTCTCTCTCTCTCGAACCTACCTCTCTCCTTGTCTGGACTAGTTTGAGCGTACTTCAACTAAATTCCGCCCCTGGCCTGGTCATAGACAGTTCTAACTCATGATATCTAGATTTACAGCTCATCTCTATTACCACGTGAGCTACCCTTGCAATTTGTATCCTCCGTAAACGACCCATTTGTTAGATGTGAAATTTCAGGACCCCACCATTCACTAAATTCCATTGAGCGATCATTTTCTGTTATCCCCAACCACCAGTCTTAAGTGAAAATTTCTGTAGCCACAATGATTCTGGTGCAGAATCTCATACACCAAGATACATTTTGCCAGGCAATCCAAATTCAAACTATAGGCACACATATATTTCACCTCCAAATGGTGGACATTTTTAAGTGGTAGGGTCCGTTTATGACACAGGACAAAGTCTCCAACTTCTTTGTTGCTTACCACAAACATAGAACAAAGTACAAGAAATCATATTGGGTATGAATAGTGTGGTCATCGATCACTAGATCTTATTGGAAGTAGTGGATAGTATAAGCTTTATTTCTTATTTGTGGTGGCTGGTAAGTTTGGATCACTGATGTTTGGGTACACCATAAAACATAAGATATAGATAACATTATTCTATGTTATTTTATTGAATTGTTAACCTTTTTTTAACCAGAAACATGTATATTACAATAAAATTGATTGCAATTAAAATAAACAAAAATACAACAAAAAGTACAAAGGAAGAAAAAAAAAAAAAAACAATGATGGTGTCGGACACATTGATCGGTCTGCTCATGGAGATGGGTGGATAGTCCATGGATATCTGTAGTGGTAAGTTTGTTCTCGCTGTTGGAGCGTTAGATTTGCTGCAAACACCCTCACCGCGGTGAAAGCTGAAAAACCCGTCACCAAATAGATTGGGTTCAAGTGCCATACCCATATTAGTTCCCCATATTTGGACCTCCATAGTCCAAAAATGGAGTGGGAGATTTTCTCACCAGATGGAGAGAATCTCAACCAGCTCACAACCATGGATGCAAGAAGGGAGGGGTGGAGAGAAAATAGGGAGGAAAAGGAGTGGAAGGCTGCCATGGGGGGAGGGGTAAAACGGAGAAAATATAGTATTGCTATCCAATTTTTAAGAAAATGTAGTATTGCTATTGTCTAAGGTCATTCTAAATAAGTTAATTCATATGACAGTATTATATCCATCTTCACTGCATTTCAAATGATACTAGTTAGAGCGCTCTACATTGGTAATTTTTATTATAGTATTATGTGCGATCATGCTATGACAAAAATCACACATATCAAATTGTGGCTAAAGTAAAGGAAAGACACTTGAAAAGAGGAAAAAGAGCAATATAATTAGAAGGCACACGTGATTGAAACTTCCAACTTTTAAGGTTCTATTGCACCCAATGTCGTATAAGACTTGAAACATCGTATTTTAGTTTCGCTAACAACTTCGGTCATGCAAGATCTTAGGAGATCGAAAAAATGGTAATGCGAGGTATATACGTAGCCTACTATATATGTAATGTTGCTGAGAAAATATGAACTTATTGATCACTCTGTAGCACTACTAATTTAGCACTTGAGAAAAAGGGTTCGTAAAGAACTTGTTTAAAAACAGAGGAATTCAATGGCCTTTTGCACCGTAGCTAGAAAATGCCAACAGGACTTGCCTTGCTTGCAATTTTTTACGTAAGGACCTCTTTTTGTAAGCATTTTTGCTTTGCTTTTTCGTTCTTTTGGAATGGTAGATGTAATTTTGAAAGTCAAAGCTTGTAAAAGTTGTAAATCAAAGTCCCTTTGAATGAGGTTGGTCCTGTAAAGACAACATGCGTAGCAAACCACATGGACCGATGCTCATGCCCATTCAGTAAAGGAGGAGAGAACCAGCCTTAAAAAGGTTAATCCCATTGGTCGGTGCGTTTGCTCTCCACGATTCATCGGATTCGATTCTAGGAGTTAGGTTACGAGAAAATAGTAATTTTTTGTGAATTCCTTAATCCAAACGTGGATAGTCTGCTTTGACCAGACCTGAGAAGGAATTAGCCGATGTGCGTCTAAGCTGCCCGGACATTACTGACTGTGGAATAATGAAGAGAACCCAATGTCTTTGGTGTTTCAGATTTTTGAAAAAGACTGGGCAAAGGTGAAGCTCAACCCTACACAAAGGCCCTTATGCATTGTCTCATTTTAAAGTCTTTTCTTTTTGGCCCTTTTGCCTTTTCTTTTCTCCTCTTTTTGGAAGTTTCTTGGTAATAACCCCCTGGCCATTTTCTATTCAAGATATGAGATTTTCCCATTTTTGTCCCATTTAGTAGTTAATAATTTGGATATTTGTCTCATTTAGTAGGGAAGATTTGCAAGGGAACAATTTATCCAGTTGAGATATGTCACTTTTTGACTTTTTTCATTTACTTTAATTGCTATTTAAGTAAATAAAAGTTGTATTCGTCTGCGTACACGTACAATTTTTTTTATTTATTTAACCTGTCCATAGATTTTTTTCCTAAAAGGGAGTTCGTGAATTTTTTCCACACTTTCCTCAAAGAACTACTATATTCGCATAATTTTTTTACCCTTTCTGAATATTCGCTAAGTGGAATTGTCAAATTCCTTTACCGATCACAAATATAATACGACTTTTGCAGTTGAAGATTATAGTAGTGTTTTTTTTTTTATCAATTCTCGTTCGTTTGAATATCAAGGCTAATTAACCTTTCGTAGCTTTTTATGGAACCAGATCCCCTGTTCCAAATTTCCCATATTCCTCTGTTATAGGGGAGTTTCGGCCGTTGGATCACGCATAGATTTTTAAAATACAAAAATAAAATTCATTATTCAATGGCTCAACCCCCGTGCAACAGAGGAATAGGGGGTTTTGGAACAGGGAATCTGAAACGGCTTTGTATTTGTATTTTCCCCTTCTTGAGTTTTGCATTTGGGTTTGACGAGTAGCTAAAGAGGTTGGACAAAATTTCTTTTTCCTGAAAAAGAAAAGTTAAAGTTTGTATCTTTGATGAATATATTTATTTCCACTTGTAACTTTTTACTGTAAAAAAGGAAACAATTACCAGAAAAAACAGAAAATTAAAAATAATAAAGCTTCTTTAAGCACATAAAAAGCTGGATCAAATCCACAGGCCTTGGAGCGGGCCAATGCTCCAACGGTTCAGATTTATCAGTCTGTAAATCTGTACACCTTATTATTGTCTGAAGAAATTACAGAATATTTGGTTGGTCTATATGGTCGTACCCTGCCTACACTCCCTTCTCTCTCCATCTTAACAGTGACGTGTGAAACACCAGTCTCCCACATGGTATGACCAACGAAGCAAACTCTCTCTCTCTCTCTCTCTCTCTCCCCCCCCCCCCCCAACCACCAACAGTAGTAAAAAAAGATAAAGATATGGGTACCGAACAAAAGGTACCGAAAATGAACCGATCGCAAACGGGGACACACTTTTGGATCCCACACGAGTGATCCGAACCGTTCATTGTTCTTAGAACATTTTTCCGATTTTTGGTTTGAACGGTGGGATTTTGGTTGGAGCACTTCCAACCGTCCGATTGAGCTGAATTTGGTGGGGTCCCTCGAAAAAATGATCTAAGAACAATGAACGGTTCGGATCACTCGTGTGGGACCCAAAAGTGGGTCCCCGAACGCGATCGGTACATTTTCTGTCCCTCTCCTTCTGTACTCGTATCACTGTCCGTAAAAAAATCTGCAAGGATATCTGAAAGAATCTTGAAGGAAATTTCGTTTAATTTTTTCAATTCATACCCTAAAATTTAAAAGGATCTTGAAGGAAAATTAGAGAATTGCATACTTATTAAGTATCCCTTGATATAAACCACATTTATTGTAAGGCTTATTATTGAGAAGAGTTTTGTAAAAAAAAATCTTGATTAGACATTGATAGCTGTAAAAATTGTTCATAGTTCTAGAATAATCTTTGCGTTTTGACATCGATGTCCGATGAAGATAATTTTTTTTTAAATAAAATTTCTTCTCAACAGACTCTACGATATCTACGATTTAGAATAAGAGGATGGCGGCCACATAATTCCCTAACCTTTCTTCATGTTTCTTTTAGAGTTTAGGGCCCAAGTTCTGAATGGGAAATTGAACGAATTGGGTTGCTGAGTTTCACTAATAAAAAACTGTTTTTTTTTTCTTCCAAAAACTAAGACAAGTCATTATCTCACGATACATCACATAAAAACCGTAAAAAACCAGTTTATTTTAAAAACTGTCTTAGTGGAACACTAAATATTTGATATAGCTAATTTTTTTTCCTAACATCACTCAAATAATTATTTTAAAATTATTGAATGGTTTGGCTTGTTTGTGTGAGACCTTGAAGTGGGCCCCACACAATGATATAAAGCCTAACCTTTGACCTGCCCCCAAAACGACCAGCACATCGTTTCTTTGTCAATGCAAATTTGGGGTGCCCGTAGCGATCTCAATTATGAGCCCTCTTAAATTTTCATTTGGGATAAAAAGCCATTCGATTTGTCGAGAATGTTGAGTAGATCGTTCATGTAAAAAAACAAATTAATTGGATATTGGTAGCCTTATGGTCGGAAATATTTTACGAAAATGGATGGCCAATAGCATTTAGAGAATGCAATGTAAGGAAAATTTGTCTCAATTGTATGTCTACCAATCTCTGATTATTATAATTTTTTGTATCCATATTGTGCTCAACATTCCTTAAAAAAATGAACATTTCCAATTCCAAATGAAGATTCCGAAGGACCTACAATTGAGATCACTATGGAAGTGTAGTGACTTGAGTCACTACGGGGACCCCAAGTTTGTTGTCCGGTCCCACATGTATATTCTACATTTTAGTGTGTAACATTCAAGTGCATTATCATTATTATTTTTTAATGAACTGCATCTAATTTTTAGGAACGAGCACCTCCCCTATGTTACTCTCTCCATTTTGCATTTTTTTGGACTCACTCCGAGACTACAACAATAACATGAATCGTTCATATGTAGATCTTGTCAAGACCTTTGTCCAAGTTTTAATTATCATGTCGATTGGATAGCATTCGGTACTTAAAAGGCAAATAGTATTTTTTAAACACACAAATGAGTTCGAATTCAGTGTATGTATATATATTTATTTTCAAAAACCAAAAGCTTAAGCCCACCACCATCACCCACCATATCGAGTGAAGTCGGACACTAAGATCTTGTAGTGTGCAGTGTGAGTTGTTTATCATACAATTAACAGTCCAGATTAATTTACATATATAATAAGTACCTTACATGTAAAATAATATTTAAAATAGGGACAATTAATAACACTTTGGAGGGCTCATATTGCACAATACAACCCTGGTGCACTACAAGGTTTCTGATCCATTGCCTAAATGGGCAACAATTAATGAACTTATGTTACATGGATATCATTCTCTTTACATACATCAACTAATTTAATATTTACGGGAGACATTTTTAGTTGAAACTCAATGTAAATTTTCACTACAGTATTTTTGACATTCTTTTACTATAAATTGTCAAATCAATTGGTATATTTGAGAAGAATGCTTTGTGAGAAAATATCGAAATTACCTTACTAGAAACAAAGCCTCAGTTGCCAACAGACTTCTAACCTAACGACATTTCCTGGTCCTTCCCTTACAGAACGCTAAGGTTTGAGCCTCATCGTAGGCGTTTGTACTTTGTAGTTCAGGGCTATGGATAACTGTGTTTCACTAAAAAAAAAATATTTCTTTACAAAAGTAAAGATAGTAGTATCAATCTTTCAAATTATATCGCATAAAAAATTATAAAAAACCAACTTATGCTAAAAATTGCTGGAACACCTGACACTATCCCTCAGTCACAACTCCCTCTCTCTCACCCGCAACCACCATGAGTAAAAATAAAAAAGCTGCACTTGACTAGTATCTGCTTCCCAGAAGAAACCCCACATTAAACAAAGGGTAAAAAAAACATTTCCCTTTGGGGACCCTTTATTAATACCCCTCACGTTTCACCATTTCCTTTTCACACTTGTTCCCCCATCTCTCTCTCTCTCTCTTCCAAGTTTTAAATCCACCATCCAAATCCCAACCCCACACCCATTCCTCAATTTCCATCTCCTCCCACACTGGCTCTCCCAACCATGGAAGCTTTCAGCTTACTCAAGTTCTGGCGCCTCAACCCCACCGACGACGATGCCGTTGTCGTCGCTCCCACTCACCTTCCCGACGAATCAGACGACGACGATACCTCCTCCGAGGATTCCTTCTTCGATCTCGAGTTCACTCTCCCTGGCCAACAAGACTCGCCCAAAAAGGACACCGATTCAGCTTCCGGTTTCCCCGAATCTCCCAACAACGTCTTCTGCAAATCCGAACCCAACGCCAAGCCTCAGTCCCCCATCTCCTTCCTCCGATCCCCTCCCAAATTCAAAGTCCTCATGTTCCTCAAAAAACCCAAGCTAGAAAAAGCTACAGAGACCACCGCCACCCCTAACGCCGCCGCCTCTCCGTCGACCCCTAGCCGTTTCGCCGTTAAATGCGACGTTGACGAGTTCCCAATCTGGTCGTTGCTCAACAGAGTCAGCAGTACTTCCAGGACTAAACTTTACAATAAAAGCTCAGACGAGGAATTGTCGAAAGGATTGGGAAAGGGTGGGGTCCAGAAGTATTTAAAGCTGATTAAATTACCTTACAACGTTGGGGTTCCGAAGAGGCACGGCGGCGACGATGTTAAGGTTTCGGATCCGACGTCGTCTCCGGCTGCCGGGCAGAAGAAGGAAGCAGAGAGGAAACAGGGGAGTACTCGAACGGCGTCGCTCAGAGTGGTGGGTAAATTGGTGAAAAGCAGATCGGCCTCGTCAGCCGTGGGAGTCTTGCCGCCGGCCACAACTGCGAGTAAGAGAGATGATTCGCTGGTTCTGCAGCAGGATGGGATCCAGGGCGCCATTCTTCACTGCAAGAAATCATACAATAACTCCTCCTCGAGAGGTATTTAAAAACTAATATTCAGTAATTAATTTAAGGAGAAGATTTGCCAGCAAATCAACACTTAATTTTAGCAAATGCAAAACTAAAGCCTATTTTAACGTTTTTGGATTCTAATTTGTTTTCTTTTTAATTTTGTTAATTCAGATTGTTCGTTGTTGTCACGATTCGCGGGTGAGACATCCAGCGAGACCTCAGGCAGTGCAAGAAATTCCAGCGAAGAAGATGATGAAAAGAAACGAAGCAGCATTTGAATGAACTCTGTTTTCTTCAGATTTATGCACTAATTAGAAGGAAAGGAAGCGGGAAAAATGCTTTGTTGAGGATAAAAAAATGACGGGGGGTGTGTGTTTTTAATTACTGGTGAAGATGAGAGATGAATCTCTGTTTAATGTGGGAGGTTAGTATGTATGTAAGTGACTTTTTTAGGGTATAGTGGTGTCATTTTGTAAAGAAATAGAGGTTAGTAAGGATTTGTTGAGTCGATTTACAAGACTGAACAAATCCTGTCCTATGGAAATGGGAATCTGAAGAAAATGATTACTTTAAGATTTATGGTAATTATGCCTCTGAAATATGCCTTGTGTGTTTTTGGCATCCTCCTGTGTTTTGCTTTAAGCTGTGTTTGGATGACCAAAATCTTGAGTGAGAATAAGATTGTGATTACCGGGAATAAATTTCCTTGGGTAGGAATAGGAATGTAATTACTGGGAATCTAGTTCCTAGGAATTTGATACCTGGAGTAATTTTATTATGGTGTTTGGATTAATTGAGTAATCTTACGTATAGAAATTAACATTTCTTTTTCTTATTGAATGACCCAGGAATCTAAGATTCTCATGGGTAAGGGAGGAATCAAATTCCCACTTAGTTTGGGAATGTGAATCCTGATTGAATGTGTCATCAGGAATTACATTTCTGGTCCTGACTATTCCAAATGCCGAAATTAGACAAACATGGAATCACATTCTTATTCATGTTTGTTCTAAACATTGGAATCGTGAAAAAAATGTATCGCATTCCCATTCTCCCTCAAGATTGTTGTCATCCAAATTGAGCAGCCTTAAAGTTTGAACAATGAGGCATGATACACAACGGGGAAAAAAAGAAAAAAAGGAAGTGGACGGCTACTCAGGGGGTGTTCCACTAAAAATAATAGTTTTTTCCAAACACTGAGACATGTTATTCTCTCACAACACATCATCTAAAAAATCGGGAAAAACCAATTTTTTCAAAAAACTGAGTTAGTGGAACACCCCTCAGTCCGGTGTCACGAATATCAACCGTTTGCTTCCTTTTCCTATTAGGAGTACTATTTTCTCTTGTTGTCAAACACTTGTTCTGTTTATGTTTTTATTAAAGTTGGGACGACTGTGGCAGGTTAAAGTTGCATTGGAGCAGTATGTATTTCCATCCTATCCCTCGCTGGGGACACATTTTGGCCGTCCAAAACATTTTTAGACGATCTCAGATTTAGAGAGAGAAAAAAGAGAGAGAAAGAGGAGAGAAAGTGGGATAATTCTGGGTCATCTAAAATACTTTTGGACAGCAGTATGTATTTCCCAGTTGAGATGCCATAAAGGCTAAAGGCTTGGGATCAACCACACTACGGGATCATATACAATCCGGTCCAATTTGGATGTTGGTAGGTCGATCTCAAGCTTACAACAATGATTTAGTACCGTTAATTTTGTAGATCTTGTAAAGATATTCAGGGATCCTTTGGCAACCAAACTTAATCCAGTTTTTGGTTTTTTCGCTTTGTATTTATTCATTTTTTTTTTCCATTTGTTAGTTTTGCGTCAAGATTTGTGGTTTTGGATTACTCTCGACGAGACGAATCTAACAAGTATAAAATTATGGTCAAAACTCAATTTTTTTTTAATAAAGCCGAAAATACTTGGATTATTGGATTAATTTTGGCTTTATTAAAAAAAATTGAGTTTTGACCATAATTCTATACTCCCTCCGTCCCAATTTAAATGTTCCCTACGGGAGACCGGGCTACTTTGACTTAAAAAAATAAAATACTTTCGAAATTACTTTTTAATTTTTTTTTTTGGCACCGTTAGAAAGATATCAACAAGTACTTTTGATGGTGTAAAAATTTTTGGAAAAAAATATTTAGAAATACATTTTTTTTAAAGTCAAAATGACACGACTTTACGTGGGGGACATTTAAAATAGGACGGAGGGAGTACTTGTTAGATTCGTCTCGTTGAGAGGAATCCAGAAACCATAAAATCTTGACACAAAACTAACAAATACAAAAAAAAAAATTGAATAAAGACAAAATGAATAATCCAATAATCTGGATTATAGATTATTTGCCAAAGGGAGAATAAGAGAATTCAAATGTTTAGAGGATACCATTCAATGATTTATTGAAATACATTTACCTTGAAACAAATGCACTATGCGCACTCAGACCCAATTGTTTCAAGATAAATGTGTTCAGATATATCATTGATCGGTATCCATCGAACATAAATTTTCTCATACTAAACTAACTTGACCAGCTCTATTAATGAATGATTCCGAGCATTATTATAAGTCCGGGCGCCCACAAAAAATTCAAACCGGACCGTGCCGGACAGGAGAGAACTAGACTAGACTTGAGTCGAAGTCATAATTTGAAACATCAGAGATCAGACATAATACCAGTAACACATACGGTTGAATTTCAAAGTTTTGAAATTAAGGTTCTGGTCCAAAGTCAAGCGTGGAAGAAAAAAATGTGAGGTTCATAATGACGGTAAATGCCAAACGACGATTTATAGTGCACGGTCCCGCATTTGATTCCCATTTTTGGACCATGCAGTTTAATGGGAGCGGAGTTTTTCTTCGCATGGTAAGGATTTTCTATATTTTTTTATAATATGTTTCCTTCCGTTGAACAATGAAAATGATTTCGTTGACAAATTTCTTATTTTCAATAGTTTCTTCCATCTTATTTTCTTTTCCCATCATTCTCCTCAGCAATTCAAGATTCCAAATATTGAAGTGCAGCATCAACGACCACTAGACAAGCCACTCGGGAGTAGCTTGATTCGTTTGCAGCCTAATGACCAACTATGAATTTTTTTGGCACAAGAAGTGACGCAGCGGAATTCACGATAAAATAGTTGCGTACTAGTTCAAACGATAATAGGTCTCGAATCCACAAGAAAAAAGAGAAATAATTCTGAATTATATTTGATTAAAAGCTAAATATGCCCATAGGATACATCCTTATTTAGAAGTCCTAATTAAAAGGAAATTACTTAGAGTGGTGACCAAGCAAAACATTACTTGGAAACCTAGACTATTTGCTAAAAGGAAATAAAATAAAATCTAACCAAAATTAAACTAGGAATGTGCAAAACAGGTAGCACAAATAAAATCTTCTAAGAATACTCGTAAATAAAATTGTTACAAAAATAATGTTTCCATAAGTGATAAGGGTGTATATCTTGTCCTGCATCATTCTCCTTTTCTTCAAAAGAATTCGTCATCGAGTTCTCGTTGAAAAACTGCCATCTTCCATGCCAAATAAATAAATATTTTGAATACTTCATCCCGTTGATTTCCTTACAAAAAAAACACCATATTAAACAATACTTGCAATGTTATCTTTTCGGCATGCTTCAATTGGTTGATAAGATCCACTATATGATTATTGAGAATCCAATCATACTGTTGCACTCCAAGAAAATCAACAACGCTAACTTGACATTGTGGGTACTCTTGATCTTGTTTCATCTTGGTATTGGTTGATACATCAACAATTGGCTCATTGAGACGGACTGTCTTGACCATAGAGTCATCAGATAAGGTAGCTGTAACGACCCGGATTTTAGCCCTATTTTTTTATTATGAAATAGTTTTGTTAATAAAACCTAGAAATGATTAAATTCATTTTTGTGATTTAGTGGTCCTAATCCCATTACACTATCCGGTTACCCTAACCAAATGTTCCTAATTAGAATTCTAAGCCAACCAAGTTGTCACCTCCAACTATCTAATACATCATCTCCTCCCATGTCATTCCATGCATGGCTATTTTTGATACACATTCAAAACCATCCAATGAGGTTTAGACAACCACCATGGTCACTTGCCATTAACCATTAGACCCTTAAACACCCCCTAATCCATTGGTTTATACCAAGAATCAAGCCTATATTTCTACCCCATTTCTCATCCGAATTTTGCATCAAAAACTCACCCTCACCTCTGCCTTTTAAACCCACTCACAGTAAACACAAAAGAGAAGAAGAAAACCAAGGAAGGAAGGAAGGAAGAAGAAGTGCAGTCCGTTCGGAACAACCGAGACCCATCCAAATCACTCCGGTTTAGCTTAATCTTCGGAAGAGAGGTAGGTTACATCCTACTGAACCCATCGGTATATTATAAGTCGATTTTTGTTACGTAGAAACAAAACCCGAGCATTTCGTTAGTTGCAAGGTAGTGTAAATTCGTTTTTGATATTCTAAGCTACTGGGTCCCATCCAAAACAATCTGAACCCAACTTTTTCTATGATAGAAATGTAGTTCATTTCATAACGAACGTTTTGATATATAATACGTTGATTTTCGTTGAGTAGAAACAAAACCCGAGCGTTTCGATCGTTGAGGAGCAGTGTATATGCGTTTTTGACTTTCCGAGCTACTGGGTCACGTCCAAACCACTTCAAATCCAACTTTTTCTGTGATAGAAGTGTAGTTCATATCCTAACGAACATTTTGATATATTATACGTTAATTTTCATTGTGTATAGACAAAACCCGGACGTTTCGATCGGGAGTGTACATGACTACCAACCCATTCGGTTGAGCGCACTGACTTGTAATCAAGTTAATAAATAGTACTTAGGACAACTTTCATAAATCTTAACCATACAGATAGTGTCGAACTCTGACCCCACCTTATTCTTATAAATTGATTATTGTGTTCAAGGAAATAGACGTGCATTTGATAAGCTTTTGGACCTTCAACCAATATTGAGCATAGTAGAATAGCCGTATATTAAAAGTGTTAATTTTCATTTGGATATGATACTGTGGAGTAATTTATGAAATTTTAGCTTATGCCGTTACTCTGTTATTTCTGATCATGTTGTATTATTATTTTGCACTCAAGTTCTTGATGCATGTTTTAGATTATTTTTTTTACAATAATGTTGTTATGCTAATTTGTCATATCCCAGTAACTTAGACGGACATTTGCTTCATGGGTGGGTTTACGGTTTGGAGATTTACATGTAGATGTAAATTGAAAAGTAATGAAAAATGAAAATGTGTGAAAATATTGTTGAGCTGACGAGCTATGGTTCCGGGGGTGACCGGAGTGGGCCCCGGACGGATGAACATTTTGAATACGAAACCCTAGATAGGACATGGTGGTGATTGACTCTCAAGAATGGTCGGGCTATAAGGGTGGCACTGTGCTTGCGTCGCAGCCCGGGGATAAGTTGTGGGGCCGCACTCCCGGTGAATCTTGTTTATCGTGCCTTGGGGTCATGGAAGTGGTACTCGGGTATATAACCCAGGTTCTCTGTCCGGATCTTCGCAAGGGGGAGTCGAATCACACCAGTTGCCCCATGCTAGAGGTTGGAGGGTAGGATGGATCTCGTGGTTGAGAATCCTAGATGACACGTAGGTAAATGACTAGTAATTAATCAGTAATGTTATTTTTGCTATCTCATGTTATTCGTTTATTATGCATGTTTATCTGTTAGATACATGGGGTTAAGTAGTGTAGGATATTCTTATTGGGCTTTTTAAGCTCACGGGTACTTGTACCGCGGTGATTTATCACCAGGTAATGAAGACGGAGCTGAAGGACCGTGCAAACAGACAAATTTCAACACTGCTGAAGAGAAAGCCAACGGGCCTTGGTTTCCGTATGCGTAGTCGCTCTGAACAAAATTAGTCGACTATTTTGAAAGCTTCAAGTCTTATTGAAAATTGTAATATTTTGACAGTTTAACTCTAATTCGATATGGTTGTAAAACTATAACAATTGCTTTCGGTACGGTTTTATGATGAATTATGGAATATTTTGTGAAATTGCCTTTTAAATTTATTTTTAACGTTTCCGAAAAATCGGGGCGTTACAGTAGCAACATCAATTTCTTCCACTGAAAAATCAATTGGGTCCTCAACAACTTGATCACCAATAACCATATCAATTTTCCGCTTATCACCCAAATCCATATTATTTTTCTTCTCATCAACTTGAATTACCTCCTCTTTTAAAGCTTTTTCAACAACATTATTGGCAATGTTGCTGATTGGCTTTTTTTCTTTGGCCTATATTTTTCTTCCAAAAGTTTCTCATAATTCCTTGGCAAAAATCTCTCTATCATACGTCTTTTAATTCTTGGTCATGCACGGATACGACACTTACCCAATTTATCTCTTGAAGATTGCAAATCTAACCATCAACTAAGTGCGAAAATCTGTAAATTTTAACCACAAATATATCCACTTTTCTTCGGACGGAATTTTTGCATTCTCAAAGAAATCTTCAATATCTAGAATCCAATCTAAAATATCTTTAAAATGCTCATTACCACTGAGTTTAGGTAAGTTGTCATAATACCTGAAACGATGAGTATATTTCATGCACATGTTCTCATCATACTTGAAATCAGCACGATTAGCTGGGTGTCTCCCAACTACAATTTGATTACCGGGTTGGCGATGGGCAAATCCCACTGCGCTTTCCCGATTTTGGTTAAGAGGACGGCGTTGGGCAAATCCCCCCGTGCAATTCTCTTCAACCCTTTCTGGTCCTTGGTTTAGGCGAAGAGTGAGCAACCGTAACGCTTGTTGTTCTTCCACCATCTTCTTCGGATCAGAAAACCTTTGAGCAATGTCAAATGGTGTGTCATCTACTTTGTTTGATGACATCGAACCAGGAAAAACCCACTCTGATACCACTTGACGCAGCGGAATTCACGATAAACTAGTTGCGTATTAGTTCAAACGAAAATAGGTCTCGAATCCACGAGGTTCTTGAATCAACAAGAAGAAAGAGAAATAACTCTGAATTATAATTGATTAAAAGCTAAATATGCCCATAGGCTACATCCTTATTTAAACTAGTAGAAGTCCTAATTAAAAGGAAATTACTTAGAGTGGCGACCAAGCAAAATATTACTTGGAAACCTAGACTATAAGAAAAGGGAAATAAAATAAAATCTTACCAAAACTAAATTAAAAACGTGCAAAACAGGCAGCACAAATAAAATCTCCTAATACTAATCGTAAATAAAAATTATTACCCAAATAATGATTCCATAAATAACAGGGGTGTATATCTTGTCCTACATCGAGAAGAGGATACCATGTTTAATCGAGAATTAAAATATGTAAATATCACAAATACTTGCACATATCATTTCACACAGTGTAATTTACGTTACTCATATACTTGATTCATACATCTCTCATTTGAGAAAGTTTGTGTAAGTGAGGTTGTAGGTAACAATTTTGTCGTGTGATATCTTTCTTGGAATTTATTTCAAAAAGTCTTTCCTTCCGTGCAACCCTGTGTTAAATTGAAAGAAACTCATCTGCTAGATATTCTCTTAGGCCCCATTTGATACGAGGTTTCGTTTTGGGGGGATTGGTAATGAGATGGGATTAGGATTGTGATTGGTTATAAGGTGGGATTATTAATGAGGAGACAAATCCTTTCTCATGTTTGTTTTTACACAGGATTAGATCTTGGGATTGTTAATAACATGTTTGTTTGGTCTAGGATAGGATTAGATCATGGGGTTTGGTGCTTTGCACAACTGGGAAGGGTTTGCACAAGAGAGGAATCCTTCCAATCCATGGGAAAGGATTGTCAATACCCAACCCTCCTTAGGATGTGTAATCCCATGCTTTTGTGGGATTCACAATCCCATGGTATTAGCAATCCTCCCATTTTTTGCAACACCAAACAAAGTATTAGAGGTCCCACATGATTCCCAATCCAATCTCATCCTCCAACCCTAGTATCAAACAGGGCCTTAGGTCTCGCTTGCAAGTTGAGGGATTGTATATCAAATTAAATCCTAACAATGCAATTTAGATAACAACTACTCCCTCCGTCCCAATTTTATAGTTCCTTTTGGGGATTCCAACTTAATAAGGGGACATAATTATTGTACTTTTGACAACATATTTTTCTTATTTTACCCTTCAATCATTACACTTTCTTACTTTTTTATTATTTTTAATTTCAAAATATGAGGGTATAGGAGGAAATTCCTTAACAATTACCCATTTAGTTTTGAAGTGGGACAATTTTTTGGGGACAACAAAAAATATCAACTGGGACTATAAAATTGGGACGGTGGGAATATTTTACCATGACAAATACTTAAGCAAACACTTGTACAAATTACAATACACAAGGGGAACACACACTGCACTAGTAGTGCGTGACTAGACATAAGGTGTAACTCTACTGGTACAGATGAAAAATGGTAAACAGATTGGCCCGTGGGGCTCACATACGAGTTATACATAGAAAATCTGAATCGTTTGTTAATTTTAAAATAATTTTTTGAGATTCTAAGTTCTGAATAAAAAATTGATAGTATACATTGGAGGGGATTGATCTAGAATACTAGAGTAACTTATTCCCAGATAAACTTAGAAACTGACTAATTATATTTTACGAGACAGATCATTTTTTCACAAATATATCAATTAAAAAATCCAACTTAAGCCAGTTTTGACGTTTGTTTTTGAAACAAGAACCAAGCACGTACGGTTATCTGATTGAGCTGATTTTTCACGAGATTACTTGAAAATTTATTTAAAAATTAATGAATAGTTCAAATTTTTTGCGTGGGATCTGTAGGTGGGCCCCACAGGCTGATCAGTGCACAATGCGTGTGAAGTATCAATGAATAGGATCTTTCTATTGTCAATCCTGTAAGCCGACAATAAACACGTTTCGGTGTACTTTTTACATATTATAAAACATGTTCACAAAATTTTATACAATTTTCACCAATTTCAATATGCTTTTTAAATCACAGTTTATTTGGCTGATTTTAAAATTTTCGTATTGAATATTTGTGGTTGTTAGATTTTCTCTAAATATAAATTTGAATTTCGAGAATTTGTTTAACAATAATCCCATGCGTATAGAGAATCCCAATGCTGGACCCTCATAGGTGGGTACAATGATGAGGACCTGCAAAACGATTATTCATACTGGAGAATGCTTACGTCCCAACGGCAGACATCGAGCGGTGCACCAGCCGGAAAAATGACATAAGCTCCACCGAATCATTCCGTCGCAGACTTCACAGGATTCGATAGGATCGCTGAATCAGTTCCAAGCAGATTCACCTCATTTTTTATTCGGTAAAACAAAATCGATTACTTGTTCCTGTGTTCCAAATTGTTAGCCATTACTCCGTCCGTCCCAATTTTATAGTCCCTTTTGGGGATTTCAACTAAATAAGGGAACATAATCATTGTACTTTTAACATGTTTTTCTTATTTTATCCTTCAATCATTACACTTTCTTACTTTTTTATTATTTTTAATTTCAAAATATAAGGGTATAAGAGGAAATTCCTCAACAATTACCCATTTAGTTTTGAAGTGGGACAATTTTTTTGGGACAACAAAAAGTGTCAACTGGGACTATAAAATTGGGACGGAGGGAGTATTTCCTTTTTTTGAATTCCTGAAATGCAAGTTCTTTTTAAATTCAAATTAAAAAGATTTTAATTTTCCAAAATGGTCCCTAAAAAGCAATCTTCATTGTATTAAATAGATAATAAAGGAAATTTATGCCCCACAATTTGAACTAGCATGAACCCGTGCTATGCACGGAGACATGAAAGAAATGCCGTGTTTTGCCTTTTTTTTTTATTCGCTAAAAAATTGTATTTTTAATAACAAAGTGTATAGAATTACTGGATCAATTAAATTAAAGAGCATAACCATTTTATTTTATATATGCTCCTCTTGATTCTAATTTCTCATGGTGATTTAAGCGACTATAAAATCATAATCTATATATGTGACTTTTTAACAAAATAATTGAAGTCAACACCATGGAAAAAATGTGCCACAATTTGTTTTATGATCGATATAATTGAAAAAAAGGCAAAAGTATAGAAGTATAAAAGTTAACTTAGATTAATATCTTTATGCATGCAAATTATGCAGCAATTTTCATAGCATAGTTAATTCTCGGTGTTTTGATTCTTCCATATACTGAGTGAGGAAATGATAACTGATGTGTCAAATCACATTTTGATGTAAGAAAAAATTGTGAAAAAAGGTACTCCACAATTAAGCCTATGGTAGCATACTAATAAGTTGTGAGGACAATGAAAAAAAGATCCACCAAATCTCTAATTTTTGGTTACTTTTTTTACACGTTTCCTTCACACCGTAAGCACAAATCGTGCGGAGATTAACTAGTCGTTTTTTTTAAATATTAATATGTTTGATATTACTTTAAATAATGATCTAGATTCAAATATAGACCGAGGAAAATAAAAATAGGATTGGAAAGATATTTCACTCTATTATGAAACATAAGAAAAAGATTTAGCAAGATTTAGTTCTTCATAATTCGAATAAAGATCTATGGAATATGATAAGATTGTGTCACATGTCTCAATTGAAAACTTGAATCACAACCAAATGATTCTTCGCCACTTGTCGCAATCACGACTCTCCTCATGAAAAGTCATTCTGCAATAATATATAAGATTCGAGGCAGTTATTTCTTGTTCCCCTAGTATTTAGCTTTCTCAAAAGGGATAAGTAATTTGGGTGGAGAGAGTACCTTTTACCACCAATCTAGACCATTATGATATTTATTTTAAAAATAATTCTATGGGTGCCAAGATTGGCCCTCGAGGCCCACTTTTGATATCGGTACCCACTTCAGAGTCTCACATAAAGGATCCATTTCGTTTCGTAATTTTAAAATATTATTTCGAGTGCGTTTGCGAAAAAACAGCTCAATCGGATACCTGTGACATGATCCAATGTACTACGTTTTCATATTCTGAATGAAAATTGGTAATTGGATTAAGAACTTATAGTTATTCGATTAAGTTTATTTTTTCACATGGACATTTGATTTTTTTTTAATTAATTAAGGGTATGGATCTTTTTGTAGTCTAGAAAATGGATCCCACAAGTCGACGTGTGCATCATCACCTCATCGGTGCATAGATGGCCGGCAGACTCGGCATCCATTGAGGGGTTCTTATTTTTTACGCAGTACACAAAATGGCTAACGTCAAGCTTGACTATTGAAAATAATGTTTTAGCTCGAGTTGAATTTATGGATTTGGCTTTGGTGGAACCGTGGAAGAGGAAAGAAATCTATTATATTATTGCATGACGACTTTTCGTGAGGAGGAACGTGGACGCGACAAGTGGCTACAATTGAGTGGTCTTTCGTTAAAATTCTAAATAAGCACATGTGAGATACTATATTTGATACAAATCCTAAAATTCTTTTTCAAATTTCAAATTCAAATATCCTTCTTTCTCCCAATTCACCACTTGATTTATTCCCATAATGAGATGGAAATCCCTTAAAATTGGTCAATTATATTTCTACTAGAAAATTGAAAGTTCAAATTAATATGCAAATCTTTTTAATTTTCAATTAGTCGTGATTTGCGGATTCAAAAGAATTTTAAAAGGAAAGCTAACATTTTTTTCTTTGAAAACTCTCATTCCAAAAGTCATTACTATTTGTACACTATATATAAGCACTTGAATGCAATTGCAAACCATTCATGGTTTTAGCTTTTTTGCCTTTTTTTTTGTTTTGTTTTACTCGCAGGTATGTAGAACGAGCCTCGAGGACATCTTCATGATCTTCATACGCAATCCGTTTGTACTCTATTTTTTATTTGCAAGTAATTATTCTTAAATTTGAATTACGTGATTTTATGGCAATTAGCAGAAGAATAGCACAGTGTTAACAAAAGTGAATTAGACTTCTTATTTTTGTCCACAAATAAGAGGTTCAACCTTTTTTCTTTTTTAAGATTTTTGGCTATGCTTTATACTTTCACATAATTAGCTTCCTACTTTTTTACCGTCTCTAAGGTTTGTTTTTTTTTTTTTTGGGTAGTGCAGGGTGCCCTAGGCCATCTTGTGTGCTTGCTCTAACTAATCCGTACACAACGCCTCCCACAAGTATTTCAAATGCTTACGCGTGGGGTTGAGGTGATCTAAGAGTTGCTGACATGGAGAATAAACATGAAACTTTAGGTGTGAGCAAATCTCCAAGTCCCGTGCCAAGACCGTAAGGGCAACCCCTTTAAATTACCGTGTTTTTGGTATGTGATTCTCTTGATTATCATTAGTAGTGAAGAAAAAGAATAAGAATAAAATGTTTTGTAATTTAAAAGTTTTTGTGGATTTAGAAAACATAATTTAGTATTTCTGGTACAAGTATACAGTATATCCAACCCATCTAATATAACTTTAACTTATATAATTCAGTATTTGGTTAACTTTTGGAATGGCTTTTTGGAAAACAAAAATTGATTTTGAAAGTAAAATAAATGGTTAGTCAAAGATATACATTCTCAATTTGATTAAGATCGATTCTATCTATCTATATATTCTCTCAATAACCCAAATTGGCAAGTTTAAATTTTATTCACTCCGTAACAACCTCTCATTGACTTCTCAATCCTAATTACCTATTATCATAATTTGTGAAACAATTGCTATTTTCAAAAGGAAAACAAATGGAATTATTATCTCTCCTATTCTAAGTTTCTACTGATAATCCTAAAATATACCACAATAATCATACCTAGCGCATCTCTCTGATGTAGGAAGCTACGTGCGACATAACTTTTAAGAGCAAGTTCAATATCTTTTCCCTTATGATTCTTTAGGGCTCTCAATTATGAGTCGTATAAATCGCTTGATAGTAGGAAAGATTGAGGAAGGATTTGACTGCTATGTGTTCACCAAATTCGTCATTCGAAAATGAGGCAGTGCGTTATTGTCCAAAAGCTACATTATTGTGCGCGTTAATAGCATCTGGATATAGATTCCTAATCCAACAACATTTTGATCTATGGTATGTATCTTTTTCTTTTCCAAAATATATATTTTATTTTATTTATTCTGTTGTCACCTAATGGAATTTGGATGGTTTCTTTTTCATACATAAAATGTGGAATACATGAATTTGGATGCTAATTCTTATATTTACTGTAATTGTTAATGCTATTTCTTCTTCTATTATAAGAACAACTATTGTTATGTCGTCTCAAGATTGAAAGCTTGATTAGGTTAATTATTGAATACGCAAAATGTCACCCTTCTAATTTTAATTCAAGAACAACCATTTTCAAAAGATTCAGTATTTATGTGTAGAACCTTATGTTTTTATTACATTTTTTGTATATTGTCACACTTACAATTCAATTTTTTGTTTATGTCATGAATCTTATCAATTTTTTTTTTACCTAACTTATTTGCTAATTGTATGAGATTAGATGTGAGCGTATGTGTTTGAAGAACCCATACCCGAAAATGATAAATAAGTGGACTCAAACCATTGACATTCGCAGTAGGGTAAAATAAAGTTCGCGTGTGCTTTTGTGTGGAAAACATAGTCCCAAATTGATAATTATTGTTTTTTTTTATCAGCAAATTGATAATTATTGTTTAAACCCTAAAGACACCCTTATCTCTATGACTTGATCCTATTCCAAACTATTCGATAGATATTATGATGACGAATCTCTTAATTTGATTGATCCAGTAATTCTATACACTTTGTTATTGAAAACACAATTTTTTAGCTGATAAAAAAAGGAAAACACATCATTTTATTTCATGTCTCCGTGCATAGCACGGGTTCATGCTACTCTTCTTATATAGTATTGCAGGATGGGTTTTTGCGAGGAGTGCCGTGAGCGCGACAAGTGGCAATGCTTGATTGGATTGTGAGAAAAATTGTTAAGCAATCAATGTAGCATTATCAAACCAAATATAATTACATTCCATAAATCTTTTTGGGAAAAAATGTGATTCCCTCTCTCATGAATGATTCCATGATTTGCTACCATATGTTTTAGCTACCATATTTCGGAGTTTGGGTAAATTTTTCTTGGTTAGTGCTCTCTCTATTTCACTATATTCAAATAATGGGTTTTGTTTCGAAAACAATAAAAGAGATATCTTTGAACGTGCATGGGGTGTCGGTTAGGTAAGAAGTTGTCACTTTTTTGGACTCTTTGCAATAATAGAGTGCCATGTCATTATCTTATAATTAAAAAAATAAAAAAATTAGAAAATTAGGATTATGGGTTTGGACTTTGGAGGCTTTTGGGGGCTCAACTACATTGCTATAGGGTATAGATAGATATATATTTAAGCACAAAACTATCCAATAATGGACTTCAAGGTTTCAACTTCTAACTTTCATATACATACCAATGTATATGCCCAACGTTACGTTGATGGTAAGCCAAAAATTGATTCCTAAGCATATTGTTTAAATTTTTTTTTGCAGGCCTTGCCTTTGCTAATTCCATTTGTCGTATGTGACTCACTCAAAGGTAACTAACGTAAACTAGCATGAAATCTTATTGAGCATTTCCCTTGCATTTATATGCAATATGATCTTCTAGCTGCTCTCATGGTTTCAGTTTGAAGGACGTGAGATGCATGGCTTGAAGGTCTGGAGTTCCTTAATATATCTTGGTGACTTTTTTACCGCGTTCATTTTTTTTCACTGCATATCTTTTTTATGATTGTCACTCATCGTCAGGGAAAATCTTTAATTGAAATTGGATTGTTGAAATTAGTATGAAATTAACACTAGGTAATCACATTTTGCCTTTAAGTTCAGTGAATATATCTTTGGAAACATTCACTTCAAAGAACTTTGTTTTATAGGTGAAAAAAAAGAAAAGAAAAGAAAGAGGAACGCCTCCAAAAAAAAGTTATCACTTTCTTTATAACTTAAGTTTTATGTCTTTTTCGATCAGCTTCTTTTATGTTTTTCATTCCGACCACTCCATTTTGTTGGATGTTGAAGTTTTGCATGAAACCTTATGTTTTTGTTTCATTTATGTAAACTATCACACTTCCAATTCATATTTTTGTTTACATTAGGAACATTATAAATCATTTTTTTACCTAACTCATTTTTTAGGGTTACATTATGAATATTACCAATTTGTTCTTCATTTTTTTTTGGTAAAGAACCCATACCCAAAACAATAAATAAGTAGACTTGAACCATTGACATTCGCCGTAGGGTAAAATGAAGTTCATGTGTGTATTTGTTTGTATGAATTGAGAACACAGACCCAAACTGATAATTATTGCTTATACCTTAAAGACAATCTTACCTACGTACATCACTTGATCACATTCCAAACTATTCAGACATTCTATTTTGACCAATCTCGATTAAAAGGACCACAAAATTAAGTTGAGGCTGTCTTGGTCATCAAAATAACTACATTTGAAAATTTAAAAATTAAGAAGTATTCCATATATACAGGGATTGCACTAAATAGGATATCATAAAAATGTCTAAGTGATGCGGTAAATTTATGAAGTATAGTTTAAATATTTACGAAAAAAAAACACTTTAGTTTAAACATTCAGTAGCATGTATTGCATGAATTTGAGTAAAATTCTTATGGTAGGCTGTTTGATTCTTTTTAATTTTGGTAAAGATAAACATTAATTTATGAAAGTTTAGGGTTTTCAAATTTAGTTTCAATATATTTCTGTAAAAAGTATTTTAGTTTAACCATCCAATAGCACATATTGCATGTATTTGAGTAAATTTTTTATGGTAGGCACTTTGATTCTTTTTAATTTTGATAGAGATAAATATGAATTTAGCTCTAGAAGCAGCACGATTTTTGTAGTTCTATGAATCATGACGAACGTTTCATCACCTGTGCGTAGCACGGGTTTTCTGCTAGTATATTAGTAATAGAAATATCGCTATTACAAACCAACGTGTGCAACTAATTCAGGAAAATAAGTAAATCTAATGCGCACATGAGAGCAAAAAAACAAATTAAAGAAATCCACAAACATTCGTATCAAAAGGAAACGCTATAAATAAACAAAGATTAATTAGGTAAGTGATACATCAACGAGCTTTGATTAAGTGAGGCAATGTCGGAATTGTATGTGCATAATGTGCTCTGTTATGAGAACTTGGGCCGTGCTCAATGTCTTAAAATTTATTTTATTTTTCTTTATTGATTGACTAGATGGACTAGACAAACAAATGTATATTCCATAAGAAAAATAACCAAGATGCAAAAAATTATCTATTGGGCTTTTTTCCTCCCCGTTAAGGATGGGTTTTGGAAAACTTTTATGGGTCTTTTTTTTTTTTTTGCAAAAAATGCCTTTGAGTTGAAACTATAGAAGACAACTTATTTGGGCTAAATTCATTGTATTTATATTAAAGACAACTTGCCTGGACTCAACCATAAAATATCTTTGCATTTAACCATTTAACCCAAATACGGGTAGACCTTTGTCCAAATTCACTCTGCACTTTTGAAGTCTCTTTTTCAATTTGTAAATTCCTCTAGACGAGAAAGTATAAATGAATTATGGTGTGTGAAACCCACACATACTTCACACTCAAGTGTGTGTGGCTCTACACATCATGTGAGTGTGTTGGAGCCATGTTGGAGATTTTTGTTGTACATGTATCATTGTTGTTATCAAACTTTGTTCCCGACAAATAAATTTATTCAGAATAAACAAAATTAAACAAATATGAAAAGTTAACTGATACTATGTTTGGAATGATCCGATACGCTTGGACCACACAAAGTACTAATTGATCCAAATTAGGGCTGTTAAAAAAAAAACGGTGATCCGTGAATCCAATCCGAGCCGAACCAATCTGCACGTTTTGGATTTTAATTGTGGATTGATGGTCCGGACACAGATTCAAAATATAAAAACCATGACTCGCGGTCTGGACACGGATTTTGATTTTGAAACCGTAGATTAACCGATCCGGACCGTGAGATTTTTATTATATATAGTTTTTTTTAAATAAATAAATATATGTGTATAGATAAATAATTTAACAAGTTTGACGTTTACACTTTACAATACTCAAGCTCAGATTTATCGCCTACTATGTTTGGAATTCCAAAATGAATGAGTTTTGTTTTTTGGCTATCTATTTTGATTCCATAATGTTCAAGTTTAGATTTGTTCAATTAATGTGTTGAAATGTTTAATAAGCTTTCATTATTTCTTTCCAGTGACTGTTTTTTTTTTTTTCTTTGATACTTTATGTTTTCATCTACTAACTATACTACAAAGAGTGTTTCTTCCCAGTGACTGCTCTTTCTCTGTTGTGTTTTTGAATGTGTTGATGATTTTTTTTAGAATAAGTTGAAAATCTGTGGACAAATCCGGAACCGATCCGTGACTTGCGGATCGGATTGGAACCAAACCGTGAGACTTTTAAATCGGAAACAAATTTTATTTTCAAAAAACCGTGACTCGCGGACTAAGATTGGATCCATGCCAATCTAAACCATGAGCACCCCTAATCCATATGCATCGAACGACTTTAACACATTTGTTTCTAAACTAGTATAATGGATAAAGATATGGGTACCGAACAAAGGGTACTGAAAATGAACCGATCGCACGCGGGGACCCACTTTTGGGTCCCACACGAGTGATCCGAACCGTTCATTGTTCTTAGTACATTTTTCCGAGGGGACCCACCAAATTTCAGCTCTATTGGACGGTTGAAAGTGCTCCAACCAAAGTCCCACCGTTCCAACCAAAATTATAATGAACAGTTGGATCACTCGTGTGGGACCCAAAAGTGGGTCCCTGTGTGCGATCGGTTCATTTTCGGTACCCCAACTTCTGTACGCGTAGTGCTGTCCTAATATAATACGTATATACAAACATGAGGCATTCTATTAGCATCAATCAATAAACTAAAAGAAAAAGACTCAGCACTTATCATTGCTCACAAAGTCACAATAATGTAAAGCATTGAAAAATCAAAGGCCATCCTCGGACACAGCAATGAAATTGTGCGTGTAACTGTTCAGACACATCAAGGGATATATACCATGAACCCAGACAGTCCATGGAACAAAGACCCGACACCGTTTCATTGTCCCAAGACACCATTGATTTTTGATAAGTGTCCCTTAATTTGTTCCTCTTCTGTCCCCTCGAGTTCCTCTTCTCACCGTGAGTTGTGGTGGATTGCTGGGCTTTTCTCCGATACTGCTAGATTTTGTTGGAATTTAACTTGTAAAGTACAAGGGAGACCCAATTATGAAGAACATTTATTTGATTTGAGTACATTGAATCTATGCCTTATTTGAGGTTTTTATCATATGCCTAGTTAATTAGTAGTACTAGTTTAACAAGACATAAGTGCTTTTGCGAGACTCTAACACCACATTTCTTGTATTAGTCATTATGGTTTGGGTAACTATGATGTTGTATTTTGCAAACTTAAATATGAAGGGACTCTCAAAAAAAAAAACCAAACTAGGCAATTACTTCCTCCGTTCCAATTTGTTCCAATCTGTTAAGGAGACACAGTGATTACTCTCTAGAAGTTTTTGACTTTCCAAGAAATATCCCTTAATTTTTTAAGCGTGAATTGAGAGTGCACATTCTGCAATGCATAGTTTTTTTTCGGGAGAGAAAGGGCATTAATGAAATTTTTATAAGTTGACTTCAAGTAAGACAAATATTTCGGGACTAGCAAAATTCAAAAAGTGGACAAACAATTTGTAATCAAATGCTAAAAGTAATTTTTTTGTCAAATATTAGGAGAATTGTAATTTTTATGCCTAATTATTACTAGTAGTTTAACAAGACATAAGTGCTTTTGGGAGACTCTAACATCACATTAAGTTTGAATTTGGCCAGCAAAGTTTATTAGTTTACCCCATATTTCATGTACTAATCATTATAGTTTTGGATGACCATGATCTTGTATTTTACATCAATTGAAGATTTACTTTGTGTCGGTTTGTTAAGGACTAGTATTTTTTTTATTTTGGTACAAACTTAAATATGAAGGGACTCGCAAAAAACACCAACCTAGGCAATTACTTCTTCCATTCTAATTTGTTTATTCATTTTTGGGGTTCCAACTTACTCCATTAAAGAGAGACAAATACACAATGATTACTCTTCAGAAGTTTTAATTTTCTAAGAATTCCCTCGATCGATTTTTAGCATGAATTACTTGAGATTGCATATTTTGCATTGCATAATTTTTTTTTCGAGAGAAAGGGCATTAATGAAATTTTTATAAGTCAAAGTCAGACTTCAAATAAGACAAATATTTCGGGATAAGTGAATTTTGAAAACTGGACAAACAATTTGTAAGCAAAAGCTAAAAGTAATTATTATGTAGGAGAAATGCAGATGAAATACGACGAGATTTGTCAAAATGAGCTACTAAATCAGCTATGTGAGAGTCCGCATTAAGCAATACAAATTAATAAACTATTCAATAATAGTCTTGTGATGAAAAATGATTATACAACCATCGACTCTATGGTGAAGAAATAAAATAAACTAATTCTTGCATTCACTTGTATTTTTGAGGAAAATATTTTACGCTGAAACAAATAGAGCCTTAGTTATAAAAGATCAAAGCTGATACCACACACCTTAAAGTAAAAATTCAGACAAAATTGTATCTGAAACTGTTTAAAGGGTCCACATGCATCGAACGGTTCCTTCCATAGTCTTGGCCGAAATTGTGTTTTCCAGGTGCGTGCATAAACTTTCTGTTTGTTTTTAAAACGACGTGAACGGATGTTGCGACTTTAGGCTTTGTTCGGTTTGGGTTTTGAGGGAGGGTTTTTGGGGTAATGAGTAAAGAGAGATATAATTTTTTTTTATTGGGGACCGTGCATGGTGGGTCTTGAGGCCCAAACCGAACAAGGTGTTAGTTCCTGGGTTATACAAGTACGTTACAGTAGGAATCCGGGCTTCACTGAAGTTACAGGGCCCAAACGCTGTTTCGTACTCTCTTCATAAATGGGCTGGCAATCAAATTCCAGCATTCTTAAACAAACGTTTCCTATGCCCTATTATGCTGTTCAATCTCTATCCTTGATGGGCTCTTATTGGGCTCTCTGTACCCTCGAGACGAAAAACAAACCTAATATTTCCACTCGAGGACCAAAATAATTTTTGTTTGGTCCATTGTATGTACGTTATTTTTTTGTACAAATCAGTTGATTTGGGCCATTTTGAGCCTCACATGAATGATATGATCCGTTTGTATTTTTCAAAATAATATTTAATGGTACCTAAAAAAATCAATTCAATTAGATATTGGTAAATGCTTAATAAAAAATTTGGATAAACTGATGGAGCATTTTTGATAAAACATTTATCGATATCCGATTAAGCTCAAATTCTACGGGTTAACGATAAACAATATTTTTAACAATATGAACGGTTCCGATCATTCATGTAGGACTCGAGTAGGCCCAAATCAACTGATTTGTACGATTTCTGTACCCAGAAATCTGTAGCCATACCCTTATCGAATGAAAAATGGGACTACCATCACTTGATCAAGAGGACTTGGTCATGAACAATTACCGATCCCCAAATTTTAGAGACATATGACTAATTATCCTAATATTTTATGGCATCGCCACGTGGTGCCTTAACACTTTTATCCATCACACATTGTACTGAGATAACAACGATGAGGCATCACGTGGCAATACCCAAAACCATGGAATAATTACTCGAGTTATATAGATTGAGCCACTAAGGTTGTGGATAACGACTGCATACTCGGAGCCAAATAATTTTTTTTATTTTGGGTCCGAAAGATTGATAAAAGTATTGTGAACAATATTCTCTCGAATAAATTGACATACTAATTATAAAGAATTGACCTCCATATAAATGGGGGCCATGAAATACTGATGGTAGCATGTACGACGAATTATGAAACAGGCCACCCAAAATTATTAGGCCTCCTTTTGACTTCTTAGTTTCTCCAAAATTCCCAGTGCTTTTTCTTGACTGACCTAATCCTTGCATTTTGACTGTCATTATCTTCATGACTTCGGCGTTGTAGATGACGAACGCTCATTCTGACTCCCTGATATAGTATTTGTATAGGGTATCGACCCCTTGTGCACCGATGGTATCGATGTGTGGAGCTCAGCTCACCTCCGAGTTTTACGTAAACGATTTGATTAGTTCATTAATTTTAAAATAACTTTTTGAGCGGCCATTCAAAAAACTATCTCGATCGCATGACTGTAAGTTCTTAATACTAGTACTATAATGTTTGGACTTTTCATTCAGAGTTCAACATTCTACATTTTGAATGAAAAATTGAAACATTGAACTAAAATTTAAAAACGGGCACGAATCATTTGTGTGGGGCATGAAAGTAGGCTTCACGCTCTGATAAGTGCTTAAGGGGTTGGTACCTGTAGAATTAGGCCAAGTTTCCCTAAGTGTCTAAACAGGCTAAATGGATTAAACGGGTTGAAGCCAACAAGAATATGGATTTTGAGACGGGTCATCTTTCTCACATACGTTAAGTAAAAGTTCAAATAGGATAAACAATTTATCTAAAGTCCATAAGCTACCGATGGACTTTTTATGGGAAACACTGTTAGCCAATACACATGAATCACCAACATTTGCTATCCAGTTCTTCTCTGTTCCATTCCTAGTCAGTCCCGATTTATTATTTACCTGGTCAAATAAAATTTTTCAACATCACTACAGACTTCGATTCTCTGTAAGTACTCAATAATATCATTTGCCAATTGCATTTGAAGTCCATTTGCAATGTTATGCAAGTGACTGCTGAGACTCTACTCTATGTTACGTTGCAGGGCAGAGCTAACGAAGCAGAAAAATTGAGATGCAACCATTGATTCAAAAAAGAGAACGCGATACGAGTATATATAAATGTAATGGAAAATCTCAAAACGAGTACATAATTAATCCTGAGACGACTATGATATCAAAACATATCTCCACGAAAAATAACCCAAATTTATAACGATATCTCGTAAAATCTTACTAGTAAAAGTTAACCTACAGTCCATGCGCGCGAACATAGATAAATAGGGCTCGTATCATTTGCACGCGACTTTCTGGAGCTCCCCAGTCGAGGTATTGACATCCATGGTGCAATCCATATCGACGGCCTTATTTTTCTTGAAGATGAGCATCAGCTCCACCTTTCCGCTCAGTCTTGACCTGCTCGTCAGAGTCAAGATATCACCTGCCAAATTACCATTGCTCGATATATTAGTAGATGTGATGTTCACTGGAACATTGATTTTTTTGGTAGATAGGAAATTGGCTTTGGACTTTGGAATATCGGCACTCCCAACTGGAATATCGTTGTAGAAGAAGTTGACGGTGGTGCTATCGTACTTATAGGGACCGAAATTGGTGTTCTTGACCCCGAATTGAGCGTTCATGTTCCGGGAAAACGAAGAGTTCGTCGGCTGGACATTGATATTGCTAAACGAGGCAGAGCGAACGCGGAATTTGGGAGTCTTTACTTTCATCACGGTTAACGAAAAAAGGACTATTATACCTGTTTGGAATATCACAAAAGCTATGCCATACATCAACCATTTCTTGTGTTTTTGGCGGCGGAGCTCTACGGAATCGGCCCTGGCTGCCTCGGCGTCACTCCGGGAGTACGCGTTCGAGGGTGCCAGGGGAGAGGCTTGCCGGTGCTCTCTCTCTGCCATCATTTTGTTGAGATTCTTGAAGAGAGAGAGAGAGAGAGAGAGAGAGAGATTTTTTTGTTTTTTTTACAAGGAGGGATTGAGGGAATTTAGTGTGGATGGTTTGATGGAGGGTTTGTGTGGTGTGTTATATTTATGAGCTCTTCCTTGTGTTGAAAAATAGGGAAGGGGCGGAATTTTCCAAACGCATCTGATGGGCTTGTGTTTCTAGACGACCAAGGTTTTGTTTGGAATTGAGATTATTGGCGCGTTATATGGATGCTTCTATAGGGGCAATATAATGAATGATATTGGATACGACCGTACGCTGTGCTAATGAGTTATTTAAATGTTGTCCCAAGTCACCCCAAAGTCAATTTTTACCTGCCAATTTAGAGCGGTTTGATTGGTTTGGGATTTTCTTTTGCTTCGTTTCTTAAATAGGTAAATTTCACTTGCCTCCCTGAAGTTTCTAAAAAAATAGAGTTAATTTTTTTTTTTTCAAAAAAATTAAGGAAAATGCTACAGACACTAATTAGTGTACCAACTATTACACTAATTGTCCATGTGGCCCTCTTTTAGTGGATGAATCTATCCTTGTATTGAATAGTGTATTGATGTGGTAATGTCATGTGTACATTTAGTGTAATTGTTGGTACACTTGTTAGTCCCTATAGCATTGCTAAAAAATTAAACCGTTTTTTGAACTAGTTTTTCCCCCTTCAAAAAACTACTCACTCTGTCCCAAATTGTTGGTCCTTCTTTCCTTTTTTGGCTGTCCCAAAATATATGGCCATTTAAAAAAGTTAACAAAGAAAAGTGTGTACTTCTTTCCGATTTTGGTATTTTTCAAAAAAAGTTGGATTCCCAAAGTAGGACCAACAATTTGAGACGGAGGGAGTATGTTGAACAAAAAAATTTCAAAAAGTAATTTTTTTTTTGAAAAAAAAAAATCTTCGATACCTTTTTTATTTATTTATTTTAAAAGTGAAAAATAGTTTTATTTTTTATTTTTTTTGGGTGGAGAATATGTACTAAGGGTACTACGGTCATTTCACGCAAAAAGTTAACACCGTTAGCCTTAAAGTAACGAAAAGGGAGAGTCTGACAATTAGTTTCAAAAGTAAGAGAGAGCAGTTTCTTTAAAAAGTATATGGGAGGTATCTGTATTTGTCAAAAACTTCAGGGGAGGTAAGTGAAATTTACCCTTCTTAAATATATAAAGATTTATTGGTATGTTTCTTGGTTAGTCTAGGTTAATATATACATGTTCCCTTGTTAGTTTAAGTTTTCTTTGTTATGGATGTTTTTCCTAATTGGTTTAGGTTTCTTAGTCCCAAAGTCTTGTAGTCTGTATAAAGTCATGTTTGGCATATGTTTTATACGCATCATGAAAAACAAGCTTCTTGTTAATTCAATTTTCTAACATAGCATAAGAGCTACATCTATATATTGCCTCATCTCATCAATTCATACCTTCACGTGTATCCGGGTTGCACGTGAGGGTTGCCCGAGTTGCTTTATAAGCCAACCAAACTTGGTTAATATATATAGAGGCTACTCCACCTATTACAAATTAGTTTTAGGTTAGAACATCCAGGTTGCACGTGAGGGTCGCCTGAGTCAATCTTCTCAACTCATGTGGGTTGCATGCATGAGAGGGAGTGTTAGATTTTATCTTCAAAGCCACCAAAGCTTGGTTAATAAATTATATAGGCTACTCCACATATTACAAATTGGTTTTGGGTTGAAATCCTTCCCAAAATCTAACAAAAACTAACCAAGGAAGCCCAAGATGTTTTTTTATTTTTATTTTTAGCAAAGCCCAAGATGTTGTTTGTTGAAGAGGAGATCAGTTGTAAGAAATGTACTTGGAGAGGACAGAGGGCAGAGGACTTCCTTTTTTTGTTTTCGTTTTTCTCGTTCATCATTGTCAACAAACATGTTCAAATATTTGAAAAAAGTAGTTCAAGTTTTTGCATTTACATTACGTCTTCCTGGAAAAGTAGTATTCCTGATAGACTTTGTACAAGAATGCATAATTTGTGTAGGTCTCACTTCCGCCATTGTCAATTTTCGTTCTCAGAAGGGACAAAATGGCAATTCTCGAAGAGTGGACGTTGAGATTTGAGGGGGTACAAATTAGTTCCCATTAACGCTGTACATACTACACAGTAGTCAATTATATTCGTCAACTGGCAAGCCTGTTTACGAGGACTTGGTAAATTTTATGCGTCCAACGGTAGTTGAAGACATATTTCATGCTCTTGGCCGGGACGGAGCCAAGAGTTTCATTATATACAGGGGCAATATTTTTTTTAAAATACTTTGCAGAGGCGAACCCATATAATTCATAGGATTTTTTTTTCCTATATAATACTAGAGATTTTTCTTTTTCTTCCAGGGGCGATCGATGCTACTGACCCCCCTCGGACTCCGTCCCTGACCCTAGACGCTTCTCCACCACACATTGTCGGAGAATGTTTCCAGTGGTCTATCCTAATTTTAGAGCCGGTTTCAGTAATGTATGAATTTTTGACTTTTGACACTTTTGAATTGATATATATATATATGAAGAGAATGATTTGTTTCGAAAAGTTCAAAAATCCCCTTAGTAGAACGGCGCCGTATGTGGTGGAAAATACACAAAGAAGTAGGAACTCTGCATTAGAGGAATTGATGGATTAGGCAAAGGGGATAGTATTTGTTAGGGGTGAACACCGGCCTGCTCAACTAGCCCAGTTCAGCACGATTTTTTTAGGGTTTGGGACATAAATTTAGACCTATACACCCTGTTTGGTAGGAGGATTTGAGAGGGGATATAAGATTTACCCGGATATACATATCCGGGTTGTTTATATCATGCGTTTGTTAAGTTTTTGCTTCCCGGATATACATATACTTGGATATATATAAGCCCCTGCAGGGGATAAGATATAAGCACCTCCCACCATGTCTATGTTATATCCGGCCCTTTACCCACTGTCCCCATCACGTTGGCCCACCACTGCCATCCCACAGATGAGAGAAATGGGATGCGTGGCAGCCCCAGGCTCAATTTCGCAGGAGAGAAAGAGGCATGTGTTGACAGTTGGCAAACCCTGTCTCCTCTCCTGTTTTTGTTTTTTTTTTTTTTGGGTAAAAGGAAAATTTCACACTATTTTACATTATCCAACCCTCTATATCCCCCTTCTACAACAACAAAACAAACAAAGTAATTGTTTATCTCCCCTTCTAAAATAATACCCCTCAAATCATATCCTCCTCTATATCCCCCTCTTATTATATCCCTCTTCATCCCTTATATACATATCCTGCTAACAAACAGGGCGATAGGGTTGGGTCGGGTTAATATATTTTTAAGTCTAATTAGTTAATGGGATGGATTTGAGAAAATTTTCAAGAGCCAACCCGAGCTCGGCCCGGCCCAAATATAATAATATTATTTTGTAATAGAATATATGAATGTACCCGTGAATTCTAATTTGTGATCATTGTAGTTGATTTATTTATAATTGTGATATCATACTTTAGAAAAATAAATGGGCTTGTTGGACAGACATGAGAAATAAAACTTTAATTAGACTGAGTTTGGGAACATAAAATGAAGCCCAATTCTTAATGGACTGGGCTAGGGCATGCATAAGTCTCGTTAGTATCTAGTATAAGCCAGGCCCGAACCTGCCCCGCCCCGAGGTATGTGCACCCCTAGTACTATGTTTGTACCATATTTTTGTTAAGTTTACAAAGGCTGTTTTAAAAAGTTTACAACCAACAAATGAATACAAAGATCAGAGGGAATGCGTCATACGTGGCTGGCTTGACCCTAAAACAAATGAACACAATCCAATAGTTTATTTTCTTGTCTTTATTCAATTTTTTTTCACTTATTAATTTTGCGTTGATTTTTTGTGGATTTTTTTTGTTTGGCACTTGTTAGTTTACAAAGGCTGTTTTAAAAAGTTTACAACAAACAAATGAATACAACTAATAAGATCACAGGGAATGGATATGCGTCATACGTGGTTGGCTTGACCCTAAAACAAATGATTCAATTTTTTTTTTTTCATTTGTTAGTCTTGGGTTGATTTTTTATTTTTTTTTTGTAGATTATTGGTTCGTCACAAGAAGAAGAATCTATAAAGTTAAAAAAAAAATATAAATATTTAAAAAGTTCAGTAAAGACGAAAATAATCCAAATTTTTGTTGATTATTGGATTATTTTTGTCTTTATTCACAAAAATTTTAGTTTACTTAATAATTTTTTACTCTTTAGATTCTTCTTGTTTAGACGAACCAATAATCCACAAAAAATCATCGCAAAATTAAGAAATGAATTTTTTTTGAATAAAAACAAAATAATAATCCATTTGGTTTATTTTGCCAAACCACCAACTATCCTTCAAATATATAAATTATATCTTTCAAAGATATAATTTGAAAGACTGTGGAGGGAATATTTGAAACATATGAGGAAACATTATTAGCTAACTTCTTAACTAAATTTTCTTCGTAATACAAATCTACGCTGTGTTTGGTTGAGAGTTTTGAGAAGAATATTTGGAGAAATATTTTTGAGATAGTGTTTGGATGAGTTTTTGGAAAAAAGTAATAATTAGAGAGATGTGTAATAATTGGAGAGAGATAGAGAGAGAAATGAGAATAATGATTGGATAAAGAGGTATGAATAGAGAGAGAAATATGATTAATGATTAGAGAGATGAGAGATGGGGAAAGAATCTTTTTGAGATTTTTTTTTGGAAATGTGAAGTGAACAAAGTGTGTTTCTTAAATGGAAGTTACTTGAACGTAGTATGGTGTAGAATACCCAATTATTTTTCTATATCTTAGAGTATTTAGGCCAGCATTCTTGCACCTCGACTAATTTCTAAGGAATAACTACATTGATTAATTTCAAAGCTTGTTGAGACTCGTCCATAAGATTAAAACACTTCAACACTAATATAATTAAGGCGCGTAAACCGATGAAACTGCTCAAGTTTGTGTTCGCTCGTCAAAAGCTTGTTCGATATCAGTATGTTAAGTAAACAAAGCAAGCTTCAATATTATCTTTAAATATCTTAAAGTTTTCAAACGAAATTGAACAAACTAGTAATATTTTTGCCTAGTTTGACTTTTGAAGATTATAAAATTGAACATACTCTAGATAGGCTAGTAATCAACCCGACTAAAACTCGTTTGAGATAGATTAACCTCATAAACGAAACAATAACATATTTTGAAAGATCAACAAGTTTTGAAACTAAGATAGCATGAACAACTAACTGCTCAGCTCGTTTGGCTCGTTTATCTAACCTTGATACGATGTATTTTGAAGAATTTTATTGATCGCTCGGTGCTCGGTATACGAGGGAAAGTAAAACTTTTATTAAGGTGAACGCACAATCGGAGCTATATAATCAAAACATGTACTAGACTTATTGCTCCATCTGAAAGACACGGGAAAATGGGAAAATAAATAAACGAATCGAAACCCAAACACCCGGGCTTAAAACAAGTATTCGTATCATCACTTGCACTTGACATTCTGGAGTTCTCTGCTTGATGTATGGACATCCATGGTGCAACTCATATCGACCGATTTCTTCTTCTTGAAAATCAACATTAGCTCCACCTTTCCATTCAATCTGGATTTGCTGGTCAATGGCAAAATTCCAGAATTTAAATCATTTACCAAATTACCATTGCTCGATGCATTAGCAGATGTGAGGTCAACCGCAACGTTAATTTTCTTGGTGGATAGGAAATTCGCTTTCGACTTGGGGATAACTGTGCTCCCAACTGGAATATCGTTGTAGTAGAAGTAGACCGTAGCGCTATCGTACTTGTACGGGCCGAAATTGGTGTTCTTGACCCCGAATTGAGCGTTCATGTTAATGGCAAATGAATTGTTCGCTGGCTGCGGTACGTCAAAAGTGTTGTACCTAGCAGAGCGAACCCTGAATTTAGGAGTTTTGACTTTCATCACGGTCAGTGAAAACAGCACTATGATGGCTGTTTGGAAGACGACAAAAGCTAAGCCATATATCAACCATTTCTTGCGCTTTTGGCGGCGGAGCTCTTCCGAATTGGCCGTGGCCGCCTCGGCGTCGCTTCGGGCATAGCCATTGGCCAAGGGATCTGCTTGTTGCTGCTCCTTTTCTGCCATAATTACTAGACACGGTGAGTATATAGGAGTATTTCTTTAGAGAGAGTTTGGTTGGTTTAGGAGATGATGGGGAATACAAGGAGGTAGAGAGGTATATATAAGAATGATAACAGGCCCTTGCTAGTAGGAAATGTTTGAAGTTGTCCATTATTTGAAAGTTCCACACGCTCATGGGCTATGCTTTTTTTTTTCTCCACCGTTTTTGTGGCTATGTGACGACTTTGGCGCGTTAACTATTTGGGAGAGTACTTGTGAGCGTGGAAGTAGTACTTTCGAGCTTCTAGAGGAAAAAGAATGACTTGTGACCTTTTAGCCTTTGACAATGTTTAGATATCTGATACCAAAAGTCCTCTTTTGTCGGCTTTTAGTTTTTATTTTTTAAACAAATGATTTCTAAGTCTTTTAAACTGTATTTTTTTAGGGTACTTAATTTTTAGTCTTCTCCGTGGAGACATTAATGTTTTCATCGCAGTCACTTTTAGGGGTTAAGTTTTCATCCTGCTATTTAAATTAACCCAAAATTGTCATTATTCATTAAATACCCATTTTTTTGAACATATATATATATAGAGTCCCCTTCCTATCCAAACTCCCTTAACTTAGTTAAGTTACGGACCTAGGGGTATTTTCGACTTTCCGGACCAAATTTTGACAATCCGAACCGTTAGATGTGTTTAAAAGGTGTTTTTAAGGTCCAACGCGAAGATTTGGCAAAAAAAAATACCCGGAAGGGCTTGATCGGAGCAGTTTTTCATAAAAATGCAAATAGGACCTTAAAATCACGTTTTAAACACATCTAACGGTTCGGATCGTCGAAATTTGGTCCGAAAAGTGGAGGTCCGTAACTTAAGAGGGTCCGGGAGTTTGGAGGTGAAGTTTTGTGTATATATATATATAGATTCCATCGTCCCAAAATTCGATTTGGGGTTGCTGCTGTGCATGGGAAGCACAACATGTGTTGTACACCATCCGAGCCGTCCGTTGCTCGGAGGGACGACACAGATTTCATTTTGCACGCACGACAACGAGCGGTTCGGATGCAAAGGTGCTGAGGTAAAATTTGGGCTGTCCATCTGAGCAACGGACGACTCAAATGGTGCACAACACCTGTTGGAGACAATGTGGAGTGTCGCAAAAGTTGCCACATTAGACTTTGATTATCCATACAAGAAATTTATAAAGTTAACATTGTGGAGTGTCGCAATGGTATTTTGTGTCCATAATAATAATAAAAAGTACCACTCACTCTATTTTTATTCATAAAACAGACACAACTTTAAATTTGTAGATATAATTTTTATAATATTAGTACTATATTGATGATTGGACAATGTAAGCTCCATATATAGGTTAAGCTCTCTTGTGGTTGGCAATTTCCTTGTAAAACACACATTCATGTGTATCCCCATTTTATTGAGTTGTACTATTTTTCTTATTTTGTCGAGTTGTATGTGGAATTAAATCAACGTGTCAACGTATTTGAGTGGTAGTTTGATAGGTTTGGGTCAAGTTTCGGGCGCTCACATGAAGGGAAGAAAAAGCTGAAAGTGCTAAAGCATGTGTCAAACGCTTTATCCAGCAAACTTACGGGACCAAGCCTTACTGGATGGTAAGTACTCGAGCATTTTCAAAGTGCTCAACCAACTTCTGCGATTTATAGCAGCTTATATGTATATATTTATCGTCCAGTTAGAGTTTAATTTGTGTGAACCAAGTATATTACAGCAGCCCCAAACACGTTTTTGAAGGGAGAAAAATTCAAGAGGTTCTTTGCTTTGTATCTTGGAGTACAGATGCAATTTATGGTTCATTGAGCATTCAATCCATCTCCAATAGGTTTCTATATTATTCTTAACCTATTTGAGAAAAGCCTTTAGGAGTATTAATTCCTGGGCAATACAAAGTGCTTCAGTGGATTTTCTGAAGGCAAATGGAAGGCTTGTCATTTCAAGGTAGCGGCTGTCAGTGTGGTGAATGAGGATTCATAACCGTAAATAAGTTTGCATGTAACTAGACATGAATATATATACTCCACTATTTTGATTAGTAAGGTGGCTTGTAACTGAACATTGAGTATATATAGCATTTTGATTAATTCCCATAGTTTTTACGCATTTATGAGTTTTCTACGTATATCTTGGCGTTATCTGTTTGATTACTTTTCGTTTTTGTGACAGGTCGATACATTGATTGGTGGGTTTTTGATTAAGAGCTCATAGCAAAATTAATCTCTATAAACTTAGGCCATATGGGGTTTTTTCCGACAGTATAATTGTTATTTCCAAAACCAGTATGATTCAAATTTTTTTTTTTCATTTGTTAGTCTTGGGTTGATTTTTTTTTTTGTAGATTATTGGTTCGTCACAAGAAGAAGAATCTATAAGTTAAAAAAAAAATATAAATATTTAAAAAGTTCAGTAAAGACGAAAATAATCCAAATTTTTGTTGATTATTGGATTATTTTTGTCTTTATTCACAAAAAATTTAGTTTACATAATAATTTTTTACTCTTTAGATTCTTCTTGTTGAGACGAACCAATAATCCACAAAAAATCATCGCAAAATTAAGAAATGAATTTTTTTGAATAAAAACAAAATAATAAGCCATTTGGTTTATTTTGCCAAACCACCAACTATCCTTCAAATATATAAATTATATCTTTCAAAGATATAATTTGAAAGACTGCGGAGGGAATATTTGAAACGTATGAGGAAACATTATTAGCTAACTTCTTAACTAAATTTTCTTCGTAATACAAATCGCGATGTTTCTTAAATGGAAGTTACTTGAACGTAGTAATGGTGTAGAATACCCAATTATTTTTCTATATCTTAGAGTATTTAGGCCAGCATGCTTGCACCTCGACTAATTTCTAAAGAATAACTACATTTATTAATTTCAAAGCTCGTTGAGACTCGTCCATAAGATTAAAACACTTCAACACTAATATAATTAAGGCTCGTAAACCGATGAAACTGCTCAAGTTCGTGTTCGCTCGTCAAAAGCTTGTTCGATATCAGTATGTTAAGTAAACAAAGCAAGCTTCAATATTATCTTTAAATATCTTAAAGTTTTCAAACGAAATTGAACAAACTAGTAATATTTTTGGCTAGTTTGACTTTTGAAGATTATAAAATTGAACATACTCTAGATCGGCTAGTAATCAACCCGACTAAAACTCGTTTGAGATAGATTAACCTCATAAACGAAACAATAACATATTTTGAAAGATCATCAAGTTTTGAAACTAAAGCAAGCTTGAACAACTAACTGCTCAGCTCGTTTGGCTCGTTTATCTAACCTTGATACAATGTATTTTGAAGAATTTTATTGATCGCTCGGTGCTCGGTATACGAGGGAAAGTAAAACTTTTATTAAGGTGAACGCACAATCGGAGCTATATAATCAAAACATGTACTAGACACGGGAAAATGGGAAAATAAATAAACGAATCGAAACCCAAACACCCGGGCTTAAAACACGTATTCGTATCATCACTTGCACTTGACATTCTGGAGTTCTCTGCTTGATGTATGGACATCCATGGTGCAACTCATATCGACAGATTTCTTCTTCTTGAAAATCAGCATTAGCTCCACCTTTCCATTCAATCTGGATTTGCTGGTCAATGGCAAAATTCCAGAACTTAAATCATTTGCCAAATTACCATTGCTCGATGCATTAGCAGATGTGAGGTCAACTGCAAGGTTAATTTTCTTGGTGGATAGGAAATTCGCTTTCGACTTGGGGATAACTGCGCTCCCAACTGGAATATCGTTGTAGTAGAAGTAGACCGTAGCGCTATCGTACTTGTACGGGCCGAAATTGGTGTTCTTGACTCCGAATTGAGCGTTCATGTTAATGGCGAAGGAAGAGTTGGCTGGTTGCGGGACCTCAAAAGGGTTGTATGTAGCAGAGCGAACTCGGAATTTAGGAGTTTTGACTTTCATCACGGTCAGTGAAAACAGCACTATGATGGCTGTTTGGAAGACGACAAAAGCTAAGCCATATATCAACCATTTCTTGCGCTTTTGGCGGCGGAGCTCATCCGAATTGGCCGTGGCTGCCTCGGCGTCGCTTCGGGCATAGCCATTGGCCAAGGGATCTGCTTGTTGCTGCTCTTTTTCTGCCATAATCACTAGACAAGGCGAGTATATAGGAGGGTTTGGTTGGTTTAGGAAATTTTTGTTGTTGAAGGAGATGGTGGGGAATACAAGGAGATAGAGAGGTATATATACACATATGACACATGCATGGAACGCCTTAGTTCGAGATTGTCCATCATTTGAAAGTTCGATACGCGCATGAGCTATGCCTTTTTTTCCTTTTTCTCCACCTGTTTTGTGGTTATGTTACGACTTTGGCGCGTTAACTGTTTGGGTGAGTACTTGTGAACGTGAAAGTATTTATTAAAGAGCTTCTAGAGGAAGAAGAAGTTGACTTGTGACCTTTTGGCCTAATTTGACAATGCTAATAGTTATCCGATAATCATCTTTTTTTGCTTCTTTAAACAAATGATTTCTAGTCTTTTAAACTGTATTTTATTAGGGTACTAATTAATTTTTACTCTTCTCCGTGGAGACATTAATGTTTTCGCCGCAGTCACTTTTAGAGGTTAAGTTTTCATCCTATTATTTGAACTAACCCAAAATTGTCATTATTCATTAACTACCCATTTTTTGTATATCATATATTCCATCGTCCCAAAATTAAAGTCCTTATGAAAAGAAGTGCACTTTTCGGATAAAAAATAAAAATACTTCGGTTATATGAATTTTTGAGTTTGTTTGCACCAAGTCAAAGAACTAATCGAGATCTTTAATTTGATGCGAAAAATCAAAAAATTATGAGCGGAAGTATTTTCACTGTGTTCGTTTCCTGTTTTGCAGCCAATTTTTTTTGAAATTCACTTCTCCCAAATCAGACTTCCAGATGGAGTTGCACGCCTTGGCCCACATTTTATTAGTCAACTTTTCCCACATGTGATTTGTCAACAGTGGGCTCGACTTTGGGTTCTCGGGAACCGGTCTTGAAAACCACCCCTTGTTCGGTTTCCAAAAACCGACCTCTGCCCCTTTTTTTTTTTAAATGCTCCGTACATCACGTGGACCACAACTGTCCACAGAAAAAAGTTGAAGGGGTTGTCTTTTAGTGGCTATTTACTCGATTTGGGGTCAGCTGTGAGTGGGACCACTGGTCCTAACGTAAAATGAGCTAATAGGCTGCAAATGGGAGGGACCCACAACAAATTTTCGTAAATAAAAAAGGGGCAGGGACCCACGTAAAAGGAGCTAATATCTTTCCATCCGATCACTCTTTCTAAATTATTTAGTTTAGAAACACAAAACAAAATTTTACAATAGCAAACGAGCAAAGTGTTTATTTTTTTGATCTGAAAATTACACGTCTAAGTCCATCTTTAAGAAGCATGACATCTTGTAGCGAAGGAGGTTGAGTCATTACATGACTCTTAATGAGTTCTATAGCTATATATGGAGTGGAGCACCTTTGTTGTAGGAGTAATTTTGATTGACTCACCCATATGAATGTTGGAGTGTGGCCACTCCTCGGGAGAATTAATTAAGAGTAATTCATGAAACGGGAATATAAGTACATGACCATCGGAGATTGGTAGACACACAATTGAGACAAATTTGTGTTACAGTGTATTCTCCAAATGATATTGGCCATCCTTATAAATGGTATTCGAACATATGACCACCAATATCCAATTAATTTGATTTTTTGCATGAATGATCTATTCAACATTCCCGACAAATTGTACGGTTCCAATCCCAAATACAGATTATAGATGGCTCATAATTGAGGTATACGGGGATGTAGTTGTAGACACGTAAAATTTCTGGCCTATCACAAGCTGCCACGTGTTGCTAGGGCACATAAATTGGCTAATTAAATCTTGCCAAGTGTCACAAGTCAAAGTCAAAGTTTTACGGACGAGCCAATTAAATGCTGCCAAGTGTCCATAGGTCAAAAGACTAAGCACGATAAATGGCGAATCAAATGATGTCACGTGAAGTCAAAAGTCAGAGATATGTGTGAGGACCAATTAAATGGAGCCACGTGTCAAAATGATGCAGTTATTAATTTATCAAGTCTGGCCAATCAAATTGTGCCATTTGGTGAAATAAATTATACTCCCTCCGTCCCAATTTTATAATCCCTTTTGGGAGTTCGTGCCACTTTTCAAAGTGTTATATCTTATAATCTACAATGTTTTAGGTGATTTTGAACACTTTGGGACGGAGGGAGTATATCTCTTCATATATAATTATCTTTCTTAAAATAAATAAGAAGAAATATATTTATTAAGTTTTAATTATTTTCCTTTAAATGAAATAAGGAAATAATTAGAGAGAAAAGTATGGAAAGAATTGCAGCCTTGCCATAACTCTCTATCTTACATCCCTATAAATAGAGGTGCTCTCTCTCATATTTTTGGGGATCAAGACATTGAAGCTTCAACAGCTCTGAAGATCAAGCTTCAAAGCCCTTCAGAATTTCTTCAAGTCTTTTCCAAGGCATCCAAAGCTCTGAAGATCAAAGCTCTAAGGCCTTTCAGAATTCCTTGAAGTCAAACACAGATTCAAGCTTGAGAGCTCTGAAGATCAAGCATCAAAACCCTTCAGAATTCCTTGAAGTCAGACACACATTCAAGCCCTAGAGTTCTGAATATTCAAGCCTTTAAAGCCCTTCAGAACTTTTCAAGTCTACATCAAGCAAGACGGTTCTTCAAATCAAAGCCTCAAAGCTCCGAAGAACATTCAAGCTTCCATCAGCTCTGAAGATCAAGCTTCAAAGCCCTTCAGAATCCTTTCAGTCCACATCAAACAAGACGCATCTTCAGATCAAAGCTTCAAAACTCTGAAGAACGCTTAAGCCAAATCCACAAGTCATCAATCTACTTCTACCAAATTGAAGAAGATATCAAATTCCAATTTGCGGTCAAGCTCCAAAGCCCTCAAATCAACATTTGCAAATCTCCCTCTCTTTCAACCAAATTGAAGAAGATCTCAAAGACCGATTTGAGAAGAAGCTCCACAGCACTCAAGTCAACGGTCATAAATTCGCCATCTTTTTCCAATAAAATTGAAGAAGATCAAGCAAATCAACTTGAGAAGAAGCTTCAAAGCCCTCAAGTCAAAATCCGTCAAATTCGCCGTCATCTTCACAAAGACCAAAGAAGATCTCGTCGTTCAATTCGAGAACAAACATCAAACCCTCGAATCAAACTCTTGGAGAGAAGAATCAGAGGATTATTTTCTTTCATTAGAAATTGTTACAGAGATTGTAAACCCTAATTTTTCAATCAATAAAATCTACTTTGGTCAACATCTTTTCGTCTTTTTCGCAGACTCGAAATTTGTGTGATACAGTAGTGACTCGAGTCACTACGGTTACCCCAAATCCGAGGGAATGGATATATGTCTATTTAATGGCCATCTTCTGTGCAAGAAAAATGGAGACAGAGGCTGTATTTTGAGTTGTTTATCCTGGAGAAGGTGTGACTAGCTAACACTGCTTGCATAGAGAGGGTGCAGCAGTGGAACATCTTAAACAGAGCAACCTAGTCCGCGACTCAACCCATAATAGCAACTACTTTCGTTTAGGTACTCTATTCTCCGTTAATAGATTGTGAGGTAAAACAATCCATAATCTTCGTCCCCATTGTTTCCAACAATTGTATCACACTTCTTACACTGACGTAAATCCGGGATGATAAATGAATCAAACAGTTCGAGTTCTAGTTTGTGTTTGCTCGTCAAAAGTCCGTTCGATAAACAAATGATTTCTAGTCTTTTAAACTGTATTTTATTAGGGTACTAATTAATTTTTACTCTTCTCCGTGGAGACATTAATGTTTTCGCCGCAGTCACTTTTAGAGGTTAAGTTTTCATCATATTATTTGAACTAACCCAAAATTGTCATTATTCATTAACTACCCATTTTTTGTATATCATATATTCCATCGTCCCAAAATTAAAGTCCTTATGAAAAGAAGTGCACTTTTCGGATAAAAAATAAAAATACTTCGGTTATATGAATTTTTGAGTTTGTTTGCACCAAGTCAAAGAACTAATCAAGATCTTTAATTTGATGCGAAAAATTCAAAAAATTATGGACGAAAGAATTGTATTTTTTTGATCTGAAAATTATATGTCTTTTGTAAGTCCTCTTTAAGAAGCATGACATCTTGTAGCAAAGGAGGTTGAGTCATTATATGACTCTTAGGCCTTGTTCGGCTTGGGTCTTGAGACCCAAATTTTAATTTTTTTACACCTATTTCCCTCCAATCGTTATCTCTATTTCCAATCATGCATTAACCCATATTTCCAATAATTTCTCTTTCTATCTCTCTCCAATCATTACTCCTATTTATCTTTCTAATGAGTTATATTGCTATATGTGGAGTACCTTGGTTGTAGGAGTAATTTTGATTGACTCACCTATATGAATGTTGGAGTGTTGCCGCCCCTCAGGAGAATTAATTAGGCAAATTATCTAGGTCATTCATGAAACGAGAATATAAATATAGTACCTTGGTTGTAGGAGTAATTTTGATTGACTCACCTATATGAATGTTGAGGATTCATAACCGTAAATAAGTTTGCATGTAACTAGACATGAATATATATACTCCACTATTTTGATAAGTAAGGTGGCTTGTAACTGAACATTGAGTATATATAGCATTTTGATTAATTCCCATAGTTTTTACGCATTTATGAGTTTTCTACGTATATCTTGGCGTTATCTGTTTGATTACTTTTCGTTTTTGTGACAGGTCGATACATTGATTGGTGGGTTTTTGATTAAGAGCTCATAGCAAAATTAATCTCTATAAACTTAGGCCATATGGGGTTTTTTCCGACAGTATAATTGTTATTTCCAAAACCAGTGTGCAGAGCACAAAATACATACAAACAATGGGGAGCTATATAATCAAACATGATGTACCACACTGCTCCATCTGAAAAACAAAAGGGAAATACATTTACAAACAGAAACCCAAACACCTGATCACAAAAAAACCATTTATTCTTAATATCTCTGGCAATTGACATTCTGTACTTCTCTGTTTGATGTAGTGACATCCATTGTGCAACTCAGATCGACGGTCTTCTTCTTCTTGAAAATTAGCATCAGCTCCACCTTTCCACTCAATGTGGATTTGCTGGTCAATGGCAAAATTCCCTTACTTAGATCATTTGCCAAATTGATATTGCTCGATACATTAGCCGATGTGAGATTCACTGGAACAGCAAATTTCTTGGTAGACAGAAAACTTGCTTTTGACTTGGGGATAACTGCACTCCCAACCTGAATATCGTCGTAGTAGAAGTACACCGTGGTGCTATCGTATTTGTACGGGCCGAAATTGGTGTTCTTGACCCCGAATTGAACGTTCATGTTAACGGCGAATTCGGGGACGCCTGGTCCAGTCATTAAGGTGTTGTATGCAAAAGGTCGAATACGGAATTTGGGAGTTTTGACTTTCATGACAGTAAGTGAAAACAACACTATGATGGCTGTCTGGAAGATAACAAAAGCTATGCCGTATAGCAACCATTTTTTGCGCTTTTGGCGGCGGAGCTCTTCGGAATTGGCTGTGGCCGCCTCGGCATCGCTTCGGGCGTAGCCGTCGGCCAAGGGATATGCTTGTTGCTGCTTCTTTTCTGCCATTCCGTAGAAGGTAAGAATTTGAGAGAGCAAGCTAGCGAGCGAGAGAGAGTTTGGTTGGTTGGTTTAAGGAAATTTGTTGTCGAAGGAGATGAATAGATGATGGGGAATAGGAGGGAAAGAGGTATATATACACACGTAGTATAATGCATGAAACGCGTTTGTTGAAGCCTTGAAGGCCCATGTCAGTTGTAATTAGACTTGGACAACTGCTGGTAATAAAATGTTTGAAGTTGTCCATCTTTTCAAAGTTCGACGCCGGCACGGGCTACGTTTTTTTTTATTTCCCTTTTTTCCCATTATTTTTGGCTTAATGTTACGATTTTGGGGCGGACCGGGGTGGGTGCTGTCCAGCATGGGTGTTGGGCCGATCACGGCCGTCCGTGATTGGTCATGGATGATTTAGATCACATCTTATTCAAACAAATTTGAACCGTCCGTCTCTGAACAGGTCTGAGCCGTCCATGGCCGGTCACAGAGGGTAAACAAACAAAACCGTCTTTCCTATTAATTGAAACGAATGAATTTTATAAAAGAGTGATGTCATGTTTATAAAAAAGTGATCTTTCCAATTTCTAGCGGAAAAGATCTCTTTAGCCATTGACATTTTTATATTGTGTTTCGAGATCTGACTAAGTCCGTATTTTCGCTTCTTTTTAATTTGGGGGCTTTCTGGGCCGGTCAAATCTTTACAACTGATCAAGTCCTAGTAGGCAAAAATCAATCCTTAATTTGTATTGTAGCTAACATGGTCCTTTTTGCACGTGCTATCTCACCTCTCTCTGTATCTTTTCCATATTTCTCTCTCTATCTGAATTTAAAGAGATTTTTAAAGAGATTTTTTGGGTCTAACTTCCAAAATCGTAACACGGTTTATGAAATCGTAACTAGGTTTAGGGATGACAATTTTTCCATGTTCAGTGAATGTCTGTCCCGCCCCGCTCCGCCCATATAGAGGCGGAGATAAACCAATTTTTTTTCCAATAGTAGCGAGTATTGTAGAATATGAAGAAAATCCGCTCGGATATGGGGCGGGTATAATTTTGTAATCCCCACCCCCGAATACACGTACATGCCCCATACCCGGCCCTCCCCGTCCTCGGTAAAACATACTACTTATACTATATTATATATGTACATATAAATAGGAACATACGTATAAATCTTGAGTATAGTTATATATGTAAGCACTTACCTCTTTAATTAGCAAATATTATCAATTACTACCTATGATAGACTACTTAATATTCAAATAATATCAATTGAGATTATATTTTCTAAATATGAATATCAATTTATTTTCATTCTTGAATTCTTTGTTTTGTTTTTTATTTTATTTTATTATCTATTATTAGTCTAGATAAGTGAGTTTGGTTCTTTATCTAATATTCCCAATGGGGTTGGGGATGAAGATGGTGGAAGACCCTCCAATCAGGGATCATGTATGGAATAGAGTCCCGATCCATATCCTACCCATTGCCATTCCTAACACTGTTAATTTTTTGGTTTGCTTAGGATATGGGTGTGATTACTACTCCACGATGATGAGGAATTCATCCATTTTGGTTTCATAAATAACTCAAACCAAGTGTAATGCATAGGAGAAGTTAAGAAAATAGGTTGAAGCCTATTCGTGAATTGTTGTTAAACAGCCAACGGCAGGTATTTTTTTTTAAAGGTAAAAGAAATTTTATTTTTCTTTGAAGTTGTTACAACAAAGACCAAAAGGACAAGAAAATGATGACATCATATCTTAAGGAAAGCTAGGAATAATCCTATGCAGCTATGCCCATCCGAGACCTAGGTTAAACGTACAAGAAGCCAGCCCATGATACACCCATGGGGACAAAGTCTCACACCCATAGAAAGGCCGAAGCCCAAAAGACCTAAAGGCCAAAGCCCAACCCAAATATAAGCCCAAACACCCATGGCCTCACCTAAAAGGGCAAACCTAATAATACATTAAATCTCAAAGCTGCCCAGCCCAAAAGGACCAAACCGACAGAACACAACCTAAAAAACCCTAATCAGAGTCATCCATCCACCGACATCGCTCACAACCACCGCCCTAGATCCACTGCCACCAATACCACCACCCATCACCCAAGGTCAGTCGCAAGCATCCCAAGCCGTTAGGTCCCGAGGACTGGCTGCATCCAATGACTATCGAAGGATGAAACCGAACAACACTAGCTTCAAAGGAAAGACACCGGAGTCTAGCATCAGCACCAAGCACGTCCGAACATTGTTAGACTCAGAATAAAAAATCACCCAGTAGTGAAACCGGCAAACACCACAAGTTGCCGACGAAGGGATGAGCACAGAAGTGGTGAACAAGCTTTCCCAAAATCTTTGGTACTATGGTGTGAAGTGTGATAGTTGTCAATCTGATCTAGCATGGGACCGATACGGCTAAAGCCAACCTCCCCTGGGAAGATGACATTTCCGAATATGGCCAAAGCTAAGGCTGTAAAACGACACTTGTTCCAGTAATCTGTACTGGTCTTGAAAATACCTTTGTTAGAATTAAAATTAACCTGCCTTGGCGGCGAAGTACTTTTATATGAACTTTAACAAGCATTTGTTGGGCGATCCCTTAAGCCCTGGAGTAAGTTCTAAGTGGGAGCACGGTAACCCAGAAGACTACTTAGGTTGTTTTTCCCCCCTGGTGCAAACCGCTGTACCAACTTGTTGCAGTCATGCGGGGTCCAAGATCATAAGAATTTCTCTTAAGGTAGGTTGCTTGGAACGTCAAGCGGCTTTAGATTCAGACACTCTTGCTATAGCGGAACACCATGGAAAAATCATTTATACAGATACTGACAAGGTCGTTTTATCAATTAATGGAGATACTCCAAGTATTCCATTAGTTATGTATCAACGTTCGAACAAAAATACTTGTATATATGCATAAAAAACCCCAGGTTCCAAAGGGTCTATGCATTAAAAAGGGGACAAATTTTAGAGGACGGTACGTGCCGCTACAGTTGGTGGCGAACTCGCTTGGGTTAAAAATCTAGGAAGCTGAGGAGAGAAAGAGATCAGGCCCATAGGCGCCGCCATCGCCACCGCCAACCTAGGAAGGACAGCCTACGCCACCATGTCCTAAACGAGAAGCCAGACTCCGGGAAAGCCGCTGTGGAGCCACCAAAATGGCTCCCCAAAACAGCAAGAGATCTGGCAGGCGAGAAGAACAAGACGCCGCTGCAGCCGCCATCCGCACCACCTCATCATCCATATCTGAAGAAGATCCCATTTTCAGCCCTTTTGTTTGGAAAGTCCCCATGACTTTTTAAGTTAATATTTTTGTCCATACATTCCTTGACTCCTTATCCCAATCCCAGGCCAAGTCCTACATCTTGTTTTCCAAAAATAGTAATCTGATCCAATCTTAAGTTCCATTCAATAACCAAAAGAACAATACAAAGAATTGCCCTAGCAGGGATGCTACAGCTGATAATATATCAAACATGAACTGGCCCCACCGAGAAACAAAAATACATATGGTATATAAAAAATAACAATCAAATAAAAAAATCCCAAAGCACATCATAAGAAAGTAAGAATCTATCATTTGCACACGACATTCTGGAGCTCCCTAGTCGTGCTATTGACATTCATGGTGCAATTCATATTGACGGCTTTCTTTTTCTTGAAGATGAGCATCAGCTCCACCTTTCCGTTCAGTCTCGACGTGCTCGTCAGAGGCAAAATTCCATTGTTTAAATCACTTTCCAAATTAGGATTGCCCGTTACGTTGGCAGATGTGAGGTCCACTTCAACATTGATCTTTTTGGTAGATAGGAAACTGGCTTTGGATTTGGGAATAATGGCACTCCCAACTGGAATATCATTGTAGTAGAAGAAGACGGTGGTGCTATCGTACTTATACGGACCGAAATTGGTGTTCTTGACCCCGAATTGAGCATTCATTTTCAGGGAAAATGAAGAGTTCGTTGGTTGGACATCGGCGGGGTTAAACGAAGAAGATCGAACCCGGAATTTGGGAGTTTTTACTTTCATCACGGTTAAAGAAAACAGGACTATGATGGCTGTTTGGAAGATAACAAAAGCTATTCCGTATAGCAACCATTTTTTGCGCTTTTGGCGGCGGAGCTCCTCTGCATCATGAGCAGGAGCCGCCTCCGCGTCGCTTTGGGAGTAACCGTTGACGGGTGCCAATGGGTGGCCATCATACCCTGATTTTTGCCCCTCTGCCATAGATATCTAGAGAGAAAGAGATGGAAGGGTTGAGTTAATTAAAGATTTTGCACCGAGGTGTTTTTGGGCTTGTTCAGTAGTAGTTTTTGGGTATAGAAGCAAATGTCGTTTGTGGGTATTAAAAGGTTTGTTATAAGGCTCTATTTATAGAAGAAAATATCATACAATTAGTGTGTACTAGATGTTGGCAAAACAAACTGTTTTGCGATGGAGAAAAGGATTTGAGGAGAGAGAGTATAGAGAGGGAAACGAATGCTTTAAAGTTAAGAAACGTGTTTTGTGGGGCAGCTTTGAATATTGACTTTGGACTTTGGAGGTATTATGATTTAGTATTATTTATATTTTGGAGTAGTTGAAAATGGTGATAGAACCTTCCATGCAGAAATCAACAATACTAGATACACAATAAAAATGGACAACAAGATGGACAACACACTCACATAGTATGTGAGCTCCACACATAGTTGAGTGTGTAGTGTGTGCGGAGCTCACACACTATGTGAGTGTGTTATCCACATTGTTGTCTATTTTTGTTGTGTACCTAGCATTACTCTGCATAAAATGTCTTCAATACAACTCATGAGGTTGGTGCTATGCACCCCTCGCCGTCCAACAGTCTATCTTGGTAACTCATCTATTTCTTCTAATCTCTAGCCTTGATTTGTAAAAATTTTTGGCTGGATGTACCGTAGATTTTGTTCAACTATAGAATTTAGTTAGAAACAAATTTAATTGGACTATTCTTTACATTGACTCCGTACGAGTTTCTCAGGCCAACAAATACAAAAATTTTTTTAAAAACAACTAGAGCTGACCACGCATTGATCCTATCTACAAATTGTAAGAATTTTGTTGAAAGGTGCCTCCTATGTCTGCCGAAATATTAGTCCTTCCGTTCTAAAATGATAGTCTAGTTCGCAAACGATAAATTAAAAATAAGCACATGGTACTTTTTTTTTTTTTAAGAAAACTGTAACGCCCCAATTTTCAGACACGTTAATTAAAACAAGAGATCTAAAAAGATTCATTTAATAATAGGCTTTTCTTAATAAGCAGGGGAATAACATTTAGTCTGATACAATAAGAAACAGTACTTGTCGGAAAGTAAAATTACATTTGTCCAACACAAAAGTAAGGCGATTACAGAGCCTTCTACAGTTCTAGGTTGAGGTCCCACTCCCCATAAGTTCCCTGATTGGTTGTAGGGTCTTGATACTCATTGCAATGTCCTCCTCTTCCCTCTTTGGTACCTGGCATGAAGCGCCAGGGCACATAGCACCATGAGTTTTGACACTCAGTAGCTAACTCCTACCCACTAACCCTTACATTACAAATCATCAACAGTTCATATCTCAACAGTTCATATCTCAACAGTTCATATCAAGGTGTGCATAAATAAGTAACAAGCATCTGGTTTCTTTATCTTCTTTCTAACTTAAGTGTTCTCATAGATTATAAACCTTAGGAACGTCCTTCCAATTCAAAACTGATATACACAATTCCTAGTGAACTTTTCGGCTGGCGAGGCTCTGGTTCCGCTGACCCGATAATTAGGACCTTTCGGTTGACCAGGTTTTGGCTCCGCTGACCACGACTTAATTCCTGGTGGACTTTTCGGCTAGCGAGGCTCTGGTTCCGCTGACCCGAGAATTGGGACCTTTTCGGCTGACCAGGCTTTGGCTCCGCTGACCACACTAAATTCCTGGTGGACTTTTCGGCTGGCGAGGCTCTGGTTCCGCTGACCCAATAATTGGGACCTTTCGGCTAACCAGGCTTTGGCTCCGCTGACCACACATTCTCTCTACTTTCCGGTTTCCTTTAACTTAGAAATGTCTATGTGATCGACTACGTAATTACCAAATTGGGAACCTATTTGTCCAATCTAACAATTCAATAATTTTATGGAAATGTGACACAACAAGCAAAGCAAAGCGATAACAATATTCGAGGGTGCACACGTTCACAAAATAATCCACAATGTCCATGATAAGTCCCCAATAGTGTAAATAAAGGGGCTTATCTCTCTCGTTTTTGCCACACGCAGATGCATAATACGGCTTTTATACGATTGATGTTGTGCGTGGGTGTATTTTGATAGTTTCAGGAGAAACTCGAGAATAAGGCGTGTTTCAACGCCATGGATAGTCAAAGGGGTACCCGAGTACCCAAGGTCACGTGGCACTCCGCCACCGAGTCCCGAGGGTCAAGGAATGAAGCATCGAATGAGATTCGGGAGGCCTAAGGACAAAGAAAAAACCAAGCGAAAGAAGAAAAGAAAAGACCCAGTTGCTACCAGTAGCAAGGTTTATACGGCTACCAGTAGCCAGCAATCAGAAACTCATATTTGAGGTTGCTATTGGTATTGCTACCGGTGCTACCGGTAGCCGCTGCACTTTTCAGCAGATTTTTGGCCCGACTTAGCTTTTATCTTAGAGGCATTTTGGACCTTTTGTACACGTTTTTGGGGGCTATAAAAGCCACCCAACATCAGATTATTAGGTTATCTTCCATTTTTCACCTTCTCTCTCTACCTCCTTCTTCATTCACTCCATTGTACTCCCACTTCTCTCTAGATTTGGGGCTTAAATACTTGGTTTAAGGTACTTTCTTCTTCATTAATGTTGTAGTACTCTCTCTAATCTTTATAAATCTGTGCTTTATTTTCATTTTCGTCATGATTTTCATTTCACCACGTTTTTCCTTCATGTCTCATTTAATCATGTGTGAATAGTCTAATAGGTTTGGCATGGGGTGATTTCTACCCCATGACTTAGGGGATTTCACGATTTCTCATCATTTCGAGCTAAATATGGGTTTGTGAATGGATAGTCCTCTCTTATTTGTGATCAAAACATGGTGTTGTTTATCTCTTTGATTGGGTGTAGACAAAATCTTGGCACACACAATGCTTAGAACCATGGCACACTAGGTGTTTAATAAAATGCCTCAATGAGATTGATTTCCATTACCAAACCCCATCTTATGTTAAACTTGATTTTCACTGTTAAATATTCCGAGTGTAAGCGAGGAAATCGACTCTCATTTGAGTTGTCTTTGAGAAACGTGAAAGAAGCTAAGTCATGGGTGGTTTGAACCCTTAACCAAGCCCTTGTTTAATTTTCTAGTTAAATCCCGTTTTCATCAAATTAGGTGGTAAAGAGAGAATTCCACCATTCAAAACACACCAAAAGCTGGCCGTCTTAACGCCAAAAATCTCAACGCAAGTCAATCTCATGCCGGGTGCATTTGGTCCCTGTGGAAATCGACCCCGGTCTTGCCGGGTTACTATGCTTTCGACGACCTAGCCCTACGCTTGGGGCGACGCTATCTACAACAAAGCTAGGTCGCAAGCAGTCCATATGACTCACCGGACGTTTACTCGTAAAACCATAATTCATAAGTACTCGGAATTTGAGGAAAAAGAGGTTTAAAAGTATTTTGGTCTATACCCTTTCTTTATCTACCAGTAGAGTATACAATTACAAGTCTTAGGTTCTTACTAGAAAACTTTCCAGTACATGCTTTATCAATCTAGTATGTAAAAATTAAATAAATGAGTTTTTTTTTTTTTTTTTTCTTTTCTTTAATATAACATACATAAATAAAAATGGTTAGTGTACTTAATAAAATCACAAATCCTACATTTATACTTATTGGGCTATGAAGTACATAAAAGTAATTAGCCAAGTTTCGAACTAGATTTTGATATCGGTTTATAAAATTACTTAACAAGTTAATAGATGAAGTCTATAAGATAAATTTCCTACCTAACTAATAACCCCATGTTCAAGTTAAACATGCTAATGAAATTAACATTACATTAGCTAACAGATTAAGCATACATGTGTTCAAAATCTACCAACTTTAAGGCAACGTGTTCACTGCTAAACTTTCCTATCATGCACATCATAACTTCCTGGACATAACAAAATTTTTAGTTCATTATCATGACTTCCGACCGTAATGTAGTAGATTGCATCCGTAAGGTTTTGTTTCATTCGGGCTCATTGCAAGCCCTAATACAAAGTCAAAGTATACTCAATATATTTAGGGTTAGGGAGTAGGAGGTTTCTACCTTTGATCCGGAAGAAAAGCACTGTGTTGGAAGAATTTTGACAGCAAGAGTTACCGTTTCGAACAGAAACTTCGGGTACTGATATCCCACGCAAAACTCACCCGTTTGGGACGATTCTTGTGTCTAAAACGAAGTGCTCGGAATGCTCTACAACTTCGATGAAGGGGTATAGGCTTGAAGCCCACTCTAGCTACGAGAAAAATGGTGATTTATATCGAGTCGCTGAACTGCTTGGAAAAGGGAATCCGAAATTTTTTCTGAACTTGGATGGCTATAACTTACTCAAAACTTAACCGATCCGGTTGATTCTTGTATCGAAATACAAGAGCTTCAAACCCTCTACAAAGTTGGTGAAGGAATGTAAACTTAAAAACGATTGGAACAAAGAGCAAAATGAAGATTTACAGAGGGGTAGAGAGCTGCCTGAAAATAGAAACAATATATTCCAACAGAAATTTGGGTAAAGATATTGGGGTCATTTCTAAACCGTTTTGGGTGATTCTTATATCAAAATCGAAGTACTCGACGTCCTCTACAACTTTCATTTAGAAGTCGAATACTAAAAACCATTGGAACTCTGAGAAAATCGGCTGTAAAAAGGGGTACGTGATAATGGATGAAAATGGAAATGGTGGTGGTGATCTCTCTCTCCTCTTTTTCTCTTCTTTCTTCTTCTTTTCCAGAATCTATCTCTCTATCTCTGCCAAAAGTGGGAAGGGAAAATGATAATATAGGAGGTTAAGGGTTGTGTAAAATCCCATAGGATGTTGAGGTGTGGCAGGGTGACAATTGTCTAGGGGTTAAAGGAAGGCCTTTGAGGAGGGTGTTTGATTTTTATTGGTTGGGGGAAAATGTAGGCCAAATATGGTTAGACATGGAGAGATGGGTGTGAGCTAGGGTGATTAAAGTGTGAATTAATGTGCATGGGGTTTGAGATTGGTTGGTATACAAGTGTAGTTGGGCAATATAGTTAACAAAATAGAGTTATGTATATACATCCATATATATGCAAATAAATCTATAATAATAATATATATAAGAAAGCATTAGGACATGTTAAAATAGATAGTTGTCTAAAAAATTTCAAATACACATTATCAGATTTTTGATAAAATAATTTTATCCGAAAAAAGTCGGTTGAAATCCAGGTTGTCACAAAAACAATCAAACTTTTTTCATGAATTAAAAGATCTCAATGATATCTATTAGTAAATTGTTAAAAAACATATGAATTTTTCTTTAAAAAATGTATAATTTTTAATTTATCGTTTTGCGAACTGGATCACTTTCATTTTGGGATGGAGGAGGTATAGTATTTGGCTTAGAACAAGTGCAATAGCCTATGCAAAACCAATATTTAGTCATTTTACCTAGTCGAAACCCACAAAACCTACCCACAACAGCCTTAATAGTACTCACCTCATCAATTTACATCTTGCTACAGTACCTCGCCTAATCCAACGAGGTAGCTACCAACGAGGTACTGTTCACCCTATGCCAACATTTTATTATTACTTCTTCCTCTCTCTTCTCCTCACCATTTATTCCTTTTTCTTTTTTTTTTTTAAAATCAGGCCTCGCCATTTATTCTGGTCACATTCGACTGCTTCCTTTTCCTCTCTTGAGGAAATACTCAATATTTTATTGATGTAGAGAGAAAAATAATGAGGTGGGTGGAGGCCCCGGTGAAAAAACAACGCAGAACATTCATCTCGTGATTACTGACTCTCCCCTCAGCCTTTCTCAAAAGTCCCCCTTCTTGAATTCCTATTATTAGCAGTACTAACTTTTTTTGAGCTTAGGTTAGAGTTTCTTATTTGATTTTATCAAGATTTGATAAAGGACCCGACTATATGTACCGACTGAAATGTCCAGAAAATGTACGGAACATGCTCGGGAACCCACTTTGCCTCCCACATGAGTGATCCGAACCGTTCATTATTCTTAAAACATTTTTCCGAGGGGCCCCACAAAATTTCAGCTCAATCTAATGGTTAGAAGTTCTTGAACCAAAGTCCCACGGTTTCAATCAAACGGTTCAGATCACTCGTTTGGGACCCAAAAGTGGGTCCGCGAGCATGCTCGGTACATTTTCTGGACATATGGGTCGGTACCCATATGTTTTCCGTTTGATAAAATCACCTTTGATTTTATCAAATGAGGAGGTTGATAAAATCTCAGCTCCTTGATTTTATCAAATGAGAAGGATGGTTGATAAAATCAAAGAGTGGTTTTATCAAATTTTGATAAAATCTTCTATGAAACTAGGCATTTTAGTAATATGCTTGTGACATGTTTTCATGGAATCTTTTATTTAATTTTAATGTCCACTTTAGCTAATGAACGACTATCTTCACACGTCCAATTTGAACACTTATCTTTTTATAAGTTTACGCTTTAGAATTTGAACAAAAAGATTCTCTCTGTATTCAAAGTGAAAGGTCAGGATTCAGTTATGTGTAACCACAAATCCAAGTGCCACATGATCTTTGATTTCGAATTTTTTTTTTTAATAACCAAAAAAGGGTGGAAGGGGGCGATCAACATTGCAATTCCTTGGGCGTAATCATACAGGCTCTCAACCCGCTTATGGAATGTTCGGGTCAAGCCATAGCTATTAGCTACTGTCCGAGAGGACAGACAACACCACCATAGGTGATAAGCCTAAAATATTGACATGTAGCAATCCTATATCACATATTATTAGTCATTTATTATGCTTAATTAGATGTTGTTATAATCTTTTTTTATCCATAACGTGAAATTATTTAATTTGCAGGAGAAGGTAATAAAACAATATTTCAGCAGAAAATTGCAAAGTCGGATTTAACTTCGGTAACAAAACAGATTGCATAGTTAAAATTAAGTCTTGTAGCGGTCCAACTAGCGGAGACTACCACGTGCTGAATTGGGAATTGGTATGACAAGTTGCTTTGAGAAATCACTGGAGGAGGATTTGAAAATCAAGGAAATAAGGAAAGGCAATTTTCCAAGGCAAGTGCTGTACTGAGTGGACCGAATAAGTAAGGTTTTTATGAAAAGAAAGATTCTTTTGGGGGGATTATGCACTTATGCTATATTTATGAGCTAAGGCAGTAGGGTTTTGGGGGCATCAATAAATCACGCAACAGGAGGCCAAGCCGCGGCAGCAGAAATCCAAAGGAAATCATTGTGGTACACGGCTGGAGAACAGGATGGTCAAAAGAAGTCTCTGTGAGGTTTTGATTTTGTATATGTTAGGCTAAACTCTTAAACTAGGGTTGAGGATGAAACCCTATAAATTTTATTGATTAGTATTATGCATATGATTTTTCTTACTTGTGTTAATTGTTTATTGTTCTCCACTCAATTAATTATTATGCATGAAACTCGGGTATGGATTCAATCGATATGTATGGGTTTTTTCCATGATTTGATATCTGCATATTAATCGAATTGCTTGGTTCGTTAAAGCTAATATTTAAGTACGGGGTATCCATTGTGATTTGTTCGTACAGATACAGTGGATGATTTTGGCCTAAACTTTTGAAGCAGAGGGAGAAGATATTTTTGTTAAAAAGATAAAGCGCTTATCATAATATTATCCACGGTGGTTAAGATTGGCTTCTAAAATCATTGTGTAGAATCATACGAAAAATCATTGCATAAAATTAATTGATATGTTTATGGGTGTGGATTCCGAAACTCTAGTTACTATTCTCAACCGTTAATCTCCAATATTTTTGCGTGATAGTTTAACTATTTTTATCGTTAATTTATTTAATTTTTATCTTCCAAATCAATCACACTTTTGGGAACTAGGTTAGAGTTAAATCAATTTAAGTTATTTAGTTTTTCCTACTAAAAAGCACAAGTCCCTGTGGGTTCGACCTCGCACTTGCATAACTATACTATCAATCCGATTCGTGCGCTTGCGAGTACAATAAAATTTCACAACAAGTTTTTGGCGCCGTTGCCGGGGACTTAAATATATATATTTTTTTTAGGAAGTCTAGATATTTGAATTGATTTTTCCCTTCTACTAGTTATAATTAGGTGTTTTTGTTTCTATTTCTGTTTCGTTACCTAAAAAAATAAAAAATAAATAAAAAATAAATAAGTTGCATTAATTTTCTATTCAACCGCACGCTCATTGTTATTTGTCTGGTACTTGGGTCCTATTTTAAGAGTTCTTTGCATTGTTTCTTATTTAGTTATTTTATTGATATTTTTCTAGGTATTACTCTGACAAGTGTGTATTTCGTTAGTTTTTGTTCACTCCCTAAAAAGAAAAAAAAAATTAAAGAAAAGACTTACATCGTAACTTGGCTTTTCGGTTTCGGTAAATCTGATTAGTTGTACTGTGTTTTCTTTTACTAACTATTTGAGTGTTTTCTGTCTCACTAGTAACCATAGCAGGTCTGTTTCTCAATTACTGCTCTATTATTTGATTGGTTTTGATCGGCCAAGTTTTCTTTTGCACGGTAAGTCATTTACTACAAAGCTATTGAAAAAAAAAAAGAGTTCTACTTCAGCTACTATAATCTGCACATTTATTTTCTTTTCTCATTTGTTTATTTTTATTTCGTCTAGATTCTTGTTAAAAAAAATTTTAATTAGTGAGTTTGTTTATGTTTGGTTGCCGTTCAAGAAATTTAGAGTTAGTACCCTTGGATCCAGAAATTGAAAGAACCTTTAAAAGAGGGTTAAAAAGTCAAAGAGTGAAACAAAATCCATTAAAAATGGGAGATATGGTCGAAAACAATAAAACTCTTAAAGATTTATTTGCTCCAATTACCACAGACCCACCATCATGCATAGTGCTACCCACCACCAACGCAACACATTTTGAGTTAAAACCGCAAATATTTCAATTGTTGCCCGCCTTTCGAGGCTTAGAAAATGAGGATCCTTACATGCATGTCAAAGATTTTCTCGATATATGCTCTACATTTAGATTCCAAAATTTTTCTGATGAGTCGGTTAGGCTGCGACTTTTTCCTTTTTCTTTAAAAGATAAAGCAAAGGGATGGTTGAAATCTTTACCCTCAGGCACAATAACTTCATGGGAAATTCTTGTAAAGAAATTCCTCTCCAAATTTTTTCCAATGTCCAAAACAAATGAGTTGAGAAGAGAAATTGCTAATTTTTGTCAAGAGGAACATGAAAAGTTTTATGAAAGTTGGGAAAGATTTAAGGATTGTATTCTTAAGTGTCCCCACCATGGTTTCGAGACATGGAGACTTATTCAATACTTTTACAACGGTTTGACTCAATCAAATCGTAATATGATAGAATCCATGAATGGTGGTGGCTTTTTAAATCTTAGAGATCATGATGCGGCTTATGCATTTCTTGAAAATTTATCTGAAAACTCTCAACAATGGGATTTTACTTCTCACCGAGACAAATCAACTTCCTCATCCAAAAGAGGAGGATTGTACGAAGTAAAAGAAGATACTGATATGAGGATAAAACTAGATAGTCTTACACGAAAGGTCGAGGCGTTAGCTTTAAGTAGAACAATGGAGTCTGCCAATCGACTTCAAAGCGAAGTATGTTCTCATTGTGCTAGTCCCATGCACACGACACAAACATGTCCTTCCATGGTAGGATATTCCGAAAGTTTTACTGAACAAGCAAATGCACTTAATAACTATGGAAAATCTTTTGATAGTCCTTTTTCAGAGACATACAATCGAAATACACGAAATCATCCGAACTTTGCATGGAGGAACAACCAACCTCCTACAAATGTAGGTGGTCAATCTTTCAACTCTCATAACCAATTTCCCCCAGGTTTTTGTCCTCCAAATCAGTCATTTCCTAACCAGAATTACTTTAATCAGAATCAGGTTCCTCAATCCAACTTTCAATTTGTGGCACCACAGCAACAACAATTATCCTTAGAGGACACTATCCAGACATTCATAGCAGAAATTAAAAGTGCCACTCTCATGAATAGTCAATCCATAGAAGAGATTAAAAATACTGCTCACTTGCAAACTCAAGCCATTAGCAAATTAGAAAATCAAATGGGTCAATTGGCGAGTCAAATGGCAGAGAGAGAGAAGGGAAAGTTCCCTAGTCAACCGATACCTAACCCAAGAGGGCCATTTGTTGTTAGTGACCCTTCTAAATCTACCTACGCACATGAACAAGTTCAATCCATTATTACCCTTAGATCAGGAAAACAGGTTGAAAATCAAATAAGTATGCCAATAGATAAGAACTTAGAGGAGTCAGAGGAACAAGAAAGGCATAGTGATCCAAACAAAGTTCAGGAAACTAGTTCGCCCCAAACTCCAATAGAACCAAAAGCTAGGAGTTTTGTCCCTAAAGCTCCATATCCTCAGCGACTAGTACCCCCTAAGAAAGGTGTAGATCATGGAGATATCCTAGAGATGTTTAAACAAGTTAGGATCAACATACCACTTTTAGATGCTATTAGACAGGTGCCTTCTTATGCCAAATTTTTGAAAGATTTAGTCTCTATAAAAAGAAAGACAAACGCCCCTAAAGAAGTATTGTTGACAGAACAAGTTAGCTCCATTATTCAACACAGAATGCCTATCAAATATAAGGATCCAGGGTGTCCTACAATTTCATGCACAATAGGTAATCATCATATTGAGCGTGCTCTGTTAGATTTGGGAGCCAGTGTCAACTTACTCCCTTATTCAGTTTATTTGCAACTAGGTTTGGGGGAGTTAAAGCCCACTTCTGTAAGACTTCAATTGGCTGATGGATCCATTAAAATTCCTAAGGGTGTTATAGAGGATATTTTAGTAAAAGTTGACAAATTCTATTTTCCAGTTGATTTGGTTGTCTTAGACACTCAACCTGTTCAAAATTCGAAGGGGCAAATTCCTGTTATATTAGGGCGTCCATTTTTGGCTACATCTAATGCTCAGATTAATTGCAGGAATGGTGTTATGAAGATATCATTTGGTAACATGACCGTTGACCTTAGTATTTTTGATATTGATAAACAGTTACCAAGTGAGGGGGAGGTGAGTGCAGTTTACTTACTGGATAGTCATGTTAAAGAACCTTTTACTCCATCAAGCTATGAGGATCCCTTTGAAGCTTGTCTCGCCCATTTTAATGGTTTTGATGAAGAGTCTATGATTGAATCTGTCAACTCCCTACTAGATTCTGTTCCATTGATGGATATTGGTAAGTGGAAGTCAAGCTTTGTAGAACCATCATTTATAGAGAACATTCCAAATTTGTGTAATGAACAAGAATCAAATTTTGAGTTGAAACCCTTGCCACCTGATGCTAGTGTTGAATTTTTGGGGCCACTAGAAATTATACCAACCGTCTTTCCTAAGCCTAGTGATCAAATTGAAGAGGTAAGGATAATTGATGAGGGTAGACACTGTAGCAAAGAATTTGAATGTGATTTTATATTTGGAGTTGATACGCGTAAGCATTATAAAATTTGGATAGAGGCATTGCTATTGAAGCACATATTCCCATGGTATGCCGATCTTGCCTTTATTTTTGCTATGTGCATGACACAAATGATTGAGCAATTCATTAAATTTCTTTTGATTGTGTCTAATTCTTTTTGTTGGGAAGATCCATACATTGTAAATTACAAAAAGCGGATTAAATTAATTGAGATAAATTTTATGCTTCATAATTAGTAGTAATGTTTAAGACTCACATTTATTTATTTATTTTTGTCTCGTGTTTTGTTTTGTTTTTTTGTTTTTTTTTTCGCTAACCAATTGCAGGAAATAAAAGAGAAACTTCTTAATCATTTGAGGTAACTCCCTAAACTTATCGTGATTTATTTATTTTTGCTACATTGAGGACAATGCATCATTTAGGTTTGGGGGAGGGACTATTATTTTTGGAAAAAATAATTTGTTGCAATTGTAGCTTTAGTTATTTATTTTGTGTCAATTACCAAAAAAAAAAATTCAATAAAAAAAATAAAAGTTAAAAAAAACTAAAGAAAAAAACTTGAGGTGGATGCTCAATTTTGACTTTCAACTAGGTTGATGGTTTTTTTATTAGTGCTAGTTTGATTGTTTCTCAAGTTTGAGTCTTGATACGATTTCATTGGTAGAATTAAGCTTGTGAACATAGCATTGATGAGAGGCACTTTGACTTGTTTTTATCACTTATGCTTGGATAGCGATTTATCACTTGTGTACATGCCTTTGCACGAGCACCGTCACACTTAGAGTTGCATTTGATCTCGAGTCCCATACACAAATTTTTGGCGCCTCAATATGAATTGGATGTTTCAATAAAATACTTAACGCCCTTTCCCCAAAAAGAAAAAAAAAGAAAAAAGAAAAAAAGAAGCGAATAAAATGCATGCTTGTTCGAGCTTTCTACTTAGTAACCGGGCCTCTTGCCTCAGTAAGCAGTGAGTGTTCGCGTCAAACAGTGGGGAGTTTCGGATTAGCTATGTGTGGTTAGCTTGGATTGATAAGCCTTTTTGACTCGAGTAATTAAGCCCGAAGGGGTCTCTTAAAACCTAGCGCTCTAAGGCCGAAAGGCTTGGGGACAGCTGGCCTAAAGCTCGCTAAAGGGGTCAACTAGAAAGCCCGAGGAATCCAGGCATTGCACGATCACACAATTTAAAGAAAAAAAGAAAAAGAAAAAAATACTATTACAATAAGGGGAGGGCTATAGGTTGAGTTGGACATTTTGATGACTTGTTGAGATTTTGAAGGTGCGTGTATTGTTTTCGAGGTTAATGCACATCTTTGTGTGGCTTTTCACTTACACGCATGCCTTGTGATTTTTCCCTACCCAGATATCTGTGAGAGGAGCAATATTTGTGCTAATTCGGATTAGAATGTTCACTTGTTTAACTCCGTTAATGAATGAAGTATCTTGTCTCTATCTTGCGTTGCACTTGTACTAGTTACTTTGAGAGGCCATTGCGTAAGTTCGGGGTCATGATTGAGTGTATTTTTGTCTCTCGTGTTTGTGGGTGTTCACTACGGCAAACCCTCACGAGACTATAACTCGTCCACTAGGGCAACCTAGGGGTTTAAAGGCTTGTTGCATATGCTAAATGCAATCGGACTCCTCCGAAAAAGGATTAGTTAGTTTTTATTTTTCTTTATTTCAATATTATTAGTATTTTAATTTTGTTTCTTTTGCTCGAGGACTAGCAAAATGTAGGTTTGGGGGTATTTGATAAGCCTAAAATATTGACATGTAGCAATCCTATATCACATATTATTAGGTTTTTATTATGCTTAATTAGATGTTGTTATAATCTTTTTTTATCCATAACGTGAAATTATTTAATTTGCAGGAGAAGGTAATAAAACAATATTTCAGCAGAAAATTGCAAAGTCGGATTTAACTTCGGTAACAAAACAGATTGCATAGTTAAAATTAAGTCTTGTAGCGGTCCAACTAGCGGAGACTACCACGTGCTGAATTGGGAATTGGTATGACAAGTTGCTTTGAGAAATCACTGGAGGAGGATTTGAAAATCAAGGAAATAAGGAAAGGCAATTTTCCAAGGCAAGTGCTGTACTGAGTGGACCGAATAAGTAAGGTTTTTATGAAAAGAAAGATTCTTTTGGGGGGATTATGCACTTATGCTATATTTATGAGCTAAGGCAGTAGGGTTTTGGGGGCATCAATAAATCACGCAACAGGAGGCCAAGCCGCGGCAGCAGAAATCCAAAGGAAATCATTGTGGTACACGGCTGGAGAACAGGATGGTCAAAAGAAGTCTCTGTGAGGTTTTGATTTTGTATATGTTAGGCTAAACTCTTAAACTAGGGTTGAGGATGAAACCCTATAAATTTTATTGATTAGTATTATGCATATGATTTTTCTTACTTGTGTTAATTGTTTATTGTTCTCCACTCAATTAATTATTATGCATGAAACTCGGGTATGGATTCAATCGATATGTATGGGTTTTTTCCATGATTTGATATCTGCATATTAATCGAATTGCTTGGTTCGTTAAAGCTAATATTTAAGTACGGGGTATCCATTGTGATTTGTTCGTACAGATACAGTGGATGATTTTGGCCTAAACTTTTGAAGCAGAGGGAGAAGATATTTTTGTTAAAAAGATAAAGCGCTTATCATAATATTATCCACGGTGGTTAAGATTGGCTTCTAAAATCATTGTGTAGAATCATACGAAAAATCATTGCATAAAATTAATTGATATGTTTATGGGTGTGGATTCCGAAACTCTAGTTACTATTCTCAACCGTTAATCTCCAATATTTTTGCGTGATAGTTTAACTATTTTTATCGTTAATTTATTTAATTTTTATCTTCCAAATCAATCACACTTTTGGGAACTAGGTTAGAGTTAAATCAATTTAAGTTATTTAGTTTTTCCTACTAAAAAGCACAAGTCCCTGTGGGTTCGACCTCGCACTTGCATAACTATACTATCAATCCGATTCGTGCGCTTGCGAGTACAATAAAATTTCACAACAATAGGCACCACTTTGGTATGAGATGGCAAAGGGCCCTCCACGCGAAGCGAGCTTTAATACCTGCATCACTTACCACCAAATTAGGAAGCACATGCGGAGTGCAAGGCTTGAATTCCAAAGTGGAGAGAAGGACTCTATTCCACTCACCTCTACCATTCTGGCAACATCTCGATGGTCTTTGATTATGAATTTGAATAGAGTTTTTTGGTCTCAATTCTAAAATAGTAGTAACTCGGCTAATTTTTTTTCACCACTAAAGTTGTGTGGTTCTATCTGGCAACCATGATGAGGAAATAAGAGGAATTCATCCATTTTCGTTTCATAATTCATTGAAACAAAGGGTAATGTATAGGAGAACTTAAGAAAATAGCTAGAAGCCTATTTCTGAACTGTGGTTAAACATTAATGACGAAGTCCCAATTTTCAGCCCTTTGGTTTGAAAAGTCCCCATAACTTTAAGTTAAAATTCTTGTCAAGACGTTCCTGGTCCCAATCCCAGGTCAAGTCCTACATCTTTTTCTAACTTATTTGGAAGCAAAATAAACTTTATCTACTGATCTTTTCTAAAAATAGTAGTAATCTTTAATCCTAATGGTCCACTCACAACCTTCTTCTGTTCTGTTCTGTAGGCATATCTGGAAATGGCAACAATACACACCCGTTGAAAGTGTGTATATATCATATACACCTACTGTATGGTCCAGATTGTGCTACCTCATCGACAATCATAACATTTTTTAGTTTTTCGTACCTTTTCAACAATGTAATTTGTAACATTTTGGTGTGTCTCGTAACTTTTATAAAAAAAAAAATCGTAACTTTTATAGGGGTACACCCCCAAATAAGGAGTGTGTACTGTAGCATTTTCTTGCATATTTGGATTAAAATTTCTAATAGATGTTCCCTCAGTTCTTTTTAAAGTAGGTAGATTTGTAATTCCAACTTATTGAAAAGGTTTTTTTTGATTGGCAGTTTATTGAAAAGGTATCATCACTATACTATTCACATCAACTTTTACATTCACTTTCCACTATTACCTTTGATGAAAATATCTTCATTAAAATTTACCCACTAACATTTTCAAAAGAAATTTATTTTTAAGGGCAAAATAGGAAAGAAACAAATTTTACCCACTAATTTTTCAACATCACGCTTATTTAGAAACAACCCAAAATGAAATACACTGTTCTTTTTAAGAAAAGGAGGGAGAATATGTTATTTAAAAACAAAAAAGAATCAACTCTGAAGCACAAAGACAAACAAAGGTAATAATACATATGTCTGTTAAATACAAATAATTTCCATAGCAGGGGTGTGCTTTATGAAAAATGAAAATACATATAGTAAATAAAAAATTAAATGAAAAAAATTCCAAAAACATAGCATAAAAGACTGTAGGAAAGGTCAGGGCGTCGGGTGATGTGGCGGTTGACCAGCCTATGAATGGATAGCCACGTGGCTCGAGCAAAGTTGCAGGAGACACGTTAGACGTCGGTTAGGTTTAAGAACCTACGAATGAGACACCGCGAAGAACGGCCCTCGCGGTATTACATATCCAAAATGCTATTACTTTCAGAAAGGGATGCCCTCTACAGGGGAAACATTACTTTAGGAAAAGCTCACCCCTCGCGAGACCCTCAGCAAGGATGATTGACGCGACGGGGAAGAACGAACACTCACGCGAATACGCGAAGTAGGCTCGCGACGGCACCTGACCAAAAGTCAGGGGAAGGGAAGTCGATACGAGCTCGAGTTAAGTCTTGGCGCGATCCAAAGGGCTCGCGGCCACGACTAGCACAGCGGGAATAGGGGAGATACAAGTGGCTTGGTGGCTTTAAGGGATTAAGGGTCGCTGCGAGGGAAAACGATGCACTGGAATGACCTAATGGAATCTTCCTAACGGCCAGTGACATCACCCACGTCGCCTAGGTATGCGGAAAGAGCACGTGTCATCATATTATTGGGGAAATGTCTGCAGCCCAATGATTGGGGGTAGATCCCTATAAATATGGGACATTCCTTCACAATTTCAGAGAGAGATCTTCAGATTCGTCCTGGGAGCACGGAAATTCTAGAAAGAGAAAGTGCCTCTGAGCTCTGGAAACAAGAGCATTGCTCTTGCTAGTGCTCACGAGTCCACACTTCATCTAGAACTGTGATTTCGAAGACGATGATGATCTTAAGGGGAATGGATTGAATCCTGCTGCCTTCTCTTTCTGTATTCCTGGCTTAATCCTTTGCCCCTACACACACCCTCTCATTTCTGTTCAATCGTTAGCTATTGTTTGCCTCTCCAGGTTGATTTTGAATCAAACAAAGAACCCATCCTACATAAGGCGACTCCGCTGGGGAGGCTTTCATAGCTGATGGTTGATACCAGAAGCCGTTTACAAACACAACGAAGTGGTTCACAAATACAAGGCTCTTCTTCTCATAATCTTTTAAGTGCCCTTGAGACCCTTCATCAAAGAACAATGGAAAATCAACCACCTGTGTTGGAAGAAGTTCAAGAGATTGACACCGCCCAAACCTTAGCTGCTAATGCTGAAACTCTCCAACTCATTAGAGAAGGACAACAACAAATGCAACAAGGTCAAACTCAGTTGCTTTTGGCAATATCCCAACTTACACAGGCTGTGGTGGCTGCTACAGCGCGAGCGGCTCCACCAGTGCCCCCACCAAATGTTGTGGAGGGAAACCTGGTGGGCGAGCTCCCACAAGTGGTTAACCCACAAGTGGTAAACCAACCTATTGCACCACCAGCACCACCACAAAATGGCCATAATCCAAACCAAATGGTACCTCCAGTGTGCGCACCAGGCATACCAACTGCAGAGGGCGTGGCCCAGCAGCCGCAACCCCAAGCATTTCTTACTTTGGCTGATGTCCAAGCTTTGCTGCAGCAAGAAAAAGCTAGAGCCACATTACCAACGCTCCCTAGTCCTGAAATACAACCTCCGTATCCGGCCGCGATCATGGCTATGCCATACCCAGAGGGGTATATGCCACCCAAGTTCATCAAATTTAATGGTAAAGACGGGAGTGCCCAAGAGCACGTTCATCGTTTCATCGAAACCTTGGGTGTCCATTCACAAGATGCCAGTCTTCGTCTGAGGGAATTTTCCAAGTCTCTCACAGCTCGCGCGTACACTTGGTACGTCAATCTCGAGCCCCACTCTGTAAACACCTGGGAAGAAATGGTGAATATGTTTTACACCAAATTTTTCCAGGTGACAGAGAAAATAACGTCATTAAACCTGGTTAACGAGAAGCAGAAGCTGACTGAGGATATTGTCGATTTCATCAAACGATTCCAAGACAAAGCTGTTCAGTGCCACGGGCCAGTACCTGAGAAACGGTTGGTGGAAATCTGCCTTCTCGGCATGATAAGGAATACAAGAAGCACTTGATCAACGGCAAGTATCAAACGTTCTCAGCCTTGATGGAAGCAGCGTTTAATATCCGCGGTACTGTCGATGTGGAACTACCAAAGCCAATATGGAAAAAGAGTGGGGGGCTAGCCGCTGCGGCCTCCGCGTAAGCCTCGCGGAAGCCACAGGGGGGGTGATGGCAACCCTAAGAGAAGGAACGGCAAGCCCTTCAAGGATTACAAGGAGGGAGCAAGAGATGCACCGCCATATCCTTGCAGTATAGAGGAAGTTGTGGATCTCGTTATTGCGTGGGTCGCGGACGGATGTCTGAAACTACCAGAGGTTGAAGTTCAACCAACCCCGCATGACCGCGTAAACCCAAGATATTGTATCTTTCACAGGAAGGTCCAGCATCCAACGAGTGACTATTGGACACTCAAAGAAATTTTCAAGAAGAAGCAAGACAATAACGAGTTAAGGATCGGAGTAAATAGAGACCTACGCGACAGGCCCTACCCCCAGCACGGGGAGGGGGTCGCGATGGCGGAATGCCATAATGGTGGATATTATGATTTTATGTACGAGATGGAGGATGAGGATGAAGAGGTGTACATGACCTCCTTCTACGATCACATCGAAGAGATCGCGAGCTATGATCAACCCACTGTGGAAGTGACCGAGGAAGAAAGGCATAAGATTTTGTCTAAGAGCCACAAATTCAAAACGTTCTTCGATGGATTGGGCTTTTCCCCCAACTCGAGAGTGCAAATGACCAAGGCGATACTGGAGATAGCTGATCAAAGCCAAGAAGCATGTGTGGTGGAAGGAGGCTCCATCGCGAGGACCATTCGCGAAGACTCTAACACAATATCGTTCTCAGATGCAGACAAGAGGGTGCCATTTTCTCACAACAGGCCTCTGTTTGTCACTGCTTATATCAATGGCGTGGAGTTTAAGCGAGCATTCCTCGACGGTGGGGCATCGATCAACATTATGCCCCTCGAAACGCTAAAGAAATTAGAAATCCCAGAGCCGCGAATTATTAAGTCGTTGGTAGGGATAGTTGGTTTTGGTGGGGAAAAGAAGCCTTCCCTGGGGTATATTGTGCTTGATCTCGCTGTTGGGCCCATTCGCGCACCAACAAAGTTCCACATCATTGAAGGGCCAACCAATTACCACGTAATTTTAGGGCGGTCCTGGATGCATAAGTACGCGATGGTCCCGTCAAGCTATCACCAGTGCCTCAAGGGAATCTGGGCTGGAAAGAAGGTAACTGTACCTGCCACCGAGAGACCCTTTGAGGCCTGTGAAGCCCACCTTTCAGACGCTGTATACTTTTCTGAGGTGGAGGAAGCCTGCGAAGCTGTAACCGCAAGGCCCGTTGGGGTAAAAATTCCAAAGTGGGAGGATATCAAAGGTGCATCATCGGAGCAGGCCCCCGCGAAGCGACAGACGGTTTTTGACAGATTGACCCCTCGCAAAATCATAAAGACTAGCGAGGGGGGAGAACCGTGTATCACTTATGACGGTCTCAGGGGTCAGCAAGCGCGTGTGAGGCTGCTGACCCCCGCGACGAAGAAAGGGATCACACAGGGCTTGAGATAATTGATAAACCTGAGCCAGCCCCAGAATGTATGCAAGATGGGCCAAAACCCCAACCGGAGGAGCTTGAAGAAATCGACCTAAGGGATGGAGAAGGCACCGCGAGGCCAGTATTCGTTAGCAAATCCATGGAACCTAACGCTCGAGCTGATTTGGTGGCTCTGCTTCGCAAGTACAGCGATGTGTTTGCTTGGCACTACAACGAGATGCTAGGTTTGGATCCAAAGCTTGTGAGTCACCATCTCGACGTATTTCCAAACTCCAAGCCTGTGAAGCAACCTCAGAGGAAATACCACCCAGATTTGGAAGAAAAGATCAAGGAAGAAGTGGAAAAACTCAGGAGTGCAGGGTTCATCCGCCCAATCCAATATCCAACATGGTTGTGCAACATTGTGCCAGTAAAGAAAAAGAACGGCCAAATTAGGGTCTGCGAGGACTTTCGCGACCTTAATAAGGCTTGTCCAAAGGATGAAATGCCATTGCCCCACATTGACACATTGGTTGATATCACTGCCGGCCATGAAATGTTCTCTTTCATGGATGGATTCAGTGGATACAATCAAATTAAAATGGCACCTGAGGACGCAGAGAAGACTGCTTTTAGAACCCCTTTGGGAAATTTTTACTATACCGTGATGCCATTTGGGCTCAAAAACGCCGGCGCGACCTATCAAAGGGCCATGACAGCAATCTTCCACGATATGATCCATCATTCTGTAGAAGTCTATGTCGATGACCTTGTCGCGAAGTCAAAATACAGAACGGAGCATCTGCGAGACCTCGAAGGAGTGTTCAAAAGGTGCAGAAAGTTTAACATGAGGATGAATCCCCTTAAATGTGCCTTTGGTGTCACAGCTGGAAAATTCTTGGGCTTTTTGGTGCACAGACATGGCATCGATGCAGATGAATCCAAGATCCGCTCTATCTCAACCATGCCCCCTCCTCACTCCCAAAGATCCCTCAAGGGGTTCTTGGGGAAGGTCTCCTATCTAAGAAGGTTTATCCCTGCTCTAGCGGAAATAACTGCACCATTGGGAGATCTGCTGAAAGACAAGGTCAAATTTGAGTGGAAGGATAAGCACCAATTGGCATTTGAGAAAGTCAAGAATGTCTTGGCCTCACCTCAGACAATGGTCTCTCCACAGAAGGGGAAGCCACTGATTCTATATCTCACATCTACCTCAAGGTCAATTGGGGCACTACTGGCCCAAGAAGTGGGAGGACTTGAAAAGCCTGTGTATTACATTAGTCGAAAAGTACAAGGAGCAGAAGAACGTTATACGCCAATTGAACGCCATTGTTTGGCACTTGTTTTTACAGCACAGAAGCTTAGGCACTACTTCCTCTCATTCAAAGTTCAGCTCGTAACCAGGAATGACCCTATACGATACCTACTTTCTCGCCCTGTACTTAATGGTAGAGCCGCGAAGTGGCTACTAGCCCTAGCGGAATTCGATATAGAATGCACCGCGCCGCGAGCGATAAAATGCCAGGCCCTCGCAGATTTGTTGGCCCAGTTTCCTAGTGGAGAGTGCGAACCGTTAAATGAATCATTACCAGGAGATGATTTCGAAGCATTAGCAGCCAGCTCTGAACAAGAGAACTGGACTCTAAGCTTCGATGGGGCAACAGGAGGAAGTTCTGCTGGAGCAGGTGTCATGTTGCAAAGTGATAGCGGCGCGAAGGGGTACCTATCATACAAGTTGGCATTCCAATGCTCTAACAATGAAGCTGAATATGAAGCACTTATCCTAGGACTGCTCGCGGCTAGAGAGAAAGGAATTAAAAGACTCAGAATTGTGGGGGATTCAAAACTTATAATCCTGCAAAGTGAGGGCGTCTACGCCCTAAAGGAAGCTAATCTCGCGCCATACAGAGCAACTGTTCAAAGACTCAGGAAAGACTTTGATGATATCAGCATCATTCATAAACCTAGGTCTGAGAACAGGTTTCCTGATGCATTAGCCACTTTGGGTGCTAAGACAGAATTTGAAGGGAGTACTGTGGCCATAGAGATCACAAGAAAGACTGAGCCCTCATTTATTGAAGAAAAAGAAAGTTCCAAGGAAAAAGATTGGCGAGACCCCATTAAAATGCAGATCGCGACGGGCAGTGGAGCAATTTCTATGATGGCTCTATCACAATTTACCATCCTAAAAGGGGAGCTGTACTTTCGCGGCCCCCAGGGATGGCTCGCGAGGTGCATCAATGATGTAGAGGTCAAAGAGAAAATGAAGCAGATCCATGAAGAAACCTGTGGAGAGAATGACATAGCGCTATACAGGAGAATTCAACGTCAAGGGTACTACTGGCCTTCGATGAGGAGAGACGCCGCGACCCTGCTCAGGGAATGCCCCAATTGTTCACTTCACGAAACCGAGCATGAGTGCAACTTCTCTAGCGAAGAAACAGATTGGAGGCAGAAATACATTGATTACTTGAAGGAAGGAGCCCTGCCCATGGATCGCGGCGGCATTCGAGAAGTGCAACGATGCGAGAAGAGATTCTTTGTCAAAGATGACCAGCTTTACAGAAGGACCCTTGACCATATCCCCCTCAAGTGCTTATCCAATGATGAGGCAGAGGAGGTTTTGCACAAGGTACATGAGATGGAACATCCAGGAGGTAGAAAGCTATATGAGCAAATCACCCATCTCGGGTATTATTGGCCGAGAATGGAAGGGGATTGCAAAAGCCATATAAGGAGATGTCACGCCTGCCAAAAGCATGGGGACAAGGTAAATGCTCCCTCTGTTGAGCTACACCATATTCGAGCCCCTTACCCTTTTCATACATGGGCAATGGACCTGATTGGTCCCATCCATCCCTCCTCGCGAGGTAGACAGTGGATTCTAGTGGAAACAGAAATTACTACGAAATGGGTAGAGGCAGTTCCTTTGAAGCGTGCAACAGGCGATGTGGTGGCCAACTTCATTAAAGAGAATATCATCTGCAGATTTGGAATCCCTAAGGTTATCCTCTCAGACAATGGCACTCCATTTGTCAACAAACAAGTAAAGAGGTTGCTCGCGTCCTATGGCATTACCCAGAAGACTTCAACTCCCCATTACCCTCAAGGAAATGGGCAGGCCGAGGCCACCAACAAGTCCATCATTAGGATTCTGAGCAAGCACTTGGATGAGAAAGGGGGAGCCTGGGCTGAGCACCTCCCAATCGCTCTATGGGCTTACAGAACAGCTAAGAGAAAGTCTACGCGTATGAGCCCCTTCAGTTTGGTATACGGGGCGGAAACTGTGTTGCCCGCAGAGATAAGTGTACCTTCTGCGCATCTCGCGTTGTCCACTGAAGTAACTGAAGGGGAGAGAAGGGCGGATCTCGAAGCTTTGGACGAAAGAAGGGAGGTTGCGGCTGAAAATCAAGAGAAGTATTGGCAATCTGTGGCCAAGTACTATAACAAGAGCGTACTCGCGAGAGAATTTAAAGTGGGTGACCTAGTGTGGAAGTCAGTCCCGGGAGTCATGCAGAACCTGAAGTTGCCAAAGTTCACACCAAAGTGGGAAGGTCCCTACGAAGTGATCAAAGCTGCAGAGAGCGGGCACTACAGACTCGCGAGGGTCAGGGTCAATCAACGCGAAGTACATCAAGAAGTATTACCCTTAACCTGTGCAAGTATTAAGTTGTCTTTCAAATTCTTGTCTTTAATTACCTGCTCGCAATCAGATGTAACCCTGGGATGATGATTTGACACATCCCTTGGAAAAAACTATATCGGTTGAAATTATGAACGAGAAATACTATCCCTTTGTTTCAAAAAAATAAATAAATAAAATAAATCTTGTATTTCATTATTTGTCAGAACATGTTAGAAACAAAGGAGTGTGGTAGAACAAAAACGGTGACCTCGCGGCATAAACCTATGTCAGCATAAGAGGAAAATTCACCCTTCGCGAAGAGAAAAAAGGGTACAAAATACTGTACTCACTCACGCTCAAGGCCTTTAAATGTTGCGAAATAAGTGGGGGCCAAAAGTGATGCTTTACTTTGGAATACTAACGTAACTGTTTGAACACCCTCGCGACGGCCATACGCTTTAGGCCTTGATATGTTGCGAAATAAATAGGGACCGAAGGAGTTACTCCCTTTGGAATGCCAATTTAAATGTTGGAACACCCTCGCGACATGCCACTCCCCGCAAATGAACGGGAACCAAAGTAAAGGGGAATACCCTCTCTTTGGAAGAACTAAATTTGAAATTGGAAATACCCTCGCAATTTAGTGAAGGGAAGCCCCAGCACAATTAAATGCCAGGGCCCTTAGAGGGAATGAATTCAGTAATGAATTCTGAAATGTTGTGAACAAGAAGGGAAATAAATAAGATTGCCCGTGAGGGAAGAATGTCTTTTATCCTCGCAACGATACAACAGTAGATTGGCTAAGTTCTAATGGATTTCATTGATACTAAAGTCATAGATACAAAATTTGTAAAAAAAAAAAACGTCTTAAGCTACTCGCTGAGCTTCTGGGCTATTGAGTCAACTTGAGGGAGAATGGGCTCATCACCACTCAAGGTAGTTTTTGGGGCTGCTTCCAAAGCCTGATGATCTTTGACAAGTAGCTCGTGGCCAGCCTTTAAAGCAGAAATCTGTTCTTTGGCCTCAGCGAGCAAACGATTGTACCTTTCTTCAGCTTCAGCAATCTTGGCTTTGCTGTCTTGGATCTTGAAGAGACTCGCGAACAGGGTCTGTGTCGAATAAACCTTCTCCAAGTACTCGCGAAGCCACCCCAAGTCTATCCCAAAGGTCTCCATATCCTTGATAGAGGACATGACGTCCTCATATTTCTGATCATTGAAGTCTTTTACCTTCATCCGCTGCAAACACACCACGGTCTCAGCAACCAAGTCAAAAAGTGTACCACCAACCAGACGACCAGCGGTGCAGTGGGCAAAGGTTTGGGGATATTGCTGTTCCGAAGCCCGAAGGATCGGGGCGCTACAAGCCCTGATCCTCCACTGATGATCGCCTTCGGTGTCAGAAAGGAGAGCATAAGAGGGAAGCACGAAGCTGGACATCCCGTGGTCGCCATCATGCTTCACTACAACGTTCTCAATTTTTGGAAGCGGTTTGTGATGGCTCTTGTCCTCGAGAAGCGGCTCTGAGTCATAAGTATGGCTCGGTATTAGCAACTTAGAAGGGGTAAAAGAAGGAAGATGAAAGATGTCGTCCATCCCTGCAAAAATATCACTACTGGACTTACCTTTGGAGCCTCCAGAAGCTTCTTCACCCTCCTCGCTGCTCTCGCCGAGGCCATTCATGTCTGAGCTCTCGCTTATATTTGATTCAGGGATGGGCTTGGAACCGAGAGTACTCTTCTCGGTGGAAGAAGGTACGTTTATTACGTCATCTTCGCGAGGAGGTGGTGAAGTACCATCTCGCGAGGAGCTAGCCTTGATAGAGCTGAAGTTTGGAGGGGAGGGTTCAGCCCTTGGAGAGCCCGCCGATGACTCAATCTCCTCTGCAGGCTCGGGGTTCGTGATCACGGTAGCTCCCTCTGGGCCCGCGACGTCCCCCACTCTCTCCACTTCCTCTGGTTTGTCGTCTGAGCCACCGGCCTCCTGCGCAATTTCCTTCGCGATATTACTCGCGACATTCATAGCGTTGAACTCGTCGACGACAGGGACATCTAGGCTTTGTCCTTTGGCAGGACTCCCAGACGTAGACTCTTTCGAAGCCCCCTCCGGGGGAGGGTCCTTAGAAGAAGATGATTTTGCAACATCACGGAGGGGAGAGTTTGCGAGAGGGACGTCTTCGGTAGCATCAGTGGTAGGTTCCAATAATTGAGCCCTTCCGCCTGCGGGAAGGAACATAACATCTTATGAGCACGCAGGACAGAAGCAAAATAAAACAGTTAAAAAAAAAACTTCCTCAAAAATATACAGCAGTTAGGAGCGTTGCCTGGACGGATTTGAGCCGATGGCTCAACTTGAGGTGGGGACTCCGAGGGAATTGAGGAGGAATCTTTCATCTTTCTACCCTTCCGCGAGGGACCCTAAAACACGAGAAACGTTTATAAATCAGCAAAAGCGTAAAAGAGAAGACGAGAAAAGAGAAAAGGGAAAACAAAAATCTTACCCTTGCCCTCTTTGGAGCACGCCCTATCTGGGGAGGAGAGAGGTCCTCAGCCTTCCTCTTATATGCGGGAGTAGGGGGTCGTGGTGTGGAAACGGTTGCCGTACCCTCAGCCTTCTTCTTCTCCTTTGCGGTGATATGCTGCGGCGAGAGAACTACCATGTCCGCGGGACGGATTCGCAGAAGGGGGATAGCACTGACCACGTCGAAAGGAACCGCAGTGCCCTTTACCCAACACGATTGGGGACCGCGCCAAGCGGGGTCCTTCCCTGGTTTGAAAGTGCGCAGGGTTAGGTCTTTCTTCGAAATGGGCTCCGCGGGTGGTACCACCGCCGGGGTCTGAACAAAGCTCGCGAAGGACTGTAAATTTCTGGCCCAGTATACCCTGTTTTCTGGGGTAAAGGCTGCCTTACGCTTGGAGCTAGGGATGATCCTATCTCCCTCATAGCCCGCGGTGAGCTCATGGTTGAATGACTTCAGAAAGCGACGAGTCCCAGTTAAGAAATCCTTGGGCAAAGAAGGAGGCTCGCGGGGGACGCCTTGGTCGTACCCAAATTGTAGCTGGAGCCTGTCAGCTCTATACAGCACCATGATGGGGCCCTCAGCGGAGGGAGTGGGAAGATAGCTGGGGGTGACCCACGCGAGGAGGTCCAACTTATGGGACCGAATGCTTTTGCTCTGAAAATCCACCGCGGTGTCTTCCAAAAAGAAGGCAGGGCCTAGTGCGCCATCAGCGGGTTGCTCGTAGGGACGAGGATTAAAAGATGTTATTTCGTCGCACCAGTCCTCAAACAGCTTGTTGGAGGAGGTCTTTGCCCACCTCATGATCCTAGGCACCCTCTCGCTCAATCGCAAGATGGGCATACCCCTGGCATCGCGGATTATATCACCAGCGGCATTCCTCTCCTGGATAGTCTTCAGTGGAGGGAGCTCGCGGGGAGAAGGAGCAACCGCTGGAAAATACTCGTAGAAGAAACCGAGCAAGAAGGAGATGTGAATCATAGAAGTAATCTCATACCTCCCCATAGATCGCTCGAAGTCCTGAGCGGTGCGGTCTAACTGATGATAAAGATGGCCCAAAAACATGGGACCCAATGGAAGTTTCTTCTCTGCCGCGAGGACGGCTGCGAGGGGGATCATCTCGCGGCGGGGCCCCTCGTGTGGAAAATCAGGGAAGAGGAAGAGAGACAAGAACTGAACGAGGAAAGCCGCCAAGGATAGCGGACCTCCGTGATAAGCACTCATGGTCATCCCGAGCTTCCCATCCACCTCGACAGGGGCGATGTCACGAAACCAATACCGCTGCCAAGAGCCCCAAGTCGTCTTGTTGGCTTTCGGAGGAGCTCGGATCTTCCCCGCGTTGTCGTAGCGCGAACCATACTCGCCGGCCGATTTGAACTCCCCCTCTATGAACTCAATCACCGTGTTGACCTCAGAAGGACAGGTAGCGGGATCGTAATGATACTCTCCGCGGGTGGGAAGGCCCATTAGAACCTCGGTGTCCAGAAGAGTCGGAGCGGCCTCCCCAAAAGGAAATATGAAGGTGTGGCTAGTGGGGCTCCAGCGGCTCACCGCGAAATCGAGATCGCGCTGAGGGCGACTCGCGACGAGGTGTTGCGAGAGTTGCACAGTCTTCAGCAAACCCACTTTGTCAAGGATCACTCTGTGCTCAGATTTGTCAAGGATCGTAGACACCCAATCGCCCCAATCCCTTGGGGGTTGAATATTGGCCCTATATTGGACCTGCGAGAAAGGGTAATCGCCCCTCTCTATCCTAAGCCTTACCAATGATGATGGGTCGACCATATCCGCCCCCGAAGCACTAATTTCGTCAGAAAGCAAGAGGGGCTGGGCGTTGGGATTCCCCCGGAGAGGAACGTAATTCTGGACGTTAGCCCAGAAGATGTCGCCTTCAGGCCTCAAATATGGAGCCCTTCTCCATTCACTAGCAGGAGGAAGGGACGTTTTTGCCAAAAGAGCCTCAGTGTCAGACTCATGTTTACGCGATCGAGCCATGACTCGCTTGAAAGAGGAAGAAAAAAAACTAGGGTTTCGAAGAAGAAGGAGTTTGAGGAAATCTGGACACTTAAGAAACTTGGCAAAGGAAGAGTAAAAGGTTCTCTCTCTCTCTCTGAGGAGGTATTTATAGACACGGCTTGGCTGTCATCACGAGAACGAACGGCTGAGACGGTGTCAGCAGTCCAATCGGCCTGCAACTTCGAAATTTGGAACGGCCACCTTTTGGAAGGAAGGCTAAAATGACGGACTTCGCTGACGTCGCACGCGCGCGATTCAGCACGTTAGCAACCACGCGCCGCGAACTCACGCTCGCGCGAGGGGCTTATGTAGGAAAGGTCAGGGCGTCGGGTGATGTGGCGGTTGACCAGCCTATGAATGGATAGCCACGTGGCTCGAGCAAAGTTGCAGGAGACACGTCAGACGTCGGTTAGGTTTAAGAACGTACGAATGAGACACCGCGAAGAACGGCCCTCGCGGTATTACATATCCAAAATGCTATTACTTTCAGAAAGGGATGCCCTCTACAGGGGAAACATTACTTTAGGAAAAGCTCACCCCTCGCGAGACCCTCAGCAAGGATGATTGACGCGACGGGGAAGAACGAACACTCACGCGAACACGCGAAGTAGGCTCGTGACGGCACCTGACCAAAAGGCAGGGGAAAGGAAGTCGATACGAGCTCGAGTTAAGTCTTGGCGCGATCCAAAGGGCTCGCGGCCACGACTAGCAGAGCGGGAATAGGGGAGATACAAGTGGCTTGGTGGCTTTAAGGGATTAAGGGTCGCTGCGAGGGAAAACGATGCACTGGAATGACCTAATGGAATCTTCCTAACGGCCAGTGACATCACCCACGTCGCCTAGGTATGCGGAAAGAGCACGTGTCATCATATTATTGGGGAAATGTTTGCAGCCCAATGATTGGGGGCAGATACCTATAAATATGGGACATTCCTTCACAATTTCAGAGAGAGATCTTCAGATTCGTCCTGGGAGCACGGAAATTCTAGAAAGAGAAAGTGCCTCTGAGCTCTGGAAACAAGAGCATTGCTCTTGCTATTGCTCGCGAGTCCACACTTCATCTAGAACTGTGATTTCGAAGACGATGATGATCTTAAGGGGAATGGATTGAATCCTGCTGCCTTCCCTTTCTGTATTCCTGGCTTAATCCTTTGCCCCTACACACACCCTCTCATTTCTGTTCAATCGTTAGCTATTGTTTGCCTCTCCAGGTTGATTTTGAATCAAACAAAGAACCCATCCTACAAAGACTATCATTTGCACACGACATTCTCAAGCTCGCTAGTCCTGGTATTGACATTCATGGTGCAATTCATATTGACGGCTTTCTTTTTCTTGAAGATGAGCATCAGCTCCACCTTTCCGTTCAGTCTCGACGTGCTCGTCAGAGGCAAGATCCCAGAATTTATATCACCTGCCAAATTAGCATTGCCCGTAATATTAGCGGATGTGAGGTCCACTGCAACGTCGATTTTTTTTTGTAGATAGGAAATTGGCTTTTGATTTGGGAATAAAGGCACTCCCAACTTGAATATCATTGTAGTAGAAGTAGACGGTGGTGCTATCGTACTTATACGGGCCGAAATTGGTGCTCTTGACCCCGAATTGAGCATTCATTTTCAGGGAAAATGAACGGTTCGTTGGTTGGACATCGATGGTGTTAAACGAAGTAGACGGTGGTGCTATCTTTTGGCTCTTGTTTTAGTAGGAGGTGCTGCTGCTGCTGGGTGTACAAGCAAATGTTGTTTGTGGGTATTAAACGGTTTGTGGGGAGCCCTATATATAAGGGAAAATATCTTACGTTTGGGTGTGTACAAGTTGTTGGGTGTTCCACTAAGAGAGTTTTTTTTAAATAAATTGGTTTTCACAGTTTTTTATGTGATGTATTGTGAAAGAATGATCTGTCTTGATTTTTGGAAAAAATTGTTTTTTGTACTCCATCCGTCCCAAATTGTTGGTCATTCTTTCCTTTTTTGTCTGTTCCAAAACATATGATCATTTTAAAAAGTTAACAAAGAAAAATGTGTACTTTTCTTTTTTGGTAGTTTTCAAAAAAAAGTTGAATTCCCAAAGTATGACCAACAATTTGAGACGAAGGGAGTATTAAAGAAATGGCTTTCTATGGAAAATGGGTTTGAGGAGAGAGAGTAGAGAGAGGGAAACGAATATTTTACGGTTCAAAATCGTGTTTGGGGATTTGATTTTGACTTTGGGGGTATTACTTCTGATATAAAATTTGGTGTAGTGGAAATGTGGAATAGTAGAACCTTCGATGCTAAAAATGTCCTCGTGACAGGGCTCCCCAATGAAAAAGGAAAGGTATGGCCCATGGGATTTTTTTTCTTGTGTGGCGATTCTGTACAAAAGTCAAAAGTCAAAACAGGTTGGTAATAAGTCTTCCACTCTTCTAGAGGTACGCCCCATTCTCCATACTAAGTGGTGTTCCACTAAATTAGTTTTCTGAATAAATTAATTTTTTATATAATGTATTGTGTGAAAATGATTTGTCTCAATTTTAAAAAAAATAATTTTTTGGTAGTGGTATACCCCCTAATTATTTCAGTAGCCCGGAGTATAGGCAATTTCGGGAAATCTCCCCGTTCCAATTCGAGATATTTCTCGATATTGTACCTCTCTCCCCCATAATATTTTACGCTAGTGAACTTTTAATCACACTTCAAGTCCTTAACAGCTTTATCCACTAAATTAACAACCATGGTACTGTACAGCTTATCTCAGGAGTTTCGTCCTTCTTGATCACCTTAATGATCCAAGCTGTTCATTAATTTTTAAAATATTTTTTTAGTCACTCCTAAAAAACCAGTTTATTGGAAAAATTATAAGTGGTTGATACGTCTTCTAATTATTCATTCACAATTTAGGATCCTGAATTTTGGTAGAAGTTGGAAAGAAAGTTACAAAACTGGATCAAGTACTTAAAATTATAAGATTGAACGTAATTTTTTTTTCTGGATGACTCAAATAATAATTTTAGAACTAAGGACGGCTTGAATCATTTGTGTGGGTCCTTGAAGTGGATCCCACGGACATATCTCGCACAAGTATGAACTAGAGAAGTGTTTCTAGAAATGGAGATGAGAGAGAAAAAAGGGTGCTGCCATGTGGGGCCCCACTGAAAAAGTGAAAACTGGTTTTGGAAACATGGTCCCCCTTTGTTTTGTTCGTATTTTCTGAATCTGCTTCAAAACTCTCGAACAAGTACGTATTTTTTATTCTGATTTTTTAGCATTGAGAAAAAAAGGGAAAACGTTAGATTGGTTTCACTGTGGGAGAGGTGACGAGAGAGGAGTTACTAGTCCAGCCATGGTGTTGCTGTCAGATTTCACGATTTTCACCATGCTTTGCCAGAGCCCAAGAGAGAGAACATTCGGTGAAAGAATGAACAGGTGAGATTCCTCACTCAATGAAGGAAGAGTTTTATTTCCAACACCTTTTTTTTACCAAATATGTAACATAAGCCAGGGAAAAAAATAAACTAAAAATAAAAGCAGGGTCAATTAGCAATTTTGTCATCTATACTAGTAATATCCCTACAGAAATTTGGGGTTCAGATAGGTCAACTGACCCCAGTTGTCTCTATTTGCGTCCGCCCGCCCCTATCCACCATGATGAGGAATTCATCCATTTTCGTTTCATAATTCATTCAAACAAAGGGCAATGTATAGGAGATCTTGCTAACATAGCTCGAAGCCTATTTGTGAATTGTCGTTAAACATTAATGACGAAGTCCCCATTTTCAGACCTTTGGTTTGGAAAGTCCCCATAACTTTTGAGTTAAATTTTTTGTCAAGCTAGACGTTCTTGGTCCCAATCCCAGGTCAAGTCCTACATCTTTTTCTAACTAACTTGGAAGCAAAATAAACTTCCTTTAATGATCATTTCCAAAAGTAGTACTAGTAATCATCAATCCTAATGGTCCATTAACAACCTTCTTCTGTGTATCTGCAGACATATCTGAATCAAAATTTCTAATAGATATATGTTATTTAAAAACCAAAAAGAATAAACTCTGAAGCACAAATGTATTAATCATATATCTGTTAAATACAAAGAATTTCCATAGCAGGGGTGTGCTTTATGCAAAAATTAAAATACATATAGTAAATAAAAAATTAAATGAAAAAATTCCAAAAACATGGCATAAAAGACTATCATTTGCACACGACATTCTGGAGCTCGCTAGTCCTGGTATTGACATTCATGGTGCAATTCATATTGACGGCTTTCTTTTTCTTGAAGATGAGCATCAGCTCCACCTTTCCATTCAATCGCGACGTGCTCGTCAGAGGCAAAATCCCATTGTTTAAATCACTTGCCAAATTGGTATTGCCCTTTATATTGACAGATGTGAGGTCCACTGCAACATTGATCTTTTTGGTAGATAGGAAACTGGCTTTGGACTTGGGAATAATGGCACTCCCAACTGGAATATCATTGTAGTAGAAGAAGACGGTGGTGCTATCGTACTTATACGGACCGAAATTGGTGTTCTTGACCCCGAATTGAGCATTCATTTTCAGGGAAAATGAAGAGTTCGTTGGTTGGACATCGGCGGGGTTAAACGAAGAAGATCGAACCCGGAATTTGGGAGTTTTTACTTTCATCACGGTTAAAGAAAACAGGACAATGATGGCTGTTTGGAAGACAACAAAAGCTATGCCATATAGCAACCATTTCTTGCGCTTTTGGCGGCGGAGCTCCTGTGCATCATGAGCTGTAGCAGCCTCCGCGTCGCTTCGCGCGTAACCGTTGGTGGGTGCCAATGGGTGGCCATCATACCCTGATTTCTGCCCCTCTGCCATAGATATCTAGAGAGAAAGAGATGGAAGGGTTGAGTTAATTAAAGATTTTGCACCGAGGTGTTTTTGGGCTTGTTCAGTAGTAGTTTTTGGGTATAGAAGCAAATGTCGTTTGTGGGTATTAAAAGGTTTGTTATAAGGCTCTATTTATAGAAGAAAATATCATACAATTAGTGAGTACTAGATGTTGGCAAAACAAACTGTTTTGCGATGGAGAAAAGGATTTGAGGAGAGAGAGTATAGAGAGGGAAACGAATGCTTTAAAGTTAAGAAACGTGTTTTGTGGGGCAGCTTTGAATATTGACTTTGGACTTTGGAGGTATTATGATTTAGTATTATTTATATTTTGGAGTAGTTGAAAATGGTGATAGAACCTTCCATGCAGAAAACAACAATACTAGATACACAATAAAAGTGGACAACAAGATGGACAACACACTCACATAGTATGTGGGCTCCACACATAGTTGAGTGTGTAGTGTGTGCGGAGCTCACACACTATGTGAGTGTGTTATCCACATTGTTGTCTATTTTTGTTGTGTACCTAGCATTACTCTGCAGAAAATGTCTTCAATACAACTCATGAGGTTGGTGCTATGCACCCCTCGCCGTCCAACAGTCTATCTTGGTAACTCATCTATTTCTTCTAATCTCTAGCCTTGATTTGTAAAAATTTTTGGTTGGATTTACTGTAGATTTTGTTCAACTATAGAATTTAGTTAGAAACAAATTTAATTGGACTATTCTTTACATTGACTCCGTACGAGTTCCTCAGGCCAACAAATACAAAAAAAAATTTAAAAACAACTAGAGCTGACCACGCATTGATCCTATCTACAAATTGTAAGAATTTTGTTGAAAGGTGCCTCCTATGTCTGCCGAAATATTAGTCCTTCCGTTCTAAAATGATAGCCTAGTTCGCAAACGATAAATTAAAAATAAGCACATGGTACTTTTTTTTGTTGTTGAAGAAAACTGTAACGCCCCGATTTTCAGACACGTTAATTAAAACAAGAGATCTAAAAAGATTCATTTAATAATAGGCTTTTCTTAATAAGCAGGGGAATAACATTTAGTCTGATACAATAAGAAACAGTACTTGTCGGAAAGTAAAATTACATTTGTCCAACACAAAAGTAAGGCGATTACAGAGCCTTCTACAGTTCTAGGTTGAGGTCCCACTCCCCATAAGTTCCCTGATTGGTTGTAGGGTCTTGATACTCATTGCAATGTCCTCCTCTTCCCTCTTTGGTACCTGGCATGAAGCGCCAGGACACATAGCACCATGAGTTTTGACACTCAGTAGCTAACTCCTACCCACTAACCCTTACATTACAAATCATCAACAGTTCATATCTCAACAGTTCATATCAAGGTGTGCATAAATAAGTAACAAGCATCTGGTTTCTTTATCTTCTTTCTAACTTAAGTGTTCTCATAGATTATAAACCTTAGGAACGTCCTTCCAATTCAAAACTGATATACACAATTCCTAGTGAACTTTTCGGCTGGCGAGGCTCTGGTTCCGCTGACCCGATAATTGGGACCTTTCGGTTGACCAGGTTTTGGCTCCGCTGACCACGACTTAATTCCTGGTGGACTTTTCGGCTAGCGAGGCTCTGGTTCCGCTGACCCGAGAATTGGGACCTTTTCGGCTGACCAGGCTTTGGCTCCGCTGACCACACTAAATTCCTGGTGGACTTTTCGGCTGGCGAGGCTCTGGTTCCGCTGACCCAATAATTGGGACCTTTCGGCTAACATGGCTTTGGCTCCGCTGACCACACATTCTCTCTACTTTCCGGTTTCCTTTAACTTAGAAATGTCTATGTGATCGACTACGTAATTACCAAATTGGGAACCTATTTGTCCAATCTAACAATTCAATAATTTTATGGAAATGTGACACAACAAGCAAAGCAAAGCGATAACAATATTCGAGGGTGCACACGTTCACAAAATAATCCACAATGTCCATGATAAGTCCCCAATAGTGTAAATAAAGGGGCTTATCTCTCTCGTTTTTGCCACACGCAGATGCATAATACGGCTTTTATACGATTGATGTTGTGCGTGGGTGTATTTTGATAGTTTTAGGAGAAACTCGAGAATAAGGCGTGTTTCAACGCCATGGATAGTCAAAGGGGTACCCGAGTACCCAAGGTCACGTGGCACTCCGCCACCGAGTCCCGAGGGTCAAGGAATGAAGCATCGAATGAGATTCGGGAGGCCTAAGGACAGAGAAAAAACCAAGCGAAAGAAGAAAAGAAAAGACCCAGTTGCTACTAGTAGCAAGGTTTATACGGCTACCAGTAGCCAGCAATCAGAAACTCATATTTGAGGTTGCTATTGGTATTGCTATCGGTGCTACCAGTAGCCGCTGCACTTTTCAGCAGATTTTTGGCCCGACTTAGCTTTTATCTTAGAGGCATTTTGGACCTTTTGTACACGTTTTTGGGGGCTATAAAAGCCACCCAACATTAGATTATTAGGTTATCTTCCATTTTTCACCTTCTCTCTCTACCTCCTTCTTCATTCACTCCATTGTACTCCCACTTCTCTCTAGATTTGGGGCTTAAATACTTGGTTTAAGGTACTTTCTTCTTCATTAATGTTGTAGTACTCTCTCTAATCTTTATAAATCTGTGTTTTATTTTCATTTTCTTCATGATTTTCATTTCACCACGTTTTTCCTTCATGTCTCATTTAATCATGTGTGAGTAGTCTAATAGGTTTGGCATGGGGTGATTTCTACCCCATGACTTAGGGGATTTCACGATTTCTCATCATTTCGGGCTAAATATGGGTTTGTGAATGGATAGTCCTCTCTTATTTGTGATCAAAACATGGTGTTGTTTATCTCTTTGATTGGGTGTAGACAAAATCTTGGCACACACAATGCTTAGAACCATGGCACACTAGGTGTTTAATAAAATGCCTCAATGAGATTGATTTCCATTACCAAACCCCATCTTATGTTAAACTTGATTTTCACTGTTAAATATTCCGAGTGTAAGCGAGGAAATCGACTCTCATTTGAGTTGTCTTTGAGAAACGTGAAAGAAGCTAAGTCATGGGTGGTTTGAACCCTTAACCAAGCCCTTGTTTAATTTTCTAGTTAAATCCCGTTTTCATCAAATTAGGTGGTAAAGAGAGAATTCCACCATTCAAAACACACCAAAAGCTGGCCGTCTTAACGCCAAAAATCTCAACGCAAGTCAATCTCATGCCGGGTGCATTTGGTCCCTGTGGAAATCGACCCCGGTCTTGCCGGGTTACTATGCTTTCGACGACCTAGCCCTATGCTTGGGGCGACGCTATCTACAACAAAGCTAGGTCGCAAGCAGTCCATATGACTCACCGGACGTTTACTCATAAAACCATAATTCATAAGTACTCGGAATTTGAGGAAAAAGAGGTTTAAAAGTATTTTGGTCTATACCCTTTCTTTATCTACCAGTAGAGTATACAATTACAAGTCTTAGGTTCTTACTAGAAAACTTTCCAGTACATGCTTTATCAATCAAGTATGTAAAAATTAAATAAATGAGTTTTCTTTTTTTTTTCTTTTCTTTAATATAACATACATAAATAAAAATGGTTAGTGTACTTAATAAAATCACAAATCCTACATTTATACTTATTGGGCTATGAAGTACATAAAAGTAATTAGCCAAGTTTCGAACTAGATTTTGATATCGGTTTATAAAATTACTTAACAAGTTAATAGATGAAGTCTATAAGATAAATTTCCTACCTAACTAATAACCCCATGTTCAAGTTAAACATGCTAATGAAATTAACATTACATTAGCTAACAGATTAAGCATACATGTGTTCAAAATCTACCAACTTTAAGGCAACGTGTTCACTGCTAAACTTTCCTATCATGCACATCATAACTTCCTGGACATAACAAAATTTTCAGTTCATTATCATGACTTCCGACCGTAATGTAGTAGATTGCATCCGTAAGGTTTTGTTTCATTCGGGCTCATTGCAAGCCCTAATACAAAGTCAAAGTATACTCAATATATTTAGGGTTAGGGAGTAGGAGGTTTCTACCTTTGATCCGGAAGAAAAGCACTGTGTTGGAAGAATTTTGACAGCAAGAGTTACCGTTTCGAACAGAAACTTCGGGTACTGATATCCCACGCAAAACTCACCCGTTTCGGACGATTCTTGTGTCTAAAACGAAGTGCTCGGAATGCTGTACAACTTCGATGAAGGGGTATAGGCTTGAAGCCCACTCTAGCTACGAGAAAAATGGTGATTTATATCGAGTCGCTGAACTGCTTGGAAAAGGGAATCCGAAAATTTTGCTGAACTTGGATGGCTATAACTTACTCAAAACTTAACCGATCCGGTTGATTCTTGTATCGAAATACAAGAGCTTCAAACCCTCTACAAAGTTGGTGAAGGAATGTAAACTTAAAAACGATTGGAACAAAGAGCAAAATGAAGATTTACAAAGGGGCAGAGAGCTGCCTGAAAATAGAAACAATATATTCCAACAGAAATTTGGGTAAAGATATTGGGGTCATTTCTAAACCGTTTTGGGTGATTCTTATATCAAAATCGAAGTACTCGACGTCCTCTACAACTTTCATTTAGAAGTCGAATACTAAAAACCATTGGAACTCTGAGAAAATCGGCTGTAAAAAGGGGTACGTGATAATGGATGAAAATGGAAATGGTGGTGGTGATCTCTCTCTCCTCTTTTTCTCTTCTTTCTTCTTCTTTTCCAGAATCTATCTCTCTATCTCTGCCAAAAGTGGGAAGGGAAAATGATAATATAGGAGGTTAAGGGTTGTGTAAAATCCCATAGGATGTTGAGGTGTGGCAGGGTGACAATTGTCTAGGGGTTAAAGGAAGGCCTTTGAGGAGGGTGTTTGATTTTTATTGGTTGGGGGAAAAGGTAGGCCAAATATGGTTAGACATGGAGAGATGGGTGTGAGCTAGGGTGATTAAAGTGTGAATTAATGTGCATGGGGTTTGAGATTGGTTGGTATACAAGTGTAGTTGGGCAATATAGTTAACAAAATAGAGTTATGTATATACATCCATATATGCAAATAAATCTATAATAATAATATATATAAGAAAGCATTAGGACATGTTAAAATAGATAGTCGTCTAAAAAATTTCAAATACACATTATCAGATTTTTGATAAAATAATTTTATCCGAAAAAAGTCGGTCGAAATCCAGGTTGTCACAAAAACAATCAAACTTTTTTCACGAATTAAAAGATCTCATTGATATCTATTAGTAAATTGTTAAAAAAACATATGAATTTATCGTTTTGCGAACTGGATCACTTTCATTTTGGGATGGAGGAGGTATAGTATTTGGCTTAGAACAAGTGCAATAGCCTATGCAAAACCAATATTTAGTCATTTTATATAGTCGAAACCCACAAAACCTACCCACAACAACCTTAATAGTACTCACCTCATCAATTTACATCTTGCTACAGAACCTCGCCTAATCCAACGAGGTAGGTACCAACGAGGTACTGTTCAACCTGTGCCAATATTTTATTATTACTTCTTCCTCTCTCTTCTCCTCACCATTTATTCCTTTTTTTTTTTTTAAATCAGGCCTCGCCATTTATTCTGGTCACATTCGACTGCTTCCTTTTCCTCTCTTGAGGAAATACTCCATATTTTATTGATGTAGAGAGAAAAATAATGAGGTGGGTGGAGGCCCCGGTGAAAAAACAACGCAGAACATTCATCTCGTGATTACTGACTCTCCCCTCAGCCTTTCTCAAAAGTCCCCCTTCTTGAATTTCTATTATTAGCAGTACTAACTTTTTTTGAGCTTAGGTTGAGTTTCTTATTTGATTTTATCAAGATTTGATAAAGGACCCGACTACATGTACCGACTGAAATGTCCAGAAAATGTACGGAACATGCTCGGGAACCCACTTTGCCTCCCACATGAGTGATCCGAACTGTTCATTATTCTTAAAACATTTTTCCGAGGGGCCCCACAAAATTTCAGCTCAATCTAATGGTTAGAAGTTCTTGAACCAAAGTCCCACGGTTTCAATCAAACGGTTCGGATCACTCGTTTGGGACCCAAAAGTGGGTCCCCGAGCATGCTCGGTACATTTTCTGGACATATGGGTCGGTACCCATATGTTTTCCGTTTGATAAAATCACCTTTGATTTTATCAAATGAGGAGGTTGATAAAATCTCAGCTCCTTGATTTTATCAAATGAGAAGGATGGTTGATAAAATCAAAGAGTGGTTTTATCAAATTTTGATAAAATCTTCTATGAAACTAGGCATTTTAGTAATATGCTTGTGACATGTTTTCATGGAATCTTTTATTTAATTTTAATGTCCACTTTAGCTAATGAACGACTATCTTCACACGTCCAATTTGAACACTTATCTTTTTATAAGTTTACGCTTTAGAATTTGAACAAAAAGATTCTCTCTGTATTCAAAGTGAAAGGTCAGGATTCAGTTATGTGTAACCACAAATCCAAGTGCCACATGATCTTTGATTTCGATTTTTTTTTTTAATAACCAAAAAAGGGTGGAAGGGGGCGATCAACATTGCAATTCCTTGGGCGTAATCATACAGGCTCTCAACCCGCTTATGGAATGTTCGGGTCAAGCCATAGCTATTAGCTACTGTCCGAGAGGACAGACAACACCACCATAGGCACCACTTTGGTATGAGATGGCAAAGGGCCCTCCACGCGAAGCGAGCTTTAATACCTGCATCACTTACCACCAAATTAGGAAGCAGATGCGGAGTGCAAGGTTTGAATTCCAAAGTGGAGAGAAGGACTCTATTCCACTCACCTCTACCATTCTGGCAACCATCTCGATGGTCTTTGATTATGAATTTGAATAGAGTTTTTTGGTCTCAATTCTAAAATAGTAGTAACTCGGCTAATTTTTTTTCACCACTAAAGTTGTGTGGTTCTATCTGGCAACCATGATGAGGAAATAAGAGGAATTCATCCATTTTCGTTTCATAATTCATTGAAACAAAGGGTAATGTATAGGAGAACTTAAGAAAATAGCTAGAAGCCTATTTGTGAACTGTGGTTAAACATTAATGACGAAGTCCCAATTTTCAGCCCTTTGGTTTGAAAAGTCCCCATAACTTTAAGTTAAAATTCTTGTCAAGACGTTCCTGGTCCCAATCCCAGGTCAAGTCCTACATCTTTTTCTAACTTATTTGGAAGCAAAATAAACTTTATCTACTGATCTTTTCTAAAAATAGTAGTAATCTTTAATCCTAATGGTCCACTCACAACCTTCTTCTGTTCTGTTCTGTAGGCATATCTAGAAATGGCAACAATACACACCCGTTGAAAGTGTGTATATATCATATACACCTACTGTATGGTCCAGATTGTGCTACCTCATCGACAATCATAACATTTTTTAGTTTTTCGTACTTTTTCAACAATGTGATTTGTAACATTTTGGTGTGTCTTGTAACTTTTATAAAAAAAAAAATCGTAACTTTTATAGGGGTACACCCCCAAATAAGGAGTGTGTACTGTAGCATTTTCTTGCATATTTGGATTAAAATTTCTAATAGATGTTCCCTCAGTTCTTTTTAAAGTAGGTAGATTTGTAATTCCAACTTATTGAAAAGGTTTTTTTTTATTGGCAGCTTATTGAAAAGGTATCATCACTATACTATTCACATCAACTTTTACATTCACTTTCCACTATTACCCTTGATGAAAATATCTTCATTAAAATTTACCCACTAACTTTTTCAAAAGAAATTTATTTTTAAGGGCAAAATAGGAAAGAAACCAATTTTACCCACTAATTTTTCAACATCACGCTTATTTATGAACAACCCAAAATGAAATACACTGTTCTTTTTAAGAAAATGAGGGAGAATATGTTATTTAAAAACAAAAAAGAATCAACTCTGAAGCACAAAGACAAACAAAGGTAATAATACATATGTCTGTTAAATACAAATAATTTCCATAGCAGGGGTGTGCTTTATGAAAATGAAAATACATATAGTAAATAAAAAATTAAATGAAAAAAATTCCAAAAACATAGCATAAAAGACTATCATTTGCACACGACATTCTCAAGCTCGCTAGTCCTGGTATTGACATTCATGGTGCAATTCATATTGACGGCTTTCTTTTTCTTGAAGATGAGCATCAGCTCCACCTTTCCGTTCAGTCTCGACGTGCTCGTCAGAGGCAAGATCCCAGAATTTATATCACCTGCCAAATTAGCATTGCCCGTAATATTAGCGGATGTGAGGTCCACTGCAACGTCGATTTTTTTTTGTAGATAGGAAATTGGCTTTTGATTTGGGAATAAAGGCACTCCCAACTTGAATATCATTGTAGTAGAAGTAGACGGTGGTGCTATCGTACTTATACGGGCCGAAATTGGTGCTCTTGACCCCGAATTGAGCATTCATTTTCAGGGAAAATGAACGGTTTGTTGGTTGGACATCGATGGTGTTAAACGAAGTAGACGGTGGTGCTATCTTTTGGCTCTTGTTTTAGTAGGAGGTGCTGCTGCCGGAAGCGGGGGAGGTGTTGTGCACAGCCATGCTGTGCATGGTGTTGTGCACCCCTCGGCTGTTGGATTAAGTTTTGAATGGTTCGGATGTATTTTGATTTTTTACTGGTAAAAAAAATCAAAATTAAAAAAAATTTGCCGAACGCATCCGAGCCATCCAAAACTCGATCTAACGGCCGAGGGGTGCATAACACGGCTGTGCACAGCACCTCCCCCGAGTCCGCTGCTGCTGGGTGTACAAGCAAATGTTGTTTGTGGGTATTAAACGGTTTGTGGGGAGCCCTATATATAAGGGAAAATATCTTACGTTTGGGTGTGTACAAGTTGTTGGGTGTTCCACTAAGAGAGTTTTTTTTAAATAAACTGGTTTTCACAGTTTTTTATGTGATGTATTGTGAAAGAATGATCTGTCTTGATTTTTGGAAAAAATTGTTTTTTGTACTCCATCCGTCCCAAATTGTTGGTCATTCTTTCCTTTTTTGTCTGTTCCAAAATATATGATTATTTTAAAAAGTTAACAAAGAAAAATGTGTACTTTTCTTTTTTGGTATTTTTCAAAAAAAAAGTTGAATTCCCAAAGTATGACCAACAATTTGAGACGAAGGGAGTATTAAAGAAACGGCTTTCTATGGAAAATGAGTTTGAGGAGAGAGAGTAGAGAGAGGGAAACGAATATTTTACGGTTCAAAATCGTGTTTGGGGATTTGATTTTGACTTTGGGGGTATTACTTCTGATATAAAATTTGGTGTAGTGGAAATGTGGAATAGTAGAACCTTCGATGCTAAAAATGTCCTCGTGACAGGGCTCCCCAATGAAAAAGGAAAGGTCTGGCCCTATGGGATTTTTTTTCTTGTGTGGCGATTCTGTACAAAAAGTCAAAAGTCAAAACAGGTTGGTAATAAGTCTTCCACTCTTCTAGAGGTACGCCCCATTATCCATACTAGGGGTGTTCCACTAAATTAGTTTTCTGAATAAATTAATTTTTTATGTAATGTATTGTGTGAAAATGATTTGTCTCAATTTTTTTAAAAATAATTTTTTGGTAGTTGAATACCCCCTAATTATTTCAGTAGCCCCGGAGTATAGGCAATTTCTGGCATTTGCCCCGGAGTATGGGCAATTTTTTTTAAAATAATTTTTTGGTAGTGGTATACCCCCTAAATATTTCAGTAGCCCGGAGTATAGGCAATTTCGGGAAATCTCCCCCGTTCCAATTCGAGATATTTCTCGATATTGTACCTCTCTCCCCCATAATATTTTACGCTAGTGAACTTTTAATCACACTTCAAGTCCTTAACAGCTTTATCCACTAAATTAACAACCATGGTACTGTACAGCTTATCTCAGGAGTTTCGTCCTTCTTGATCACCTTAATGATCCGAGCTGTTCATTAATTTTTAAAATATTTTTTTAGTCACTCCTAAAAAACCAGTTTATTGGAAAAATTATAAGTGGTTGATACGTCTTCTAATTATTCATTCACAATTTAGGATCCTGAATTTTGGTAGAAGTTGGAAAGAAAGTTACAAAACTGGATCAAGTACTTAAAATTATAATATTAAACGTAATTTTTTTTTCTGGATGACTCAAATAATAATTTTAGAACTAAGGACGGCTTGGATCATTTGTGTGGGTCCTTGAAGTGGATCCCACGGACATATCTCGCACAAGTATGAACTAGAGAAGTGTTTCTAGAAATGGAGATGAGAGAGAAAAAAAGGTGCTGCCATGTGGAGCCCCACTGAAAAAGTGAGAACTGGTTTTGGAAACATGGTCCCCCTTTGTTTTGTTCGTATTTTCTGAATCTGCTTCAAAACTCACGAACAAGTACATATTTTTTATTCTGATTTTTTAGCATTGAGAAAAAAAGGGAAAACGTTAGATTGGTTTCACTGTGGGAGAGGTGACGAGAGAGGAGTTACTAGTCCAGCCATGGTGTTGCTGTCAGATTTCACGATTTTCACCATGCTTTGCCAGAGCCCAAGAGAGAGAACATTCGGTGAAAGAATGAACAGGTGAGATTCCTCACTCAATGAAGGAAGAGTTTTATTTCCAACACCTTTTTTTTTACCAAATATGTAACATAAGCCAGGGAAAAAAATAAACTAAAAATAAAAGCAGGGTCAATTAGCAATTTTGTCATCTATACTAGTAATATCCCTACAGAAATTTGGGGTTCAGATAGGTCAACTGACCCCAGTTGTCTCTATTTGCGTCCGCCCGCCCCTATCCACCATGATGAGGAATTCATCCATTTTCGTTTCATAATTCATTCAAACAAAGGGCAATGTATAGGAGATCTTGCTAACATAGCTCGAAGCCTATTTGTGAATTGTCGTTAAACATTAATGACGAAGTCCCCATTTTCAGACCTTTGGTTTGGAAAGTCCCCATAACTTTTGAGTTAAATTTTTTGTCAAGCTAGACGTTCTTGGTCCCAATCCCAGGTCAAGTCCTACATCTTTTTCTAACTAACTTGGAAGCAAAATAAACTTCCTTTAATGATCATTTCCAAAAGTAGTACTAGTAATCATCAATCCTAATGGTCCATTAACAACCTTCTTCTGTGTATCTGCAGACATATCTGAATCAAAATTTCTAATAGATATATGTTATTTAAAAACCAAAAAGAATAAACTCTGAAGCACAAATGTATTAATCATATATCTGTTAAATACAAAGAATTTCCATAGCAGGGGTGTGCTTTATGAAAAATTAAAATACATATAGTAAATAAAAAATTAAATGAAAAAATTCCAAAAACATGGCATAAAAGACTATCATTTGCACACGACATTCTCGAGCTCGCTAGTCCTGGTATTGACATTCATGGTGCAATTCATATTGACGGCTTTCTTTTTCTTGAAGATGAGCATCAGCTCCACCTTTCCATTCAATCGCGACGTGCTCGTCAGAGGCAAAATCCCATTGTTTAAATCACTTGCCAAATTGGTATTGCCCTTTATATTGACAGATGTGAGGTCCACTGCAACATTGATCTTTTTGGTAGATAGGAAACTGGCTTTGGACTTGGGAATAATGGCACTCCCAACTGGAATATCATTGTAGTAGAAGAAGACGGTGGTGCTATCGTACTTATACGGACCGAAATTGGTGTTCTTGACCCCGAATTGAGCATTCATTTTCAGGGAAAATGAAGAGTTCGTTGGTTGGACATCGGCGGGGTTAAACGAAGAAGATCGAACCCGGAATTTGGGAGTTTTTACTTTCATCACGGTTAAAGAAAACAGGACAATGATGGCTGTTTGGAAGACAACAAAAGCTATGCCATATAGCAACCATTTCTTGCGCTTTTGGCGGCGGAGCTCCTGTGCATCATGAGCTGTAGCAGCCTCCGCGTCGCTTCGCGCGTAACCGTTGGTGGGTGCCAATGGGTGGCCATCATACCCTGATTTCTGCCCCTCTGCCATAGATATTTAGGGAGTGAGAATGAGAAAAAGACAATGAAATTCTAGAAGGGCTGAGTTTTAAGGAACTTTTTCCAAGATATGAAATATTTTTTGGCTTTTGTTTGGTTGGAGGTGCTGCTGCTGCTGCTGCTGGGTGTACAAGCAAATGTTGTTTGTGGGTATTGAACGGTTTGTGGGGAGCTCTATATATAAGGGAAAATATCTTACGTTTGGGTGTGTACTAGTTGTTGACAAAGGGAGTTTGAAAGAAACGGCTTTCTATGGAAAATGGGTTTGAGGGGAGAGAGTAGAGAGAGGGAAACGAATTCAAAAGCGTGTTTGGGGGGTTTTTCTTTTGATACTCTGGTATGGTGGAAAAGAACCTTCGATGCTGAAAATGTCCTCGTGACACGGCTCCCCAATGAAAAAGGCAAGGTATCTGCCTATGGGATTTTTTTTTTCTTTTTCTAGGTTCACAACACGGCCATCTTATGTGGCGATTCAGTACAAAGCCAAAAGTCAAAACAGGTTGGTAATAAGTCTTCCACTCTTCTAGATATATTCCACTCTTCTGGAAATAGTTGGAAAGAAAACCCATAAACAAACCATAAAATGCATCCGACGGGTGAGATTAATCTTGTACACAATTTTAATAGTGTACTAAATGAATCTCACCCCATAGATGTTTTCTGGATTTCTTTTAATGTTTCCTACCAGGCCTCTTATTCATACTAATTATTAGCACAGCTACGTATACATAAAATCTACTCAGAAAGTACCCAGAAAATGATAATTAGTGGTCCAGATTCAAGTATGATAATCAGTGGTCTCAGCACTGCTACATACACAGAAAATACACTCAGAATTTGAAAATCAATGACCCAGATTCACTTGGAGTGAATCTGGGCCGTTGATTTACACTTTCGGGGTCAATTCTGGGTTCCCTTTCAGGGCACCCAGACTTACTGTCAGTGGTCCAGATTCTGGGTACTTTATGGGTAAATTTTTTGTGCACTTAGCATTTTCCAATTATTTCAGTACTCCCAGAGGATAGCCACATGCATTTCTAGCTTTTGCATTGCACAAGTTCGACTCTTATCTTGATTGCTCACTTATTATTATTTTATATTATCTTCGTCCCTTTTTAACAATCTAGAATTTCATTTTGGGTTGTTTCTTAATCAGTGCCCATTTCATAAAGTCAGTCGATGAAAGTTGGTACATTTTTATTAAGCCCTTAAAAGTACATTTCATTTTGAAAATTTTATTAGTACGTGAAATTGTAATAATGATGTCTCCATAGATGGTAATTGTGGAAAGTTAAAATCAAGGTTAGATTGTGCTTTTACCTTGAATTACATAAAAAAAAATCAAAATCCAAAATGTAACTCTGGATATAGTGCTTTATGATTACCACAGTCCGAATCAAAAAAATAAAAATAAAATGTAATCGTGATTATAAGACTTTCTTCGTTTACTTTTTTTTTTTGTTGCTTGAGTTTACAAAAAAAAATTGTTGCCCCATTGTGGGAGATTGCCCAAGCCTGGGGGCTTGTGAGGCTTATCTTAGGATTAGCTCTGGTCACGTGGTGCTTCAGATCACTTTAACACCACACATTCACTTGAAGTCTATGTACTTAGTTGTGGGTTCTATAAGAATAAGTTGTTCTGGAGTGGTTCAGAGTGCCGCGTGACGGGAGGTAAGGGTGCCCAGTGGATCACATGATCCGCTCAACCTGACCAACCCAAACCGTCCGCGAACCCACCCAAAGTATTTTATGGATGGTTGCAGAAATATTTGTTTGGCGGTTGCAGTTGCGGTTACGGTTTGGGTCGGGTCGGGTTTGGTTAAAACCGACCAATCCACGGACAAACTGTATAAAAAACGCTTGCGGATCCGGATGTTACCCGATCCGTCAAATCCGCAACCGAACTGACCCATCCGCATGTTACCCACATATGGTTGCGGATCTTAAAGTTGATAATCCGCTGTGAACGGTTCGGGTTGAGAACCGAACAGGGAACACCCCTAACGGGAGGATTGAATAATTAAACCATTATCCAAATTTTCTCTTTCTATTTCTTCCTTGATATAGATACTATTTTTTAATTCTAGCCATTAGTTTTTCCAGAAACTTTGTTGCTTTTGATTCACGAGTTACACGTATAGGTCGCAATTGAAACGCGTACTCTGTTTGAAACCTATACGGATGTATATTTTTTTTTACATCAATTATCAAACAATAGAAGAGTTGTACATAAACGTATGAGGACAGAGGAGGGAGAGACATATTGTCAGTTTGTCACTGAGAGTTGAAAAAAGAAGTCCAAATATCTACTGATATTGTAAATATTGGACCACATATATCTTAATTTGGTACATTTTTGTAAAGAGACAATAAGACTAAGGGTCCTTTCGCAAAAACACTTAATCTGGTTTTTTGGTTTTTTCGTTTTGTCCTTATTCAATATATATATTTTTTCATTTGTTAGTTTTGCGTTAAGATTTTGTGGTTTTTGGATTTATCTCAACGAGACGAATGTAACAAATACTATAAATTTATGGTCAAACCAAATATTTTATTGAATAAAGCCAAAAATACTTGGATTATTTTTGGCTTTATTCAAAAAAATTTGAGTTTTGACCATAATTTTATACTTGTTAGATTTGTCTCGTTGAGATAAATCCAGAAACCACAAAATCTTGACACAAAACTAACAAATGCAAAAAAAAAAAATTTGAATAAAGACAATGAATAATCTAATAATCAGGATTAAGGATTATTTTCCAAATGATAAAATAAATGAGAAGGATCGTTCGTAACTGCACAATCGTCCTTTGGTCAGTCAGTGAGGATTCATGATTATTTATTGAGGTCGTTTGTAATTGCACAATATTATTTTTAGTGTTTCGATTTCCTCCTGTGGTTTTTACCCTATTCGGAGTTTTCCACGTATATCGCTCGTTCGTAGTTATCAGTTTAATTGCTATTATATATCTACTTTTAATCGTTTAGATAAGAAAATAGGGATTTCAAGGGATAACCCTAATATACTTTCAGATTTAAGATCGAGAGAGAAAATCCTTCGTTGAAAAGGAAGGGTTATTAAAAGTAAGGAAGGAAACACCCATCAAGGGTAAAGCCCACCCCTCCTGCTGCTGCATAAGGGTGGTGAAAACTCTAAGGGGAGGGAGCGGAATGAGGAGAAGGGCTGAGGTTTTTTTTTTATTTTTTTAATTTAAAAAGAGAGAAATGCTTTGGATTGTCATTAGATTCAAGGTTTTTTTTTTATATTTTATTTACTTTGGAAATAATTAGATTCAAGTTTGAGTATGATACTACACATGACTTAATCGCCATAAAATGAGTAGGATACGAAATATTTGACACATCTTATTAAAATACTAATTTGGCCTCGCCACTATACATATAGATCATGAGAGCTGATACTACACATGACTTAATCGCCATAAAATGAGTAGGATACGAAATATTTGACACATCTTATTAAAATACTAATTTGGCCTCGCCACTGTACATATAGATCATGAGAGCTACAAGTAACAAGAAACTACATCAATCTTTGTGAGAACCCGTCTTGATAAACCAAGCACAATAGACAACAACCCAAACTAGTAATAGAGTAGCGTAGACACACACACAAAAAAAAAAAAAAAAAACAACAACGAAGGACCGAAGAAAGACTCCTAAATTACATTCAAAAAGGATTTACCGCTTGATCTCAATTGAGAAAACATAAAACAGCGACCATTCTCAGATTGTAAATCATTAAAACTTATCCAACTCATGCTATGTCCCTTCCTAGCTGTTTCCTAGCAATTAAGTCTACAGAGGCACAAATCTGCCTTGTAACGGATCTTTTCCTCTATTGTGGACTTCTGTTGGTTTAGTCTGCACGTTTTGGCTTTTGGCCAAGTCACACGTCCATACCTTCTCGTTGCCAAAGTCATGCGTGAACGGTAAACATGTCCATACCTTCTGGATAAGTTTTATTGAAATTTAGCAGAGGCTAATGGAAGCGGATCCGCTGTCCCGAAATTTTTATCTTGTCCATCCGAACCGTCCATCCGAGCAATCAACGGCTCAGATTCCATCTCACCTCAAACAAATATGAGTCATACACATTCATCTGCGAATCTAAGCCGTCGAGTACTCAGATGGATGGCTTGGATGAACGGGACACGGAGTCAGAACAGGGTTTTCGGAACAGCAAATCCGCAACCGAGGCTAATAGCCTGAAGATCATCAGTTGCTGGGGTAGATAGCCATTGAGAACAATCCCCTCAATGGCAAGCGGCATTTATGGAATATTCACAAGTTACGTTACGCACAGAGATATTTGTCTTTTTTTTTCTTTTTCTACTTGGGTTGATATGACATCCCTCTCTCGCTCTCTCAGCACGATTTTCAAGCCATTTAATTTGTCTTCAACTGGCCACAAGAAGTCAAAATTGTTTGTCATGCTGCATGAACACTTTCTCACATTCACCCGGTTTTCGAACGGTAATCAGTTTTATGGTTCCACAAAAAGCCCATTTAACACTCTTCAACAAAAACATAAAACACAGCTACTAATAAGAAACGATTAAATTTTGATCTCCAAAAACTAACAAAAAATAATACACTTCCACAAACGGAGCCTTAACCACTAGTGAACCTTTTTTTTTTTTTTTCAGCCAAAGAAATTTTGTTAATCTCTGAAAAAGGACAAAAGATTAAAGGGAACAAAGGCAAACAAGAGCTACCCGAGACCCAAAGAAAGGCGCTGGCAAGATACCAAAAAAAGAAAAAAGAACAACATGAGCGCAACCACGCACAACAAGACCAAACACTACTATCCGAGCCTAACAAAAGCACCCAAACACCAATAACGGAGAGAGAAAAAAGGGAAGCACTAAGCGAACTAGAACCCGGCATAGCACACCACAAAACCCCAACAAACACAGCATCCAAGCGTAACAACCAACCAAAAGGGAAGCACCTTCCTCCAAATCATAAAAAACACCAATCTCTTCTTATCAGAAATCTCCCCGTTCCAATTCGAGATATTTCTCAAAATTGTAACTCTCTCCCCCATAATATTTTACGCTAGTGAACTTTAATCACACTTCAAATCCTCAACAGCTTTATCCACTAAATTAACAACCATGGTACAGCTCATCTCCGGAGTTTTGTCCTTCTTGATCACCTTAATAAATTCCACCTGCCCTCTCAACTCGGATCCAACACTCAACCCGACCATACCCGACCCAATATCCTGACGCAAATTGGAAACCGTGGATACGGCCCGAGAACTTAAATTCATTTTAAAACCCTCCTCCTTTGTGGACAAAGCCTTAGCTTTTGCCTCCCTCACTAATCCGGGACTCTCCCAATCTGTTTCCCCTATACGAGAAGTTAATTTTCGTGTCAAGATAATAGAAGGGGGCAAAATTCGGGTTCTTAACGGTGTAAACAGCGTCGAAACTGACATTGAATGAGGGGGAGGAGGAAGTAGTAGTGTTGGTGAAACTAAGATGGTTAATCGTGACGGAGCTGAGACGGAATTTGGGGGTTTTGGCACGGAGGATTGTTAAGTCGAGGGCGACGATAACGGAGACGGTGACGATAATGGAGAGACCGATTAGGGCTGCGAATTTGATGCGTTTCTTGCGCCGGAGCTGTTGGTTCCTTTTGGTGGTTTTTGAAAGCAAACATTGTTGCAAGTTGCTGAGTGGATCATGATTAGGAATGACACTACCTATATTCAAGATTGGGGGGTTGTAGAGGGACCGGCTGCTATTGGTACCGATTTCTAAATTATCTATTCTAATCTAATAACATTACCTAACTTGAGCAGCATTTTAGTGTGGATCAGTTTTGAGGATGACTCACATTTTTTTCTTTCCTAACTGCCCCAAAGAAAATAACAGATTTACACTTTGTTTCACCTTTGCACCAATTACTATAAGGACAAAGGAGTAAAATGACACAGTGCCCCCACGTATGCAAGTTTTGCAGTTACACAACACTGGACAGTTATCTCCCTTCTACTGCAACTATGTGCCCATTTCCACTTCCACAAAATCCAAGAAGCAAATCTGCGACTTCTTATTTCTAAACAGGTACAATCATGTCTTCTTTTTTAGTTTTGGAAAAACTATTCATTTTCCATGTAAACCTCTCTGTATATGTGTACAATTTTCTCCATCAGTCACATGCTTTTGTACTTCTTTACTTTACATAATTCATATACTTTTCTATATTCCTTTTTTTACACACACAGAGGAATTACCCAATGCCTAAAGGGAAAGACATTTTTGGTAAGATGAACTTTTTACACTGTTTTTTTTTTAAATATTAATTGTGACAACTTTTTGTGTTCTCCCCGTTGTCCACTGGTTTTTTAAAGTTTTTTTTTTAAAATTCACAGTGCTAGAGATTTTGTGTTCTCCCCTTTATGTGATACTGCATTTATTTACACTGTTGTTTATTCTTAAAAAAAAAAAGATACACAATATTCACAGTGTTAGAGATTTTGTGTTCTCCCCTTTATGTGATACTGCATTTATTTACACTGTTGTTTATTCTTAAAAAAAAGGATACACAATGCACACGCGATCTAACGCTGAATCCGATGCTTTTTGGTTCATAATTTTTTTTGTAAAAGTTCGACTTGCACACACATCGCGTGTGCCTCGACCTCTAGTTTAATCTAGGGCAGAGAGAGAGAGAGAGAGAGAGAGAGAGAGAGAGAGAGAGAGAGAGGGTTTTCTTTCAATCCGTAAGAGAAAGAGAGAGCCTATTACCGGAGAGAGCGAGAGCGAGAGAGAGAGAGAGAGAGAGAGAGAGAGAGAGATACTTTTACGGAAAAACAATGGGGACAGATGGTTTTGTATAGACAGTGTACAGATGAGTGGGTCCCACACGGACGATCCGAGCCGTTCAGTAATCTTAAAATAATTTTCCGAGGGGCCCCGCGAGAAATCAACTCAATCGGACGTGTGTAAGTGCTTGATCCAAAATCTCCTGAACGGCTCAGATCGTCCGTGTGGGACCCACAAGTGGGTCTTCGAGACCCATCTGTACACTGTCTGTACATATGTATCTATACATATAGAAAGGTTCTTATTTTTATTCAATACGTGTGTTTGAGCTTAAAAAACATGGACCTGAAAAATGGGACTCTGTGTCGATTGGGTTACAGCATGGATGGGCTGTTTTAAAAATAAAAAAATAAAAATTGGGTAGACAATTTTTTTCTTTTTTGGGTTGCCATGGCCCAGGGGAGTTGTTCGAGCCCAGAGGCTTGTTGGGCTTACCCCTTGGCCGGCCCTAGCCTCCAATACACATCAAAACTAACCTAAATCACTACTTAAGATTAGAGGGGAAGGTATATCTACCTTTGGATCGGGGTCGTTTCTCGACCATTTTGGGTGATTCTTATACCAAAAACGTGTTGAGAGTCCAACCCGTGTGGGCCATTGGGCTTAGGCCCGAATGGGAGGGGGTTTAGGGTTTTTTTTTTATGTAACACTATATATTCGTTGTTAGTCTCTTTATTTTGTGTGACCAAAAAAAGAGAGAGAGGCAGTGAGTTTGAGAGAGATACACGAGAGATCTTGGTGAGGTTTCAACTATTGTGAGAGTGAGTGTGAGTGTGTAACACAACAACACGGATTTTCTCCGGATTATAGTGAAACCCCCCCTCCCCGTGGATGTAGGTCCGATTTGGCCGAACCGCGTAAATTCGTGTGTTGCTTTCTCTTGATTTATATTGCTTTTGTGTGTGTAGTGCGTGATTGGGCATAACAAAACGAAGAGCTTGAAGCTCTCTACAACTTTGATCAAGGTATATAAGCTTAAAAACTATGGAAGCAGGAGAAAAATGAAGATTTGTAGAGGAACAGTGAGCTGTTTGAAAAATAAAACGCTATATTTGAACAGTAATTTTGGGTAGGAATATCGGGATCATTTTTTTAAACCTTTTAGAGTGGTTATTGTATCCAAATCGAAGATCTCTAAACCCTCTACAAATTTCATGATGAAGCCGAAGCTTAAAAACAACTCAAAGTAAGAGAAAAAATTGCGATTTACAAAGGTTGTACGAGTTGTCTTCTCTAAAATGGGTTTTTCTTTCACAATTGCTCTCTCTCTCTCTCTCTCTCTGTGTGCTCTGGGATGGTGATGGATGAAAATTGCAGCTTAAGTAGATGAAGGGAAGGGTAGAATGGGAGACGGTGATAAAATGCATGCAAAAGTGTTGGGGGATAGATGGTTAGCACATGATGGCCTTGCAAAATGATTGCTATTGGACGAGTTCATGAAAAGAGCACATGTGTAGGTTTTGTGATGGGACCAAGCACAACAATGCTATGTAAAATGGATGTAAAATATCTAGTAAAAAGTTCACAATTTTCATTTAGCTAGTATTTAATCTTTTCAATAGTACAATCCCCTTCTTTATTCTAACTATCCAATAAAATATGGTAATTGATATTCACACCCCCCAAATTGTTATTTACACCTCTGAAATTTTTTTACACATGAAAATTTCACTAAAAGACAAAAAGGGGGTGTAGATAACAATTTGAGAGCTGTGGAAATCACTCTCCTAAAATATTCATATTTCACTATAAAAAGTGAAAGATTGAAGAACCCAATAGGAAGAAAACGTGTGTGTGTGTGTGTGAGAGAGAGAGAGAAATTAATTAAAAAAGGATCGGTGGGTGTACAGTAATTAGGTAAATCTACGTAGACTTATTGAGGTATTATTCGTTGGGGTAGCTTATTGAGGCTTTTATTGAGGGCTTTTTTCTACTTTGGGCTTGCTATGATAGATAAAATTTGATTTGAAATGTTCAGTTTGCAGAGTATACTGTTAAATTAGAGAATTTATGTTTGTATATAGTAAATAAAAATCACAAATTTTTATTAATAAAATTTGGTATATTACAAATGGGATCTACGTACAAACAAAGGCTATTAGAGCTAATAAGAGACGATTACATCTGATCTCCTAAAACGAACCAAAAAATAACACACCACACAAACAGAGCCTTAAACTTGACTTACGACTAATCACACTTCAAATCCTGAACAACATCATCCACCAAATTAACAACCATGGCACAGCTCATCTCTGGAGTCTTGTTCTTCTTGACCACCTCAAGCAATTCCACGTGTCCTCTCAATTCGGATCCAACACTCAGCCCCAACATACCCGACCTAATATCCCGACCCAAATTCTTTGTGGATACAGCACGTGAATTCAAACTCACTTTGAAGCCCACCTCCTTTGTGGACAAAGCCTTGACCTTTCCCTCGTTAACCCGACCCACTCCAACCCGTTTCCCTCTGTACCAGAAGGTAATGTAAGTGTCCGGGTAATGAAACGGGGCGAAATTCGGGTTCTTGACGGCGTAAACGGCGTCCAAACTGATGTAAAACGAGGGTGAAGTGGTTGAGTTGGTGAAACTGAGATCGTTAACCGAGACGGAGGTCAGACGGAATTTGGGGGTTTTTGAGCGGAGGACTATCAGGTAGAGGTCGACGGCAAGGGAGACGCAGACGCAGACGAGGATGACGAGACCGATTATGGCATAGCGTTTGCACGGATTCTTTTTCGCCATTTTTTGTTTGTTCTTTCGTTCTCTTTGGTGGGTATTTTTATTCAGATGGATTTGGAACAATTGGTGGATTCAGCTTAGATATATATATAAGAAGAAGATTATGTGATGGGTTTGGAAGTGAGTGGAGTAATAACTGTATTGGTGTTTGGTGATTAGTGGAGTAATAACTAATGATTAGGAATTAGACCAAACTATTTTGAACATGTGGGTTAAAAGAAGACCGGATGTTGGACCTTTCTTCCTTGTTTTGACTTTTTAGTGAGTCAGTTTATTAGTAATTTATGAGGACACAAACATACGGCCGATCGGACTGCTGACGAATCGAGCTGTTCTAAAGCAATCGAGACGAGCTCGAGTTAGAATTTTAGACTTGGTATGTCGTTTTTATACCAAAAATATAATTTATAAAACAGGGAATTAACTATTATTCTGAAGAACAGTGGTTAAGTCCGAGATCGTCCACGGAGAGTAAAAAGCCAAGTTGCGGTACTTTCAACTGATTTCTAATTTAATTCGGAAATAAATGGATGATTGGATTTGATTTGATTAAACTAATAATTAAGCTAAAATTTAAATAAAGAAAGTGATTGCGGTTTGAAAACAAGTGAGAGAAGGGACTAGGGTTTCCGATTCAACCTCCCTTCATAATATAATTGTGGCGAAATCTAGGGTTTTATTCAACATATAACCAGATCACCGTTAGGGTAGCAATTCCTAGCGATAATCCCCAAAAGTATAATCAAGACTCGTACTCCGTATAGACTATCTCAACACGACACAGATCGTCTCACCGGACTTAACGGGCGGCACGACCCGTCTCACGTCGTATAATCTATCTCAGAAACTATCCCGAAACATTAAATACAGTTGCACAACGGTGTTTGATATCATGAGTACAAACACGATATGAAAATAAAACAATTAAAATTTTCATAAAAATAATGAAACATCCATTGTTGCACAACTAATGTTAAATGCAAGACCCTAAAAATCTATACAACCATATTATTCGGAGAGATATCCTCATTACCCTAGTCGGAGAATTTAGCCACTCATGGAGTTAAACTCCAAGTTCCAGCCGCAGCCGTGTGCGGCTCCTGTTATGCCAGAAGAAGTGATACCAAGAACAAAACCCTCGCTTCTTTATACATACCACTGACCGACCTTATTCCTTAAGAAAGGAAATCCATTTTTTAACTTTGACTTGGCCCATTAACAATTCAACTAATGCAAATCTTGGCCAACACGTTATTTTCTTTTTGGGCCCACAAGCATTACAAAGTTTAACTCCATATTCCTATTTTACTCCTTGGTCAACAACCCAATTCCAAGTTTAACCCAATTATAAACACGGTGATCGACTGCTTGTAAATTTCCGTAATCCTCACAACTGGACTTGGCTTGCATCAATTATCATCAATGGTCAAGACGGTTGGATTGATCGATCTTGATGCTTAACTTCTCAATTTAACACCGCGTTTCATTTAATTGTTCCACAAGTCCTGAAACCAAAAAAACGAGTATGAAGCTCCAAGTAATATATTAAAAAGGGCGTAACAACAATAAATTATGGGCCGCTAACGGGCACATTTGCGCCCCTATCAAGACTCGTGTAGTAACGAGCAAAGTTCAATATTTTAGAATTTGGCTCAGTCCGAAAAAACTCAACTTGTTTGTATAACAGTATAAGCCTTGCTCGTTTATATGGACTCGTTTAGTAAATGGATCGAGCAAGGTTCTTTGAGAGACGGATCTTTGGGGCTTGGACACTTGATGTTTGCTACTTTTCTTATTGTTTTGGTAGAAAATTAAGGATCAGTTGATTCCACGACGAACCATTGATTTTAAGAAAGGGGACTACATCCAAAAATATAATTTTCCAAAGTACCCTTGGAATGACATCTTATGCCCAAAGAGTATTCCAACATTGATTGTGATTAAAAAACAAAGGGCAAAATAAGAAATGAACTTGTACATGATTATTGAAAAGTAAAAAAAAGACATACATTTTGGGATAACAAAAAATGGAACCATGGGCCAAGAAAATGGGACAGAGGGAGTAATAGAAGATGTCAGAAGCACAAAGGATAAAAGCGTAATTTTACCTCATGCTCATCCGTACAGGTAAATAAGTAATGACTACATCTTTTTTTTTTGAACCAGAAAACTTATACTTACATTAAATCACAAGGAATTACAAAGGCAACTTTGCGCAAGATTATGAGCATTCTTAACATCTTGGCGGGTAGCTTTAACTACATTCACATAGGATGTCCTCCATCCCCAAGAGCATCCCACCTTGGTCCGCACCGTTAACAAACCGTCCTTTTTACAGTACTTACCCAACAAAACCTTAGCCAACAAACTATCTTTATTCTCCCACAACCTCCAAGTTGTTTTAGCCAAAAGAGCCTGATTAAAGCAACTAAGGTCTCGAATACCCAAACCACCTTGTCTTAAAGTCTTGCATAGATCAACCCATTTCATCAATGGGACCCCACCCCCCTCCCCTTTTACCCCCAACAAACCTAATAATGATGCTCTTAATCTTTTTTACAAAGTTCTCAGGGGCCCAAAAAACAAAAAAAAGGTAAATCGAAATGGACGACAAAGTATGCTTGACTAACGTTACCCTCCCAACCAGTTAAAAAAAAACGTTACCCTCCCAACAAACACTAAAAAGTTCCTCTTTCAGTTAGCTAAACAAAACCCAATTTTGTCCAATATCATTCTAAACAGCTCCCGTTTACTTCTAGTAAAATCCAATTCTGCCCCCAAATAAATCCCCGGCTTATCAACAATTCTAATCCTTCACACCTCAACCAACATATCCTTAACACCAGATTGCATATTCGGACTAACAAAAATTTCACACTTACGAAAATTCACTTTTTGCCCCGCTAATCTGCAATAATACTCATCCAACATCCATTTAAAAGACTTCACATGCACCTCCTTAAACTCCATATAGAAAAAACTGTCATCAACGAACAACAAGTGTGATACTCTGGGCGATGTAGACCTCACTGCAATTTCTCTACAAATCTGATGCAAGTTCAAAAAAGCAAGCGATGACGATAAAACTTGGCTCACCAAAATGAAAAGGTAAGGGGACAACGGATCTCCTTGCCTTAACCCACATGCCGGCCTGAATATTTTGGACCTCCTGCCATTTACTAAAACCTCAAAAGATACCGTTGAAACACATTGAGAGTTAACCTCCACCCATTTAGGACTAAAACCCAGCTTACGCAACACCTCTACTAGGAACAACCAATTAATTGTACCCTATGCCTTATTCATGCCTAACTTGAGAGAAAACAAAGTCTTACGACCCAACTTCCTATGCCTGATGAATTCCATAATCTCATGGGCCGATAAAATATTATCAGAGATATGGCTCCTTGAAATATTAACTTGCCTAACACCCCCCTTAACGATTCACCAGAGAAAAAGGGGCGAGATGAGAAGTTAGAGAGAGAGAGAGAGAGAGAGAGAGAGAGAGAGAGAGCGAGGGAGGCGGCAGAAGAATCCTCCTTGGGTTTTGCCCGACGGCCGTCACACTCCCCCTCCCCCACCACCCCCTTCCATCTTCTTCATCCTCCACTCCTCTCTTCTCCTACTTCCCCCACTTGATTTCCGGTGACTCCCCATGAAATTCGATCCCCTCCCCTCTTTGCATGGGCGGCCAAAACAGATTTTTGGGCAGGGGGGAGCCGAATTTGGGGTTTCTAGATCCGGACTCCCGACGTCGGCGGCGGCGGCGACGGTGGCGTGACAATTCCGGCAATGGCTCCGGCGATCTTCCTTTTTTTTTTTATGTATTTAATGTTTTTCTTTTTTCCTGTATTTTTTCTGTCTTTTTTCAGTTTCTTTGTTGGTTTTGATAGATTGTTTTAGGGTTTTTTGATTAATAGATTCTTCTACCTCTTCAGCTAAAATAAAAAAAACACCCCCCTTAAACGATTCACCAGCACGCTTGCAATAATTTTATAAATCACATTGCATAAACTAATTGGTAGGAAATCATTAACCATCACCGGATTAAGTATCTTAGGAATAAGAGTATGATTAATTTCCTTAAGCATAACTCCCGAATGGAGAAATGATAAAACCACTCGAGATACCTCCTTTCTAACCAAGTCCCAATTTTTTTGATAAGAATCCGCTATGAACCCATTGGGCCCAGGCGCTTTCAATCCATCCATTTGAAAAACAGCCACCTGAACCTCCCCTCTCTTGAAAAGGTTGATCAAGATTAGCTCTATCACGATCAGAGAGCCAAACGTTCAGTTTGGATATCAAGTCAAAGTGCAATTCGTTGACTTCCCCACTTACATTCGTCCCCTGATCTACACTCTTGTTGTGATGCCGTTTTTCTCGTCCTTTTAATCTCTTGTATTTTTAAATTTGATTAATAAAATTTCTTTTGCCGTTAAAAAAAAAGAAAAAGAAAAGTAAATAACTATGCTCAACCTATACTGGCCGTAAATTTCCCAAAATAATAGTACCTTTCAAACATTCTTCCCCAAAAATAAGAACTACAAACAAATTAAACATGTTAGAGCTAATAAGAGACAAACATTTGATCTCCTATAACAACCCAAAAAATAACACACCACACAAACAGAGCCTTAAACTTGACTTGCGACTAATCACACTTCAAATCCTGAACCATCTCATCCACCAAATTAACAACCATGGCACAGCTCATCTTTGGAGTCTTCTTCTTCTTGATCACCTTAAGTAATTCCACGTGTCCTCTCAATTCGGATGCAACACTCAGCCCCACCACACCCGACCCAATATCCCGACCCAAATTCTTCGTGGATAAAGCCCGTGAACTCAAACTCACTTTGAAGCCCACCACCTTTGTGGACAAAGCCTTGGCCTTTCCCTCATTAACCCGACCCTCTCCCACAAGTTTCCCTCTGTACCAGAACGTAATGTAAGTGTCCGGGTAATGAAACGGGGCGGAATTCGGGTTCTTGACGGCGTAAACGCCGTCCAAACTGATGTAAAACGAGGGTGAAGTGGTTGAGTTGGTGAAACTGAGATCGTTAACCGTGACGGAGGTCAGACGGAATTTGGGGGTTTTGGAGCGGAGGACTATCAGGTCGAGGATAACGGTAACGAAGACGACGACGCAGACGAGGACGACGAGACCGATTTTGGCATAGCGTTTGAACCGACTCTTTTTCTCCTTAGGGGGTTCAGGAAGAGAGCCTAGGGCCGATTCGAGAACGGCGAGAGCTACTTGAACCGCTTGGTTTTTCTGATCCGCCATTGTTGTTTGTTCTTTCGTTTCTTTTGGTGGGGTTTTTTTTTATTCAGATGGATTTGGAAGAAACGGTGGATTCAGCTTAGATATATATATAAGAAGAAGATTATGGGATGGGTTTGGAAGTGAGTGGGGTAATGACTGTATTGATGTTTGGTGAGTACGTAGTGGAGTAATAACTAATGATTAGGAATTAAACCAAACTATTTTTGAACATGTGGGTTAAATTAGAAGACCGGATGTTGGACCTTTCTTCCTTGTTTTGACTTTTTAGTAAGTCAGATTATTTATATTTTTTTGAGGATGCAAATACATGACTAATGGCTGTGATTTTGTTGGTTGAAATGGTTTAGGTTTCATCTATACAATAAATTTTTTAGTAAAGGTGGCATTACTTTTGTAGGACCACAATCTCAACTAATACGAGGGAGGGTAATGAAAAGGGTGAACAAAATTAAATTCAACTAATGTACGGACACACTTGATTATCGAATTGTGTTTTAGTAGGTTTGAATTAGTATCTTCAAACTACAATAGACAGAGGTCACATGTTGTTTCTGCTATTTAGGTTTTTTAGTTAATGTTTGTGAGGATAACGACTTGTATTGAAATATGTGAAAATTAGCAAAAGAGACCAAAAAAAAAAAAAAAGCCCCAAAAGGCCAATTATTGGAACTAGAATAATAAATAAGGTTATATAAAGTAAGTAGTTAATTGTATTGTGTTTGATTTGTATTGCTGAAATAGTGAGATATTCAGTCTCATCTTTAGTTTCACACGACAAACAGAGACTAACTAATCCTGATAAATTATGAGATCCCATATTTGGTTATACCATAGATTCGGGATTGCAATATCGACATCAAACTTTCCCTTAATTTGACAAGGCATTTATGGATCTTTACCGACACATTCAAACACTATGTTACTGTCAAAATAAAATAGAAAAGAAAAGAAAAGAAAAGAAAAACACCCACGTCAAAGTTTGTCTTTGTAACATATTCCACTTTATCTCCAATATTATTATCTTTGACTTGGATTAGGTATATAAGCCATATATTTTAATGTCTCCCTCAGTGGTTTTGAGTTCAACATGGAGTTTGGTTATATACCTACAATTTCTATCATCACATTTTGAAGTTTGAACGCATGCTGTTGGTTGGCAAGTCTGACCTAGTCGGTCAACTAGTCCAAGTGTCCAACTAGAGTGAATTTGGGCTAGGCCCATAAACCCATTCTTCTTTCATCTGACCCTTTGTCCATGGGCCGTTGTTGAGACTTCAAAGTCCAGTTTATTCCATGAAACCCAATTGCGCGAAATGTATAATGACTTGCAGAGTAGTTTGGTCTAATTATCGAGGCCTTCTGAAGCACAGCAACGTGGTGTTTCTAAACACCTCAACACAATAAATTTTTGTAGGACTTGCGATTAAGTGTATGGATTCTAGATAAATGTGTAATGTTAGAGTGATCTGAAACATTACGTGACTGTGCGCCGAAACTACTGAATAATTACTTGTAGTTTGGGCTCACACATTCCTAGTTCCTCCACACTTGTTTGGTAGGAAATGTGCATGATCGTGAACAGAAGCAGACTCTATTTTATGGTTGTAAATGTAGTAACCGTGGCAAGGAATGTGCCTGCAAAAATTCAGACCACAGCAACATACAAGCTTTTGATCTTTATAAGATCATAAACATTGATACTCCCTCCGTCCCTTTTTAATGTTTTCCTTGGAACGTAATGGATTGAACAAATTAACACATCCACACACAAGAGCTTGAAAACTAGAACACAAGCTCACAAACGATTTTACGTGGTTCGGCCCCAATGCATACTCCACAGGAGAGAACAATTTTCACTATATTGAATGAGTTACAATGAAATAAAAATACCCAACTCATGTCCATGCTTACTTGTATTTTTATCTCTCACACACTCACCAATATTCTCACAATTTTCTCTCTCTCTACAATTTTTCTTCCTTTCTCTCTTTTTTTCACTCTGCTCTCTCTCTCTCTCTCTCTCTCTCTCTCTCTCCTTACACATACATACTGCACACATGCATGCCTTAAATACTAGTACAAAGCATGGGAAAACAATACACAAAAAAGACTTTTTGGATACTTTGAGGCAGCAGCAAAGAAACCTTGAGACTCCACATGCACAGACGGCATTAACCCATTCTAGCTTTTCCCATTAACTTGATCCAATTAAATGCACACAACAAACCATCAACATTATTCAATAGCATTTGACTTGGGAAAATTCGAACATGGAAAACGTGATTTGTTAGTTAAATATTTGAAGACAAGGGTAAAAGAGTAAAATTGACACAATTTATTCATTGTCGTTCGAATATGGACAAACTTTAAGGAGCGAAAAAAGTACGTTCAAACATAGACAAACTTTAAGGAAAGAAAAAAGTACGTTTGTGGACTCACAAAACGGACGGAGGGAGTATATAGTAATATCCACAGTATATATTTTATTTTTTTCATTTTAGGTCTAAACTACTGTATAGCATATGTAACACTCTTTGTAAAGGGTAATTGATTCTCTCTCTACCCTTTTTCTTTTATATAGACTAATTGAATAAATAACCAAGCAATAATACATATGGTGATCATGTTTAGTTATCAAATATTTGTGATACGTTATCATTGTATTGATAGAATGTACTTCATTAATACTATATAATAGAACACATTCTATCAATACATTGTTATCGCATCACATAGCACATAAAATGAGGTCTGCAAACATGATTGTCAAAATGGTTATAAAAAAAAAAAAAATGATTGTCAGAACATTATTGCGAATAATCATTATTGTACGTGTTGTTTTATTTGTGGAAGCACTGCATTAAAATGGGGATGAGCGTCCATGTTTGCCTTCGTCCACTTGCGCAACCAACTGTGAGCTACTTATTCGCATGAGTGAGAGAGAGAGAGAGAGAGAGAGAGAGAGAGAGAGAACAATGAACTCGTGAACCGGAGAAAATTTTGGGTGCAAATAGGGTATGGGTGACGTGGTGCTCTTTCGGCACATCCGAGCCGTCCAAAAATGCATCGGACGGCTCGGATGAAAACACACATTTTCTTTTCTTTTCTATTTTTTTAAAATTCGGACAGCACTTTTAATCGGGACCGTTGGTTGCATTGTTTGGACGGCCTAGATGTGCCAAGAGGGTACCACGTGGTACCCTCCCCGTACCCAAAATTTTCTTCGTGAACCGATGAAGATAATTTGCTTTTGTTTCAATTTTTAAAGTTCAATTCAACTTATACCGCATGTTTTTTTTTTTTCCTTTTGTCATTCGTTATTCTTAATCTATTATATGGGAGGGGGTAATGAGACTCGATTTTGGGATGTAGTGCCGGGCATTCAAGAGCTCTACCGCTTGAGCTAGCCACACTTGCCGGCATGCTTGTTTATAAGGCCATGTTTCCCTAGTTTTTTAAACTGGCTAAAGTTAGAAAAACACAGAATTCAAAACAACTCATTCTATTAACATACATCATTTATTTAAAAGTTTAAATAGTGGAAGCAACTTGTCTGAACTCAATAAGTTGTAAACGAACTTTTTATGAGAAACTCACTCTAAAGAACAAGAAATATGAATGGAATTCGCTCATGTTTTCTAGAAAAAGTCATAAGAGAAATATTGTTGAAGTATATATGAAGAGGTCTATTTATCATTTACTTTAAGTACTAACGAGATTTTTATCAACAAACAACTACTCCCTTTGTCCAAAAATCATGTATGTCCTCTGTCCTAAAGTGTTGACCCAACAAAAAAATCTGTAATTTTGATAGCAAAAAGTAAGGAATTTTTGTACATTATTTTTTGAATTTCTTTGCAATGTATTAAAGTTCTCATCGAGTACTTTAATTTGATGTAAAGAAAATAAAAGAAAAAGATAGATAGAAGTATTTTATTTTCTAATTAAAAAGTACACGATTTTGCTTACATGGTGAGCAATTTGGGACGGAGGGAGTAGTTCCTTACGAAAACATGCAATTTTGAGATTAAAAAACAAAGTACTTTTGTATATGATTTTTCGAGTTTTTTTGCACCAAATTAAAGATGTCGCTTTGTTCTTTAATTTGGTACAAAAAAATTCTTTCATTTGGTAAAAAAAAATTCACAAAATTACGAATGAAAGTACTTTATTTTTTTTTGAAAAATGCTAACCTCTGGTGAAAGATAATGTGTACAAAGTGTATTGATATTTGAGAAAAGTGTATTAATATTCATGAAAATATATAGTTATCCATGAAATGTGTATTGAAATCTGAACTCATTTATTTTTATATACCTATTATCCTATATCTATTGGGCGTAGGTTAACAAGACCTTATTTTTTTTACTCCCACCGTTTCAAATTGCTTGTCCCTATTTTGAGATGTTCTAAATTGTTAGTTGTCTTTGAAAAGTCAAAATAAAATTTATTCAATTTTAAAAAACAATCCATTTAACAACATCAATTATTTTATTCAAAAGTTGAAATATAAAGACTTTTTTAGAAATGAATGAATCTATGTAAATGTAGTAGCAATTTGGAACGGAGTATTGCACATCTTTTCAAAGACTATCTTTTAATTTGGACAAAAAAATAATTAGTAGATCTACTCATGGTCTAATTATTAGGGCACAAAAAGTGTATTAACCTCGTGAATGTGTGATGCTGTAATAATGGAAACCACTGGTGGTGTGCACGAAACTACTAGTAACTTTTTAATTCTTGAAACCTCTTACCAACATTTGCCATAATACTCCACAAATTCAACTCATGGAGACACTCACCAAATTCCAACACATCTCATCCTCTCATTCTCTCCTCTCTTTCCTTCAACCTGTCTCCCTTCTCCCACCCCCACCGCCTCCTCCATGGAACAACCCTCACCACCGCCGCCGCCGCCACCACCTCAAAACACAAAAACCTACACGATAACAGCCTCTAAAATCTCTTACACCAAATCCACCAGCACCTCTCCCACCAACACCTTTCTCTTCAAACCCTGCATTGCACCACCACCCACCTACATCCTCCGCGACGTCTCTCTCTCCGCCCACCCCTCCCAAATACTGGCCATCGTCGGTCCGAGCGGTGCCGGGAAATCCACCTTACTGGACATCCTAGCCGCCAAAACATCCCCATCGAGTGGCTCTCTCCTCCTCAACTCCTCCCCTCTCCTCCCTTCCTCATTCCGAAAAATCTCGGCTTACGTTCCTCAACATGATGCCTGCCTCCCTCTCCTCACCGTCTTCGAAACCTTTGCCTTTTCAGCCACCCTCCTAAACCCTAAAAATCCTAGCATCTCCTCCATTGTTTCCTCCCTCCTCTCCGAGCTACGACTAACCCACCTAGCCCACACAAGGCTGGCCCTTGGGCTTTCCGGCGGTGAACTCCGCCGGGTTTCAATTGGACTTAGTCTATTAAACGACCCTGGGGTTTTACTCCTAGACGAGCCCACATCAGGGCTTGATAGTGCTTCGGCCTTCAATGTGATCCACACCCTCCGGTCAGTCGCCGACTCGCGTCACCGCACTGTGATCCTATCCATCCACCAGCCAAGCTTCAAGATTCTTTCCATTATGGACAGAATTCTCCTTCTCTCAAAAGGAACCGTCGTGCACCATGGTGCAGTTTCCTCACTTGAAGGGTTTTTACTCTCCAAGGGAAAAACCGTCCCTCCTCAACTCAGTGCCTTGGAATATGCCATGGAAATACTTAACCAAATACAAGATATTGAGCCAAAACCCATTTCATCATTTTCACCACCACCACCACCACAACCATCACCTCCTTGTGAAATTACAAATTCCTCCTCTATCAGATATAAGAGCTCAAGGGTTCATGAGATCCTCACTCTATACAGTAGGTTTTGCAAGATAATTTTCAGAACAAAACAGCTATTATGGACAAACACATTGGAAGCTCTTGTGGTTGGCCTTGTTTTAGGCACCATATATATAGATATTGGGTATGACAAGGAAAGTATTGAGAAGAGACTAGGCTTATTTGCATTCACTCTCACTTTCCTTCTCTCTTCAACAACCGAAACCCTCCCAATTTTCCTCAACGAGAGGCCAATTCTCCTTAGAGAAACCTCAAGCGGGGTCTACAGACTATCCTCATACCTCATTGCCAACACACTTGTTTTCATGCCTTATTTGCTAGCCATAGCTGTTTTGTATTCCGTTTCGGTTTATTTCCTGGTGGGTCTTTGTTCTACTTGGTTAGCTTTTGCTTACTTTGTTTTGGTGATTTGGGTTATTGTTCTAATGGCCAACTCATTTGTTCTCTTCTTGAGCTCTCTCGCTCCGAACTACATCGCCGGGACTTCGCTTCTTACCATACTTCTCGGCTGCTTCTTTTTATTTTCCGGTTACTTCATATCGACGGCGAGTTTGCCTAAGTACTGGCTCTTCATGCATTATTTGTCAATGTACAAGTATGCCCTTGATGCTCTCTTGATTAACGAGTACTCTTGTCTTGTGTCAAAGTGTTTAGTCTGGTTCGATGAGAACAAGACATGCATGGTCAGTGGACGTGATGTGTTGGAAAAGAGAGGGCTTCATGGAGGGCAGAGATGGAAAAATATTTATATCTTGATTGGGTTTTTTGTGTTCTATCGTGTGCTTTGGTTGTTGGTTTTGATGAGAAGGGTTTCGACATCCAAGAAGTGAAAGGGGTTTCGGATGATTGTTGTTATACCATTTATATATTGTAATTTTTTTTTTTTTTACCTTTTTGTTTGATATGTTAATAAGGTTGTAAAGATCATGTAGTGGTGGTGTTTTATTTGGCTGTTCCAATCAATAAAGGTCTTGTGGAAGTGTGATAAATACGTAAAACAAACATGCTTTTATCCAAGGATTTGATGTCTTTTTCATGATTTGTGGACTGGGATATGGATTTATAATTCCTTTTCATTTAAAAAGACAACTCAGTTTGTAGGAAAAATTTGTGGATCACCACCTTCAAAAGAGGCGGTACACCCCATTACGTATGGTTTTGGTAATTAAAGTTATGTATAATTTTGGTGATTGCTATGTATTTTTTGATAGATTTTTGTGAATAGTAATGCGAACTCGTGAATTTTTTTAAAACCCATAACGGGTCATAACAAGTATCAAAACTATACGTAACAAGATTACCAAAAATAGTGACGTGAATAGTGAATCCATAACGTTATGTAAGTTGACCAAAACCATATGTTATATGCAACAAGTACTAAAATGATACAACAACTATTTTTGTTTGGTCTACTTTTGGAATTTTTATACCTCAAAATATTTGTATCTATATGAATTTGAAAGGTCCAAACATAAAGTCTTACTAATAAAAATACTATTTCATCCATCCCAAATTGTTGGTCATTCTTATATTTTTTGTTGTCCCAAAATAAGCTGTCAGTTCAAAAAGTTAACAAATAAGAATATGTACTTCTTTCCTTTTTTGGTACAAATCACAAAAAGTTGGATTCTTAAAGCAGGACTAAGAATTTGGGACAGAGAAATATATTTTTAAACTTCTCTTCCTCTGGTTTGGAGTGACAAGTGCAATTTATACTGTGGGTTATTTTAGAAAGTTAGTAAAACTTTTCCAAGCACAGTAATTATGTCTCTTTGAGTTAAGGTTTCTAATTAGGGCTTGGGTCGTGTTTTCTTTTGTCATCATGGGTTTGGCCTTTCGTCTTCCTTTGTTTTTTTTGGTCTCGGGTGTGTGGTGTTTGTTGTTGTGTCCTTGATTCGTTTAATCTTTTTTTATCTATTTACAAGAATTAATAAATTTCTTCTATCAAGAAAAAAAAAAAAAAACGAACTTGGGGATAAGCTTGTAAGTTCACCCAGCTAGCATACCATTTTGGGCTAAAAAAATTCAACAATAGTAGACCTATCAGTTATTTCCTTTTGGGTCCGTGGTGACATATGATTGTCGCTTGGAAGGGTGTCAATCTTGTTGGGATGCCTCTTTGTGTTGTGATACTATTTTTCTTGGATCCATTTAATCTTTATAATTTGTATCTAAAAATTAATAAAATCTTTTTTGCCGTTCAAAAAAGAAAAAGAAAAAGCTAATTGGACACATGATTAGCACTCAATCTTTTGTTCCATTTCACATTTTTTTATTATAATTTTTTTATTTTTTGCATTTGAAATTATCAAACTATCTCAACTTCTTAATTCAGTATTTGCAGATGAAAGTTAATTTATAATTTACCATGAATGAAAAAATACAAAAAATGATAAAAGTGGAATTTTTTTCCCCCCTAATAGTATCTCCTTGTGTCACGGGGTCTCTATCCAAAGAGAGTGAATAATGCGAGGGTGGAATAGGATAGTTGTCTCGGGTTTTACCGAAAACTCCAAAAATGCATGCTGGGATTGGATTGGTTCAATCTTTTTCTTTCAGTTTGTTTGCTAGCTAGAGTACTAGCTTAGTGTACCTATTAGCATCAGTGCTTTTGCTATTTATCTTCACGGGTTGCAACTTCTAGATTTGTTGGTCCATGTGAATTGTCTTTGCAAGACCATGAAAAAGTGTGTACCTCAAGGTAACATTATTTTCTTTTCAAAAAAAAAAAAAAAAAAAGGTAACATTATTTTGGCACTTTTTTTTTGTTGTTATTTTCTCTTAATTTTTGTTAGACTTGGGTAAAATTTTTACACCACATTACATGTCTTGATGAGAGTAATTAGAAAAGTATAAAAATAAGACTTTTTGTTTTTAATCACCAAAATTATGCCCGAAAGGGCTACAAGAGGGATAGCAGACTCTCTACGTAAACAAGAAAGAACAAGACTCGAAGGGGACGAAATCCTGTTCAGAAAGTCTGGGTGCCCCGAAAGGGGACCTAGAATTGACCCCGAAAGAGTAAATCAACGGCCCAGATTCACTCCAAGTGAATCTGGGTCATTGATTTTCAAATTTTAGGTAAATTCTGGGTGTGTTTTCTGTGTATGTAGCAGTGCTGAATCCTGTTAACCGGAAGATTTCCCCTAACAGCACCAGAGGCACCACATGTGCAAGCTCAGCAAGAAGAAGATATAGCTGGTTAGACTTGGATGGTTTCTACTGGAGCTTTGTTGCTTTGTATATAATAGGTCTTGCTTGGAATTGATTCTTCACGGGTTCCCCTATCAGTGCTTTTGCTAGTACTAGAGTATCTTCACGGGTTCCATCTTTTGGCTACCCTCTCACGTGAATTCATTCTTCACGGGTTCCCCTATCAGTGCTTTCTCTTTCATCTTTTGTGTCACATTTCTTGCACCAAAATAAGCAATGGACCGGATTCAATTCGATTCCAATAAGAAAAAAATTCAATCCGGTATTCGATAATCCAAATAATAATTGGGTCAGATTTAAATATGTCGAATCTAATTCAGTAAAAATGTGAATCTGAATTCATTTTTTACTAAGAAAACAAAATTTATTGACCCCTCCCTCGATATCTATCTTTCTATCTATCTATCTATCTACTCCCTCCGTCCGGATTTGTTGGTCCATTTTGGGGATTTCAATTTTTTTTCCATTACTTTTTGTATTTGTTGTTTTCACATCATCAAAAGCAATTTTCCTCTACTTTATCTTTTGACTTTTGAAAATGGACAAACATTTTCGGACTTGAAAAAGTATGTTTGTGGACTAACAAATCCGGAAGGAGGGAGTATCTGTTTAGTACCACTCTTCTGTCCTCTCACGATTCTAGGGCCCTCTCTCTCTCGTCCAGCAGCTAGGGTCCAAAATAAACAAAATATATTGCCCCTCCTCCCTTACATCTCCCTCCCATTGGCCTCATTTGTCACTTGTTGTTGCCTTGAAACTTTTTGGTTTGGCTTCGGTCCCCTTTGGCTGTCTCTGGCGGAGGAGTTGATTCGGCTCCACGGAATCAAACTGGCAGGGTGCAGATGCAGCGTGGTGGTTCGGTGAAGGGCGGCCGGCGGTGTGGCAAATAACAGGTGAGGTTGAAAGATTGACATTTTTTC